>JARWLC010000011.1:53969820-54569820 GCA_033318265.1 Phyllotis vaccarum | reverse complement strand
AAAGCGTGGCAGTAAACCGCAGGCATGGTGGCAGGAACAAGAGAGCACACATCTTCAACCACAAGCATGAAGCAGAGAGAACCAAGTGGAAATGGCATGAGTCTTCTAACTCTCAAAGTCCACCTCCAGGGACATATTTATTCAGCAAGGTCACAACTCCTAAATATCCCCAAAGAGCATGGCCAACTGGTGACCAAGTGTTCAAGCACATAAACTCTAGAGGAACATTTTCATTCAAAGCACTACAGGCATAGCGGTGGGAGCTTGAGGCAACTGGTCACAGTGTGCCCACAGTCACCTTCCACCTGGACAAAGAACTTGTTTGGCTGCTGTGTCCCCGAGGTTAATTGACCTGCAAGCTTCTGGGAATGCCCCTGTCTCAGTACCAGAATTAAAGATGCTCATTATCACAGCTGGCTTTATGTGAGTTCTAGGGATCTGAACTCACATCCTCATACTCACACATGGAATGCCACCCACTGACGTGACTCCCTAATCTTCATTTTCTGCTTTTCATTCAGTCTGAGATCCTATGGTGCTTTGAATAAAAAATGTCCCGTCTTAGTTTGGGTCACTATTGCTATGATAAAATACAATAACCAAAGAGTGAGTTGGGGAGGAAATGGTTTATTTGACTTACACTCCCACATTGTAGTCCATATTGAAGGAAGCCAGAACAGGAACTGAAACAGGGCAGAAATTTGGGGGCAGGAGCTGATTGATGCAGAGGCCATGAAGGGGTGGGGCTTATTGGCTTGCTCCTTGTGGCTTCCTCAGCTGACTTCTGTATATAACCACCAGCCCACAATGTGTTAGGGCCTCCCCCATCGATCACTAATTAAGAAAATTACACCGACCTTATGGAGTAATTTTCTTAATTGAGGTTCCCTCCTCTCAAATGACTTTATCCTATGTCAAGTTGACATAAAACTATTCAATACATCCCATATAGGCTCATACATTTAAATGTTTAGTCACCAGGAAGTGGCACTATTTGAAAAGACTAAAAGGATTAGTAGGTGTGCTGTTGTTGGAGGATGTGTGTCACTGGGGTGGGCTGAGGTTTCAAAAGCCCAAGCCTAACCCACGGGCTGTCTCTCTCTGCCTATGGATCAGAATATAGCTCCCAGCTACTACTCCAGCACCTGCCTGTAAGCTGGCATGCTTCCCACAATAATGATAATTGACAAAACCTCTGAAACTGTAAGTGAGCTCCCAATTAAATGGTTTCTTTCATAGGAGTTGATCATGGTGTCCCTTCATAGTAATAAAACAGTGGCTAAGGCAGATCCTAGCTCATGAAACAGCGACACCAAATTTAGGGTAAGTTTTCACACCTCAATGAAATCGACCAAGAAACTCCCTCACAGATATGCCCAGAGGTTTGTCTTTTGAGAGATTCTAGATCCTGAGCAGCTGCCAGTATTAACAAGCACAGACACATACTAGAAAGCATTATGTAATTTTAGAATAGTGCAAATATGATAGATTTAACCTGGAAATAGTAATTCCATAAAATAATGAAGTTATATTACCCATTACAACCTTTAGGGCCACTGTTACAAATATATACGGTCACTGAGTAAAATCCCAGCATTCAGAACATGACTACAGCTTTGAAATGTGAGTTAATTTCTTTCTATGTTATTGTAATATACATACTACTAAAAATAGAAAGGACTAGTTGGTAAAGGACTGGGGTTATGACTCAGTCAGTAACATGCCTCCTGCACAAATGAGGGCCATGTAAAGCCAGATGTGGTAATGTCATCTGTCAATCCAGCACAGGGGAGTAGAAATAGGTGGATATTTGGAGCTTACTGGCTGGCCAGCCTCGCTGAATCAGTGAACTCCAGATGAGGAGCTTTTCAACAATAATAACAAGGGATCTGGGGCATAACTCAGTAGTGGTGGGCTTGTCTGCAATGCACAAGGCCCTCGATTCCTCAGCACTATATAAAAAAGAAAAAGCTACAGAGGCTGACGAAATGGCTCAGTGGTTAAAAGTACTTTCTGCTCTTTTAGAAGACAAGAGTTTAGTTTCTAACATACATCTGTCAGCTCCCAATTGCCTCTAACTCCAGCTTCAGGGGATCTGGTGCTGTCTTTTTGGCCTCCACAGGACACACAGAGACATAGAAACCCGTAATTTAAAAGAATCACAAAAATGTGAAAAGGTAGAAAATCATTCGGAAAGCCATTGGACATCAACCTCCAAGTTCAGCACACATGCCCACACATGTACATGCATACTCCCCTCACACAACCATGTGCATACACAAAACACACATGTGTACAGATGGGCAGATAGAGTGTTCGGCTAAGGCTGAACAGATGGGGGCAAGGCCGTGGACTCAATCCCCAATTCCAAAAGAAGAGAAGGAAGGAAGGAAGGAAGGAAGGAAGGAAGGAAGGAAGGAAGGAAGGAAGGAAGGAAGGAAGGAAGGAAGGAAGGAAGGAAGGAAGGAAGGAAGGAAAGAAAAAGTAATGACAGGAAAGGCAAAAAACCCAGTATTCTAAAAAGAAGGATAGAAGGAGGAAAGAGAAGCAAATAGAGATAGAAATGAAGGAAAGAAAGAAAGAAGGGAGGGAGGAAGGAAGGGAGGGAGGGAATAGGAAAAGAAAAGAAAGTCTGAAGGAAAGAAAGAAAACACGAAGTTTAGAAAAATCTTCCCACACAAGCTGCACAGCTAGCAACGCCCCTGCATGATGTTTACTGACATGGGTATTTGGTTTGGAAAGAGAAAGAAGAAAATTGAGTTGCTCAAGGATTGAATACTGGTTTATTAAATTACACATTCTACAAACTTGATTAATAAATATGCTTACCAAAGCATCACTAAAATGTGACAGGTTATCAGAAAATGCATCACCTCATAGATCAATTCACCAAAGAAGCATCATGCAGAAATGAGCATCTTGCATAGATCTCCGATAGCACACTGTTGATGTGTCCTGAAGTCTAGGCACATGTGGGAAAAGCTCATTCCAAAGGAACTCCAGGACCCACAGAGAGAGGATGTAGTGTCTGCCCTCTGCCCTAGTTTGGTGCCTCTATTATGAAATCCCCCAACAGAGAAGAAAATACCCTCTCCAAAAGCATTTGCCCTGCACTTCTAACAAGCACCTACCTTGGTCCCTCCAGATTCACCCCAAGAAGTTCTGGAAAACATCAGCTGCTTCCACCCAGTTCTGAAAACAAGCCAGCCCACGCTCCCGGATCTGTTTTCGCCCTTTGTTGGTGATGACACTTCCGTTCTGCTTGATGACCACGAGCTTGGGGGTGACTGTGATGTCATACCTCTTCTTCAGTTCACTGAGGACAGAAGGGTAGATGGTTAACACTGCAGCAGGTCTGAGAGGAAGGGGCTGTGTGTGGGCTCTGTGCAAGCTCTCCCATTCGATATAGTGATGTGAATACTCTTCAGTTTCAGTTTCCACATGAGGTCCATGAACCAGTTCCCTTTAGATACCAAGAGACAGACATACTATATAAATCTCAAGATGAAGATACAGACTCTTTTGGTACTATAAAAACAATTATCCAAAACTCAAGAGGATGAGGCAGAGGGATTATGTTAACCCATGCAATTGAGACCAGTTTTGGCAGCATAGGGAGCCTTCGAGATTTCATCTAAAAAGGACTGGCAAAAGGTCAGGCCAGACAAAAGCTGCCTTGTAGAAAGTGGAGGGGAGACCTGGGGGACCTAGAGATTTGCATCAGAGAGCCCCAATTCATTGTCTACCAGGAAATGAAGTGCAGGCTAGTCTACTTTTCTACAACTCCAAATGTGTCAGCCTGTAGGAGAGGTCCCCAAATACCCAGCTACATCCTAAGAAGGCAGGTCACAGGCAGGGTTGACACCAGAGGAAGATATCTATCTGGCACCTTGGAATCTGCCCAGCCTACAACGACCAGCATTGCAAGGAAATCACTCTAAGCTCTTCAAGGGTTGTCTTGTGAGTGACAACCTATAGCACAAATGCCCGCACTTGCTTTGAGACCTGGTTCTGCTACATATGATAAAATATGCCTATAATGCCCATACTTGGGAGGCTCTCTTCCTAGACAAATAAACTCAGACACAGAGGATAGGATAATATGGAACCCTCACTCTGAGAAAACGTGTACAGGAAGTACTGACATCTGCCCCTTGCAGTTATTCTCAAGCTAAGATGGGCCCTCTTCTTGGTCACCTGTACTCCGACATCGGGCAGAGGTGGCGTCGGCTCTAGACAAGTACCCAGACTTCTTTTCAGAGACATGCTGGTGATGAGCAGTGGCCTTTCTGGGCTGAACACAGTATCTGCTGCTGTGTCAGGGGACAGGACTACATTGGAATGCGCCTACATAACTCTGGGGCTTGGGGTATTTTCTTCCTTCCTACAGGTGCACCAACCTCCAGCCATGCCATGGTAATCTCAGGGAGCTACATGTGATTTCTTGGCGGTAGAAAACTTCCTCCTCCTTCTCCCTTCTCTCCTCCCTCTTTCTCTTTCGGGTGTCTCTTCAGGAATTGAGGAACAGTAGTAGGTAATAGAGACCTCTGAGGGAAAGCTACCCAAGGGTCCTAGTTGGGGCCACTGTGATCTTCCTGCCTGCTTTGCCCCATACAGCAGAGAGAAACTTCCTCAAACATCCCCTTATGCTCCATGGGGTCCTCACTTCTCCCCAATGGTGGGCTCCTTTCCTTTGCCCATGATCTGATTCCACAAATCCAAGTTGACTTAGCATCCCCTCAGAAATTCTACTTCCTGGTTTGCATAAAACAACATCAGTGTTAAGGAAGGACAGTGACGGATAACTAAGTTTGCAAAAGGAAAATCCCTCTGGAAATGAAGACCAGGCAAACCAGGCCAGCCTGTGCTCACAGAGGCTCACTTAGCTTCACAGCACAAAGGCCCTGGAGCAGATGAGTGAGCAAGGAAGAAGGAAAGCTATATGGTCCCCAAACCAACACCCTTCTCTAGGGAATCGGTGTATACACAGGGCGGCTAATCACCCCGGGAAAGGGCATCAGCTAGGGTACAAAGGTAGACCCCAGGAGAACTGGACTCTGTGCCTCGGTGGCTCATCTGAAAATTAGGGCAATAGACCAGCATGCTGATCTGTTACCAGCTGACACTGCAAGGAGCCTGGGAAGGTTAATATCGATCGTCAATTTGACAGGATCTATGATCATCTAGGAGAAAACCTCTGGACAGGTTTGTGGGGAGATGAGGGGAAAAGAACCTGCTAACTGTGGGAGGCACCATTGCATGGGCTGGAGTCCTGGACTGCGCAAAGGGGGCAACAGAGGTTATACAGCAGTATTTCTCCCTAGCTCCAGACTGCAGACACAGTGACCCACCTCCTCCTGCTTCTGCCAGTCACACTACTTTCACACTGTGAACCCAAATAAACCCTTCCCCTTAGGCTTCTTTTATTCCGGGGGAGGGGAGCACCTGTGCATGAGGAAGCCACAGGGATACGACAGATGTCTTAATTACTCTACACATCATTCTCTTGAGACAGGTTCTCTCGCTGAAACTAAAGCTAGGTATTTCAGCTAGACTGGCTAGCCAGTGAGCTCCCAGGATCTGGCTGACTCTATGCATCTGTTGCTAAGTTACAGGTAGGTGCAGCCGTGTCTATTTTGTTGTTTTAATTTAAGTGCTGGGGATTTGGAGGCAGGTCTTCATACTTGCCACCCCACCAATGTCTTAAGTTTATTTTGTTCAATATTTTGTGTCATAGCAATTAGACAAGCAATAAATACAGAGCCCTTTCACAGACTAGCTCAACCCCATTCTGCATGCATCTCTTTACTCAGCCATGGAACTACTTTCCCACTATCCTCATGGGCAACCAAGAGCCCTATTCTCTGGGGGGACCTGAGCTCTCTGCCTAATTACCAATGCCATCATCATCTCAACTACAAAAACAAGTGTGTCTTTTCAAAAGCTATGTATAATTGTGTGCCTGCCATGGAGTCTAATCACATTTCAAAGCACAGCACTTGAAGCAGCTCTCATGTGGGTTCTTATGCAAAGGTAATCCAGCTGTCACTTAGACTTATTATCAATGGGATTTTCATCTTGCTGGCATGAGTGAGGCCTCATAGCCTCCCTCCAAGGCTAAGCAGCTTCCCTGGGTTCTCCACCTCCCTGGGAATTACCAAAGAGAATGAGTTTAGGAAAATCAGAGGAGATGGCTCAGTCAGAAAAGTGCTTTGCAAGCATGCAAACGTAGATTCAGTTCTCCGGGGGGAGGAGGCTGGGGGAGGCAGAGACTGGTGTATCCCTAGGGCTCACTGGCCCACCAGTCTAGCCAACTTAGTGATTTTCAGGACAGTGAGAAACCCTGCCTCAATAAACAAGGTGAGTGGCATCTGGGAAATAACACCAGAGGTTGTCCTCTGATCTCTACTTTCATGCACCTACGAGTGCATCCTCAGACACACACAGAATAAGGGGGGCTTCTAGTTTTGAATCTACAGAATGTCACAAAGTTGGCTATGCTTCATTTTTCAGAAAGGACTCACAGGTACCGTAGCTGGGTAACAAGTCCAAGATGCAGAATCAGAGGATACCCAGAAGCTGACTTCTGTTGTAGAAGGGAACAGGGCTGGGGCATATACTATGAAACCTCCATCTGGACTCTTCCATGACAGGAGATACCACCACCACCCTGGCACACCCAGCCATGTCTTACTCTTTCCTGGAAGGGGGGGGGGAGGCTCTTTTCCAAGAACTCTCCAGCCCTGCCTACTCTAACATCTGCCCATCCTACATGTACTGCGATAGCATTCATGTTACTGAAACTTACACATAGTTATGTTATGGAACTTCATTGCTGTAGGTAAAAATAAAATCGCAAAGATGGCCAGCACTTGGTTCCTCCTGTTTTGAGAACTTCCCTACCCCAGAGTAACTCTCCCTCCCCAATGCAGCTCTGTAGACACAGGTTGGGGGTCAGCAGTTCCCACTCTAGCTCTCTGCCCTTTCTCCTGCACACTTATCAAGAAGACGAGCTAAGGGATGCCAGCTAGCCTTAGGACCAGCCCCAGAGCTCCTGACCCAAATCGTGAAGGGCAGAAACGCTGGAGGGCCAGATCCTCGTGGATGCTGAAACCAGGAAGGTAAGGACCAGCCTCTGAAAGAGCAGCATGGTGGAGGAGAGACGGTCCGGTCCGGGAGAGCCCCAGTCCCCGAGTCCTCACTCACTGCCTGTAGGGGTCGTGGAAAGGCAGTGCCAGCCAGGCACCGTGCAGCTCGCGCATGAAATCCAGCATCTCCTCAGAGCTGCGGTCCGCCGACACGAACACCACCTCAAAGGGCGCGGGCCGCCGCGCCTCGCTCACCAGGGCCGTGTAGAAGTCGCAAAGCAGCGGCGTGAAGTCGCGGCTGGGGGCGCACCTACCCGCTGCAAAGTACAGCGCTACCACCTTGTTCTGCAGCGCCGCCTCTGCCTCCACCACCGCGCCCTCGCGGGTCACCAGGTACCGCCCGCCCAGCACGTCCACCATCGCCCCGGAGCCCGGCTTGTGGAACCCCTGGGCTGTGCTGTCACCCGTCTGTGGGCAGGGCACGCAGAGCCTTGCCCCATCCGGCGTCTCGCAGCCCCGCCTCCCGCGGAGCAAAGCACCTTTTGCCCACGGGAGCAGCTAGCAGACACCTTTCTACACCAGAAGATGTGACCACAGCGGCGACAGCTGGGCGTCCCGCTCCAGAACCAGAGCCTCGCCATCAACCCGCCCACCCCTTCTTGACCCCATCTTGCCACGCCTACTTACACCGTCTACCTACCCGCGCCTCACATCATCCACCTGAGCCCCGTCCCGCCCCGCCTCTCCCGGCTGTGTCTTGTCTCGCTCACCCAGGACCCATCCGGACACCCACGACCTCATTCCACCCCGCTCCACCCCACCGAGTTCACCCTAGTCCTGTTCTGTAGACCCCAGTTCTGCTCCGCCCATCAGCCCCGCCCATGGGCGGAGCTCACCCTTGAGCAACCCCCTCAAATACATACTACACCCGCCAACCAAGCCTACTAGG
The DNA here is from genome assembly GCA_033318265.1 of Phyllotis vaccarum. Lineage (NCBI taxonomy): Eukaryota > Metazoa > Chordata > Mammalia > Rodentia > Cricetidae > Phyllotis > Phyllotis vaccarum. The sequence goes on along the minus strand of JARWLC010000011.1, from coordinate 54,561,783 downwards.
ACTCTGCCCCGCCCATTTCCCCACCGCTTTAACCACGCCCCTCCCCTCTCAACCGCGGGAGAATTTTTCTGTTCAGGAAAAGGCATCTCCGAGCTGCACTCCCAACTCAGAAAATACGCCCTCGTTGCCTACCTAAAAAGGTATGCTCCAGTCCAGACTATAAGCTGCTGCATACACCAACACCTCTGAAGAGGGGTGAATTAGGAGAAAGGCTGTTCTGCCTCTAGCCGGAATGGCCAGCAGTGGGGAGCCAGGACCCTTGTATTCTTGCTGTATACCTCCACCATCCATATCCTGGAGTTCTGGAAGAGAATTGAGAGCAGGTCTCAATGTTGCATGAGAAGAGCCAGAGTGTTAAAGATATGCAGGCGCCCCACGGTTCCAGAAATTTCTCCAGTTAAGGTTTCAGCTCCCTCCCTGCCAAGATGGAGAAGGCACTCCTGTGGGTCAGCATGTCCTGACACACTCAAAACTTCAGGGATCGAGATAAATTAACTCCCAAGCGCCGTGTTTTAAAAATTAAAAAGTGGGGGCTGGAAAGATGGCTGAGAGTCCTTAAGAGTGCTGGCTGGCTGCCCTTGTCCAGGACCTGGACTCTCTTCTCAACTCCCACACAGTGGCTAACAACACCTCTGTAACTCCAGTTCTAAGGGATAGAATCTTCTGGCTTCCACAAGCACCAGGCACACATGTGGTTATCCCCTGTTTTCTCCCTCTTTAAGGAAAGGAGAGAGAGAGAGAGAGAGAGAGAGAGAGAGAGAGAGAGAGAGAGAGAGAGAGAGAGAGAGAGAGAGAGAGAGAGAGAGAGAGAGAGAGAGAGAGAGAGAGATGGTATTGATGGCTAGACTAACTCTAGCTGTATTGTCTTAACAGCAGCAGATAACCAGGTTCTTCCCCAAGGCTGCGGCCACCTTGTCAGTTCATTTCATATATAAAAACCATACCTGGCCTTTTCTAGAGCTACTAGGTCTACTGTGGAGAAAAGATACACAGGTTTTACCTTGCTAACAGGCTTCATATTAAGAGATAAACAGGTTTCAGATGTAACCCACTAAAGGGGCATGATTTGAAATAATTGTTTTCAATAATATCTACTTGTGTCTCTGATAAATGATTAGATAAAAAGAAAAAGTGTTAAAGTCTATGCAAGTTTTCAGGGTCTAAAAATATTCTAAGTCATATAACTATCTGAAGATATGAAAGTCTATGTAAGTTCTGAGGGTCTAAGATATATAAAGGTCTGAGATGTGAAAGCTTGAATAAGCTTTTTCGAGGGTCTTAGAAAGCAACTTAAGATGTAAATGCAAGTTGTAAAGATATAAACAAGTGTTTTAAGGTATGTGAAAATGTGACTTTTTCATATTTCTTTTCTCTTTTTTGCTATTGTTACACTAAGATTTCAAAATTCAGAGTTTTAGCATTTGCCAATGGAGTTCTGTTAAGTTGGCAGAACCATGACTACTTATGGTTTATTAACAAAATCAAGATTTCAGATTTCTTTTGGTTGTCTTTTAAGTATAAATTTAAAGGCACTTCTCATTGAGCTAAAAAATTTGCATCCAATCTATATTTGTCTCAGCAGAGAAAAAAAATGCTCGTGCTTTTTAACACAAATCTATGCCTTCTGCTAAGACCAAAATGTGTGAGTATACTCCTGCTGTTGTATAGAACCTGTTACCTGCGTTTTTCAACAATGTGGATTTCAGTACAGATTTGTAATGCTAATAATACCTAAAAGTTTTATGACTTTTTATAAACTATAAAAATTCATGTAAGCTTCTAGAATTGAGGAAGTCATAAGACACGGATTCTCTTCTCACAGGTCAAAAGGACTCCAGGTAAGTATACCCCAAATTTCCCACCTGTTTATTCCTAAGGATAGGATCTCTCTCTCTCTCTACTGGTCTCAGGACTCCTCTCCTTCCCTAATTACTAGGACTATGAGCCTGGAGTTCTAAGTGTAAAATTTTCCTTTACGTTCCTAAGTTTTAATTTCTGTCTCTAGTTAATACCTGTCTCAGCAGGTTTTCACTTGGCTGACAGACACCATCCAAGTATCAGCTGCTGACTACAACCTGCACCAAATGACTGTGAGGCCTGGTCTTGCTGGAAACGGATGTGGACCAGCTCTGGAGTGTGGTTCTTTCCTGTCTCCTCAGCTGGGTAAGTGAACCAGATGCTGGGGGGGTGAATGCCCTACTGCTTGACTACCCTTTGATTAGCATTCCAGCCTTCCTGGGCCCTGACAACAGTGTTCTGGTTTCAGCCAGAAGTAGTTACAGAAGAGAGTACATTGCTCCTTGTCCCACAACAGGATGAAATATTAAATCAAAATTAAACACCTTGGAATAGGTTAAAAAAAAAAAAAGAAAAGAAAAGCTACCTATAGTGCTTATCAGCATATCAGGAAAGGTACCTGTTAAAACAAAATATACCCAAGTTTGTCAATAGGTAGGTTCATTAGCTGAAATAGTTCTATAGTATGATAGGGCACTCAACTTGCTCTATGTAAAACAGAAAGGCTATTATATAGCTTTAAGAGAAAATAATTGTTTCTATATAAACCAGTCAGGAATCATTATAAATGGCTGTACAAAAAAATGCAAAATATATGGGGACACCTGAAATGAAGTAAATAACTAGCCCCCATTCTCATTTCCAGGTTCCTTCTAGAGAGTAACTCTGTTAACCATCACAGGGCCTTTGCCCATCCTGCTTCTGCTAATTGCTGTTGTGTCTTGCATCATGGATGCTTTACCTAAATGATAATTCCTGTTTGGGTACTTTTAAGCTGATGTTTATTAGGTTCTAATGTAAACAGGTGCCCATCACAGAGTCAAGGATTGACTCGATACAACTCAAGGGGGAAATGTGAGAGCCAAAGTTATACTTTTAAGTTTTAATTACTATGCCTTTACAGATAGAAGAAACAAGAGTGTCTCTGATCTGCAAGATCCTTGCCCAAGGACAGGTAGTTCCTGAAATGCTGGAGGATACTGTTTATGGGAGATAACAAGCTATCTGTTTTCACTCCCTTAAACAAGTCTGTTAGACACATCTGCATTAAATGTGTTTGATTACATGTGGCTGGGATGTACATAGCAGAAAAGATGTCAGGATGTGTGCTTACCTCTGGATCTATTGGGAAATGCAATAAATTATGGATTTTCTTTCTCGAGCCTTTACAATATTTGATTCTGGGCCATTTGCTGGGAACTTGGATATGGACCTGACCAGAACCCATCTACCTGGTCAGTATTTGGTTAAAGCTTGCTTCAAATTTGCTTTTAAACTGGGGTAGCAGTCTTATCCTAAATTGATTGGATTAACAGTAGTGAAGAAAACCTATAGGATCCAATATACAGGATCCAAGAACATGCCATTTTGGGGCACAGGTTATTTTGAGTTGAAAGCACTTGGAAAACAGCAAGTAGAGGAGAGGTTTTTCTCTGCACTTTCCAGAGCTGCCTGGAGGCGAGTTTGCTGGGAGAGCAGCTTCCATGGATAGAGATTCATCAGCCAGAGATGATGTGTGGTGATATATTTTAATAAAATCAGCCTGGAATATCAGAGGACAGAATCATCTACAGTCAAGGTAAGAGGGTCAGAGAGTAGAAACTCACGCCTTTAATCCAGCACAGAAATGGCAAAGTGGTAACTCATGTCTTTAATCCCAGCACGGGAATGACCGAGTGGTGACCCACACCTTTAATCCCATGACTCAGAAGACAGAGATCTTTCTGTGTTTCTGTGAGTTCAAAGCCTAACAACCAAACAGTAGTAGCTCACACCTTTAATCCTAACTCTGAGGTTTTGAACTCAGAAGTGAAACAACTGGATGAAGACTATATTTAAGGCAAGCATTGAGGGATTCTGTAGAAGCAACGAGCCAGAGTGAGGACTCTTAAAGATAGCTTTTACCCTGAGAAGTTGGCTGGGTGAGAAATGACTATGGACTGTTTCCTCTCTCTGATATTAAATATAAAGTATATTACCACAAAGATGGACTTTCACAAGCTACAGACAAACTGCCAGAGCCTCCTCCATCTCCTGTGTATTCCTGAAGGACCTGCTTATCTCCAGTAAGTAAAGTACACTTGCCTCTCCCCATGAGGGTGGAATATGAGCCTGCAGCTCCCATCACTCACAGGCAGTCTCTTTTCTATTCCCACATCAACAGCTAATAAAGTGTGTTTTTTCTCCTATGCACCTTCCAAGTGTCAGCTAATTCAGGAGACACTATACAATGTCTGCCCAGCCCAATTTTGGAAGCCTCCAGTCTGCCTCATTATCTATAGGAGTGATAGAACACTGCACTGCCTGGGTACAGAACCTGAGGAGCCCTCCTCAGAGTTTCAGTGGACTCCGTTGAGACATGGAGAGATTCTGCCTTCCTATATAGAAAAGAACTTCAGGCCGGCAAGATGGCTCTGTGGCTTAAGATGTTTGTGGTTAAGCTCTAAGCCTGATCACCTGAGTTCAATCCCCTGATATCAGTGGAGGGAGCAATCTTACTCATAAGTTGTCCTCTGCCCCGATAGGCAAACCACAACATGCACACACACACACTAATAATAATAACAACCATAAAACAATAAGTAAAATAAAAATTAAAGACGAAAGTTCACGACTTAAAGAGTCAGAGCTTCAAGCAAAGTTTCAAGTTTATTGATTAAGCAGGACAAACACACTTGAACCAAGTCATATGCAGGCATCAGGACAACCACCAACAGTTATATATGTAATCTGGGGGCTTTCCTTTTGCTCTTGTTCGCTTTGTTTTAGGTTTATTTCAGCCTTATTTGCGAGTCCCTCTGTTGTCCAGGTGCCTCTAGAAGTCAGGAGACAGCATGCAGTTACAGGTAGCTGCAGATTCTTGGAATAGAACTGTAGTCCTCTGCAGAGCAGGGAGGCCTTTTATCAGCTGAGCCATCTCTCCAAGCCCACAGTATTTTCTGTAGGTGAAATTATAAGGCAATTCATGGGCAGGCTTGTATCTGAGGGGAAAATATGGTTAATATAAACCTTCAGCCAAAACAACTTTTAAAAATCAAAGTAATCTTGTTTTCCAAGGTCCCATAAAGAGACCCGGGCATGTTTTGATCTTGAGCATGGTTCACTGGGTGGCTTAATAATCCTCTGATATTTTCAGGGAGTGTTCTTTCTGTGTATAGTTTCTGTGTGGGTGTGTCTCCAGTGAGCTGTGTCAAAACTCTTGATTCTGCCAGCCATAGAAGGTAAGGGTATGGGGTTCTTCCTTTCCCACATCTGCTTAACTGTTTCCTATCTTTCTCTCTGACTAAGCTCTAGACTGCCTTCCAGTCTAGAGAAGAAAAACATGAAACAGAGCTGGGCACATTACTCAGCTGACAGAGTGTCCAGTATGCACAAGGCCCTGAATTTCGTCCCCAACTCAGGATGGTATAGAGGCAAGAGGATCAGTTCAAAGCCATCCTTACTTCATCGTGAGTGTGAGACTCTATTGGGGGAAAATGACGAGGGGCGTATTTTAAATATTGTATGAAAGAAAAAGGACCAAGGGAGGAATGTGACTTGAAAGGCTCCTTTGTATGGACCCCCTCACATCCCAGCATCAGATAAAACAGAAATAGCTGAAGTTCTTACACCGCTGGCTCAGCCTATCTGCTGTTAGTCACGTGGGCTCAGCCAGGGAAAGAGGATGGGATCCTCGATGCTGTTCCATGATGGTTCATAGTCCTTTTGGAAATAGGAAAGACACAGACAACTGGATGGAGTTGGGAACAGTTTACATTTTGTATACAGAGCCCCGAGGGAGGGGACTAGACGTGAACTGAAGTGGGAGCATTCTTCCTAAGGCACTCAGTTCAGCTCAGTCCTCTTACACAAAGAGCCAGGTACTCGAAGCAAAGGGGTCTTCTGGAGTGGTGAGATTCTAAAGGAATAGATGCTCCCCCTACCCCTTCACCCCTAAGACATTTGCCTTGCCCTGAGCTGCTGTGGGCCTCTGTGTGGGGGCTGCTAGAAAGAGCTTCAAGTGTGCTCAGAGAGCTGGCCAATCCAGATAAAGTCTCACTTAAGGTCATTGCTGACTACTCCAAGGCAGCCATCCTTCAAAGGGACCTTCCTGAGGCATGTCCAGCTACACACTGCTGCCTTCTGTTCTAATCTCTTACCTGCCCTCTCAACTAAGGTGGGAGGTAGGAGTCAGGACAAGTCAGTTCACACCAAACTGCTGCCAGGTTTTGCTTACCCTGCAGGGTCATGGGAATGGGTTTGATGTTGGCATGGGCAGTCCCCTAACAGCTACGCTTCCCAATACTCCTCACCTCATATCCTGCCACTGTGGCCATGGAAGGTCAAGTTTCACAGCCAACAGCTGAAAGCTGGAGTCAGCTGATGTGAAATGTCTATCTGTATGCTGTGAATATCATTGGTTAATAAAGGAAGTGTTTTGGCCTATGGAAGGCATCTTAAAAGCAGGCAGAAAATCCAAGCATAGATAAAGGGGAGGAAGGGTGGAGTCAAGAGAGATGCAATCCAGCCATCCAAGAATCAACATGTAAAGAAATACAGGTGAGCCACGGTCCATACAGCAAGACAGATTAATGGAAATGGGTTAAGATGCAAGAGCTAGCTAGCAATGTGCCTGAGCCATAGGCCAAGCAGCAGGTAATTAATATAAACTTCTTTGTGCGTAAGACTTTGGGACAGCTGCTCCAGATCTTAGAGATAGTCTAGGCAGAAGCTCTTACTACAGTGAGCAATGGAGGAGCTTCACTGGCAGCAGGTCTGCAGTGGAAAATATTTACCTCAAATTCCATTTGCCTGTGCTCAGTCACCAGTTATAGGGCTTCCATAGAGTCCTGGTTTGGGCCTTGCCAGATAGACACCTAAAGGCCATTAGCTCTTTCAGTAACAAGGCCTCTGTTTTGAGGCAGCCGGCAGGTCACCAGGTATCCGTATCAATTCTCAGAGGATTTCCGGTCAGTAGACACGGGACTGGTGGAGAGCTTTGCTGTTCCCCTCATTCTTCTTGTTAGGAGCGGCTCTTCCTTCACCCGTTGTTTAGGGAGTGAGGCAAAACGGAGACAGTGAGGGCAGACTTTAGACTTCAAGGAGTTCATCTATCCACTGTGTTTTTAAAACTAGTGTGTAGAGAGTCAGGGTGAAGTTCAGAGCTTGAGTGTTTGTTTAGCACGCACAGTTCCATGGGTTACATCTATATATTTCCTTTCTGGGGGCAGGGTCTCAGATATAATTGGCTACCTCCAACTATGCAGTCCAGAATGATTCCTGCCTCCGCCTTCAAGGTACTGGAATTTCAGGTGTGTACCACCATACTTGTTTCATGAACCCAGTACGTCATGTATGCTAGGCAGTCACTCTACCAACTATATCCCTAGCCCTCTTGTCTATCTTGTGCTGGCATTTAATTTACAGACCAGTAAATTAAAATTTCTTTTAGCTTATAGCTAAAAGAGGAGACAACAGGGACTTGTGTCTTATGATGGGCTTGTTGCTGGCAGCCCTCCAGCATACCCTCATAGCAGAAGACAGAATGTGTGTATACAGGGGCCCTTGGGCCCCTTCACCCTCTCCCTTCTAAAATAATAACTGAATAGTGCTGGGGATGTAGTTCAGTTAGTAGAGCACTTGCCCAACAAATAGAAGCCTCTGGATTCCTTTCTTGGCACTTCAAATAACAATGATATTAATGACAAAAAAAATCATTATTGGCCAATATTTCTTGTCCACAATGTTTCTCATGACATTTTCATCTCATGTGCACGCTGTACTTTGGCCATATTCACCCTCTCTCCCTTTTGTTATATAGCTACCAGGACTCAATCATGGGACTACACTCTAACGTCATCTGGTCCTAACCATCTCCTTCCCCCCAGCTCTTCTAAGTACCATGGTCTGATTAAATTTTGTAATAACTCACCAAGGGCATTTTTTCCCAGCACAGGATCCTTTGGGTGACAGTCAAACCACATCCAGCCATTGCACTGGGTTATTTGTTTGTTTGAGGCAGGGTCTCATGTAGCCCAGGCTGGCCTTGAACTCACTGTGTACTGGGGATAACCTTGAACTTCTGACTCTGCTGTCTTCCCTCCTGCACCACTCACTCAGGGCCTTCTGCATGCCAGGTCACCTCTACCAACACAGCCTCAACCCAAACAACCTCAGCACTTTAGTTAGGACCTTTTCATTCCCTCCTGTGTGGCCAAAGTTATGGCTAGTACTATATCTCTGAGCTTTAGAAGGTTCTTCCAAGTGGCCACCTTGATTCCACTCTGGGCCTGCCTAAACCCATCTGAGAGAAGAATCCTGCTCAGTCCCCCATTGCTAACTGATCACCTTCAGCAAAAATGACATGAAGTGGGTTGAGCAGGAACCACCTGTAGTAGGAGGTTTCTGGCCCGGACTTTTTGGGCCTAGCCTCAAGGTTTTGACCCACAGACCCGCAGAGACACACAGATGCTTACAATAGTTTTAGGCTGATCGGCCTAAGGCCCAGGCATATAACTTGCTAACTCTTTACTCTTAATCTAACCCATGACTCTTATCCTGTTCAGCCATGGGGCTCAGTACCTTTTCTTAGAGCAGCATAGTTGTCCTCTGCATCTTCTGGCTTCTCTCTGGCATTCTGCTGCGTTCTGCCTGTACCTAGAGTCTGATAGCCCCACCCACACTTCCTGTCAGTGCTTTTTTATTAAACTCATAGGCAGGGACAATTATTTACAATGGAACAACATAATCTCCCTCCAACCACCCCCAAGAAAATGTGAAACATGGGCCATAACCACGGCTGCTTGACTTGAAATGTTTTCCTTCTTATCACCAAGTTGTGCACATGAATATAGTGACACATTCATTTCTAGAACTACTTACCCATACACAAATATAGTTGTTAATCTTTTTTATCATATTAGCATAGCAAACAAATAGTATACTTCAGGGTGCAGACAACACACTCTGAATTTCCTGGTTTTAAATGATCATGCATGAGTTATTTCTCTGTATGGACACAGTATGTGTGCCCAGGAACTGACACTGTGAGGTCTTCTTGACCTGTGTTCAGAGGAACAGTCATCTGGGAAAGGATGGTGACATGAAAAGCAGAAGCCTGGGCTTGTCAATGATTAACTGTGGGTCCTTGGGTAAGTCAGCCTGATTAGCTTCTTCCCAGGCATGCTTTCAGATGATTCTAGAAGCAGTTGTACTACTGCCACAAGATGGATCCAAAAGGATATGTGCTGAAAAACTGGCTTCCCATTGTTTATAATCTTGATTGTCAACAAAGAGACCTCCTCTGGCTTCCACACATATGTGCACACACATGAATACACATGTACACACACTGAAACACACCACACACACACGGAAAATAAAAGTCTTCTTTGAGTTTTGTTTGGCTTTATCCCTCTTTTAGAGGCTGAGTTAGGTTCCTAGCACCTATAACAGGCAGTTCACAACCACCTATAACTTCAGATCCAGGGATCTGATGCCTCTGGCCTTGGCAGGCACCTGCACTCAACTGGCTCATATCCACACGCAGACGGACATACCTACACATAACTAAAAATAATACAGACAAGTCCTTTAAAATTATATGGGACTTATTAAAACCTCAAAGCATTTTATTGCAGTTTTCCACAGATACTGTGATCTGTGCCTGCCATTCCCACAGGCAGGACAGCACAAATATGCTCTTCTATGCCCACTCGGGCGGGACAGTTATCCCCTTGCATAGCTTCCTCAAGCTTGGCCGGTGGGGTATCGATCTTTCGGAATGGTGCTTTTAGTCCTTGATAAAAGAGTAACAATGTCCTGGGAGATAGAAGGAAAGGAGTGGGAGGTGGACAGGAAAGCTTAATGGGGAAGAATATGACTGAAATAATTATAAATTAGTCATGAAAATGCCATAATGAAACAGAATATTATGTACAATTAATATATACTAGTGAAATCATCAAAAAACGGAGCCCTGCACCCGGTGCAGCTCTCACTTCTTGAGTTTATTTTACTCTGGTTTTATGTTTATTTATTTGAGGGGAGGTAAATGTCAAAGGACGACCCTCTGAGAAATGGGGAAAAACAGCAAGGGCAGGCAGCGTGCAACAGGTCTTCAAAGGGGCTGGCCACACTCCGTACAGGTTTGGCTCAATAGCGCCTCAAGCCACAAGTTCTCTCCTACCCCATGGGTTCCAGGATTGAACTCGGGCCATCAGGCTTGGAAACAAGATCCCCCACCTGCCAAACCATCTGGTATTCTCTTCCTGACTTCGCTGAATGAAGATGTGCTGCTGGAGCATAGTATTATAGGAAAAAGCCAGAACCTGTCACTGCTTAAAATCTGACCTGCCCTCCATTGACCACTTCAAACAGTCCTTAAGTGTGTTCCATCAAGTTTTTGGTGGTAAACTATGACCCCCTAGAGGTAGTTTGCAAGGTCAGAATCGCTCTCTAAATACTACTACCATAATCCTTTATTCTACTCCTTTCATTCACCTTGATAATGCGGAAGCTATGCTGGGGAAAGAGCTGGTATGACCAAAATCAAGTCAGTGACACTGAATTGCTGAGATGATTCACTGCCAAACACCACAGCACAGACACAAGATAGATACACTATGCCATAGTGTTACCATGGCTAGGATACCATAAACACCATGCCACAGACATATGAAGAACATATGACTGCATAGTCAGTAACTCTGCAGCAGCTTTTTCAAGGAAACGAGTGGGCAATGCAGTTGCCAGCTAAACTAGCCACTGTTTTCAAGTGACATCTTTCCTTGAATGAACAACTGGTATGTGAAGTATGGCATAGTTAGGCTTGGGTATTGAGTCAACATCATCTCAGGGATAAATACATTGGACCCATCAGTTCAAGAAGAAGAAATGATGCTAGTTTTTGTCTATGATCTCATTTCATCCTTCAAACAAACTTTAGAGTTTGGATACACTTTGACATAGGCCCAAGAGCTTAACACCTTCCCCTAAAGGCTTCTCCTGAAATTGGTGGTAGCTTACTATGTGTTGGTGGCAATCTTCTCAGACTCTAGAAGTTCTGTTTAGCCCAGGAGGACCATCTTCCTGAACAGCTTCTTTGCTTTAGGCTTTTGCCAGCTGTACTGATTTCCACAGCATTTTCCAGGCTCACCTGGAGTCACTGTCTTTTTTTTCTCCAACCCATGGTGAATGACTACTACTCCTGAAGTAGCCTAATGACAATCCTGACTCAAGTGTCTTAGGCACAACCAAGTGGGGCACGGACCAGGGTTAATGGAGGTAGGTGTAAGACCTACTGTAAATGTGGGCAGAAGCATCCCATGGCCTGAGGTCCCGGACTCTGGAGGAGAAAGCAAACTGAGCAAGGAACATTCATCTCTGCTTCTGGAGTAGAAATTCAAAGCCATCAGCTGCCTCAAGCTCTTGCAGCCATCCATATCTTCCCCCACCATAGCTGGCTGTATCTTCAAACTGGGAGCCAAATAAACCCCTTTTATCAGCTGCAAGATACCTTGCCACACACATCAACAAGAAAAGTAACTGTTCCACCCTGGAAGGATATGTTCAGTGCTGCGGCTGCTATGAGGGGAGCATGTACTGGGGGAATGCACCCACAGCCATGAGCCAGTAGACCCCTGAGCTCTGCCTGGGGACATCTCTTCAGATGCATCACACTTAAAGCTTGCAGGTCTGAAAGCAGTTCCTAAGCCCAGACAACAGTCTCTTGAGAGTAAATGAAACTTATCCACTGGCTATCGAGTTTCCTACAAAGGCAAGCATTGTATGAAAACAGAAACACCGCCCTGATACCATAAACCACAATGTCTTCTCTCACCTCCAGAAATCATTACAGGAAGCTTCTGCCCTTTCCACGTCCTCCTTTCCCTTTACTACCTGCTCTTCCCAACCCTCACTCCCACCACTACAAACACACAAAATGTTTTTGCTTTTCCAAATATATCAGGTTGCCAGTAATTGAATCTCAAAGGGAAAACTGGTTTTTCCCTGGTGGGGTAAAAATAAGAATAACATCAAACACTCAAATGGGATTGCTATGGAAGGAGGGCTGGGTCCCTCCACTAACTCGAGAAGCTGTAATATTTTTGCTTTGTTGTTTGCAGTGTTGGGGCTCCAAACCAGAGCCTGAGAACACCAAACAAACATCTGACCACAGAGCCCAACCCATGTTATCCCGAATCCTGATCCAGGGCACTGAGGTCACTACAACACCCAAGATAAAAATGTCCCACAAACAGCCTCACAGGCTTAGTCCGCTTGGTGCTCCTGGAGTCATTCTGGGGCTCCCAACCCCTGCCGCGCTGTGCCTCCCAACACATGCCAGCAATCAGGGATCAGGCTAGGATTGGGAACCCAGTCAGAGATCTAGATACATACACCAATTTTATGAAAATAAAAACGAGGGGGCTATGGATGTAGGTCTTGCTCACTCAGTAATCCACATTACTACATAAATTTGGTGGTGTCTGTCACATGCGTCTAATCACAGCACTCAGGAGGATCAGAAATTTAAGACCATCCTTGCATGTGTATTGAGCCTGAGGCTATCCTGGGCTACATCCATCAAATTTAAGATCATCCTTGCTTGTGTATTGAGTCTGAGGCTATCCTGGGCTATATCCATCAAATTTAAGATCATCCTTGCTTGTGTATTGAGTCTGAGGCTATCCTGGGCTACATCCATCAAATTTAAGATCATCCTTGCTTGTGTATTGAGTCTGAGGCTATCCTGGGCTACATCCATCAAATTTAAGATCATCCTTGCTTGTGTATTGAGTCTGAGGCTATCCTGGGCTACATCCATCAAATTTAAGATCATCCTTGCTTGTGTATTGAGTCTGAGGCTATCCTGGGCTACACCCATCTTTTTTAAATGCTGCTCACTGCTACTGAGTTCTCAATGTTTCTAAGAAACTTTATGGTCAAGACTAAAAAGTACACAAGAGAAAAACAATCCTTTTCATTTATTGTGCTATTTCTAGCTTCAAACTAAAGTATTTAAAATTATTTCAGATCTAAAATCAAAGGCTCACCAAACTTTTTTGGTCTTCTGGATGACTTCTGTACTTTGTGTTTTCTTCCTTATTAAAAGCTGATCTGGCTTTACTCAAGGTGTTTCCAGGCAAGTCTCACTACTACAACTACTAATAAAACTAAGTAGGAACTGAGATTTCTTTGTGGTTTTTGTCATTAGGATCCATCTGGTTGAGGATCAGAATACTGTTTATGAGAAAGCTTGGTAGTTGACATCTTCAAAGCCATCTCTCCTGGCCGTCTGCTGACTCCTGTCTCTGTGGATGGGCTTTGCTATTTAGTTTAATAGCTATAAGTACATATGAGGGTCTTAAAATTGTTTTAGGCAGTGGGTTTTGATTAGTTGCTAGAGAGCAGTCCATTTTGTTCAAAAGCATAAGACTGTTGACAATATTCTCATAACTGTTCAAATACTTTATCCATAATTGAACCCTCCTTCTTAAAATATGTCTATACTCCTTTTTAGGATTATGTGAGAGAGGGCATGACTGCAGGTACCCGGAGAGGCCAGAAAAGCATGAGAATCCTTTGGTACTGGAGTTAGAGGTACCATGAGACACCTGATGAGCCACACTTGGATCCTCTACAATGCTGTGTGCGCTCATCCACTGAGCCATCTCTCCCCACTGCAGTAGCTGAGGACTGAACTTAGATCCCACATGCCGCGCAAGCAGCCCACCCCTGATGTTCTTGGTATATGGAGACAGGGTGTCATTATGTAGCTTGGGCTGACCTTGACCGCAACCTCCTCAGTTCTTGGGGGGCATGTCTGCCTGTGGCCTCTTACTTTAAATCAACCTAGCCTAGTCTTCTCAGGTCACCCTGCTGACTCTCATTCAGGTTTTAGTTCAAGATCTCCGTCAGTCCAAGCGCCTTTCTGGTCCTTTGGGCTTAAGGTCCTGTGTTCCTATCGAAAGTTAAAGACCATAAATCTTGATGGAAATATCTGCTAGATTCAAGGTATACTGCAGCTTTTGTGATTTTTCTTTTAACCAGCCCATTAAAGAACAAAGTTTCAAAAAGCCGAACTTTAAAGGTTGGATAACTTTTATGATTGAGGACTTGAGAAGCATTCTACCTTATGGTGACTGACCCTTTGGATTGGCTTTGAATCTGGATTTGTTTTGAAAAGCCAGCTTGGTTCCATCAGTTTGATGACAGGCTACCACGTCCACAGGGATGGAGCAGCTGACTGGTTGTCAGAATTGTACAGAAAGAGCCTCATCTGTTCAGCTACCAGCAAACTGTAGACTTTATGACTCTCTGGCCAGCTGCAGAAGAACCCCCCCTTCTAACTTAGCTTTTCTAGGACTCATCAGATGCTAGATCTCACCAAATGTGCTTTCTGCCTTTCCAGATCAGCCAGGCCTTCTGCTCGCTCACGTATTTAGTATACATTAAAATTTTCCTAATGTTAAATATCTCACTTGATTGTATACATTAGCCTTCTTGTAGGCCATTGTTCATGGTTTTACCTCCACTATTCCTGGGGTTACTGGGCTACAGTTTTATAATGCTTGATGTGGTATAACTGACGTAATACTGGTTTCATAGAATCAATGAATTTACTCAGTTCTCCTTACTAATGAAACATCATTAACTTATAATCCTTTATTCTGCTTGTCAGAAGAGGCCCCATTTGTTGTCTCCTATGAAGCAGCACAGCATGGGAGGGGCCACATGCCCTGAGAATACACGGCCCATCTCCAAAGGTTCCACTACCTCTACTCAAGGCCACCAAGGGTCCAAGCCTCAAACACCTGAGCAGTAATTCTCCCTCCTTCTGTTTTCTCCAGGTATCAACAGTGCTCACCAGTTAAACGCTCATGTGCTAAGTCCAAAACCTTATAATGGGACTTTTTTTTTTTTGCATTTTTAAATTATGTGTATTGGGTGCTTTGCATGTACATTTGAGAGTGCAGTGCCTACAGACGCCTAAAGACCTCTTGCAGCAGACTGAGATACAAATGGTTCTGAGTTTCCACGTGGTTGCTGAGACTCAAATCCAGGCCCTCTAGAAAGTAACCAGAGCTCATAACCATTAAGTCCATTATTAAAGGGATTTTAAAAATAATTACTTACTGGTCTCTGCAGAAGTCTCTCTCCCATAAAGGAAACAAGTTTAATGCAAACAGGGCTGAGGGTGCAGTAGGGCTTTCCCAGCACACAAGGTCCCGGGTTCAGTTTCTTGCACCATGTAAGCCAACATGCAGGCTCACACCCGACACCCTAGTACCCTGGAAGTAGCAGCAACAGGAAGTTCAGGGCCATCCTCTCCACAAAGTGAATCTGGGGGCAGCCAGAGAAGTCACCTGCTGATCAAGCTCTGTGGCTCAAGATGTTTTGAGGGAAGGAGCTGCTATAGTTCAGAAATACAGCCCATGCACCTGGAAGATGGCACAGCAGGTGAAGTGATTGCCACTCAAGAACCCAAATTCTGTCCTCAGAATCCACAGCCAAAAGAGAGAATTTACTCTGGAAAGCTCACTCAGGTCGCCACCCCTGGTGGTAAGCTCCCATAAACACTGAGCGATCTCGCTAGACCAGCAAGCAGCACATACACCATCTCCTCACCCACCCCCAACCAGGTGATATGGCCATTATCCACTGTACAAGGAAACCCTGGCCCAAAATGGAGTAATAGGAAGATTTTTTACATTCTCGCAGATTATTCTCACAGGTGACCATGTTGAGAGGCAAAATCTACAAGTAAGGAGTTCCTATGTACTGGTTCTACAATCCCAATCTGTCACAGGACACCCAACACAGTGGTGTCATGAAGCTCAATATGGGATACGTAAGTGCCACCTTTCCTGGATCTTAAGTAGCAAGTCATCTAAAAGGCTTTATTTGTGCTTATGATCTTTTAAAGTATGAATCGCTGACAATGTTTATTTGCCCAGCTGTCAGAGACCTGTCTTCTTCACCTGGAGACCATAGGGGACAAAGAATTTGCTAGAACTCCAGAGAGGTCCTGTGGGATCTAAACGAGTCTTTTCTGTCAGCCCTTTCGTTCCAGTCTTCATCTTCCAGAAACTCATCAAAAAAAGAGCTCTGCAAAAACCGTTTGGCTGAGATGTGTACCCTAGGCATCTGACAGGACACAATGCACCAAGATGTAAAAAGACCACTCCCACCATCAGGTCCAAGCTGATCCTTGGATGTTATGGAGTCCACTGTGAAACTGTAAGAGATTCTGCACCTAATACCTGTGCCCTTGGTGCAAGTGAGCAGCTGTGCCTAGAGCAACAGGACCAGAGCAGAAGAAAGCATCTCCATCAACATTACCAGTGAGTATACCGTCTCCAGCAGGACATGAGGCCTTCAGAACAGACACTGCTGAACTGCCTTGATGGTGTCCAAGTGTGTCCTTTAGTGTTAACTTTAGTGCAGGGGACCTATCTCACCCCTTTCTCAAAAATGTTCAGGTCACCCTTCTGCTGTTCGGGACTTTCCTCTCAAATTCATTTAGGTACCATGTCTCATACAGAAACTAGGATGTAACAGCTAAACATTATTGTTTATGACACAGGGTCCTTCCTCTACCGACTAAAAACCGTTAAAGGAGCTCCTGAGAGCTCATCTTGTCAGTGCTTGCTGCTCTTGTGAAGGACCCGAGTTTGGTTGCAAGCACTCACATCAGGCAGTTCACAATGGCCTGTAACTCTAACTGATGTCCCACTAGCTTCCTTGGGCATGCATGAGCATACATGCACACACTTGCCTACACAACATACTCCTTAAAAACCAAATAACCAGAATGACTCGTAAACTACAAATCCTTAGTAAGTGCTAAAGTTGTACAGACATTACTTTCAATTTAAATATTCATTTAATACTCTGGTAACAAAAAGAATCCTTTTCCTTAGGGGGAAAAATGGCCTCAAGATAAATCTTAAGTATTTGAGGGCCCTTAACATTGCCTCTGGGAGAAAAACTTATAGTTTAGTTCAGTACTGAGCCATCATATTGTCCTTTCTACAGTATAAAGAAAATATCAAAACAACCATGGCTCACTGAGGTTCAACCATAACCATGACATCGTTCAAGATGTATTAACCTTTTAACAATGAGTTTGATGAATTCTCACAATGTACCCCTCAAAAAGATCATGCTAGCATTTTCTCACAAGTAGGAGAGGTAAAAACAATGATTGGGTTAAGCATAATAGAACATCTGTAATCCCAGTATAAAAGAGAAGCTGAGGCAGGGTTGGAGAGTGAGAACCTGCATCCCAAAATGGGTAGTGTCTAGTCACCTTGAATATGGCACTAAGAACCTCATTTTTCTGCTCCACTTGGACATAGTAAGCCAGAGTGGTTTGAACGGGTAAGAAACATGAGCTGGAACACTGGCTTGGTGGGTAAAAGTGCTTGCCACTGGGTTTGCATTCCTAGAACCTATAAAAGCTGGGTACAGCACTGTGCACATTTGTAATCCCTGTGCTGGGGGAATGCACTCAGGTGGGTCCCAGAAGCTTGTTATCAATTAGCCTAAGAAAACAATAAATTCCACATCCAGTGAGAAATGATGCACAAAAAACAAAGGCTGACAGTAAAGTGGGCTGAGAATGTCCCTGTGGACTCTATACTGGAGGAAGTTATGTCCCTGGGAGGCGGCTTTGCTTTGTGGTTCATGGTATGAACTCTTACCTTGCTACTTCAGCTGCCATGCCTACCTGCTGCCCCACCATGATTTAATGGACTGAACACTTCTGGAATCCTAAGCCCAAATAAACCCTTCCCCTCTACAAGTTGCCTGGTCATGGAGTTTTATCACAGCATCAGTAAAGTAAGACAGAAACTGATACCAGGAGCAGATGACTGACAAGAAACGCAGAACCATAGCAACTTGTGGAGGACTCTGGTACTTTGCAATACAAAGGCAGTTGAACACTGTAAACAGAGCTTATGGGGCGGGGCCATCCCAGTAGGAGCTTGGAGGACAGCAGTGCTGAGAGCTATGTGGACTCTGGAGGCTTCAGAGGTGGAACAATATTAGCAACAGGCTGAGACCATTCTTGTGATATTTTGGCAAAGAATGTGGCCACTTCCTGCCCATGTCCTAAGAACTTGCCAAAGGATAACTTTCAAAGTAACAGAGTAATTTCTCTGGTGGAGAACTCAAGAAAACCTCATATTGACTAACTCACACTGCTGTGGGATCATGCTCTG
Organism: Phyllotis vaccarum; assembly: GCA_033318265.1. Taxonomy (NCBI): domain Eukaryota; kingdom Metazoa; phylum Chordata; class Mammalia; order Rodentia; family Cricetidae; genus Phyllotis; species Phyllotis vaccarum. The sequence continues at coordinate 54,543,556 of JARWLC010000011.1, read as the reverse complement.
GTATACTCTAAAGATTTCTCACTCATATTGGTTAATAAAATGCTGATTGCCAGTAGCCAGGCAGGAAGTATAGGCAGGACAACCAGATGGAGAATTCTGGGAAGAGGAAAGGTAGAGATGCCATCACCAGCCAGATGCAGAGATTTACATGTAAGAGTCAGTTAGTAATATGTTTGAGCTACTGGCCCAGCATTTACTATAATATTAAGCCTATGAGTCAATTATTTGGAGAGTTGCTGCTGGCAACAGAAACTTTCAACTATATTGCATGGTTATTAGTAATCATTGTTCCGTTCTAATGCAAGTCTACAGTGAAGAGAGCAAATAAGAAAATGAGTGCCAGGAATTTAATGCTGTACCCAACGCTTGTGATAAGGGAATTAAGGGAACTGAACATAGACCTGAGGGCAGGACCCCACCTCACCAAACTTCCAACCTGTGAAAGGTTAAGACTTACAGATTTTCTGTTTCTTCAAATAAGCAAAAGCTTCCCAAACTTGATTTAAGGAAGCCAGGATCCATCCCAGGCCAGCAGTTGACTTAGGCAGTGTCTTCCATGTGGCATTGGCTTTACTGTCAAAAAGGATCCGTAAGGAAAAGGGTTGTAGAATTTTCCTCCATGGTATCAGAGGGCCACTGACGACAAACATGTGGGCACTCCGCAACACACACACACTTTTAAATATCAAAGTCGTGGAAATGAAAAATTTGGGACTTTTCTGGTAGTCATAGTGATTTGAAATTTCCATGGTTCATGCATTATGTAACTAAAGGCACACATGTACCTCAGGAGGAACCGCTGTTAACACTCAGCAAATGGCCTGAGCACAGTTCTGAAGATCTGGTAGAACACTATGTGACTCTGGCCAGCCAACATCCTGCTTAGGACCCTCAGGGTTCTAAGAATTATTGTAGTACCTACAAAGCCAGAAACTGTAAACCATTTGTATTTATTTTCACCTCCTAAAAGCTATATTCCAGAGTTTCTGTCTCACAAGGATTGAAGTGCCTGCAACACTGGCAAAGAACCCTCAAAGTCACAAATGTCTGCCCTCAACTAAAGCATGACATCACCATCCACTGGAGCAGTGACTGCCAGCAAAAGAACTGTTAACAAAGCAGCACTTACAACAGGCACCACGACAAACTGAGGGGGTTTCTCAGTCACCAGATTGCCTTGCTCCCTGCTCCTGAAATTTGTCACTCTACAAAACAGAAATGCCTATTACTTACATAAAGGAACTAGGTATTCAAAAACAAAAACGTCCGAGAAAATCCAGTAAGGAGATAAATGAGGCTCAGAGATGTTTTAAAGATCAGACTCAGGACTCTCAAGTCCCTGACAAAGCCTAGTCCTTATCAAACGCTGTTCATTTATTTTTTTCTTTATTTTTGCAAAGTCCAGCACTACTTCCAAGTTGTCCAACATGTAACATAGGCTGTGGCTCAGTGAGGAGAGTCTTAAGTTTGAGTCAACACTACCTGACCTGGCATTTTGGTGCACACTTGAAATCCCAGCACTAAAGAGATGGAGGCAGGAGGAACAAGGTTCTCCTTAGCAATACACCAGCCTGGAATATCTAACTGTCTCACAAAACAAACCAACAAAATCCTCTCAAAACACGTAAGACCAATTTTAGAAGCCATTTCTGCTAACTGCCTGAGGAAAATGGTACTATACTTTATCAGTCACATTATCTGGGGAACAAAAAGTAATCTTCAATATGACAAGTTGAAAACTACAATTAAATGGAAACCTAGCAAAAACAGCCACATTTTGTTCCACTAAGGTTTTTAAATTTTTAAAAATAATTATTTAATTTTATGTTGTGTGCACTTGTGTGAGGGTGTCAGATCCCCTGGAACTGGAGCTATAGATAGTTGAGCTGACAAGTGAGTGGTGGAAATTGAACCCAGGTACTCTAGAAGAGCACTCTCTCTCCAGCCCCCCACCCTGTCAGGTATTAACTGAAGAAAATTATTTGTATATGTCTGACCTTTGGAAAATAACACAAGTAGGTGATGTAGCTCAGTTGGCAGTGTACTCGAATGTGGTAATGCACACTAGTCCTATCACAGGGAGGTAGAGGCAGAATCACAAGCTCAAGATCATCTGAGAACTGGAGGTCAGCGATGGGGGTGTATGAAGTGGAAAGGATGAGAGTGAATAAAAACTAAAGGACAAAGCATCGTTTTCCTGGGATCTAGAGCATTTAAGCCACACAGGGGAATATCGAGAAGACTCTGCAAGTAAAGCTTGCTGACAGTCTGTTGAGCTGAGTTCAGTACCTGAGTAGGAGAGAACTAACTCCCAAGCTGTTCTCTTGACATCCGCATGGCTGCTGTGGCACACTAACAGTGCCCTCAACCCTAAATAAATGCAATGTACCTTTTTAGGTCAACCTAGATCAGAAACAGTTTACGATAAGGACTTGGAGGACATCAACATTTGAAACTCTACTCTAAGCATGTTTCAACACTCCTAGCTGTGTTTTCTAGACCATGGAATTATTAATCCTGAGAGGCAACCTACTAACTGTCCACTCTTACAAGGACCCAATATTGACTGCTGCTGTCACCACATGGTCCACCACCTTACCAAGGACCATGAGGAAGTACATGGCAGTTTTATAATTACACCTCAGAATTTTAAAATAAAAACCGTAAGCACTTTGAGTATCCATTAAAATAGAAAGAGACTGTAACAAAGCAGCTAGATTTTTCCAGTTGGGAAGAGGAGGAAGAACCACAACAAACACACACTGTAGATGCTTAGCCATCAGCATCCAAATCTAAGGTAAATTTGACTCAGGACTCTTTTTTTTTCAAGACTCTACAAGGATGAGGCATTTGGAATCTACCAGAGGACTGGGAATATAGCACAGGAAGAACACAACGGAGTCAAGGATGATGCCATGCTCTTGCTTCACATTTCAAGGAATGTGGCTTTCCTCCAGAGGTCCACAATTCCACTCTTAAAGGCTTTTGTCTTTTGCCATCTAGCCAGGTGCTCACACTGTCAGTTTTGCCACACACGACAAATGGAGAGTTGGCATTTTCTGCCTTAAACATGTACCCTAGGCCCTGAAGACAGACCGTAGTCCTGGTGTGGTGCAGACTGGATTATCTCAGGCACTGAGCACTTAATGTACAGTTCTACTTTGCAGCTAGAATCTGACTATAAAACATTTCAACCTTGCTAGTATGAAGAGTCCAATTTAGATCAAGCAGGGGTTGGAAATGGTCTGAACTGGGGTTCAGATGGTTAACCGAGGCTCTTTCAGAGGACCAAGTTTGGTTCCCAGCATTCACATCGGCTCCCTTACATCCACCTATAACTTCTGGGAAAGCAGCCCTGTCTTCGCCATTGTGGGCACCCACTTGCACATGTTCATGTTCCAGTTCAGACAGACAGACAGACAGACAGACAGAGGCTCTTGCTCCCCTCCTCTCATTATGACAAAATTTTCTTTAAATTTAGATTAAGAAGCAAACTCATGGTTGAAACCATTTCACCAGAGAAATCAGGGAAATACTCTTGAGTATCACTTTGTTAAAATCAGGTCATTAGTGCTGTGGAATAATCCTTTTGTATACTGTAAAGATTTGTCACTCAAATCGGTTTTATAAAAGCTGACTGAGGCTGGAGAAAGTAGAGAGGAGAGTCACGGGCAGACACAGAGAAGCAAGGTGGGCACATGCTGAGAACAGGTACAAGCCACATGGCAAATTAAAAAATACGGGTTAATTTAAATGTAAGACTTAAGCAAGTCACAATCCTGCACTACTGGCAGAACATTTATAATTAATATTGAGTCTCCATTTCAGTTATTTGGGAACTGGCGGGTGGGAAAGAAAAGTCTGCCTACACCCCAGAATTGGCAAGATGGCTCAGTGTGTAAAGATGCATGCCGCCAAGCCCAACAACTTGAATTTGACCCATGGGACCCATATAGTAAGAGAGAACTAACAGCTGTCCTCTGGCTTCTACATGCTAGCTATGGCTCATGAATCGCATCACCCCCCCCCAAAAGAACAAAACCAAATTTGTCCCCAGCAAATAGCACACAGCACAGTTAACACAGCACCAAGACAGAATAACTCCAGAACAAGCTCCATGTGCTGTCCCTCCCGCTGGCTATCCTAATGAATAACTAACTCTTAAGTCCCTGGGTGCAGAGAAAGCAGTAGACATTGGATGTCAACCCTACAAATTAGGAGACAAGTTCAGGACAAGAAATTGCAAAACTAGTTTGTAGATTTTCATTTGTATATGAAGACAATTCAGATGGCTGTACCCCAATCCTGAGTGATCAGCAAAGCTATCTAGGTTTAAAACTTCAAAGGTTTAAAAATGGCCCCCAACCCTTTCTCATCAGTTCCAATGTATAGTCGGCCACTCTTATAATGGACTCTGGATAGTTCACACAGTACCTAGTTCTCTGAGGAAGTACAAAGTACAGTTTAATACTCAGTGGAATAGGCCTCCTCAACTACTATGACAGCCAATGGATGTTAGCCATGCAGATGGGGGATCCTCCATGCTAGGCTGGTAGGGACCATGATATCTCACCCACTTAACTAAGCAGAGAACAGGTCATTTTTAGGCAACCTTATATGCCAAGGAAATATCAGACCCACCTACTGCATGGTTTACTGAATCTGGTCTTCACCAATCTAAAGGCAGCTGTCCATCTGGAATGGCTGGTTCTCTGAAATGCCGAAGTCTGGGAACTGGTATAGGTCACAGGATAAGGCACTCAGCATAAAAATTAGTGTAAGGCATATTCTGGGCCTAAGAAATTCACTTTTATAAAAACACCAATTATCAATATAATTTAATTTCTTGGACCAGGCATGGTGATACATGCCTATAATCTTAGAACTCAGGAAGTAGAGGCAGGATTAGGAATCTGCAGTTAGCTTGGGCTATATAAGATCCTATGTTCAAAAAAAAAAAAAAAAAAAAAAAAAAGGGTGTGGGAGGCGCTGGAGAGATAATTTGGTCTGGAAAGTGTCTGGCACATAAGCAGAAGGACCTGAGTCTAGATCTTTAGAACATATCTGTAACCCCAGCAGTGAAGGAGGGGACAGGACAGATCCCTGACACTCACTGGCCAGCCAGTCTAGCTCAACTGGTGACTTTAAGGTTCAGAGAGACATCAAGGTAGATCCACCTAACTGCTAAACACTAACAGTTGGCACAAACCCAACAGTGGAGCAAAGAAACTAAAAGCAACTTTGTAACCAGTTCTTAATGTAGAAAAACAAATGCCTGGATTCTAGAGACCAAGAAACCTTTGGATCAAGTTCAAAATACTTTCTTGCCAGGGGTGGTAGTGACTCATACCGGTAAGCTCAGCATTTAGGAAGATCGTCATGAATTTGAGGCCAGCTTGGGCTAAAGTGAATCTTTGCCTCTAAATACAGGCATACAAACAAACATGTATAATCTCTCTTGCCATCAACCCATGTTTAAAAAAAAAAAGAAAGAAAGAAAAAAAAAAGACACTACTGATACTGGATTAGCACTGAGAGACCTAGACAAAACAGGCTAGGTCTTGCCCCCCCCCCCCCCCCCGCCCTTCCTGGACACAGCCTCCGTGCCTTGTCCTGCTCTGCTCTGTAAAGGAAGGAGAAAAGGACTATTAATTATGAAATAACAAAAACAAACTCAAAAGCAAAGTGTCAGCAAGGCCTTTCCTAAGGATCTACTCAAGTCTCTGGTGTTAATATCACCAGGTTTTAGCTGCACCAGGAAGAAGGGGAGCCAGACTCCAAGTCTCCCAGGGTCACAACTTACTTACATACCAGACCTGATTCACTGGCCATTGGTGCCCAACCTTCAGACTAAACTCTTACTTTTTCCAGAAAATATTTACTGAGTTGTACCTTCGGTACACAGCACAGTGAGTCATGCGCCTTCTGCAAGGAAAGTTATAAAAGGCAGACTGAGTTCCCGGCCCAGGTCTTTTCCTCACTGCAGTTCACCCACCCACCCAGAGCGTGCCTGACAGGCCTGGTCCTCAGCCACTCTGTAAGCACTGTGGCTCTAGCAGCACCAAGCCCTGAAACCACCAAGTAACAACTATTCTAACAAGAGAAATGCATGAATTTCCCTAACCGGGCCTTAAACACAAGTTACATTTGCCAGAGTAAATAACACAGAGTCATTTAAAAAAAAAAAAATCAATTTAAGAGCATTATTCTCTACTTACTATGTGATTAAAAGCACCAAGAGACAGATATAGGTAGCAACAACGTCTTGCACTACCAAGTCTCAATGACCAGTATTTAAGTATGAATGAAAACACTGTAGGCAACATTCAAAGCATGGATAGGTATGAAAACACACACTCGCACACACGCATACAATACTTTTAAAGTCACAATGAACATTTCTCATTAGTATCAGGTCAGATGGTCACAGTTAGATACTGCAGAACTCTGAGAACTGTGCCTGCCTCTGACGATATTACTGTTACCGTTCAAGCAAACGTACATTTTTCTGTTTCTATCAAACTTGACATTCCCATGTGTGGAAATGTCATGACTTCTGAACCCTTTTAGAAAGAGATTCAACACAGCAGCACAAAGTTCAGTCAGAAGTTGCACATAAAGGGTTTATTTTGAATGTTTTAAGGAAGGATAGAGTTACATCATAATTATAAAAATTACTTACAGAATTAACAGAGTTGTACTGTGTATACTTCTAAATGCAGAGAACAGGGAACTGTCTACACATTGTATAAAATAAAGTTAAAATTAAAAATGAATTCAAGCTCAAAAAATGAGGTCGTTTATCTAGTTTTAAATGTGAACACGAAGACCTCTGAACTCTACTCATCCCACTCCATTCCAACTGCACAGAGAGCGCAGCATTCCCAAGGAACACAGACATTCTGACCATCATTATTTTGTAAATAATTTTTCCTGTGATATCTTTGGAGGACTTTCACCTCTTAGACAATCTGCATAAGTGTTTTCAGGCACTACAATCTGTGACAATCAGAGCAGTCTTCTTTCTAATGGGTCTACAGTGTTCAGAGATTCAGGCCCAATGCACTTTGGGATTTGGCACATAAAACAAGAAATAAAATGAAATCTGGCTTAGAAGTACTGTGATTTTTAGAACGTGCACAGTCCCTTCGAATGCTGCGTGACATATACAACTGGAATCACCTTCTGTCAGCGCTACGACTGCTTCACCAGTGCATCTTTACCCTACAACCACTAGGACAGCACAGTAAGCAAATATACAGGAAACCAAAAGCAAATTCAAAGAAAAAAGGAAAGAAAGAACCTAAGTTTCTTTAACATGCAATTTTACTTAGTTACATTGAACAATTCTACTTAGAAGAGAGCATGCAAAAAAGGATGGTCTGCTTTTTAAGGTTCTTCTCTGAAGTTTACGTGGCAGCCTGACGTCACACACGCACGCACACACGATACGATACTAGAGCAGGTAAGTGAGGAAGGCCAATAAATTTTATACACAGATTCACGTCTTGTGTTGCCACAAGCCCCATAATTTTGGAAATTAACGTTGAACTCCTAAATGAGGAATCAACATTCAGATACCAGAACAATGCAAGCAATGCATGCAGATCTGAACTGTGAGCCTAAGGGAAGCCCAAGGTGGCAGGCTCAGGGGGAGAATCAGTCACCATTAAGGGTGGTGGAAGCCACCAAAACAAAAGAGAGGGGGAGGGACAGAAAAAGAATAAAAATACAAACAAACAAAAACCTCCCCCTCCCTCAGCCTTACGTAAAGGCAATAAATAGTGATCAAAGTCATCACCACCACCATGCTGTATTCCTCTGGACCAGGAGTTCACGGGTAACCAAAGTAACATGGGCTGCTTGCAAAAACCACAATGCAAGTCATCAGATAATGGCAGACACATCTTAACAGATCCAGCCCTGGGACATTTCAAGAGAAATTTTACTTTCCAGTCACCATGCCATGTTCTGCACTGTCAGTAGGACACACTCGCCCACTGGTGCCACAGATGTCAGTATGGGCTAGAGGAGTCAGACTCGGCTCTGAGATTTACATGCAGGACAACACCTGGTCACATACACTGAAAGCACCGAAGACTGGGGTATATCACACTGCATTGAGAAGCTTGTCCCTGGGTCCCTTTGGGAACACACGGCACTGGGTGATTACAGCCAGGGACAGAACTGAGGTACTGTGTTCACATGGTGAGCAGTTGTGACCATTCAAGAGCATGAGGCAGTCGGCCTCTGTGAAGACTAAATGGGTATCCAATAACCATGCTCCTTGAACCACGGAATGATTTCTTGCATTAGGAAGAGCCCCAACAAGGTAAGAAGAAGACCTAAACTAGGCCAAACTCTGGTGTGTGCTCGACAGTATCCAAATCTGTCCAGCCCCAGAAAGGATTTCCAATCTCTACAAGAGACTGGTTTTACAAACCATCTTCCTCCCAGGTGTCAGGCTGCCAGGGCTCTTCCAAAACCAAGTGACAGCAAGCAGATGTTTGGCTAGTCAACCAGCCACATTCTCAGTTTCATTTCAGTTTCAAATAACCTTATAGGAACAAACCACAGCTGCATTCACTGGCCAAGAGCTGCTGCTATTTACTCACAAGCCAGCAAGCATGACAACCTTCCACAGTGACACATAATGTACATGGCAAAGCCCAGGGCCACGGAGGAAATGAACCCGCATGAACAGCACACCTGGAGCCAGAACAGACACTGCCACAACAGGGTCAAGGCAAGAAGCCTTATTTGTCCAACGTTCACTGTAAGGGGGGATCCAGGAGGAGTAAGGGCAGGTAGGGAAGGGGAGAAGAGGCCTCTGACCATAACAATCATGTATCAACAATAATAGTAATAAAAATTAAAAAGCCCCAGAAAACTTAATAGAAGGCAACAATGCCATACTTAAAACTTACATTTCTAATACCAATGCACTGTTCTTGCAGGAATTTACCACATATACAAACCACTGATATATTGTTGCAAATGGACCAATGTGCCATCCAAAAGCACATCTACATTATTCCATGTGAACCAAGGACCTGGGCTTTATTTTAAAAGTATTAGGATTAAAGAGTAAACAACAACAACCAAAAGGAGAAACAAACAAACAAACAAACAAAAAAAAAAAACACAGAAAACAAAGCTTAGAACTGAAGGCAGCCTTTTACCCAGATTTCTCAACTGTTTACTAATTCTACTGCGGGTCGTTGACTGTTTATGGCTAATTTATACCTGGACTCATAAAAGCTTCCAGATTGAAATGGTACTCTGAATTCTGACCTTTGAAAGAACCTAAATGTCCCTGTGTGCTTCCCATGCCCAGATTTAATTTTAAACAAAGAGCAGGCATATTATAAATATGACTGACTTGGGTCAAGCACTCCTGTTGAACTGGAGAAAACATTATCACCCCCACCCACTCCACAAGGAAAGGAGTGCCAGTGGTGAGTGCCTGTGTGTGTATAATATATACATAGGCACACAGATGCAGATCTAGACAGTAGCTATAGATACATAATCTCTCAAAAAAGGCAGTAACAAAAATAACAAACTATGCTTGCATTGTGGCAGCAGAATAAGACAGTGTGTCAAAGTGATGGGGAAAATGGTTACAACTTATCCAGATTTAAATGACTGATACTAGCTTAACTTTTACCACCTTGCTTGTAACCCCCAACAGACAGCCTTCTTGTAAGAGGGAGGAACCCCTCACACAGATGCTTTGAAAAGGGAGGATTCCCCTCACAGATGCCTTGTGTTCAAATCAGTCTGCACTATTCAGAACAACACCAGCTCTGCTGGTGGAGATTGTGGGTTCGCAGGGACATCTAAGCTTTCATTAAACTGGAAAGCAATTAAGTCTTTATGTCTACAAATTATACATTTAATAGTTCCACAAATTTGGCAAAGTTTGTGATGACATCTAGGATGTTTTCACCAAATCGTAGACGTAAATATGGAAGTCATCATCAAACTTGATGAAATAGACAGAGGGTTTGGCCTCTACTTGGTGGATGACCATGCCAGTCCTTTTCGAGCCGTCTTCTTTGGCATATTCCACTTGCTTGCCTACCAGGCTGTCCACAACTTCTCCTGGCTCCCTTTCTGCTGGAGGTGAATCATCTATATTTAAAAGAAAAAAAAAAAAAAAAATCAAGCCAATATTTAGATGTGTCACTACCACATTCAGCAGCAAATATAAAGATTTTTAAGATATCCTGAGTTCATCATGATCTGGCAAATACTTTCTTACAGGGTCAATGTCCCACTAGCCAGCTATGAGAATGCAGCACCAAAATGGCCACAAGCAGTTAGAAATTAATAATCACAGGTTTGGTGAACAGCATCCAGACAGATATATGAATTAAAAAATATAACCCAAACTCCTTCATATCACATTAAATTATAAAGGCAATTATCTAAAATTAAGTTTAAATGGTTTTGAAATAGACTTTGCTACAGGGCTTCCTGAGAACATGCTGCTCACTTAAAATGCTGAGGTATCCTGGGGTTTACCTCTGAGTTTGAAAGCTCCTCCTCCCCGACTTCAATGCATTCTAACCATTTTCCACAGTTTCAGAATTAAAGAAATAAATTCTCCTGCTTTACAAGTAAGCATTAGGTAAACTCCACCCAGACCAGAAAACAGAAAAACTGATCCCTGAGGACAGCCTAGGTATCTGCACCACCCATCCATCCACATGAGCCTCAGGTTGCAGATACCTCTGGGGAAACACAGAATGACAACAAGCCACCACCAACCAAAACAAACCAAGTGGAGCAGGACACAAAGCACAGAAGTGTACTAGCATGTAACATGTCTACAGTAACATCTTTACCTCCAACTACAGCAACTGAATGACAATCTGAGACCCACTATGGTGAGCTCCGGTACAAACACACAATATGAACTGAAACTTTGTGTTTATCAAGGAATTCCAAATGTATGATGCCACCCGAGAGACAGAAGCCCCAAGAGTCTAGCACATACTGAGGCTTACTTAGCCAGCAAAGGAAGTGGACTCAAACCAGTATCACTAGAATGTCAGCACTGTCTTGATGGGAGATAACTTTCCACACAACTGACGGGATGAAGAAGTTTAGAAAGGCGTGGGAAGACCAAGAAGCGGCTGGAAAAGTTGCAGTGTTATGTATGAAGGGCTTGCTCATCTATTCTTAGCTCAACAGCACTTGCTCTGATAAACCTTTCTCTATAGTTGAGGAATGCTTTTAAGAACACTCTTTGGAACATTAATCCTAGAGTATACAATTTTCTTTCTAAAAATGAATACAAACTTAAAAAAATTAAGTAGTCATTCTAGGACAGTTAAGTTGTTAAGTTCCTTAACTGGTATCTTCATAGGAAGAACTTAAAAAGGTTTTTAAAAAGAAATGGAAATGACTGTCACCACTAACAGTATTTGCTAGCCGCAATCCCTCAGTCCAAGGGTCCACGTGTCTGAGAAAACAGTTCTTTTACAACAGGTTTAGCCTGATATGGAGGTTTATGGTTGTAGTTCTAGCTCTCAGAACGTAGGCAATCTTGAGTTTGAGGTCTTGGTTAAATAGCAAGACACAGTTTCAAAATAAAACAAAAACTACTTAATTAACAGGCATATCCAAAAACCATATTAAGAAAACAATTCACTTATAGTAGCTTAAAAAAGTTTTTAGGGGCAAAAGATGGAAATGTTTAGAACCTTTACAGAGCTCAAAGTTTTAAAAAGCACCCTCACTCTTGGTCTGGAAGTCTTGCTACTATTTGTGAACATAAAAAGGCAGTATATTCTGCAGATAAGACAACACCAATGCTGTCAGAATCCCAGCAGATTTCCTTATGGAAATTAGCAAATTGATTTTTTAAAGAATTCATATGCAATTGCAAGACACCCAGAACAGCTAAGACAGTCCTGGCATGTGCAAGGGAAGAGGTCTCGTACTTCTGATCTCAATACTCACTGCAAAGTAATGTCATGAAGACAGTGTGGGAGTTGCAATGACAGACATAGAGACAGGTGAACAGAATGGGGGGGAGTGTCCAGACACATTCACATATCCACGGCCAAGTGATTTTCAACAAGGTGCCAAAACCACTCTATGGAGGAAAGAATAGCCTTTTCAACAAATGGTGCTTAGTCCAAGAAGGGCTACATGAAAAAGAGTGAGTTGACCTCTTATATCCTCACTTCAAACTATACTTCATGTTAATAATAATCCAGTTATAAAACTTGAGATTCTTAAGACACCAAAAGCACAAGTAACAAACAAACAAACAATAAAACACACAGACTGGGCCTTAAAGTTAAAACCTTGGTATCAAAGATCAATCAAAGCAAAGACAGATGAAATCCTAGCACAGGGGCCGATGCAGGACGGTGGAGAGCTTGAGGCCTGTTTGGACTACACAGTAAGTACGGGCCAGCCTCTGCTGAAACCTCTGGCACACTGCCAAGTGAAAACATAACCCACAGAAGAACACAAGTAACCCTGACCTCTAATAAAAGACAAATTTAGAATGTTGACTCTAAACAATCAATTCACCAGAAATACACAAATGTCCAGTAAGCACACAGAAAAGACCCCTGTGACATCATTAGTCACCAAGGAGTAAAGCACATAAGAACTACTTCTTCCTCACTAGAGGAACTATTAAAATGAATGTTCAAGGAGAATGCTAGTGAGGACATGAGGAAAGCCGACCCCCACCCACTCTTAAGACAAAGGAAAGAGGCATAGTAGAACAGACTCAGCAACTCCACTTCAAGGTACACACCAGGAAAACAAACACCCACAGAAAATCCTGCATACAAATGTTTATAAAGCATCAACATCCATATCAACCAAAACATAGTAACAACCAAAATATGATTCAACAGCTAAATAAATGAAATACGGTATAATCCATACAATAAATTAAACTTGAACATTATTTATAAAGGGTGAAATCCTAAAGCACGTTCCAACATGAGAAGACCCTGGATCATGAGAAACAAAATAACTAGTCACAAAGGCTCCATAAAAATCAATTCACATGGCAGTCCACAACAGACAAATATATACAGAAAGTAAAATTAAGAAAGTACTTAAGGCTGTGAGTAAAGGATAGGGAGATCAGAAATAAAGATGCTGGGCACAGTGGAGGCAGAGAGCTAGGTAATTCAAGGACATCTTCCGTTAAGTAGAAAAATCAAAACGTACCTCTCAAAAAGAGGAGGTGGACTTTGCTGATGTAGCAATAACTGAAGCTACTAACTGCCTCAAGAGCACACACCTGTGAATAACTAAAGAGCACCAGGTTGACCAGGTTGACTTTAGGGTTAAAAAAAAAAAAAAAAAAAAAAAGATCAAAGCAAAATAGAACTATGGAACCGCTCCGTCTAAAGGAGATCGCCTGGCACAGGGGTGTACTCCTGTTAATTCTAGCACTCAGAAGCCTGAGGCAGGAGGACTAAATTCAAGGACAGTTTGGGTTATAAAGGAAGTTTCTGGGTCAATTTCTGCTACATGACTTTCTCAAAGAACAAAACCAAGCTTCATAAAACCAGACCACCACTAACACCATCTTTTCCACTTTGTCTGTGATCTAGCTGCTGCTAAAAATTCTTTCCCCAGCTCAGTTCTGTTTTTGTGGTGCTAGAGATTCATGCTTGGAAAGTTCCCTCTCTCTAGCACTGAGATGGATCTCAACCATCCAAGTAAGTTTTCCAAAACTGGTATGCTTGGAGGTCCAATATTTACAGCTTAAATTAGCACTGTAGATGACCAGCTTCAAAATAAATCAAGAAAAGGTAGGTAAAACCAGACTGACAATGAGAAACAGCTGCTAAAAACAATGGAACGCATTTATTTTATTCCTTACATGATCAAATACTTTCCACTAATAAAAATTTAAAATAACCTTTTCAAGTGATCTAACAGTTTATACACAAAAAAAGCTCCAAATACTCAAAAACACACCTGCAAACCTGCTCTCAAATACTTTAGATAAAGCTGCTGCTGTGTCAGACTTACTGGAATCGGGCATGATGCGGAGGTCGCCTTCTTTGTAATCATCTAGGAGCTGGTACATGTACAAGACAGGGTCTTTCTCATAGGTGATGTAAAACCATGTGTTCATGACAGGTGCCCGTGCCAAGACCATCCCCCTCCACTCATCTTTAGAGCCATCTTCTGTTTCAAACATGTGCTCCACGGCTTTGCCAATCATTGTGTCCGCTAAGTGTGCATCGCTGATCCGAGATGTGGCTGGAATTAAAAGAGCAAAACATTTTACTAACAGAGTCAAGCTTTGCCCATGCAATACATTAGTGAACCGGGAAGTAGCTGAGAGACCTAAGGCAAGCAACTACCAAACCAAATGCCAGGGCTGACACATAGGTGGACTAGACAGGAAGAAATCTGGACTCAGTTGCTCAGCATTACACCTAAACCATAGGTCTAAGTGGCTTTTCTACTGCTTACTTAGCAGTTCCTTTAAGCTGTGAGTTAGTGTCAGACTCACAGGCAAACATGGTGCTGCCCTTTCCTAGTAACAGTTGATGACATCCTCCAAACTCTTCATGAGTTCACCCCACCCTTACATAAGTAATACAAAGAAAGTAACTTTAGCATCTGTTTTGCTATTGCTTTAAAATAAACTGGGGGTTCACTTCTCATCACTTTATTTTTATGTCCTGGGAACAGTTATCTACTCTTATGCCTACAATCTATTCTCCATAGCAACCAGTAATTACTGTGCTATGAAGAGAAAACTGCCCCACCTTGTCACCATTCTTCAGCCCCTCAAGTCCCTTCTCTCTTCGAAGCATGCCCCATCTACCCAAACAAACTTCATTCTCTCTTCGGGGAGGGGTTATATCCACAACAAGGTCCCTAGAGCTCACCAGGACAACCAGAGACAACAGCATCACCAGCTTCATTATGTGCTGTTCTGTTCTTAGTTAACAGTCTCCGTTAGCTAGAGCTGTCTTATTTTAATGGATTTGCTGCCCTGGTAGGTCTCTGGGTAGTCCCATGAAGCAGAGGCTCTCTCCCTGTTTCTAGCACTTAGAGCAGTTTCAGGCTGCCTCTGTGATGTCATGAGACAGCCTATTTGTATTTTTAAAAAACAGGTAAAGAATTGCCAGCCATTTTGTGTGCTGTTTTTAATACTAGACAGGTTAGAAGAGGTCCTGTTGAAAGTAAGGTCTCTCTAGTCCTCATATTCTAGATAACTATTTTTCAAAATAATCAGATCTCCTTTCTAGTCATTCACCCAGTTTCTCTATTTTCTAGGCAAGTATACACTACTCAACTTAACTAGAGCACAGAACCTGTTCGTGGTATTACATGAGCAACAGAAAGTGCTCAGAATCTCCCCGCAGGACACTTAAATCATACAGGAGCACACACATCAATGGCTTCTTAGGCAAACAATCGATAAAAATTTATTAAAAGTAACAAATTTCCCATTTTTGCAAACCTTAGTATCTATTTTAAAATGTTTTTAATGATATTATTTATTTATGTATCTATATATGAGCACAAATACGTTTGGGTGTGTGCAGAGGCCAGAAAAGAATGTCAGATCCCTTGGAACTCTTGAGATAGGTACTTGCTGGGATGCCTGTCCTGTTCAGTAGGTGTGGCCTCTTCAATTCTCAGCAAGCATTCCCAGCCATCTCTCTAGCTCTCTTAATGTGTAATTTTTAAGACAACTTCATTCAAGCTATAGTGTTTCCAGGTATGTGGGATCCAGCCTCACAATGATAGTTTCTTCCCAGATAATTCTATATACTCATCCAACACTACAAAGTATTTAAGTGGGAAGCAATTACCATTACACTCTTCAAACTTACACTACAACAACCACAACAAAACTCTTCTAATTAAAAAATAAAACTCGAGGGCTGGAGAGATGGCTCAGACAATAAGAGCACTGGTTATTCTTGCAGAGGTCCTGAGTTCAATTCCCAGCAACCGCATGGTGGTTCACAACCATCTGTAGTGAGATCTACTGGTCTGCAGGCATACATGGGTATAGAACACTGTATACGTAATAAACAAAAGATGTTTTAAAAATGAAACTTGAAGAAATCTATCTCTAAATATGATATAGAAATGACAACGAATGCACAGGGACACAGCCTTATTAACTGTTATCCTTACACCGTCAGATGGTTACTAACAAAGCAGAAATCACTAGGTAATGCTGGCAGAGCTGGAAAGCTGAATGAAGTCCCTGTGCACTGCTGGTGGGACTGTAAGAACTCAACAGCATAGGGAATACTGTGGCAGTTCCATTAAGAAAACGTGAATGAGAAGACCCCATAATTAGGCAAAACCAGTTCTGGGGAAATCACTCAGAAGAATAGAAGGTTTCAGAGAAGCCAGAGATAGTCACATGCATAACAGATTCCAATATGAAAGGAGTCATGAATAAAAAAGATGGGGTACATGTGTATATACCAGGGTATGACTTTCCGTTTTTAAAAGAGAAAGCATTCCTGCCACATGCTGTTTGTGGATGAACACTGAGTAATGATACTAGATGAAATAATCCCAGAAAAACCAATTCTCTATGACTCCATTTTCAGAGTATGTATCCAGAGTAGTCAAATCTCTCAAGACAAGCATGGAGATCACACATACAGAATGTGCACACAATAAATTCTGCATTGTCTTTGCTGTCTTGTTTCCCACGGTCATTTTGCCCTAAGTGGGTGGTCGTGTGTGTTGGTGTGTACGCATGCTGTATGCAGACTTTCCCAACAGAAGAGGGAATCCCACAACTATAAATAGATGAGGGCGAGAGATCAAGTTCGAATCTTAATGTTAGAGAAAAAACAGGCTTACGGACCTTCAAAGTCCACAGACCTTGCCTTGGGGAACCACTGACACCATCAAATATGCTTCAGCCTCTTCAGCTGACTTCTCCATCTCTAGTATTGTCTAATTAAAATTCAACGTACACACTGACGTGGGCTAGATGACTGTCTACTTCTACACACAACATAGAATGCAAGTAACTTTCTAGATTCTCCTCTCATACTGATCATTAAACTTAAGAGTTATGTGTCTAGCCAAGTACAGTTGTTTCTATCTATAACCCTAGCCCTCCTGGGCCTTCCTGCCTGAGCCTGAGGCAGAAAGATGGCAGTGAGCTCCAGGCCAGCTGAAATAAAGAGTACAGAACTACCTAACTGTATTGGGCACACAGTACCTTACTAATCGGAACCATCATTTGGACTCCTTTCTTCAAAGTGCTTTAGTTTACAACTATAATCCATGTCCTCTCGTGAACTAGACTACCTAAAATGATAAAGAACACACGCTACTCTTGATGACATACAGCAGGCTGCTCACTGTCCTGTGAGAAGCTTTGCCCTGGAAAACAGACACAAACTAAAATCCTGGTCAGATGATGCATCCCACCATATAACACAACCAAAGCCATGTTAAGTCTTTCCAAGGTTACAGTAAGACATTTGACATTCACACTTCCAGTAGGAGGCCTGATCTCAGTCACACTAGAACAATCGACAGCTAGAAATGTCGTACATGCCTGCCATCCCTACTAGTCAGTCAGGAGGCCAAGAAGGAGGACCGCTTGAGGTCATGCATTGGAGACTGTCCTGGGTAAAGCTCAAGTAAGCTAGTAGTTCTGCCCTAGAAGGTGTTACAGCCTTAGATCTCATCTCAAAAAAGTTGAAAAAAAGAGGATTAAAACGTAAAACCCTGTGAAATGGAACTGTGCTTCACAGGAATGAGAAGGCTTTCCAGATCTGTAAGGCTTAATTTTCAAATGACGCAAAGCTTTAAAGGCAGCACTGAAAGAACATACATTGATAGTTTAAAAAGCGGCAGTTAACACCAAACATTTTGAAACATATACTTTTAAGTAATATTAACTTGTGAATGTCCTCCTTAAACTGCCATTCATAATCATTACCTTTAATTTAAATTCTGTTGCCTTAAAGGACATTTACAAAGCAAAACAGATAGCACAGGACATAACACCAAAGCTTTTTACTTCCAAAACTTCCTGAAGAATGGACAGAGCTCTTATCCTGGATGCTTCCACTGTAGTTCCAAGTATAACTATCATTCCTATCAGCGAGCCAAAACAAGCTGAGAGCCAAGTGAGCACGCCAGGTCAGGGTGCCAGTGGCAATCACAGACAACATCGAGCAACTGGGGAACCGGAAACCAAGGTCAAAGATCTAAGCTTTATATTCTTCATAAGGTCCCAAACTGCGGTTTCAGAACACTTTCTCTGAGTCAGGTTTTGTATTTGTAAGTAGGAAATGTTTATCAAAGGTGCTTGAGGTCTGACAAGTAAAAAAACAAACAAACAAAAACCACTAAGAACGAACGAGAATCAAAAAGTATCCATTTAAAAACTTACCGACTCTATCAGGGAGTACTTCAAGTGCAGAAACTCTTTCGTCTTTATTAAGTTCTAGTCCATAAACACAGTCAAATCCATCATACTTTATAAGGTACAGGGAAGGGTTCACAGGCACCTGGTCCAGGACAGTCCCCTTCCACTGGGTGACAGGGCCGTTGCCTTCTCTCCACCCATGCTGAATCCTGCAGCCTACGATGTTCCGTCGGGGCTGGGACACAGGCTTGCTTGGTCCCACACTGGTCCGATGTTTTCTGTGTTCACACATACAATATATTATTCTCACAAGTATGCATATCTGGGCCCAATACAGCCACTAGTTTGCATGCTCTTCATTACACGTGACCCTAAGGTACAGGCAAACTCCTACTGATGAGCCAGAATGACTGTAAATTTTAGGCCTGCTGGAGCTGCATAGCAAAATCTGCTTCAAAAACAAAGCTAAAGGGAGACCTCAGTATTCATCCGCTAATCTTGTAGATGATCCAAGTCTGCTTTCCAGCATCATATGGTATTTTGTGACTGCTTGAACTTAGAACATCCTCTTCTGGCCTCCTCAGGCATCAGGCACACATATATACATGGAGCACACATATATACAAGATGAAGTCTCTCACAAACACAAAATTAAAACAAATTAAAAAAAACCTACAACTTAACATTTTACTTCTCTTTATGCCTTGATAACCTTGAAATAAAATAACCTTAACTGAGTTAGACTGTGTGTGTGCATGCAATAGACTTCTGTCAGAAGCACAATTTCCTCACATATTTGAATTATTCGAAAATACCTTTTAATAGTTTATTTCAAATGTAATATTAAAAATTTGGTATCAACACAAAACTAGATTTAAATATTTACATAAAATGCTAACAATACTCTGCCTATGTGTACACACACATGCACACACAAGATACAGAAGTTGCTTTCAAGTGTTTCTCTAATGCTCTACACCTCATTTTCCAAAATGGTCTCTCACTGAATCTAGAATTTGCCATTTAGGCTAGATGGGCTGAGTTCCCAGGATCCACCTCTCTCTGCCCCGCCCCAAACTACTGAGGTTACAGACATATGATCCATCTGGTGCCCATACTTAGCTCTTTATGCTTATTCAGAAGCCACTTTACATACTCAAGTCCTCTACCTGCGAGGTGCCTATGATATGGAGGTGGGAGGGGCCATTACACTTTGAAATACAACGTAAGACTTGGCTTAGATGCAACCAGAGCTAAACCAACTTGACAGACGCTGCTGTGTGCCACGAACAAAACAGGGCAGAGGAGGTTTCCTTCGGTTTTTAAGAGTATACACAACATTTCATAAGTTCCTTTAAAAGCTTCTGTAGTTACAACAGCTAAAGCTTTTATATACATATACATTTTATATGCATACATATATGTATGCATAAAGTAGAAAGCCATTTAGCCTTGTCAGAAGTTCTGGAAACAATGGTCTCCTGTGAACAGAAGGCAGGTCATCAGAACCAAAATGCATGTGTTTTTCAGAGGGAATGAAGAAGAGCTGAGATAAAGTGCTGGACTTGGAAGGGAGTGAGTAAGGCTTAGTGCAGAACCTCTAGGCCACACATTCCACTCTCTCCTCACCCATCTGCTCTCAGAACCTTCTGAAAAAGTAGCACACCTTCCTCCAAGGTAGGGAGAACCACATCCCCAGGCCACTTAAGAGAACAAAAGCCTAACTAAGCAGGGTCTGACTAGAGCCAGGAAAAAAAGTCCAGAGGCAGATGGAAGACAGCAGGCACAGGTGGCTAAAGTAGTCTTACTTTAAATATTACACAGAAGCAGAGCTAAGGAAGCTTGAGAACTCTGAGGTCACTTCCTCTCCAGCACTGGGATCCTGCTCGACAATATACAAGAGTAACTTAAAGAGGAAAGAAACAAATGTTCTTGAGGCAACAGAGGATGGCCAGGAAAGTATATCCACAAAGTAGATAAACTGTTACTGGAACTAAGCAAATAACAGAAGCCAGGTATGAGAAGCTGTCCAGTAGACTGTGTCAAGAGGTGCCTTGGTTAGATGCATTATTTCTGGGTTGTCTGAGAATGTTCTAGAAAGAGATCAGTATTTGAAGTACTGGGGTTGAGGAAAAGGCAGTGTAAACGGGCTTCACTCAACCTGCTGAGGGCCTGAACATAACGGAAGGCAGGAGGAGGGCACCTTATTTTTATTCCTGCCTGGGGGTCCAAGCAGGAACATGGCTTTCTCTTGCTCCTGGTTCTGATTTTGCATCAGAACTGTACCATTAGGTTCCCTAGGTTTCCAGCTCACAGACTGCAAGTTGAGGGAACTTTCTTGCCTCAATATTGAACGAATAGACTTTTCAATATCTTTTATATTCTTCTATCTCCTACTGGTTCTTTTGCTCCAGAGAATCCTGACAGAGGAACATGTATCACAGAACAGAAGATCTGAGAATGAGACAATGTGAAAAAGCTAGGCAAGGTAAGAAACAGACCTGAAGGTTTGGCCATGTAGACAAGCACAGTAGAGAAGGAATATGAGGGAATGGCAACATGGGAGCTTATACAGAAATGAGCAGAGAAGGAAGGTAGGGAGCAAAGCCTGAGGAATAAATACATAGTAACAGGTAAGAACTGCAGCTGTCACAGCCTGCAGTCAAAGGCCAAAGGACTAAAGTTGAAAGTCAAACTGCCCTAAACTAAATAAAGCACCTCAGAAATTACACCCTGGAAGTGAGGAAATGAGAAAAGAATAGCTCACGTAAGACACACCTTAGTGAAATACATCCTTGGCTCCAGGCAAAGGGATCAAATCATGTGTAAGGTAAAATAATTGAATCTGGACAGCAACATGTTATGTCAGAACAGACAATGAACTTGGGGAAAAAAAAGCCATGAGCCAGAGAGTAAGCCGAGTTCCAAGCAGAAAAACCACAAATAGAAAGTTGTAAGAGTGTCCGAAGGCAGGGAAAACTCTTCTCATGTACATATGTTCCTTAGATAGAGCTTCAAAACTGTCACGTCATCAAAGACTAACTGACTCAGAACTGACAGGGGGTAACAGATAGTCACTGTAGAGCATATGCAGAGGAAGAGACAGACGGGGTCGTAGGTGAAGGGGTGCTTAGGGATGCACATGCCAACCATGGCACAGCTGACAATCTCCAAAGTTTCAGACATGTTGGCACCAACCTTTAATCCTAGCACTCAGAGGCTGAGACAGGAAGGTCAGTAGTTCTAGGATAGCCTGGACTACACAGTGAGAGCCTGTTTCCAGAAGAACCTAGAACCTTAGCCTGGAATGAAGGCACCCATTTGTAATCCTAGCATCCAGGAGGCCAAGGCAGTAAACTCTCTTGTATAGACTAAGGGAAGCACCTCACGGAGGAAAGGATGCAAAAGATTCATAAACATACCACTTCCTAACTTCAAAAAGAGCCATTCTAACTCCCTAAATTCCAAGCAGTAGACATAGTTACTTCTGCTTTGTCTATTCAGGATCTGTGGTACTTCCACATAAATCTTGAGGGTATTTTTCTAGTTCTGCAAGGATTATCACTGGGATTTTGATGGGGATTGCATCGAATCTGTAGACAGCTTTTATTTTGTCGTGGGGACAAAACTCAAATCATCAGGTTTAGCAACAGGCACCACTTCTGAGTGTGCCATCTCACCAGCTCTTTTCATCTTTGGGAGGCAGGGTCTTACTCACTAGCTCACAATGATCCTCATGCTTCAGAGTCCTGAGTACTAGAAGTACAGGTATGCAGTAGTACTTGAATGTGAACAGCCCCTTACACTCTTATATTTGAATGTCTGGTTCCCAGTGAATTACTTAGGAAGGATTAGGAGGTATGGCCTGCTTAGAGGAGAGGTGTCACTACGGGTGGGCTTTGAGGTTTCCAAAGCTCCCGCCACACCCGGCCTCATTCTTTCTCTGTCTTAGGTGTGTGGGTAAGACGTAAGCTTAGCTAGTGATGCACCTGCCTGCCAAGCTCAAGCAACACCTACCTACCTGTCAACACTCCCCACTGTGATAACCATCGACTAATAAATCTTTTTTTTATCTGTTTACAGAACAAAGATAACCCCTCTCCTGGACCAGTAAGGTACCACATGCCAAAGTTCACCATGCAGAACAGTAATACCTCAGGGAGTGCATGTTGAGGACTTAACTAAAAGAAAGCCCCCGTGTGTAACAGAACTTAGAGGCCAAGTAATTAAGGTCTATCACCATGCTGAAGTAACTATACACCTAGAAATTTATAGGAAGAGAGAGCTGGGATGGAGCTTGGTAGGGTGCTTACAAAGCACATCCAAGCCACTGGTTTGGTTATCAACTCCATAAAAAAGGATTTAAAGATGTTCTCCCCACTGGCTTGAAATATTTTTTTTTTCTTTTTAAATTTAAAGATGTTTTAAAAACACAAGTGTAAGCCAGGATTTTCTGGTTACTTCAGAGTCTTTCTAAGGAGGGCAGAGATGTATATAGGTTGCTTGCAGGCCTTGTTTGAGAACTGCTGCCCTGCTCAAGCAGTCCCATGCACCTCTATGCTTTGTCACCTGTACAATGAGTCCCAGACAAAGCAGAAACAAGAAGGGATCAAGTGAATGTAATGTCCTGTCCCAAGAACTGAGCACGATTTAGCCATCAATGTGAGAAGGGTCAGCGGATGACAGTATGCCGAGGATATGGAAGGGAAAGGTGGAAGTAACCTAACTATGTTTTAATTACAACCACATTATATAAAATTCTCAAGTAATTAATAAAAACATTCTTTTAGAAAGGAAAAGACAGCCAGGTGGTAGTGCATACCTACCAGCACTTGAGAGGCAGAGGCAGGTGAATGTCTAAGTTCGAGGACACCCAGGGCTCTCATACAAACAAACAAAACAGAAGAGTCAGAAAGGGAAAAAAAGGAAAGACAACTCAGACTGTGGTGTGTGCAGAAGTGAGGGTGAAGATGGGTCCCGGTGAGGTGAACACTAAAGACACACTGTATAAAATTCTCAAAGAATTAATAAATATTAAAGAGCAAACACTGGAATGACACGTTAACAATGAGATTTTCAGTTCTATGACTGTTCCAGAATCCAGAGATAATTCCGTTGGTAAGGAGCCTCCTGAGCAAGCTGGAAGAGACCCTGAGAACTAGAGTTTCCATCCCCAGCACTCACATCTCTGCAGCAAGCTGCCTAGACTAAGTGAACTGCCAAGATCCGGCTCAAGCGAAGAAGTCTGTCTGCATCAATATATAACATAAAACACCTGATGTCAATCTCTAGCCTCTTATACACACATGAACCTTCTCACGTGACCACACACCCACAACGCTCAAGAACTGATCCAAGAAAAATTTGCTCTTATGAGTAAAGAAAACTTATTTCTCTCAATACTGGAGACAAGTTGCAGAGAAACAGAGGGAGGCTCTCTACTAAGCTCTTTAAGGGGAAACTTTTGGGGAGAGAGCATCTTTCAAGAGAGAAAATGTAATGACAAAGGGGAAGGAAATAATGGAACAGGAAGGATTAAACAGGGAAGGGGTGGGAAGGCAAGATAAAAGAATGTGGTAAGAGATAATTAATGTTAGAGGCCTTAATATATATTACTTGTCTCTGTGTGTGCATGAACCCTCGGAGATCAGAAGAGGTAGTCAGACTCCCCAGGAACTGCAGTTAGAAGCAGTTGGTCCTAAGCTGCCATGTGGATGCTGAGAGCTAAACCCCATTTTCCTCAAAGAGTACTTAGTGCTCCTAATTTCTGAGCCATCCTCCCAGGCCCAAAGCCAAAACCAAGAGCAACAGCAACTAGGAACAGCCTACCCAGCAGCAGGCAGGAGGCCTCTGCAGTGGGAGCTTTGAAAGAGCAGACAGAAGACACTGCCGAGAAAAGACCCAAACTAACCAGTCACCCCGAAAACAAAAGCTGCCTGCAGACTCTGTGCCCCATACAGTCCAAGTGACATTCCTTACAAAACTAGAAAAGCAACCCAACTGCTGCGCAGTTACCCACGTAGATAACGGAACCGCCAAGCAGTACAGTGAACGGTCCCTAGATTCTGAGCTCCGCCACTCTGAAGGAGTATCTATGGCATAGAAGCTGAAGGATGAGGTCTGAGGGGAACATAGCAGGAAAGGGAGGGCAAGAATCAACAAAATGACGGATAAAAAGCCCACCATGAAACCTAGTACTAATCCTAAAAGAAAAGCAGAAAAGAAGCCCAATTCTGGTGGTCGGCATGTGTTTACAATAAGCCTGTCAATTATCACAGCTCTAACATGAGTCAGCCTGTCATATACTGAACTTCTGCACAGATTAATTACTGGTGATTCTTCTCAGCCTAGTTGGTACTGCTACATCAAAGCAAGTCTTTTTCTTCGGATTCTACAAAATTTAGAAGAAAATTGTTAAATAAAAATCTTGGTCTTTTTACAAGACGTACACTAACAATTAGAAACTTGCTTTACTGGCAGTTGTTATATTATAAAATTTCTAAGTGATGCTGTCATTTCCTGGTGTAAAATCACAACACCAAACCAAGATGAAATAGAACTATCACTTCCTCTCCACACTGTGGGAACAGCAGGGTTGCCCGAGGGAACACCACAGTGCATTAAGTGAGTTAATTTAAGGTGACAAAAGTGTTACATGTTCTGACAGACAAGACCATTAACACCGTGGTCCTCTTGGATACCCTGGATATCTCTTTGATACCTGTCCAACCTGAGTATTTATGACTCAAATAACTCACTTTCAAGATGAGGCAAGAAAGAAAGAAGCTCAGTGGATGTGGTGTGACAGTTAGGCCAGTTCTACACCTAGCTCAATTATTGATTAGTTGTCAAGCTTCAGCTAAGTTTCTTAGTCTCTTTGGGGGCATCAGTTTTCACATCTGTAATAAGAGCTCATGGCTCCAACTTGACAAGGGTACCATGAAAATGACATGAGATCACACCAGAGACCAACAGAGGGGTGAGTGACACTCTCCATTAGTGACTGGTGTTTTATCTTCTTTACAGGTTACTCCTTGAGTGTATACATTTCTGTAGGTGATCTGCACGTGCGCATGGGGGTTAGAAACAGATGTCTGCTGTCTTCCTCAGTCATTTTTCACCTTAATTTTTTGAGACAAGATCTCTCATTGAACCTGGAACTCAGAAGATTCAGTGAGGTGATCGGCCAGGGACTCCAAGGGTCTACCTGTCTCAGCATTCCAACCAGGGGGGTGGAGGGGGGGAATAGATGCGCATTACTGCAGCTGACTTTTTACAAGGACGCTCAAATTCAACTAGGGTCCTATGTTTATTTGCAAAATAAACTTTACAATCTGTCAATCCCTAGCATTTATTCTTAAAAGCAAATTAGTGGATTGGGCGTGGCAGTGTGTGTGTTTAATCTCAGCATTTGGGAGGCAGAGGCAGAAGGATTTCTGTGAGTTAGGCCAGCGTGGTCTACGTGAGTTCCAGGCTAGCTAGGGACGCATACTAGCCAGTTTTTGTATCTTTGAAAAAACAAAACAAAATAAACAAAAGAACAACAAAAAGTCCATGCAAATTAGTAAAACACAACACCCCCTTTTCAAGCCAGTACCTTAAAATGGAGACCTAGCCTCATTCACAGGGAGGACAGGAAAGCAAGAACAACAAACCCCTGTAACTAAGTTCACTCAGATACTTTGCCAACTGTACCTTCACTCGAGACATACTTTAATGTAACAGCATACCAAGCATCTCACAGAACAAAATCCAGAAAGACTTATCTTGATGCTACTCTCCCAAACCCAGTAGGCATCAGGCCTACAGCAAGTATACAGATGGTTTTTATTACAAATAAAATTAAGGACATGGTTACAGCACTTATAGCCCTGGATTAGACCCCCCAACAGGGACAGTGGTTAAAATAAACATATGTGTCCTGAGATAATGCTCTTGTACACTTTAAAGATTTATCTCTCATACTGGTTTAATAAGAGCTGTCAGGCCAGCAGCCAGGCAGAAAATATAGGTAGGGCAAGCAGACTAGGAGAATTCTGATAAGGGGAAAGGCCAGTCAGACACAGAGGAAACAAGATAAGAATGCTGAACTGAGAAAAGGTACCAAGCCACGTGGTTAAACACAGATAAGAATAACGGAACAATTTACTTGTAAGAGCTAGTTAGCATTATGTTTGTGCTATTGGCCCAGCATTTACTATAACATTAAGCCTCTGAGTCAATATTTGGGAGGCAACTGCTGGGTATTTCCAACTACACACATGCCCTTAGTCTCTGGTATGGGCAGGAGCTAGGTCCAGCCTAGCATTAAGGTCTAGAAACCCAAGTTGGGTACCAGATATTATAGCAATTATTTACTGGCAATTGGTTATATAATAGTATTTATTAGGGAGATTATATATAACACTGATTGATACAAAATTGAACCTAAGGCAATTCTTGGGGAGTTGAACTGTTAATCAAACGCAGTGGCGGTGTCAATACTCTCTCAGAGAACGCAAGAATAAACAAGAAAGGCAGACATTGTGCAAAGGAGTCCTCGATGGGGGGCTGGCCACACCCCATACAGGGTCCTGAAACCTCCAGAGCTACACCTCTAGTTCTCTCTCAATTAACACTTGAATCCCAGCACCTTGTAGGGACAGGTGTGTGTGCTGACTGCAGCTCTTTTGACTTCAGCTCAGCAGCTCACTGTGAAGGGTTGCCTTGAGCCTCCCCACTCCTATGGGTAACAGCAGGACAGGACAGGCACTATTGAGGGTGGAGAGATAAGAGCTCAGCTTCTCTTTTGCATTTGGTTTTCATTAAAAAAAAAAAAAATCTGTTGTAGGAAGATACCTGTGTTGAAAAGCTGAAAACTTACTGATCTGATCCAATACTTGATTTTAGACATGGGCAAGCTGAACCCAGAACACAAAGCAATCTGCAAAGCTCCATGTCCCTGCTCAACCCATTCCGAGATCATCCCAAGACATTCATAGCCAGCACCTAACAAGAGAACTTTGTATTTGTTTTCCTCAGCCCCCCTGTCCACCTTCAAATTTGCAGTGAAAACTTTCTTTTCACCTTCTGGGATGCAGCAATGCGAGTATAAGGCTTCAGACTTTAAACAAGCCTGTGGAAGCACAGATGGAGTTTCCCACAACATGGAGCAAGCAACATGAGCACTCTCTGTAGTATGCCTATGAACTCTGACTGCTGGGTTTTTTTTAAAATTTACTTTTTGACATTTTCATGCATGTCTACCTTATATCTCAACCAATAATATTAATAGTTGGTGTTTATTTCTTGTGCCGTAAGAGGTCAAAGCCCCGAGAAGATGAATGCTCAGCACCACTCAGAAAAGAGAACAGAAACTCCCTTGCATAAGATGCATGCATAACAGAACTATGGGGTCAGACCAACGTAGCCGGACTTTCCTTTGGGCCGTCAGCTCAGAAATAATGACCCAGAGGCTTATTATTATGAAAGCTTGGCTTTTAGCTTAGCCTGGTCTCAACTAGCTCTCATAACATAAATTAACTCATTTATATTAATCTATGTTCTTTCTGCCACACGGTGTTACCTCTCTTTGATCTTGCACCTCCTGTTTCCTCTCCTGGCTAGCAACACTGCCCTTCTTCCCAGTGTCCTCTCTGTCACCAGAAGTCCTGCCTAACCTTTTCTAGCTATTGGTCATTCAGCTCTTTATTAAACCAATCACAGCAATGTATCTTCACACAGTGCACAAATATCCCACAACAAACAAATGTCTAAAATTCCATTGACTTCTAATGGTAATTATTTAAAAATAGACTTAAAAAAGGGGTGGGGGGCTAAAACACTATACATTAATATTCTTATAACTTCTTTAAGGTGGCAAAATCTATTCTGAATGAACTGCTTTGGTCTTACAGAGGAGACAGTTCACTTGTCTAGTATTTGGGTTTGTATCTCTGCCTTACAGTCATTCTTTGGGGCAGAATAACCAACCTCTTAGATACCTACCCTGTATGCCACACTAGTGAGGAGAGACATCACATAAATGATCACGTCACTGGACACAGCAAAAGTAGGAAGATGATGAGAAAAGGTAAGGTTTATTCTGTTCTCAGGGAATGGTACACTTACCCAACTTTCAAATTGTTTTCTAGGTCATTTCTTAAGGTAAGTATTATATTTACACTATGTACTGAACTGAATGAAGAAACAAGTCTGGTTCAATCATCAAATATTACTGAAGGAACTCTTGTTTTACCAAAGCTTCCATGACCAAGAGACTTCCTATTCTTTTGAGCTCCACTGAGGCAACACTGTGACATCACTTGGGAATAACTGTTGCAGGCTGCTTATGCAGTGGAAGGAGAGCCTTCACTGGTAACTTACATCCCTTACATTCTCAAGTCACTGTTAGAGCAGTAGATCCATGACACAGGAGTACAGTTACTATGTGGCAACTATAGGACTGAAATAAACTTGTCACTTTAAATACACGACTACTTCCAGGCCTGGTGACATATGCTGGCATACATGTAATCACAGCAGTTTGGAGGCTGAGTCAGGAGAATTACAAGTCTGAGGCCAGCTCAGATTATATGGTAAGACAACATGCCCACCCCCCCATACACACAAGCTGTTAAATCTTATTTTAAACGGGCAAGCTTTCTATAAATTACAGGTACAAAGAGGAGCATAAGAGCTGGCTAGGTGGACTAGATATCTGTTCACCTCCTTGACAGCAGATCAAGACCTGGAGAGGTTTAGGTTTTAACATGTATTCTCTCCTCTTCCCCACAACACACACACTGTTATTTCCCACCATCCAGCTGGCTCCTGTTAAGACAGAGCACAGCCATAACTCAAAGACTTTTAACAGCTCAAGTGCACACCTGACACATCCAATCCAAGGAGAGGGAATGGAGAGGGAAGTGAGCATACACAACTACTAGGCATTAAGTGGAGGTGAGCTAAAAAGCTCTGGCTTAAGAGACAGTCCTGGTACTTGCTATCTAAAAACAGGTGTGAGAACTGCTTACTTGTGAGATGTCCTCTTCTTCATCATGTTTGCAGACACTCCAGCATGGCCTACAAGAGAGGCGAATTATGGTCAGAAAAAAAGTGGATTAAATCCTACTTCATACATAGAATGGGTCATAAGCACCAACATGTTTATTTGACTTTTGAAAAGAAAAAAACACTGAGCAGACAGAATGACAGACCCAATGGTTCTTTGCTTCTTCATCAGCCATAAAAACAAAGCCAGTTAGACGTACAGAATGAGTAAGTGACACTCCTGACCATGAAGCAGTCAATAGCAGAGACATATAACCTGAGAGACACAAGGACCATCTGGTCTGAGACACCAGGAAGAAAGGAGCCAAAGGCTGACCAACAAATGAAGCAGCCACCAGGGACCCTGAATTATTTCTGAAAACCATTTTGGGGACGATGGTATTTGAAAGGAGCAAGACCCCGGCAAGTGGAGTGTCACACTGGAGTTGGAGAGGACTGTTTGCCTGACGTTCATGTAGCAGTGCAGTGTCTGCAGGAGAGCTACCTAGAAGAGACTGCAAATCTCAGCAAGGGTCACACTTTGCCTAAACAGAAATCTGAATGTGAGTAAATTCTGAGAAATCACAAATCAATAAAGCTGTTCAAATTCCATCTAGCCACTTCTTAGACTAGTGAGGGAACCAGAAACAAAACAAAACATAATTTAAAAAAGATTCCTCAAGAAATCCACAGCAGCCTACATAAAATACCAAAAATCCATCCTCAACATTCACTTGACAAACTGAACACCTTCTAAAATGTCCAACTACTTCTCTTAAAAATTATTAGACAAGAAAAGGTCTAAATGTCTAACTCAAGACCCTCAGTTTGAGCTCCAACACACACGTACAGAAAAAGGAACCCAGCTTGGTACCACATGCCAGGATTGGGAGGAGGGGAGCTGGCTTTGCAGATCAGACACCAATAGGTTATAATCGAAACAAAATGTTCAGCATCCAAGGACATTAAAAGGTAAAAACATCCAAGTAATCCATAGCCTCAAGAAATATAAAGAAAACCAGTCAAGCCAGGAAATAGATAGTCATCTGCACTGAAGACCCAGTGGGTGACTTACTAGTCTAGGCTATGTAGATCAGTAAGGTCAGCCACAGCAACAAAGAAGGAAAGAACAGACAAGGAACCCTGGAGACGCAGAGAGACAGTTCAGGCCTAACATGGGAAACTACAATACAGAAAAGAAAGAGCAGGGACCCAGGGCCATGTGCAACTGTGACTGGAGCATGAGGGCAGACTGAGCATAAAGGCAGCGGTGCACTGTCACCCCAATTTAACTTTTTGTCACAACTGCAAAACAAACAAAAAAACCTCTAAACACACAGACACAGAGAAATCAAGATTGGCTGTAAAAAACCAACTTAAACCAAAAAACAGTGATTCAATCTTCAACCCACCTATTGACAATCAGAGCATCTCTCAGTCCTGACACATCAAACAAGGACTGAGACATCTAAAGTCAGGACCCCACGGATCAAGAAAGACACGTCATATGGCACACACACCTAATTACAGAATACTGAATCCCATGGGGGGGGGGGGGGATCACATCTACATTATGTACACTTAATTATATAAACTCTCTTGTCTTGGCAACCAGTGTTAACAACAGGTGGGTAGAAATCCAGAAAGGACAGACAACTGAGCACTGCAGTAGACACCTTGAAACCAGTCAAAACCTATTTCCTCTGGACTCCAAAGTAACACTCATGCAGATGGACGAGCCCTATGCTGAGACATAACATGAGTCTAATATTTTAAAATATCCTGAAATCATCACTTGCAGGTTAGCATTAATCTGGGCCCAAAAACAAACAAGTTCTCTGAACAGTTAACAAGCATCTCGGACAGATAAAGCACACACAAAGCGCTGAGGCTGCAGGGTCAGCAGCCCTTTCATCACACAGTGATGGCCGCACAGTGAAGGGCGAGTGTAAGAGGCTTCTATGCAAGGCAGAAGATCGGTTCTCTGGGAGGCAAGAGAGCTGAAACTGGATGGCTTCTTCACTCTGTGCAACTCCCTTCTCCTTGGCCTCATGGTAAAGTGGGGCCTTTACAGATTGTACACTAATTATAGGTACTAACAGCCACAACAGCTCTCAGAAACAAAGATGGCAGGTTGGGGACCTGATTGCAAGGAGTGTGCAATTTATGCGTTGCTCCGAGGCTCATTTTACCCATCTACAGACTGTCCATCCTGTTTTCCTGCTTCTTCCATGTCTGCCTGTCTGATAGCCCACCTATCCCTCCCCTGCCTGTCTACTGGCTGTTCAGCTTTTTATTAGACCAATAAGGTACCTTAGGCAGGCAGCTATACATAATTAACAAAACCAACACACCTTTACATAAACAATTATTCTGCAACTCAAACAAATGTAACAAATCTTTACTGAGTTAAACAAATATTCTATTCCAGAACACTTCACTATATACCATGTATCACATCAGTGTAGACTTTCTCACTGAGAACCTGCTATTTCACTGGGTAAGAAAAAGTTAAGCAAGCATTTTGCCAAAATAACTGTCTAATCCTAGATATAAAGATAGAGTTGAAGCCAGACCGTGAGACTCAGATGCTGAAGACAAGCAACATGGCTGTCCGAGATGACCTGAGAAATCAGTGGTGACTAGGAACAATAGTGCAGTCACAGACTAATGAGGGTCTTGCAAGGAGTCCCAGAGTCCTGAAAATTCAACCATAACTAAGATAATTTCCAGTTTCTGGCCCAGCCCATCAAGAGTTTAAGTTGCTCCTCTGTCACCATAAGCAAAACACTAAAAATCTCAATGGTGCTTCTTAAATTGAGCAGAGAATCTAAACCACAAGACAGCAACTACTCATAAATTAGAAAGGAGGCAGTCTGACCCCACCAAGGAAATCATGGAAGAGGAACCTCAGATGGTGCTGGAGTTACGAGAGCCCAGACAGTGGGATGAGGCATACTCTTAAGAGGGGCCTACATTTTATTTTACCTCTAGAGGTTGATAATCTGGGCAAGCTGTCCTGTGCCCCTAAGGCAGGGTGGCTAAAAATCACACATGACATTCATGCCCAAAGGTTGAGCCAATCAGACTCAGAGAATGAGTTAATGGAAAAAGTGAGCAACACAAAATAGGACAGGTAGGAGAAGTGAAATCATTTAAAACAAAGAAGGAAGCCAGGCATGGATGTATACCTACAGTCCCAGAAGTGGGGAGCAGGGAGCAGGAGGACCACATATAAGATCAAGGCCAGCATAGTCTACATGGCAAGTCTGAGGCTAACCATGGTGAGATCTATTAAACCTGGGCTTCTTTAAATTGAAACACTCTGCATGCTGGCCATGGTACCTGTGGGCAAGAAAACCAAACACACAGGGCCAGCCTGGGTAACAAGTTCTGAAACATGCTGGCCATGGTACCTGTGGGCAAGAGAACCAAACACACAGGGCCAGCCTGGGTAACAAGTTCTGAAACGTCAATAACCTCTCAGACTTTATTACACTTTCTAAATGTTCAAATGCCAGGAAAGTTATATACTCAGAGTTTAATTTTTTTATTTATCAGTGTAGCATGATGTAGGTAAATGTCTTTCAATCTATGGCCAAAAAAAAAGGGGAGAAGGGGAAAAGACAGGCTGTGAAGTTGTCAGTTATTTTTTTTTGTTTACCTTTAAACTGGACATCGGTGGCATATACCTTTAATCCCAGCACTTGGGAGGAAGAAGCAGGCAAATCTATGAGTTGAGGCCAGTTCAAGACTGTCTCGGACCCCCCACACACTTTTGTGTCAATTTTAGTCATGTGCCACAAAAAATCAGAACAAATTCTGCTTCAGGGGAGAGGGTGTAGGCTGTTTTTGGTTTCGTTCTGTTTCAGAGACAAGACTTAATGTAGCATGTAGCCCAGGCTGGCCTGGTACTGATCCACACCAGTTAAAACTGCTTCAAATAAACATTCTAAAAATTGAGTAAAGTCCTCCTTTTACCCCAAAGCTATTCATCCTCCTAAATCTCATTAAATTTAAAATTCTGACATTTCACCTTCTGAGTAAAAATAAAGCCATAATTTTATTACATTCTTTAACAGACACTTGAAATTTACTTATTAAGTTTACCGCTATAAATTGCTAAGTTAAACAGAAAACAGTATTTAGCATGGTAGTTTCCTTTTCAAGAAATCAGAGCTCTTTCACATGCAGCAAGGTATAAAGCATTAGGAATGCACAATGCCAGGTGCCATGTGAAATTGCTGTTCTGTGTTTTAAAATGCACAGCACACTCAAATACATGCAGAGATGCAATACTTACCTGCATCAGCTCTGGACCGCTGGCCAGGTGTCTTCCCGAATGGGGTCTTCATTCATCTGTATTTATGTGAGCAGCAGAGCTGCTGGACTAGGGTGAAAATCCAGTATTTTCAGGTATGAGCCTCCCACAGGTCAGCGTTCTTGTTAATCCACCATCCAGTTGTCTCTTTTATAAGTTCAGCAAAAACATGTGAAATCCCAAGCTTTCTGTAAAATGTGCATCAAGACAACATAATGCAAGTTAGCCTCTAAATGACAGAAAATGTAAGCACAATTTTCAGCTAAAAGGCACTGATCCCTGAAGCAATGACATGGCTTCCAGCAAAGGAAACACCTGAGGTGTAAAGGGGAAGCCCGGGATGAGTGCAGACCCCGTGAGGAGAAGAAGAGTGTTCAGAGACTAGAGAGCTCTTTCCGTTACAGCCTAAAGCACCTTGTTGTTAAGCACCAGAGCAATAAACACCAGGATTTAACAGAGCACAGCCTTTTTCCTGGGACGGTGAAAGGGTGGCAATGGTGCAGGTCATTCAGTGAGGGGAGATACACCTGGCTTGATAATTAACCAAAAGTTTTCTTTACATGATCCCCTAAAGATGCCATCGCCCCCAGACAACAAGAAGTAACTTTAAGAACAAGATGCCCACATT
Organism: Phyllotis vaccarum; assembly: GCA_033318265.1. Taxonomy (NCBI): domain Eukaryota; kingdom Metazoa; phylum Chordata; class Mammalia; order Rodentia; family Cricetidae; genus Phyllotis; species Phyllotis vaccarum. The sequence goes on along the minus strand of JARWLC010000011.1, from coordinate 54,509,200 downwards.
CCCAAGAGGTGGGGGGGGGAGGGGAGGTGGTTTTTGGTTGTTCAACAAGTTATGGATATTTGTCATTGTTTAAGGTTCGAAGTTGTTACTTATTAAGTGTTGTGTTCTATATAGTTTTACTATATTAAGGTTTAAAGCTTTCTTTTTAATTAAACAAAAGGAGGAAATGCTATGGGATAATGCTCTTGTCACTTGAATTGGTTTAATAAAATGCTGATTGGCCAAGAGCCAGGTGGAAAGTACAGGCAGGGAGACCAGACTAGGAGAATTCTGGGAAGAGGAAGGGCAGAATCAGAGATGTCAGCCAACCACTGAGCTAGTAGGACATGTAAAAATGATGTAATAAGCTAAAAGTTATATGGCAAAGCATAAACAGAAACATGGGTTAATTTAAGTGTCAGAGCATTTATAATTCATATTAAGCCTCTAGTGGTTATTCAGGAACAGGTGGGCATGAGAGATTTGTCTGTTTACATGTTGCTTTTCCCTTTCTGTTTCTAACCTCTCAGAAAACTCCCTAAGAAACTTCCCCAACCATGCAGGTGCTAAATCACTTCACAAAAGTAGTACCACTTACATCAAATTTGGTTCCAGGAACAGTAGAGTTCAAGTAATAAAACATATCCATACACATCTCAATCAGACACTTTTCCAACTGCTATAAGGTCATGGTGTTACTGGCTTAGATAACTGCTCCTGTAACCAATCTTTTATTTTAGTTGGTTACTTGTAACTGCTAAATAAATACTTCCAGAGATCTGTGTAGCACCATCCCTTCATGATTTTACCATCTTCCCTATTCAGTCTCTACCTGAGATTACAAGGAGGGTTCATCAAATTTCAATAGTCTTCCCCTGGCCTTTCCCTTTCTGCTGTGCTTACAAATAGAACACTAAACACAAAGGTAAAACATCTAAGTATTTATGTCAAACTTTGTTGTGGGATTATGTTCTGGTCCATTCTAAATGTTTGCCCCTCCTACTGGATTAATAAAACACTGATTGGCCAGGAAGCAGACAGGACGTTTGGGTGGGCTACCAGACTAAGAAAACTCTGGGAAGAGGAAGTCAGGCAGAGAGATGTCTGCTGAGACCTAGGACAGGAGACCAGAATGCTGCTTTGAGAAAAGGTACCAAGTCACATGGCTAAACAGATTAATCAAAATGGGTTAAGATGAGAGAGCTAGCTAGCAACATACCTGAGTTATAGGCCAATCAGCATGAAATTAACGAAAGCTTTTGTGTGATCATTTGGAGCTAAGTGGCAGTGGGGCTATGATCAGGTCTGAACTTCCAGGGTAGGACAGAAAATCCTGGCCAGAAACTTTTTACAAAATTTATTCTCTTGTAACCTGAGCAATATTCAGCACTGCTAATCATAGCCTGGCACATAGGCTTGCCACTACCCCAAGTGACAGCTTCCCAGAGTGCTACTATAACACAGATACACTGTTCTGAGCCCTCTAGGCTCAGCCTTGTCACTGGGTCAACCAATTCCAATCTTCCTCTAAATGAATTTTACCCAGAGTATCAATGGCATACAATAAACATGCTATAGTGGTTCCCAGCTTTGAAAAGTAACCTCTGAGGCTGGAGATGGCTAGGCTCTTAAGAGATCTTGCGGCTTATACAGAAGAACCTAAATTTAGTTCCCAGCACAAAGAACTCACAATTCCAAGGACTGTGACACCCTCCTGACTTTGGGCCCCAGGTATACACATGGTACACATACAAGAAGCCAAAACATTCAATGCAAATAAATAAAAGCAAATCTTTTTTTTGTTTGAGACAGTCTTATTGTATAGCCAGTCCTGGCTGGATTCAAACTCAGAGGCCCACATTCCTCTGCCTCCCATAGGGCTGCCACCCTTGGCTAAAACTAAATCTTAAATTAAAAAAAAAAAACAAAAAACAACAAAAAAAAAAACAAAACAAAAAAAACCCCCATGACTCCATCCCTCTTCTCTCTGCTTTTATTTACAAAACATCAAAAACTATGAAACAAATGTAACTTGTAAACATACTACCAGGTTACTATTACTCTGTATTATTACTCTGTATGTGTGCCCTTCTCACTAGGAGGTTTCATTATCTTAGCAACATTTTCTGTTGCTACTTCAAGTTAAATTTAACAAGCATTTAAAAGAAACTGAGGAGCTACAATGTGTGCAGGTCTCAGGACAATCTGGTGTGTCTGTCATCCTTACCTTCCTATCCCAGTCAGTCTCTGTGTACAGAGGTCAGAGGACAGCCTTGGGTGTCAGACTTCACCCTGCCCTGTTCTGCTTGCCTCTGTTGGTCTTCACCTGAACCTGAGCATGCATGACCTTTCAGGATTCTCCTGTTCCCCAACGCTCCATACAATTGCTAGGATTACAGATACTCATGCTGTCTGGATTGCATGGAAGAACTAACACAGGCCCTGATAGACCATCTCCCAGGATCGACGCTAGGGTAATAAAAGAAATGCCTCAGAGCAGTGAAGGAGTAAGAAACTTTTTTATCTGAAGATAATTAAGGATAAATCTCTGATTGGAAAAATAAGTAAACACACACCTTCCGATGGTATCTTATACTTCTTAAAAACCATCTCTGACTCTGTCTCCATTCACCTAAATATCCCCACATTCTATATCCCTCTTTCTTTACATACATATGGCTGTACATCTCTATACACAGTTACATCTACTTTCACGTCTTTATACAGTTTCATCTTCCTGCCTCCAGTTAGAATACTCCACACAGCCATAGCGGTCCATCTCATTTACACAACTCTCTCACCATGTAACACTTAACAGTGTTCTTACACACTCTAATACAGCTCTTTGCACAGTTCCTATATGCAGCAGTGGTTCTTTCTCACAGCTCTATCTCTCTCACATATCCATTCACACATACGCTTCTTCTGTATCATTCACACTCTCTCTCACTCATTCTCTCACACATCTCTCACCCTTCATCTCTCATTCAGCATACACACTCACACTCTGCATAGCTTCATCCCTACATTGCTGCTGCTGCTCTCATACACTCTCATCCATACATACTCATTCCTTCTCTCTTCCCCTCTACATTGCTGCTTCTTTCCCCTTAGTCAAACTCTGGACAACTATGCACTACATTTTCAGGACCCGCCCATTCTCTTAACATATGAAGTCACAGTTTTTCTCAAGCTAGTAAGATCACAAGGACCAGTCAGGGTAAATGTGTGGCCTTGCTTGTAACTCTTTCACAGAGAATGACATTGAAATTCAGCACTTAATAACAACAGCAGCAAACTGAAACTTGAAGAGCCAGGGTGTGTGCAGAAAACTCAACTATTGAGGGGGAATGGGAGAATGTATGACTCAAAAACAGCCCGGCCTTGATTTAGCAATAAATCAATTGGTCTTTGTGTATATTCTATGGGGTCAGTTTAGTCTGTCAGAATTTGATCTGAAGTCTAAAATTAGTCTTTGAGAATGAAAATACTGTCACTTTACTGTATCAGTAAAGAATATTCTGGTATTACTTCTATACTTCAGAAATCAATTTTCTTGACTATCCACAACTATAAGTTGTGCCCAAAGACGTAAAACACACTACCAATGGGCTGTGGAAAGAAGCCCACAGCTGTTCTTATTAGGGAAGCATAGCAGTGGCACTCGAGAAAGTTACAGTCAGAAAACAATTGGTAACCAACAGTCAGTGACCCCACGGATCTGCCAGGTCAGCTTCTCATGAAGGAATTATATATACATCTGGTAAGTTGACTTGTTAAACACTAGTTGACATCTGCTGTATACTCCCATCGTCCTCAGCAAAGTACTTTTCACCACTAAGTCATTTCCTCAGCTCTACAAGAGGGCTTTTGGAGCAAAATAATGTGCAGTAAATTTCCTAGAAAAAAGCCACACTGATTGCTGACTAACTAGAACTTCATGGTTGTAGACTGAGCTAGAATTCTACAAATCTAATCTTAGTCTATCTTTAGTCTCTTTATAAATCATTCACCATCAACCTAAGTGTCTGACCTAACATCCTTATAACTATCAGATAAAACCATTCTCAGAATGTATAAAATGTCTTCCTCTGACACCTGAAACTTTTGACAGACACACAGCCTCCCTACCTGATTTTTCAACATCAGGTATGTCTTGGTTTAGGACTTCATTTTGTTCCCAAATTATAAAAACCCCATAAAACCATTTCCACATTGATTAGGAACAAGACATTTGGAATAGCATTAATCTCTATTCCTATGCCAGCAGTAAGAATTAACAAATAATCCCTTAGAGGTAAAAGTTGTATTTACTGTTAATAGCAATGCAACATTTCTACATTCTTGAGTTACAATCAGTGAATACAATCTAATTTCATTGCAACTCTTATTTAAAACCATCAAGAAATGCAGCTGCCTCCCCCAAGAAACTGGAGTGCAGTAACTGCTAAGCACTGTTCTTGTCTGAATAAATGCCACAGAATGTTTTGAAAAGTCAGGTAAAGAACATTCTGAAAATAAATTGCTCTTTTGACTGGAACTAATTTAATTCATTCAGGTTTTCAAAAGACATACAGATTATCTTTAAGTTATTATATCATGTATTTAGTTTAGTAAATTAAAACTGAAGAAAAATTTAAACAAATCTAGGCCTTTCTAGTGCAGCAGACACTATATTAGTTTCCTCTCCTACACTAGTGCTGTAGAAAACAGTCACCAACTGGAACTTAAAAGCCACAGGAAAAGACGAGGGGCTGGAGAGACAGCTCAGTGGTTAAGAACACTGCTTGCTCTTCCTGAGTTAAATTCACGGGACCCACATCACATATAGCTCACTGCCATATGTAACTCCTGTAACTCCAGTCCCAGGAGATCTGAGTTTCCTTTCTAGTCTCCTCCAGCATGTGGTACAACAAGCAAAACACCTGTGTGCCTGTGTGCGTGAGAGAGAGTGAGAGTGAGAGTGAGAGTGAGAGTGAGAGTGAGAGAGAGAGAGAGAGAGAGAGAGAGAGAGAGAGAGAGAGAGAGAGAGAGAAATATGAATGAGCTGAGGAACAGGGAACAGACAATTCTGTTGCAGACAAGGGAAAGGTTTTTAAGAGGTTACCTGCTTTCTCTCCCTATATACACACACACAAAGAGGTGAGGGCTGGAGAGAGGCTTTACAATGGAGACTGGGTCTTCACTTCTGGAAGACCAAACAAATGATTATCATTATCCTTCAATAATGATCCCAAAGTCCATTGTAAGATGTTGAAGTGATCTATGAAGGCACTCTGTACTAACTGCTCATAACACTACATGAGCTTCTGTGGACTCTCTCATGCCTTCTACATAACAAGCTGCAGATAGCAGACAGGACTGCACACCACTCTGCAAACTAAAAAGGCCATCAAAGTACAATAATCTTGCCACGGTCACACAAACTACATGCAGCACTGCTGAAATAAATGAATAAGCAAGCACACAGGCAGGCATGGTGGAGTATGCCTGTGACCTTAGTACTGCAGGTGCTGAGTCAGGACAAAGCACCCTCAAGGCAAGCCTGGACTACACAGTGGCCAGTGTGGGTGGGATGGACATACCAAACACCATATTCTACCTTGGAGGTTAAGAAATGAATATTTCAATTTTTCAGACACTGGCATGATGGCTTGTGGTGCCCATATCTGAGCACTCAAGAAGCTGAGGCAGGAAGATCTCAAATATTAGGTCAATCTGGGTCCAAATTAACAAGCAGCAATAGCCACGTGGGAAGAAAGGACATGAAAGGGCTTCTGCCAGCTGCTATCACTATTTATTTTTAAAAAGATATTTGATAATTGTTGAAGCAAATTTTAGGACCAGGTCCTCTAGTGGAAAAGCATGCAGAGGTTCTGAGCCGACAAGCAGTTGTGTTAATACATGAAGTAGTCAAAGTCCTTTCACCGCTGTGATAACCCTAAGGCCTTGGGCAGCCTGGGGGACAGGGCTGATTCCCAGGATAGCAACTACCAGGATGAAAGGCTTAAAACTTTCAAGGTTTAACCTCTACCTCCAGAGATATGGAAAAGGGCTGAAGATTGAGTTAGTCACCAGGCCCTACAATGTACCCAATCTTGCCTGGGTAACTGAACTGGGGGCTTTGCTAAAACTCAATAATCATTTCAGAGACTTTCCATGTAGGTGCGGACATAAGGTATCTGAGGTAGATATCCCAGGGGCCTTTATAATAACCCAGAAATCTGACTTGATAAGGTACAGTCTATGGGTTAGAGACAAAGATGGCTACTTAGACAACACAACTTGGCATGGAGGGTGTAGTCTAGGGTGTCTAATAATGCATCCTAGATGGAGAGTGTCAGAACTGAGTAAAATTGTAAAACCCACCACCAGTCAATGCCCACAGATAAAGGTAAAGCACAAACTAGATGACAGAATCATTCTATGCTGAATAACAGACAAGAAGTTTTCTTTTTAGTGTGGTGAAAGAAATATCAAAAACATTTACACAACAAGGGGCATCTGTCTAAAAAACCTAAATACAAGATCTACCCAGACAAGGAAGAAGAGTTATTTTCTTAGGTATGACACTCATTTACAAACTAACACATTTATCTTAAAAGTGCCACGGCGTTGTAAAATATTATTTTAAGGTGTGTTACTTTTCTTTATTCTGCAGAACATCTGTTTAATGATGTAAAGATGTATTGCTCTTGTTTATGCTGCATTTAACTCAGTGAAGCTGTGGTACTTGTCTGTCTAAAACAGGCTAACAGTGAGACAGGGGAGAAAGAGAGGAAGGACGGAGGGAGGGAGGGAGGGAGGGAGGGAGGGAGGGAGGGAGGGAGGGAGGGAGGGAGGGAGGGGGAAAGGAGGGAGGGACAACAAATAAAAGGAGATATGGGAGGAGAAGAGCAAGAGGGATCAAGGAGGAGGCTGTCAGGGGCCGGCCACCAGCACACAGCCAGCTACAGATTAAGAGTGAAAGTAAACTATACAGAAATTTTTTTTAAAGGGGGGGGGCAGGTGTCAATGGTAGGAGAGATAATTTAAGAAGAACTGGCAAGAAACAAGCCAAGCTAAGACCAGGCATTTATGAGTCATAACAAATTTCCATGGTGACTTATTTGGGAGCTCGGTACTGGTCCCCCCTCCCAAAAGAGCAAAAACAACAGTGCCGTGATATCTGCAATCTAAGGCAACTTTCAAAATCTTTGAGAAAATAAGGTAAAGCCACACAGCAGCAATGAAATCTTGCAGAGTATTTAGCATGGATCGCTCAGACAATAATTTCAACTCTTTTTGTGCAGTAATAGACACTTCAGAGTTCCAAGCCAGTCAAAAGATACATAGGCCCTCCCTACCTTAAAAACAAACTCAACATAGGCACTAACAGGGAAACACATGCTGTTGTTGCACGAATGAAGGAAACTCAAAGCCAGATCTCAGGGAAAGGCTGAGATATCAAAGAGAGGAAACACCACAGTTAGATCTCACCCAGCTGTCTTCCAGCTAACTCATCCTAGCTCCTCCTGGCTTCTACTGCCTGCTCTGTCTTTCTATGTCTTAAATACTCTCTTCACCCAGTTGTTTCACATCCAGGTTAAGATTAAAGGTGTGACACCACCACTGCCTGCCTGGGAGCCTGGAACTCTTTCTATAAACTAAGATGACCTCAAACTCAGATTTGCTGGGATTAAGGGCATAGGTCACCACTCCCGGATATTCCCTGTGCTGGGATTAAAACTGTGAGTTACCACTGTCTCATCCTCTTAGTCTGACTGTGGGTAGATCCCTCTGATGTCTCAGACTGGTTTTTATTAAATTTGAAACATATCCCCACATGCTGTTATTTTGCAAAATTGCAAGCCTGATGACAACCTAATGACTTTCTAATAGAAACTGCTTTTTTTGCAGTGGACTGGTTACTACAGAGATCCATAACTGGTCAAAGTGGTGACATTAAAAGAATGCTCAACCCTAAATAGGTCATCTTTATCACTCCCTCTGCAGCTAAAAGAATGTAAAAGCTGGAAGGGAAGGGTGTATAGAGCATTTCTAGGCAGGGCATGGGTGTTTCCTTCTTAAATTTTAGCAGCTGTTTGCCTAAAATCTGCACAAGACTGAGCCAACCAGTTATGTCATGTAAGAGGTGAAAAGAGGCAAATCCCTCCTACCTACCTATTCCTGAATAACCATTCAGAGGCTTATATTAAATAGTAATGTTTGACCTATGGCTTGGGCTTATTACTAGCTAGCTCTTACAACTATGAATTTATGCATTGCCATGTGGCCTGTGGCTTATCAGTTCTTTTAGATCTTGCTTCTTAAGCAGTTCACAGCATCTGCCCCAACTCCACCCTTCTTCATCTCTAGCTTGAATGCACCATCTAACCTTATTCTGCTGGTTATTGGCCAAAACAGCTTTATTTACCAACCAATGAGATCAATACAGATCCACAATCTGTATACAATATCCACAACACACAGAAAGACCATCCCACAGCAGGGAGGGGTTCATAAGGCTTGAAGCATGAGGCCTGAGGAATCCGAGAACCCACAGACAGTTAATGTTGGAGAGTAGGAAATATTCTTCAGTGATACAGCATTGGCAAATTGCCCATGCGCCTGTAAATGACCCTTCATCTTTTAGGCACCCTAATCCTTAAGAAACTCTGTGTATAATTAACATATGTCAATAAACTTTAAATAGAAGAAACTTCAGTAAAGGGGGCCAGCAAGATGGCTCAGTGTGTAAGCCTTTGCCTTTCAAGCCCAACTGATGTAAAGTAATTGGGTGTTGTAAGGGTTCTGGGCGAGGCCTAGCCCATGGTCTAGACCTGCCCACCACTGCTTAGCCCTCTAAAAATGATCATTAAAATATACATTGAATATAACATATACAAAAATATATTAATTATATGTTGTTTGGCCTCTAGCTCAGGCATATTGTTAGTTTTTGTATCCTAATTTAACTCATTATTATTAATCTGTCTTGCCATATGGCCTGTGGCTTACCTACTTCTTTACATCTTGCTTCTTGGGTGGCTAGTTTGTCTCAGTCTGACCCTGCCCCCCCCCCTTCCCTTCATCTATGTGTTCAGATTTCCCACCTACTTCTAAAATGTCTTGTCACAGGTCAAAACAGTTCTTTTATTTACCAATGACATTCACAACATACAAAAAGATCCCACATCAATTCAATTGTGGAAGGTTGCGCATCCAGCCAAGTTTAGAACTGGCTTCAGCAACACAGGAGTTATGCTTTAAAGTATGTAATTTACCTAAGAGAGGGCCTCATGTTGCCCAGGATGCCTCTGAACTTTTGATCGTCCTGCCCTCCACCATGTTGCAATCATAGTTGTTTGCCAGACCTTGATTTATAATGAGAAAGCAAGCAAGCCAGGGCTTTTGTGCTTGCTATGTGTATGCACACTCAACTAAGTCAGCTACATCTCCATTCCATTATTCCAAATATAGTATTTTAAAAAACTGGAGCTGGCAAAATGGATCAGTGGGTAAAAGCACATACCGCACAAGCCTGACAATCTGATTTTGATCCTTACGACCAACATACAGATGGAAGGAGAGAACCAACTCCATATTGTTCTCTCACCTCTGACATGTGCCTGAACAGAATCTGGAGCATATACAGATTATTTCAGTTTTCAACATACTTCAACTCTCCCACCACAAAGACAACTGGAGATGGAGTTAAGAGGTCACCTAAGTCCAGGCACCAGCTTAGATGAGAGTCTATCACTTTGGAGAACAGAAAAGTCAAGAGTGAATGGGGTCAATAGTTTTGGAGTCTGTAATTCTGAGAATGCAACAAAACTTTCTTGGGAACTAAATAACACTTACTAGAAACTCCAAATTAAAATGTTCTGACAGATGCTCCCTGATGTGGGAATGTCTTTCTGTATGCTGTGAATACCAATCTTTAAATAAAGGCCCTGTTTTGGCCAATGACAGGCACCAAAGAAAAAGTAGGAGGGGAAAGAAATCACAACATAGGTAGGAGCAGGGCGGAGTCAGACAGACCAAGCCTGAAGCCCAAAGGAGCAACATGTAAGGAACAAAGGTGAGCCACGGGCCTCGTGGCAGACAGATTAATGAGAATGGGTTGAGTTACTAGCAATGTGCCTGAGCCATAGGCCAAACAGTATGAACTTAATATAAGCATCTGAGTCATTTCTGGGGCCTGAGCAGCTGCGAGTGGCTAAGGGGTCTGGGACCTCTGGCAGCCCCAGGACCAAGAGACCTCACTGTAACAGCTCCCTAAGGCTAAATAAAGGCCCCTGTACACCAACTTCAAAGTTAACATCAACAGTCACAAAAGGGGTAAAGTATGTGCAAAACCCTGGGTTTGATTCCCAGCACCACCAAAAACGTAAAAGGGAGAAAAATGGTTCAAGCATTTCAAGTTGCTGGGGGAAAAAAGGTCATCATACATTTATAAGTTCTTCAAAGCCCAAAACACTCCAATTTAAACAAAATCATCATTCAGTCTAAAACCACAGACGCAAAAGTTTACAATGAAGCTCATAAGCATGAACAAAAATCACAAGGACCAAGAACCCAGAGAGGAGAAACTGCTAAACTCATTTCTTTTACTCTCCCCCACCCCAAACACCCCTTCCACAATAGGCAAAACACAGTGTACCGTACCTGACTCAAAAGAAGCCAGATTTTAGCAACACCCTCTGCTAATGTAGACCTCAAAGCACCTAAAACCCACCAACTATGGTGGGTACCAACCTGCTACTCCAGACAGTAACAGATGCACAGGCACTGACCACAACTCTGGGCCTGATCCTCAGCTACCCTGTAGAAGCAGAACTAGTGGTCACAGCAGTTCTGCACACCAAAGTTCCTATTCAGCCTTTACTTAGATCCTCCACATCCTGAAACTTCCAAGTACACAACTGGCTCAGAGCTCTCAGCTAATTAATGCTACTAAGATGATTGGGAATGGAGGCTGGCCACACCAGAAAAACTAACCAAGGGATCAGAAGCTGGAGCTCTGACCCCTAGAGTAGCCAAGCATCTAGGAAAAGAACACACCAAGTAGTCAACTAATCAAGATGGCACATGCACCATCAATAGTCTGTGGACACACAGGCTCATGTGAGCTTTGCTGAGTGACAGCTCTACACACTAGCTGTGCCAGGCAGCTGAGCTGACTTCACAGGAGGGTGCCTTCCCAAGCAAACCCTTAAGACCTCCTTTGGCTGGTCCTCTGCATCCTTTTCTGGCATAGAGCTATAATCATGACTGTACTTTCTTTACAACTCCTCTGCAAATTATTAAAGCACAATAGCACAAGTAACACAGCGATGGAGGCTTCTTTTAAGGGCTTTCTCAACTTCTGTGGGAAGAATTCATACGGCCCTTGATATAGAGGGATATAAGTACACAAGTCATATTTACTGATAAGTCATAAAGAATCTTGTTAAAAATAATTCTTTGATATACTAATTTTTAGTAAAATCAGAACAGATTTTCATACTAATGAGAAGAATGTACTGTTTTTAATCGAAGAATTAAACCTTAGCTGAAATGCAGGATGATAAATATCACCATGATTTTACCACTGGCCAAGTTTTCTAACTTTATAGCCATCACTGCTAAGAATGCAGCATTACAGAGAAGCACAATAAAAAGAATGGGGTCATTTCAGAAACATTTGAGGCTCTGTTCTAACCCTAAACCAAAATTTGCTTAATGACTTTATAAAACAATTCAAACAGCAATTTTAAAAATCAAATGCTAAAACACACAACACAGGTGAGTACTGGCAAATGCCTCAGGTTCATTCACTGTTTCACTATGAATATTTTTGGCCATAACACTCAGAAAACTTTGCTGCTACTACATTTTCCTACCCCTCATGTTCAGTTATATGATCCTGCATGAGGAGTCAAACTTCTAGAATAGATGGTCTTCAAAACTAATAAGTATCTGCTGGCTACTTTTCACACATCTTGGGGAAGAAAATCAGCTAAGATGAAGGGGACACAAGGACTCTGCCCCTGGCTATAGAGGCTCACACCACAGCTTTGTTACATTAAATTTCCACCAATCAGGAAACAGTTATAACTTTCCAGATCTGCCCTCCAGCAACCAATTCATTCTCTCTAGCACTGCCCTTCGTCCTTAAAAATTCCATAGTCCCCAAAAAGTGCCAGCTGTGGACAATGTTCAAATGCATGAGCCCTCCGGGAACACGTCGTATCTTACAACCAGATTAAGAACTTAAGAAATACAAGCAAGAAAATTTTTATGTATATGCTTATTTAACGGTATAGTGGCATATGCCTATAATCAAGTACTGGGGGTAGGGGGTGGGGAATGGAGATAGGATCAGTTGTTCAAGGACAGCCTAATGTGCGAGCTCTCTCTCTCTCTCTCTCTCTCTCTCTCTCTCTCTCTCTCTCTCTCTCTCTCTCTCTCTCACACACACACACACACACACACACACACACACCACATTATAGCAAAACTATTGAAAATCAGAGACAAAGCCAACAAAAGCCTGTAGTAAAGGAGAGGGCTACAGAAAATATCCACTGGTTACGGGCACAGACGTCTCTCACAGAGAACTCAGATTTAGTTCCCAGCATATAGGTTGGGTGACAACTGCTAGTTACACCTGCTTCAGGGGATCTGAGTTGTGTTCTGGTCTCAGGAGGCAACTACACACACAAAGACCCACAGAGAAAGATACATACACATTCATAATCAAAAATGAAAATCTTAAAAACAGAGTTCCTGTCCATGGATCAAATATCAATTGACCTCACACTCACAGAACAGCAGCAACTGGAGATACAATTCCAGTGTCTTCTGACACTGCAGAATAATCATGAATACAGAATTCTATACATACCAAAACATTCTTCAAGCAGACTGTGGTATCTCATGCCTGCAACCCCAGTACTAGTGAGGCTGAGGTAGGGGGAGGGAAAAGTTCCAGGCTAGCCTGGGCTACATAGCAAGACTCTCTCAGAAAACCCAGAAGACCACATGAATCTAATATGGAGAGCAGGCAGTTCTGCAACTTGCCTTTTCTCTACAAATATTAAGCTTCTTCTCACCCAATGTATTGAGTCCAGATCAGCCTCACTTACATATCTTAGACAGGGCCCTATACTGCAAGATGGTCTTGAACTCTACAGCTTTCTCTCTTCCCCTCCCCAGTACTAGAATTATACACGTGCACCATGAGGCCCACTGGATTCAGTGATGGGGAATCAAACCCTGAGCTTCCCATATGCTAGGCCAGTACACTATCTTCTGAACTACACTCCAGTCACAATCTCTCATTTTCAATAAAGGCAGCAATATAATAAATTTAATGACCTTTTATTTTACTTTAACTCCACCTCCCTATCACAAACATGGCCACAATGAAGAACCTTACATATACTTACTCGTGGTCTGTGCAAATGCCCAGGTATGAGGCTACTGGGGAAGGTAAAAACCAAGCCTGAGTGAGCTAACTCCCCAAAGCTGTCCTCTGACCTCTACACAGGCGCTTGAACTCACAGACCCCTGCATTCTTCCTCATAATAAATGCTTAAAGTAACAATGATTATCAAAAGGGAACAACTTAAAAATACAACCTAAGACTAGTTTTAGAGACTGATATTCAAATGGGAGCATCATCTTAAAGACAGAGCCAAAGGATTAGGGGTCTAAGGTTATCCCTGTCACAGGGTACACATTCGATAGTCTGGTGTAAGCTAGCCTTGAATGTATAAGAAAGATAAAATACTCACTGAGGTTCACCAGTGAAGAAAGGATGGCAGCTACACACTAAAGACACCAGAGTATGAAGCTCTGTTCACCTGGAGTCTGTAGACTTGATTTCTGCATATACAGCTGGTCAAATTTTTCAGATTTAACTAGTTTCATCACTGCTACAGTTAAGAATTTTTCAGAAGCCAGATAAATCCAAAGTCAATGTTTACAGAAAATGAAGAGTTCCCACTAAGGCAAAAGAAGGTGCCTTTCAGGGCAGGCATGGACTCACTGGGACACAGTCTGACCTCCTGGCTTCAGGGCTGTCTGGTACCTTCTTGCCACACACAAGAAACAATATTGCTCACTAAGACAGAGGGAGGGCAGGAAAAGTGACCTGTTAGAACCAAAGGGCATTCATTCAGGAAGCTACTGTTTAAGCACAAGAGAAGACACCTTTATTTAACCTCTGCTTTCCTACTTTGCCCTGAAATGGTACTAAAGTCCCATCCCTCCAGACAGCACTAGTCCACCAAAATCTGACTTGAAATGCCTTGACAAGCCTTTCCCACTAGAGACCTGGGCCTTCATCAGCCACCACCGAGTTTACTCTTGCACATTATTAGATGCCATTCTCCCAGGCAGCAATTCTCTCCTGAAGAGCTGGTCACAGGGCTCAGGAGACACCCTTCCCTCCCAACAACCAGGAAAAGAGGTAACCAGCTGACCAGAATGGGAATTCTTGGTGGCGGAGCTACAAAAGTGACCCAGTCTCTTGTAAAGAAACTCAAACTGGCTCACAAAATCCTTTTTTGGTCTGTTGGGTGCCCTTTCTTAGTTGAGATGAATGCATCTTTACATCTCAAGGAAAACTGTGTAATACCATCAACATTCCATGTGTTCTATCACATCAACCATCGGAATTTCTTCCTAGGCTGCAGAGTTCTGCTTGTTCAGGCCACACATACAAGGTCCTGAAACAGGAACTCCCAGCAACTCCCAACATGTTCTTGCTCTTCCCACCCATTCATCTATCTTCCTTCCCCAATTGCCTGCCTTGTGGGCTTCCAACTCCACCATAAGGCAGAGACCACCATTTCCCAGAGACTTCTCTGCTGTTTCCTACACTGTCAACTCAACTTGCTGTAACAAACCCCTCATTTGCCTATCCTAGCAGTGCTACTTCTGAATCACTTACCATGTGATTCTGAAATACCCCAGACCAGAGGCAGGCTCAGGGACTAAGTGCCAAGCATATGAGAGGTCTGCAGAGTCAATCTCCAACATTAAAAAAAATTATAAAAGCTGCAACTTTTACTTAACTATCACTATGAGTATCTGTATAGCAGACTACAACCTTTAAACTCTGCCTTCATTTCCTTTCATTTAACCCTAGCCACTACTCTCAAAACCTAGACAGTGAACTACTAGAAAAGTAATTATGGGAAAACTAAATCTCTGCTTTCACAGAGCGCAACCAAATTTTTGAGATAAATTTTATCTAGCAAACACTAATTTTGAAAAGAATCGGGAGTATTTACTTCAGAGAGACCAACAACAGCAGAAAACTGTTGGTGGCTGTAATGGGCAAGTTAGTAATTCATATACAACAAAGTGAAGCCTGAGCAGAACACCCAAAGGAAGGTGAAGAACTTAAAGAGGAAAGTATTCCAAAATACCAGGATCCCTGAACTTCCCCCAGGCTCCTCAAGGCTTCAGCCACCAGTGCAACTGAGGGCTGAAAGCATACAGTATAAACTCTACACTGCTCTGAGTAGCATGATGAAACCCTACCCCATGCTGCCCAGAACAATCAGTATCCTCCTGTCCCACTTACCTATGCTGCACAATAACTACCCACACACATATGAATCACTTGGTAGGCACAGAGGCTCCCAGGTCCACTACTGCAGTACCCAAGAGCTCATGTTATCTTATTTTACTTAGTGTACAAACACAGTGATGTTTTCAGTTTGGATATGTCAAAGAAGTCATAAACTTCCTTTAGCAAAAGGGTAGAGGTTTTAGGCTTAGAGGGAGGAAAAAAGTAAATAAACAATATTCCAAAATTGTCATGAGCTACAGAAGAGTGAATATTTTGGGGCTGAAGAAGGGCTCAATACCTTAGAGCCAGCACTGCTCTAGAGGGCACAAATTCAGTTCCCAGCACCTACACAGAGTAGCTCACAGCTAATTATAACTTCAGTTTCAGGGGATCTGATTCCCCGCTCTGGCCTCTACCAGAAGTCACATACATATGCAATACATGTCACACAAACACATTTCTGTGGAAATGAAAATTAAAAAATAAATCTCTTTTTTAAAAAAAATCTTCAGTAGCCAGGCAATGGTGGTGTACACCTTTAATCCCAGCATTGGAGATAGTAGCAATTCAAGGCCAGCCTGGTCTACAAAGAGAAACCAAAACCAAAACCAAAAAAACAAAACAAAACAAAAAAAGCTTCAGTGAAATTTTAACAGAAAAACGAATTTATGCTAATTTTGCTACTAAATCTCAGACTGCAAAAGTTAGTCACAAGGCATGGAAATGTGAAGCACTACACTGACCCTGTGGATAGAAGGCAAACAAGAACAGCATTTCCATCTGGTAACAACCCATGGCTCCAAAAACACTGCACCACTATGAAGACTTCACCACGGGTCCCCTGGATCACTGACACCAAGCAACCACCTATAGTACTGGGGGGAAAAAAAGAAATGAAAATGCATGAATTTCTACTTTCAAACTCAAACACCCAAAAAGGAAGAGAAACACGTATTACTGGGGAGGCAGGGGACAGTGCTGTGACTTCTAAAGATTGTTCTGGCTCCTGAACTACATAAATGGTCAGGAAATGTGACATGGAGAAAAGGAGAAGCAAGCAAAACATAGACAAGAATTAAAGCAAGGAGTGGGCACTGGCCCAGTCCGTCACCCCAGAACTCAGGAGCAGCGGGCACTGACCTAGCCCATCACCCCAGAACTCAGGAGCAGCGGGCACTGACCTAGCCCATCACCCCAGAACTCAGGAGCAGCGGGCACTGACCTAGCCCATCACCCCAGAACTCAGGAACTGAACCAAGAGGGTCACAAAAACCAAGCGTTACAAACATTACATTAACTCTTAAAGGCTGGGAAAGTTTGGGTATCTGATGCCAATAAGCTATCAAACTGCAGCACAACTGAACTCTTCTTCTCAGGGCAGCATCTGTGGGGTGGGGACTGCAGGGGAGATGATTTCTCCTTCTACTCTGAGACCTAGGGATGGGACTCGGGTTGTCCAGCATGGCTGAAGTTCTGCTTTTACACTACTGAGCCATCTTATCAGCCAGCTAGCATTTTAAAATAGTATTATGGTTCCAAATATCAACAGTCCATCCTATGCAGTTAAGTTTTTAAAGACAAAGAATTGTCAGTCAGACATAATCTACAGCTGCTCTACCTCCTAGTTTTATTTTCAAATGTCTATGTCTGTGTTGTAAGAATGCGATTGCATTGATGCTAAGACCACACATTTCAACATTAGAGAAAAAGGATAAATTCAATGTGAAACCTTAAAGTACTAACCTTGACCTTTAAGGATCTGTCACAAGTCAGCCTAGCAGAAGTGGGACAAGTGGGACAGTAGCAGCAGCACTAAGGACATTACAGCAAACAAACCCTAAACTCCACTCCCAACCACTGCAGCTAAAACATAAGCATGTGGTAGAAGAGTACAACCTAGATCCCAGACATCTCATGTTAGAAGGCAAAAGCCAAAACAGGTCCAAGATTAACACAGTATGGTAAAGGCTCAATATGGTCAGGGGAGGGAGGGAGGGTGGGGGTGAAGAACAATCCATGAGTCTACAATAATCCAGAAACCATCCCTCGTGGTGATATATTATACATCTAATAAAGTCTGCCTGAAAATCAGAGAGACAGAGGAACGGCCACTTCTTACCTAGCTAACTAGTCACAAATCCTCAGACTAACTAACCGCCTGAGTCCTCGGCAGAAAGAGAACGAGGGCACAGGTCAAGGGCTGAAATCCTACCTCCTCTCTCTGCCCAGGTACCACACTTTCTGGTTCTACTTTCCTAGTGCTAGGGTTAAAGGTGTGTGCCACCACTGCCTGGCTCTGTTAGGGCTTGAACTCAGAGATCCAGAGGGCTCTCTGCCTACCTTGTGCTGAGATTAAAGTCATAGTTCACCACTCCCTGACCTTCATGGCCAAGTATGGAAGTGGTTCTGTCCTTTGATTTTCAGGCAAACTTTATCCCACAACCCCCAAGGCTATAGCACAGTATCTTAGTTTCTTCTCTGTTCCTGTGATAAAACACAAAAGCAAAAGGAGGGAGAAAGGTTTGTTCTAGGTCAGAGTTCAAGGGGACAAATGCAAATTAAGGTAACAGGAATTTGAAGCCCTTTGTTACACACAAAAAGATGAACACTCCTGCTCTCTGTTCCCTTCTTCCATTTCTATAGTCCCGGATCCCAGTCAGGGACCCATGCCAGCTGCAGTGGGTGGGAATCCCCCACATCAATTAACTTATTAAGATAATCCTGCACAAATGCAGGCAGCTCAGAAGCCTGTCTCCCAGGTGACCGTCATGGTGACAAATCACAGGAACCATCACAAATAGGAATAAGAATATTCTTTCCCCAATACCTCAAGCTAGCAGTAGCAATTTCAGTATAGGATAAGACTGACAAAGTCAATATAAAATCATAAAAGCCTGGATTTTGCAAGGATGTAACTACAGGTAAAATGCCAGGTCTAGCAGTACAAACCTGGAATTCCAACATCTCAGCACTTGGGAAGTGGAGGCCAGAGGAACTAAGTTTGGGAACAGCCTGGGCTACATGAGACCCCCCCTCACACACACACACACCCTCCCTCCCTCCCTTTCTCTCTCCATACACACACACACACACACACACACACACACACACACACACAAAACAAAGACTCAAAGAATTTTTTTTTTTTTTAAAAAAAATACTTACTAGTCCAGCACAAAACCTGATCCTCAGCACTTAGAAAAATACCCTTCGGTTTCCACTTGAACTGACAAAATGTGGCTAAGGTCCACATCAAATGGATCTCCTTTTAACGTGACATGAACATGATGAGTCCTAACCTCAGCTGGCTTCATACTTTTCCAAGAGGTCAACCCACTTTTCACACTGCTCTAAAACACAAGTCAAATCCTGGCCCTATGTTAAGGTCGCTTCCTGGCCTACTAAACATCTGGCAAAGCATGGAGGCTCGTCCAACAGTTTCGAGGCAGAGGCAGACAGAGCTCTGTGAATTCAAGGCCCTCCTGATCTATATATAGCAAGTCCTATGTTAGCCAAGGCTGTACAGTGAGACACTGTCTAAAGTAATACTAACTATATTCTATTACAAATAAATAACTACATTCATGTGAAATACAGTATTTAAAATCTGGCCCCGAATGTATTTTCATACAAATCAGCTACATGAAACCAAAGGTGATGATGTATCTCAGTGTCTACTGGAGTTACTATATGTCAGGAATTGTTGCAGGAATATTTTATTGCACTGCCAAACTCCCAGATTCTGGTAATAAAATTATCCTCAGAGGTCTGAGCCTGTGACTAAGTGACAGGAATTACCATAGAGGACAGAGAGATGCACAGGAAGGAGTAAGTAGGGAGGGACTTTGAGATTTGCTATCTTTTTTGTTTGGGACAAGTAGAGAGACTTCTCTTGTTGGGTATCCGACAAAAAGGAAGATCAGCTGGTTGCTTATAGAATTCTCTGATCTAGCAGGTTTTCACCCCAACATCTAACTCTCAAATCTTTATTGGTAAATAGAATGACAGAGACTGAGCAGTGCCAGCGGGACAGGAAATCCCAGCAGGCCATGGTCAGGGTTGTCTGCTGACTGCAGACAGTAGTTAAAATACCAGTAGATTCAGGTGCAGCTGTATTGTTTGTTTTGCTCTTTTTATTCTTTAAGGGGGCCCTCCACCCTCTCCTTCCCTCCCCACACACAGAGGCTTATTCTTAATTATAAATGCCAGGCTTTTCTTAAATTATCCCTTCTACCTCCTGTCTCTCAGCTCTTTGCTGTTCTGTTCCTGTATACCTCTGCTTCTTACTCTGGTGTACTGTGCAGCTGGGTAGCCGCCTCTAGAGGCCTCCTCTTCTTGTTTCTTCTCCTTTTTCTCCTATTTATTCTCTCTGCCTGCCAGGCTGTTCAGTTAGGGCATTTTAGCCATGCAAAGTATCACAGCTTCACAGAGTTAAACAAATGTAACACTCCTTAAAATAATAGCCTACAACGTGCAGCAGCTAAAGTGACAGAAAAACAAGGAATGAGCTGTAATGGATGCACCTTGGCCTAGTCTGAAATTCAAAGCCTTAATGGATGGATAAATTTCTCTCACTGAAGACTATTAACTCCTACCAATGTCGACTCTATTCTTTCTGTCCCCACCCACCAACCATTTAGACTTTTTTTCTCTCCTACTTAAATACTCTTGGTCCTAGTGTAGCACATCTTTCTCTTCTCAGTTATTTGTGAACATGTAAGTATCACACTAAGCATATGCACCTTCGCACTGAACTACTAGACTGGGACCTGGAGAGATGGCTCAGTGGTTAAGAGCATAGGACTGCTCTTCCAGAGGACCTGAGTTCAATCTCCCAGCACCCACATGGTAGTTCACAACTATCTGCAATTCCAATCTAGGTATTTTGACATGCTCTCACAGACATACATGTAGGCAAAACACCAACATACATAAAATATAAATTATGTGTTAAATAGATTGTAAAAACTCACCTCTTTTTATGTACTTAAGTCCTACGGGACTCATGGAAAGGACTTAATGCTGTGGGTTTTTTTGTTTTTTGTTTTTTTTACTTATTATGTATACAGTATTCTGTCTGCACATCAAGAGAGTGAAACAGATTTCATCACAGATGGTTGTGAATCACCATGTGGTTGCTGGGAATTGAACTCAGAACCTCTGGAAGAATAGCCAGTGTTCTTAACCTCCGAGCCATCTCTCCAGCCTAATACTATAAAAGAAAGAGAGAGAGAGAGAGAGAGAGAGAGAGAGAGAGAGAGAGAGAGAGAGAGAAAGAAAGAAAGAAAGAAAGAAAGAAAGAATTTATTTCTATCTTATATTCATGGATGTTTTGCTGTATGTGTATGTGCATCATGTGCAAGCAGTGCCAATAGAGGTCAGAAGAGGGCAGTGGAGTTCCTGGAACTGGAACTGGAACTACAAACCTTGAGCTGCTGGGCGGGGAAGGTAGATACCAAACAGGAGTTCTCTGCAAAGTAGCCAAGTGCTCTTACCAGCTGAGCCATCTCTCCATCCTTGACTCAGGACTATTTTAAGTTAGGTACCCAAAGGACTTAAACTAAACTGAGTATTAAAAAGCAAGCTGTTTACTTCATTTCATCATAAGGCCAAGGCACTAGTCACTGTGGCAAAGCTGGGAAGAAAAACGACCAACATTGACTGACTGCCCTAGCTGTTTCCAGAACCACACTGGGATAGGCTTCCTCCCTGTCTGCAGCTCAAAAACGGATGGCTTCAAAGTCTCCACTCTAGGTGTTTGACCTGTACTGCAGAGATGAGTTCACTGTAGGGGTATTGTGTTGTTTCATGGTAAATAATTGTCCCACCCACTGGTTTAATAAAAAGCGCTGATTGGCCAAAGGCAGACAGGAAGTGTGGGCGGGGCTACCAGACTAAGAAAACTCTTGAGAACAGGAAGCACAGAGCAGAATGCCAGAGAGAAGCCAGAGGAAGCAGAGGACAACTATGCTGCTCTAAAGAAAGGTATCGAGCCGCATGGCTGAACAGGAAGAATCATGGATTAGATGAAGGGTAAAGAGTTAGCAAGTTACATGCCTGGGCCTTAGGCCGATCAGCCTAAAACTAATTTTAAGCATCTGTGTCTCTGCGGGTCTGCGGGCCTAAACCTTGAGGTTAGGCCCAAAAGTCCAGACCAGAAACCTACTACAGTTCAACCCAGAGGGAAGGTCAAACACAAAGCTTTCACAACACCAGGCTTCCAAACTGAGCAAAGCTGCTAGATAAAACAGCATTCTGCAGCTTCCCATGTAGGAAGAGGGCAAGAATATATGTGTTTAGCTGAAAATATGTGTATTTAAATGTTCCTCAGCAAACTGAGATTCTACTAATGGGCATGTAGACATCATTTCCAACCTCTAAATACTCCGCAACAGGTCTGTGTTGCCTGAATCGTTATCCCTCCTGCCTCTTCCTTCCTTTAGTGCTGAGATTACAGGTGTGCGCCATGCCTGGCTCCCTTCATGTGTTTCTAACATATAGGGAAAAAATGCAAATGATTAACGACATAGTTCAGGTGTAATTGTGTTAGCTACCCCAAGGGTCAAACTCTACAAAAAAAAGTTCTTCCTAGGAGACTAACTCCTATCAAATAATAAGGATGAAACTTTAGACCAGCTACAAAACAGAGGTACACACAACATCAATCCCAACGTCATTTCCCAGTAATGGGAGGCACTACTTCCTAAAATACAGCATAAAGACAGATGAGAAGGGGGGGCAGCAGCAGCCACATCTTCCAGCTCAATCTTGCACTACGCTTCAACATACCAGAAGATTACAAATCAAAATGGAGTCACTCCTACTGAAGTAGCCAAACTGAAACTAAATACTTCTCTGACCTTCAAAAAAGATCAGAATTAGCAGTCCAATTTCCCTAGCAGGCCCTTGCAACCCACATGACAATGAAGCACCCTCATTTTTAATTCATGGTAAACCCTGGTCTGAAGTTTTCTCTACTGACTTCTCCGGTTATCCATCTTGTAAGGGAAGTAACTCTAAATCTACCAATTGCTTCATCTTTTGTTTTCAGCCCTTTTGTGTTCCATAAAAGAAAAGTCCTAAGTATTTCTAAGTTCCCAAAATAAAAATGTGAATTGTGACCCAAGTTGAAAAGGACAGGGCAGAGGTGGCAGGCACCTTCAAGCACAGGGCTTCCCCAAGTGTTACTGGCATTAGGAACTGTGGTCTGCCTGGAGCTGGTAATTAAAAGCACTATCTAAACAGTCAACCACCGATTGGGGGCATGATGGGAGGGGACAGGTCAACAACAAGAAAGAAATACCTTCATTACCTGAAACAATCTGCACTACTTCCGGAGAGGTACATGGCAGTCACATCGCTGTACAGGGAGGCTGCACCTAGGGTCCAGCTTGTGCAGAGGAACTGCTCTACCACTGAGCTCTACCTCCAGCCTCCTTCTGAAACAAGATCTTAACTAAACTACCCAAGCTGGCCTTGAATTTCCAACCCCTGCCACCAGCCCTTGGGGTTACACGCCTGTTGTTGTTGCTAGGCCTGGTAATAACACTGTAATTTCCAGTTGAGGGAGTGTAAAAACTAGATGTGAAATGCAGCAGGTCAGTAACCTCGCAGTATTCTCTTGGCTGTCCCAGAAATCTGCCCTAGAACCCACCTCCCTTTAACACTAAAACACTAGACAACTTCCAGAAATAAGTGAAAGTCTATTTTTTTTAACCTTAAGCAGGGCTCAGTAGTTAAGCGCACTTCCGAGCTGCTCTCCCAGCCCAGAACTCAGGTTTGATTCCCAGCACCCACATGGCATTCACAACTCCAGTCCCGGGAATCAGAGCCCTCTCCTGGCCTCCTGGGGCACCAGGCATACAAGCAGTACACAAACATGCAGACAAAGCACTCATACGTATACATTTCAAAAATCCTAAATATAGTAAGATAGCCCCTAACGACTGAGCAGCTTGCACTCCAGGCTGTGACAGGATACTGAGTTCAAGTTCAGTCTAGAGTACAAGAGACTTCATACAAATTAATTTAGGCTGAAAGCTCTTTTGCTTGATCCATTTCATAGGCATTGGTAGGATTTTAAGCTAATTCCATTTTACTTATTGTAAAAAACACTACACATTTTATTAAATATATCAGGCAACGTTAATACACAATTATCAAACCAGATAGGGAACATCCTGTAAATCAGTCATCAATGTTTTCTCGTCTTCTCCTCCTATTAACTAATGCTGAAGGGGTGACGAGGAAGGGCTATCTTTACAAAATTTCACCACCTCAAAAGTGTGCTAAGGATATGTAGGTAAAAACGTCTAAGATCGGGTTTCATTTTCACTGCCTAACAAAAGCTATGCAGAAGGCAATTACTCTCCATCAATCCTTTCAGGCTGCAGTTTCTTCCAGAAAATTCCAAGGAAAGTTACTGAGGTATTCGCATTTCGGTACGGATCCCATCTTCTTTCCGCACTAGTCACACCAACATCCTCTACACTTAAACGTACCTTGTACGGCTTTTGGATGCACACAATAAATAAACCTTTAAGGCAGGAGTAAGACTTCAAACAGAAAAACCCTTCCAAAACCCGAAACCCTATTCCCAGATTCTAGAAACCAAATCAATATAAAAACAATTGCGTAAACAAACTTTGTGATGCGCTGCAACGACGTGGATGACTGAAGCCATTTCTCAAACCGACACCCCCTCCTCCCGGAGAGGCCCAGAACGCACCATCCGTGCAGGAAGCCACCAGGGACCACGACCCCCAGCGCTGCGCAGTACCCGCACCGCATTTCCATCCCGGCGCATTCCCGGAGGCAAACCCAAGGTCACGGAGGCCCGCGCCCCGAGCCCCCAAGCAGGGCGTCACCAGGGTGACCCGCCGCGGGGGTCCCGCCACGCCCCTCCCCCGCCCGGTTACGCAATGCCGCCGCCCCCGCCCCCCGCCCGGCACGGAACAAAGCGCGCGGGAAGCGGCCGCGGGGCTGGGGCAGGGACCCCGCGAGCGCCATGTTGGCGGGGGCGGTGGGGACCGGGCGGGGGCGACGAACAAAGGAACTCGCGCTCGCCCCGGCCCCAGCCCGCCGCGCCCCGGCCCCACCGAGCCCGACCGGCAGGGGGCGCTGAGGGGCGCCGCCCGCGGACAATGCGCCCGGGGCCCGCGGACTGCGCTCACCTGAGTCCGCGCACCGTGAGGCCCACCCGCTCTCCCCTCGGTCCTGTGCCCGGCCCCACGCGGGTCTCACCTGTGGGCCGCTGAGGCCGCCCACGGGGCCGCCGTGGCTCGCTCGTGCTCCCCGCCGGCCCAGCCCGAGCCAGACGGCGCCTCCCCACCCCCGCTCCTCGCCGCGGCCGCCGCCCGCCCCCCGGCCGCCACGGCGCACGCGCACTGCGCCCGCCGAACTGCGACGGCCGCGCCGCCTCGGCGCCTGGCGCCGCCGGACGTACTGCGCAAGCGCGGGTAAGAGGCGGAGCCTTGCGGCGAGGGTGGGGCCTGGCGCTGCTCACCTGGAGGGTGGGGCGCGCACCCGAGGTGCGCGCTGGGAAACCGCCGTCCGCGCGCAGTCCCGAACTCCCTTAAGATCGCGGCGGCGTTAGGAAGGCGAAAGGCTAGCCGCGGGTGCCCGGGAGCCAGCATTTGTACTTGCACGGGAGGACGGGTTTCAGGAACTGTCCTGCCTCTTTGTCCTGGGACGTTAACATCCGCTGTCTCCGAGCCTGGCTAGCTGCGGAGATGCTCGGGTCTGGGTCACGTGACTGTGCGCGGCGCAGGTGCGCTCTCGACTCTGCAGAGCTGCGTCTTTGGGCTGCAGGACGCGAGCCCTTTAAAAACATAAATGGGCTCCCCAAGCTCCCTCGAAGACACACCACCATGCTGCACGTCGCACTGCGCAGAGGCCAGGAAGTTCGGCTGTGCTGCAAAGCTCAGGGCTTCCTGCGAACACCCGCTGAGAGCACCTGCTGCAAACACCTGGCCTAGCTATCTGCAGCCACTGTCCTAGAAGTCACCCCGAGCTCCTCGCGAGGCTGCGAGCCAAGAAGACTTCGCACAAACGCACATGAATCCGTGCGACTTCAGTTCCAGTTAAGAAGCCTTTTAAGGATCTGCTTGGCAGTGTGCAGAAAGAGGGAGAGGAAACATCGAGAATGGTTTGGTTTGGGGGGGGCGGGGGAGTCGAATGCCTGAACCTGGAGGTTAGTCTGGATCTCATCCAGCCTGGCGCGCTCCTGTCTCCTAACCTCCCCTAGCCGAGTGTCTGGAGCTAGGCAGTCACCGACCTGGTTCCTCGAGTGCTAAGCACTGCCGCATTGTAATAAGTCTCCTGCCAGAGTGTTGTCAGGTCGAATTACAAGACGTTATTGGAAAGCCCTTTCCGCACTCCAAACCTGCAGCACAGTGGTTAGTTCTCTGCTCTTTGAGCACCCTTTTCCCCCTCATCTTCTTCAAAATAAGATTGATATGTGCCTGCTCAAATTAAAATGAAATTAAAGTGTTTGTCTCAGATGACACTCTTGGCAGAAGCAACATCGTCAAGAGACGGACGAGAGGGCTAATTTCAGTGGAGACACAGCCGGCCTCGTGAGCATTCATAGATGGTTAGCTTTTGTTGTATTTAATGTTTGATAGTGGAAGCTGACAGGAAGAAGGAAGGGTGTGATGGGAAGGAGGCTGTAGTGGCAGTCTGGAGCACTTCCGTTTTGTTGGTGAAATGCCTGGGTTTCTCTGCTGTATTAGGGTTTTTAGAAGAACTGAACACAGGGTGTGTGTGGGGGGGGGACTTATTAGAATAGCTTGCAGGTTGTGTGTGTGTCTTATTAGAATAGCTTGCAGGTGGTGTGTGTGTGTGTGTGTCTGTGTGACTTATTAGAATAGCTTGCAGGTTGTGGTCCAGCTAGTCCAACAGTTCAGTCCACAAGGCTGAATGTCTCAGTCGATCTTCAGTATACACTGGAATCCCAAAGAAGTAGGATCTATTGTCACTGAAGCAATGGACTTGCTAGTGAGCTCAAGTGCAAGCTGCAAAGTCAGAAAGCTTCCTTCTTCCATAGGCTTTAAATAGGCTGCCAGCAGGTGTGCCCCAGATGGAAGGTGTATCTTCCTACTTCAAAAGATCCAGACTCAAGTTGTATCTTCTCACCTCAAAGATCTAGATCAAATGATTTCATTAACCAAGAATCTCTCGTGGGTGTGCGCAGTCACTTGAGGGTTTTTTTAGTTAGTTCAGACATAGTCAAGTTGAGAACCAAGAAGAGACATCACATATACCTAGCAGTATTGACATTTGGGATCTGGTAATTGGAAGGAATAGAGTTTTGAGTTGTTTTGTTTGAAACAGGATCTCACTGTCTAGCTGATTTAGAATGTTTTAGGTAAGCACAGGCAGGCTCCCCATTGCCTGGCTGGATGATTGTCCTGTGCTCTGTAAGGTGGCATCATTCCTGGATTCTACCCACCTGAAACCACTAGTAGACACTCTCCTCAATACTGGTCAACCAAACCCCTCCAAGCCATACTTTCTCCCCTGTCTTCCCAGCCTCTGGTTTAATTTGCCTCTACTAATGGTCTCCAGCAAAGTGTCAAAAAAATACATAAGCCTCATCCTAGAGCTATGAATGCTTAAGTGAACCTGGGGACAAGGTTGGTTGGTTGGTTGGTTTGGGTTTTTTTGTTTTTAGTGTTTTTGTTGGTTGGTTGGTTGGTTGGTTGGCTTTTTTTTTTTTTTTTTTTTTTTTTTTTTTTTTTTGAGACAAGGTCTCATATAGCCCAGACTGGCCTGGTTTTGTTTTTTTTTGTTTTGTTTTGTTTTGTTTTGTTTTGTTTTGTTTTTTAAATGTAGCCAAAGACCATCCTGAACTCCTTCCCAACCACCTGCTTCCACCTCCCAAGAGCTGGGATGACAAGTGTACACCACCACATCCAACTCAAGTTGAACTTTTGCTGAGGGATGGTGGCACATGCCTTTAATACCAGCACTCGGGAGGTGCAGGCAGCCTGAGTGTGATCTGGAGCCCACATGTTGACAAGAGAAAAACAGCTTCTGAGGGTTGTCATCTGACTACCACACGTGCCGTTCACACCAATCCAAATAAAATTTAAAATGCTGTATTAAAAATCTAATAAACTCTAGCTTTGCTGCCTACTGGCTCTTCTTACAATTCTTTGCTACAATCAAGTCAAGGATTGTGCTTTACATTCCTGAGGGCTCTTAGGATAAGTGAACTCCTTAGGGGTACTGGCAGTCATTCTTGGCTGTTTCGCCTGCTGCCAAAGATTCTGACAGTTAAATGATGACCTACAGTAAAGTTCCTGATAGCTCTGCCACTGGTAGCAGCAACTATGATCTGTTGGTCATGCCCCTCTCATTAGAGGATCTTGATATGACAGTGGTCTCACAAGGACTGAGACAGTTCTTTTGGACCCACACAGGTACTAGGGATAGAATTCTTAGAGCCACAACCAATACACTCCTCTTAAACTAGGCTTGGCTTATGCCCATATCTATATTAAGGATGTCTGGCCTAAAGCAGCCTCCAAAATAGTCAACTACACCCTAGCTTGTGTGAACAAAGTATAACCTAACAGGAATCTGTTTACAAGTGAATCTCAGCCACTCCCAGCTGAGCTTCCACTGATTAAAGGCAACGGAAGACCAGTTACTACCTGTAGATGGATTTCTTAAATTTTAAAATTGATCCCCAGACATACCTCACAGAGGCAGAGGCAAGACAGAAAATAAGGGACCATAGAAAAGAACATGGGTAGGAAATGGAGCCTCTATCCCCTGCTTGCTGAAAACTTAGAGAATGTTGTGGGGATTTAATAAAAGTTCCAGAAGTTTCGGAGATCTAACCACAGTGTAGGAGGATCATAGAGTGGTGATTCACAGCACAGGGAGTATCCTGGGAGTGGTGACCTACGCCCTTAATCCCAACTGAGTTGGAGGTCATTTTAGATTACAGAAGGAATTCCAGGCTCCCAAACAGGCAGTGGTAGGGCCACGCCTTAATTTACCAAAAGAGTATTTAAGGCGGGGATAGAAAGACAGAAGGGAGGAAGAGAAGCTAGGCTGAGGAAGCTGGAAGACATCTAGCTAAGATCTGACTGTGGTGTTTATTCTCTCTAATATCTCCGACTTCTCAGAGATCTATCCCTGAGTCTCATTTATTCGTGCAACAGAATGTCATAAGGGCCAATATTCCATAGATCTCTCCCATCTTGTAAAACTAGTTTTAGTCCTGTTATATTCCTGGAACTTAGTGATCTCCCCCATTTCCTTCAGATCCTTCGTGCTGATTCTTGTAAAGCTAGACCACCACAGCCTAGAGGAAAAAGACAACCTTCACCTGCATTAGAATAAAAACCAAGTGGACTTTCTGCCTCAGTGTGCTTGCTGGCATGGTTTGGTGTATGGAGAGAACTGGATTGCAGGTGCGTCCCACCACGGCTGGTGTATGCAGTGGAGAGTAAACAGGTACAGTTCCCAACCCCTCCAGGCTTCCTTCCAGTAGTTGTTGGAATAAGAATGGCCCCACAGACTCCTGTTTAAATGCTTGGTCACTAGGAAGTGGCACTCTTAGGAGGTATGTCCTTTTTGCAGGAAGTGGGCTTTAAGGGATCAAGAGCTCAAGACAGGCATAGTGACTCAATTCTCTTCCCGTTGCCTGTGGATAAAGATGCAGAACTCTCAGCTCCTTCTCTAGGACCATTATTTGTCTGCATGCCATAGTGCTTCCTGCCACAACAATAATGGACTAAACCTCTGAACTATAAGCCAGCCCCAATTAAATGTTTTTATTTGTAAGAGTCACCATTGTCATGATGTCTCTTCACAGCAATAGAAACCCTAAGACACCTCCCAACATCACTACTGAATAAAGAGGGCCACAGCTCTTCTACATCCTGGCCAAACATATATCAAGTGAACCACAAGAGATCTGGAGGCGTCATCCCCCAGGAGGGAACACTATGTGTGCATATTCAAGCATGTTTATGCTGTGTTCAGGGACCATCACATGCTGGTGGGGAATGTTTACTGAGTAGAAAACTCTGATATACACAGCAATAGCGTGGTCAACCCTTCCCGCTACCTTGCTGGCTTCCTTCCCATGTTTCCTGGTACTCTGCCAGGGTTACTTTCTGCAAAGCACACAAATAAATGTTTTTAGTGTTATCCTCAGAGAAACTTGCCCTGACAATGCATGATTGGATCATCCTCCCCACCTCTCTCACCTGTATTGGATGGCACTGGTCCCATCTGTCATGCCAGTGTTGGTCTGTTTGCTTTTCTATTTTCTGGGCCTTCACCCTATTATAGAGGCCAAAGGGCAAGGGTGAGAGCCGATTTTATTGCTAGTCTACTCCCTAGATAGCAATTGGTAATCAACCCCTATTTGAAATAGATGACTGTGGAAATTGTCCTGGGAATACTCAGTCACATGGGTATGTTAGAGCATAGAGCCTATGAAAATAGCGGACATTGGGGGGGGGGGTGTTAAACTCTTATTTACTTTTAAAGAGTTGCATCAAATATCACAAGTTCAGACAGTTAGTGAGATGGGACAAGCTGGTGGGCATGGTCAATGTCACATGCTGTTTGTGCTCACCGAGAAACTCACCAGTCCAGACTTTTAAGGATGTTTGACTAAAGTGTCCTCCAAGACACTTGTCTAGGGCCAAGGAAAGAAGAGCAGAACAGCCTAAAACTAAAAATATTATGTCCTTGAGAACAGATAAAAAGTGAACCATGCAGCAGAGCAGGTTACTATTGTTTATCCCATGATACAAAGTGCTGTAATGAAGGGGAGGCATAGGGAAGCCCAGTCACGGAAGAGAAAACTCAATTAGAATCTCCAGTCGACTGCATGGCTTCCCCAATCAGCTTCTCCTGTGAGTTTTGAGCTCACAGTTTGATATTATCTCTGTCTGGTGCTGTTTGTTCTTTTCCTGGGAAGCTTCCCTAAGGGGACACTCTGCTCTGCCTGGGGATTCTCTATTGTGAAATCCAGCTGGCAGTCTCAGTGAGACTTCTTCAGCTGACTGCTTGTTGGATGGTTTTAAACACCCAGTTGGTCTGTCTACTTATCTGTCCTAGCTCTTGTGATTTATTCTTTCTTCAGTTTGTCATATACGTAATAAACTCGTTCAAAAAAGAAAGTATGACTACTGCAGATCATTCTCCACACTGTACAGAACAACACCCTTTGTGTTTCTGTTCACTGTGCCTCTTGTTTTATGTATAGGTCTGTGCATATGTGTCAGGCCCAAAGGAAGCTCCATTTCCCCAAATTCCAAATGGTGGAAGGGACCCTTTGTAAGGATTCCCGGCACGTAGCAGCCACAGCCAAGGGGCAAACCCAACATAGCCGGCAGAACACGCAGGGCATGGAGGGCACTCTCCTAGGCGTGGCTACATAAATCCATGTCCACCTGTTCTCTTAAAAGGAAGTGCCATGTGAAAGTCTTTCTCCTCTGCTTCTCTGTCCTTGTACTTGCCTGGCAACTCTCCTGAATAAACTCTTGTGTGGTGCTAATATGTATGTCTGATCTCACACTCGGAACCAACACCCTTGGCTATCTGTGGTGCCTATTAGCATACCAAAGCAATATCACAGTACCTGTTACACAAGTACTTGTTAACACATTTCAAAACTCTCCTCCCCAACCCTAAACCTATGCAGCTCAAGGGCTTCCCCTCTCCCCAGTACTCAATTTCTTTTTACTGCTATTTCAGCTATGATCTCGTCTTACTTTGTCATCATATAGATAAAAGATGGCCAAGGAACTGTCTCAGATGATAAAATATGTGTCCCACAACTATTAGGACCCAAGTTCAATTCCTAGCATCCATGTGAATATACCTGGGCATGGTGGCACAGGCTTGTAGGGCTTAACAGGTAGAGACAAGAGGATCTCTGGAATTTCTGGTCAGCCAGCCTATCCTGACAAGCCCCAAGTCTCAGTGAGAAACTATGTTTCAAACAATAAGGTGGATGGCTCTGCATACCCAAGGTTGACCACTGACACCCCCCCAAACACACACACACACAGGAATAAATATAAGAAATTCCAGATCAGGCTTAGCTGTGAACAACTTTCCCTCAAGCTCAGCAGCATCTGAGGGTAGCCTGGACTTGAGAACAGCTGAGAAGTCAGCGAAGGGAGCCCAAGATAGGCCCTGATATGCTAATGAATTAACCTGAAGGTGGCTGTGATATGTTAGTTACCAACCCAAAGCTGTGAACCCTTAGAGCCCAATGAAATAATATAAAAATCCGGAACTTTTGAAATGGTCTTTAAGACTGTGCTGGCATGCTCCCAAGACAAGGCTTTTCTAGCCTCTGTGTTCATACCTCTTGGCAAGAGGACTTGCTAATGGCCTTTTTATATGGTGATGGTCAATGACCATTAAACTTCTGGCATCTTCACTGGGCTCATATATGCTGGCCTGTCAGCACTAGCAACTGGCTGAAGATCTGAAGAACTTTGGACCACCATCAGTGCCATCTTCACATTCTGATAGCTCAAGGATATCACAGGAGCATAGGCTAAGCCTACTTGAAGGGCTCTCACCAGAGATGATTTGTTAATCTAACTGGGCAGATATAAGACCACTACCACAATTTTTGAGCGAAATTTGAAGCAAGCTTTATTAACTACTAGCCAGGTCCCTGGAGACTGGCTAGCTCCATACATAGGATTCCGAGACAGCACCAAATTACATTAGACAGGAGTTT
Source organism: Phyllotis vaccarum (assembly GCA_033318265.1). NCBI lineage: Eukaryota > Metazoa > Chordata > Mammalia > Rodentia > Cricetidae > Phyllotis > Phyllotis vaccarum. The sequence goes on along the minus strand of JARWLC010000011.1, from coordinate 54,476,936 downwards.
ATAAAGGCATGAACACAAGGCTATGTACTTTCCTCATTTGTCCAATAAGGGGTAAATCCTGACATACTTTCAGCCTAAGTGTGATCAAGCACACCCTGTGAAGTTGAGACAATCAAGCTTGTTTGCAGAAAAGAGAATATATTTTATCTTAAAAGAGCCCAGGAATTCCAAGAATTCTAGGAAGTTACCTGTCCTTGGGCAATTGGAGCTTACAGGATAGGGACATTTTTGTTTTATAGATCTATTAACCACAGTAATTTAAATCTAAAACATAACTTTAACCCTCACACCACCCTGCCTCCTCAAGTTGTATTCTGAGTTAAATCTTTGACTCTGTGGTAGGACCCTGTTAATAGTGGGATCTAATAATCATTAGTTTAATGCACACAGGAATGTATGTATCCAGTTAAGGCATTAATGATGCAAAGGCCAACAGTAATTAGCAGAAACAGAAGTATCAAGGTCTCTTGATGGATCAGAGTTACTATCCAAGAAGAGCCTGGAAAATGAGAATGCAGGGCAGTCATTTCCTCCCATCTCAGGTCTCAGTTTTTTATTTGTTTGTTTGTAGATGGTTTGCAATTTTTCTTTAGACCATACTTCCTTGTTCTGCAAAGAGCAGGCTGAGTTCTCTATTATATTATAGAACTACTTCAGCTAATGAATCTACCTACCTATTGATAGATCTGGGTCTATTTAGTTTTAACAAGTACCTTTCTGGTAATGAGCCCAGAGGTCAGCATGAGTCCTGGTAAGCCAATAGGAACTCTAGGTAGCCATTTTGTCTCTCTGCCAGGGAGATTACATTGGACCTAACATTCCAGTTTTTTGTTGTTGAGGATACAGAGCAATGTACTCTCTTCTGTGACTACTTCCTGCTCAAATTAGGACATCATTGCCAGAGCCCAGGGAGACTAGAATGCTAGTCAAAGTCAGGAGGGGATTCAGGTAACGGGCATGCGTCAGAAGCATCTGGTTCATTTATCCAGCTTAAAAGACAGGGAACATCCACATTGGCTGTACTGGTCCATACCAGCTTTCAGCAAGTCCAGAACTCACAGTAATTTGGAGCTGTTTGTAGCCCATAGATGTCTTCTGGATGGTGTCTGTCATGGTTTCAGATAGAAATCTGCTGGGCCAGATATAGACTACGGACAGAATTTAAAGTTTAGAAACTTAAATGAAAGCTTACATTTTGGAGCTTCCAGACCCATAGTTCTGGTAATTGTGAGGGAGGAGAAGTCCCAAAACCAGGAGAGAGAGAGAGAGAGAAGAAGATATCCCACTCTCAGAAATATGCAGGTGGGGAAACTGAGGCTGTTGACCTATAAAAAATGAGGCCAAGTCTTACAACTCTCTCAACTACTTGAAACTTACATGATTTTTTTTTAGTTTACAAAAAGATATAGAAGTTTTAGATATATTATCATTACTGCTGTTTATAATCTGTACTGAAATCCACATTGTAAGAAAAGCATCTAACAGGTGTCTATAAAACAGCTGGAGTAGACTCATGCCCTTGAGTCATAGCAAAGACTATGGTTTTGGGTTAAAAATATTAAACATTTTTTTCTCTGTCCAGAGAACTGCTTATATGGATAGGACACAGATCTTTTTAGCCCAATGAAAAGCATCTTTAAGTTTATACTTAGAAGATAACCAAAGGAAATTTGAACTTATGAACATTTTACAGGGCTAGATTAATAGCTTATCAGAACTCCACTGATTAATGTTAAAGCTCTAAACGTTTGAAACAATATCAAAGGGGGATATAAATCTGAAACATTTCTTATTACCTTAAATAACTTTTTTATATCTTTACAGCTTGAATTTACATTCCTTAAGACACTTTCTTAGACCCTTGGAACTTATATAAACTTAAAACCTTTTCATACAGTCATTTACTGTGAGACACAGATGTTTGATTATTGAGAGCACTAATTGCTAACAGGGCAGCTGCAGCCCTGGGAAAGAAGCTGGGTGCCTTCCACTACCAAACTGACAAAGCTACAGTTGGACATCAATATTATCAGAGATCTGAGAAGAATAAATTATAGCAGAAAAAAACAACCAACCATTATGATAGGTTTCTTGCCCTGTTTGGCCAGAGGTCCAGACCCACAAACCTGCAATCCCAGACCACTTAGCTGCCCGCTGCTGCCTAGGCCCCCAAAATGACTCAGACACTTAGATTAACTTCATGCTGTTTGGTCTATGGCTCAGGCACATTGCTAGATAGCTCTTTCATCTTAACCCATTTTCATTAATCTGCCCTGCCACGTGGACTGGCTCACCTGTGTTCCTTACATGTTTCTTGAGCAGCTGGCTCGATCTGTATCTGACTCCACCCTCTTTCTCATCCCTATACTCCAATTCCTCCACCTACCTCTACGGTGTTTGCCATGGCCAAAACAGTCCTTTATTTACAACATATAGAAAGACATTCCCACATCAACCAATCAATAACAAAACCAACCAACCAAAACAAATCTTTTTATCAATTAAAATGACTTAACAGCTACTTGGATGATTATCCTAATAAGCTCCTATGGTCTTGATGGCTTCATGGAGGATGGGGGACAGGGTAATAGGTTTTCATCCGTTATGCATTGCAGATAGCATTACATCTTCAGCTGCTACACAGAACAGCATAGGGCTTCAGCTGCCAGACCCAGAAGGTCTGAGAGATTTTCCTGTGGATGAGGAACTTGGGCAAATTAGCCTACCTTGACTTAGGCAAAGTAGAGCAGTCAACTCAACAGTGTTGACAGTTGTTCAGGACCCTGGCAGCAGGCAAGATATGAGACAGTTTTTCCCAAAGGCTAGTGTCACCACAATACAAGTCTATGCCCCATCTAACTACTTTTGGAAAATTTAGGGCCATCTCTAGAACCTGGGATTTCTGTTTATCATTAGAAGCATTAAATATTTTAAACAACATTTAAATTTGTTGTTTAGTTACAACCTTGAAAACATGCAGAAGCTAACCAGAGCTTATTCCCATAATTAATTACATTAGTATTTAGCATGACTATAAGTATAATTTCAAAACCATTGAAGAACTTGATCTTTTATAAAGTGACTGACCACTAATTTGTATGTCTTCATAATCTTTAACAGATTATCATAACTTAATAGCTTTAAAAAATAACATTTTATTTAAATTAAAGCTCTTTTAGTATCAAAATAAAACTTTAAATCATGAATACAGTCCCTAGTGAGACTGGGAACTTTACCTTTCCAGACCTTTTGTAGTACACCATGATAGAGTATTCCAGTTTCTGGTGTTTAGTGCTTGGTGCTCATAGATGTGGTCTTAACTCTTTAGCCTTTTAGTTACTTTTAAAATTACATATTAATAAAGACATCATATTATAAAACATTTTATAAACTTAAAATGCCCCATAGTCTTATAAATCTAAATATTAAAAAATATCCATTTTTTATTTAAATTTTTGTCAAATTCTAAATTCTTTCTTAAAATGTTTAAAGTCTCTCAACTGTGGGCTTCTACAATATCATAGAATGAACTAAGTACCTTTTTACTTCAAGAGGAAAGAAACAGAGCACAGCCATAGTCTGGACAAGGCCAAACCAAAGACCAGCCCTGCAAACGCTGAGATTCACTCATGATCCTCTGGGCTTCCCCAGGGGCGTTCAGGTCACCTCTGCCCTCAGCAGCATATACCACCTGCCTTTCATGCCCCAGCCTACTCCATTCCATTGTGTCTGTTGTTCCTGGTGGCCATCACATGACACCAGCATCTCCAAAACTGCTGCAGTCCCTCTTCTGGGCCGTCTTTAGGAACTGCAGCCCTTTCAGAAACTGCCAAGCCCCAGCCGCTCTCCATGACCCCGTCATGCCTTTGAAATTATTACTACCTGGGTGTCTCTTATAGCAGGTCTTTCTCTGAACTGCCAGCTTCCAAATACTGACAGAGAAACTTCTTCTTATTAAAGCTTCATCTTCACTTAGAGTTGTCCCCAACCAGCTCTTAAAATTTTATATTAATCTATGTTTCTACATGCAGCTTGTTACCTCTCCTCAGCACCATATGCCTGACTTCCCACACATCTCCCTGGCAAATCCCCAGCTTCTCAGAGTATTCCCAGAGTTCTTACCTCTGCCTGAAAGTCCCGCCTATCCTCTTTTGCCTGGCTATTGGCCATTTAGTTCTCTATTAAACCAATGAGAAGGCGTCTTGGCAGGCGAATTAAAACAACAAAACATTCTCACACAATGTGATCAGATATCCCCACAAAAGACTTTTACATTACAAAGTTCAGTCCCAGAATGAGGTCTGTTTTTGTATATGAATGCATAGAGGTACAGCTTTAATACCTTATTAAACAAGCATTATTTTTTAAATCTCTTTCCTAAGCCTTATTATTACGACTGTTTTTAGGACAAGAATTACATAAAAATTCATCATAATTCAAAATACTTTAGAGTCCTATTGTTGCCTCCTTGGTTGATTTATACAATGTGGTCACCTTAATCGAGATGGCAGTGAAGTCACATGGCAGTAATCCACTCTAACCTTAATAAAAACGGCTGCCAGCTGCATGTTTGTTTCCATTCAGAAGGGGGTCATCACCTAAAATAGCAGCAGGTGACATGCTGCTTATATCCCAATGTGGCATCGCATCACACAGTTCCTTTAAGATTACCTAAGTATAGTTTTTTAACTATCAAACTCCTGTGTTAATCTTAAATTAACTTTTTTGTTGCAGATTTTACAGAGTTTTAACCATACCCAAATAGTTTACAAATCTTGAGATACAAAAATTCGCATAATAGTCTTATATATTTTTAGATAAGGTTTGTATCTTAGCCAAAGTTTTGGGAAGTTAAATGAAGCCAGCAGTCCAATTGTATTTGTAGCTGTTTTATTTTTCTCTTTTTCCCCTCATCACAGAGTTCATCCAGTGGGTCACCTGACACAGGACGGAGAGGAAACTTTTAAATAAGTGTGCTTGGGTCTAGAGACATGTGAGCCATGCTTTTCAATAAAGTATAGCAGCATAAAACGACTTTACTATTATCCACACTCCAAGGACAGTTGAATTGGCTGAACTGAAACTAGGCACTAGAAAACTCAGAGATAAATTCTAAGCCATGGCCATCAAAGCGGTCATGGCAAACAGTATTAGCAGTGGTGACTGGTGGCAGAGGCAGATAAATAAATAAATATAAATATAAATAACTAAACAAACAAACAAACAAACAAACAAATAAATAAATAAATAAATAAATACAGAGCACAGAAAGGTCACTCACTCAGAGAAGAGCATTCAGAAACAAAACATGCCATGGCCGCCATCATCCATACATTCAGCTGAGCCCGACCTATTTCTGCTCCATGTTTACATCAAAACTTCGTGCAAAGGCAAGGCTCAAAACTAGACCAAGAACCTCAGGTAGACCTTTTTGCCCTAGATGGGAGGGCATTGGGTCCCACTGAAATCCTCCTCATCCCAGACTGGGTTCTCCACCATAGAACCAGATGGCACAGAAAATTCCTATGGCTTATTAGGGAAAGCCTCCATAGATGCTTGCTGCTTTTCAGCATGGAAGTTCATTCTGATAGTCTTCAAAACCACAAGTGCACCTTGGAGCCTTGGGACATCTCAAGGTGTGCATCTCCTGAGATGGCCCTTCAACTATGGAGTCCCAGAGTGATGGTACATGTTTAGAATTTGAGTCACTGGTCTGATGTTGCTAGGGACATCTAAAAAATGTTAAGACCTCTACCATAATTTTTGAGTCAAATTTGAAGCAAGTTTTATCAAATACTGGTCAGGATAGACACTGACCAGGTCCATATCTGGGATTCCCAGAGAATGGCACCAAATCCCACTAGTGAGGGAGTTATAAAGGCAAAATCCACAATGCTATGTACTTTCTGCCTTTGTCCAATCAGGGTCAAACATGCATCCAGACATACTTTCTGTGTAAGTACCTCTCATCTATATGTGATCAAGTACATTTTATTATTTGGGGCAACCAAACTTATTTACATGTGGTTTATTATCTTACATAAACAGTAGCCCCTAGCATTCCTGGGAGTTATCTGTCCTTGGGCAAGTGAGGCTTATAGGTCACAGGCATTTCTGATTTATAGATCTGTTTAACACAGTAACTGAAACCTAAAGCCTAAAGCATAAGTTTAGCTCTCACTGATTTCCCAGTGGAAACCTGTAACTGCATGTTCTGTTCAATCAACTGTTAGTTGATGAGATGGCTCCTTAGCTTTTATATTACATGGCATTGTAAAGAATGTCTGTGTGAATATACTGAACTTATTCAAGAAACAACTCTTGCGTGGACATCCTAATTGCCCACATCCCATGCTCTCTTTATCAGCATTGGAAGACAACTGGAAGCAAGTTTCTCAGGTAGTATTTGTTTTAATAGTTACCTGTTCAACGTTATCAGAAAGTCAGTGGTTTGCCAATGGCTAGGTGAGTTTTTCACACCCCACCGTAGTTTAGATTTGCATTTCACTTAATAAAAAGAAATCGGAGAGTGGAGCGTGATGGTGCACAACTATAATTCCAAGACTTAAGATGTGGAGATAGGAAGATCAAAAGTCAGGGTCATCCTGAGCTACATATCTTATTAGAGAGCAGCAGGGCTTATATATCAGATCCTGCCCAACCCATCCCCCAAAAGGAGAGGGCGAGGAGTTGGGCTGGGAATTGGGACTGGTGACAAAGCGCTTTACAAGTACATGGAAGTCGTCAATCCTTCCTATGCAACACCATCACCACCAAAATCTGTTGAGTTTGGTGGTACATGCCTGTAATCCCAGCCACGGGGAGGTGGAGGTGAGAGGATCGGGAATGAAAGGCTGGCCTCAGCTGCACAGTAAGTTTGAGGTTAGCCTGGACTACGTGAGGGCCCATCTTAGAAAACAAACAAACAAACACTACAATAACAACCCACTTTCTTTACATGTTTAAAAGTGGAAGTTGGCCAGCATGGTGGTGCTCGCCTTTAATCCCAGCACTCAGGAGTCAGAAGGAAGGAGATTTCTGTGAGTTTTAGGCCAGCCTCGACTATGTAGCCAGTTCCAGATAGCCAGGGCTACATAGTGAGATCTTGTCTCAAACGAATTAACAATAAATAAAAGTGGAAGTCAGCTGATCCTAAGGTATCCAATAAAAGCCCCAGAACTGTTAAATAAGTCCAGCAAAGTTGATCTGCATAAAACCATTACATAACAATCAATTTCAAAACACCCCTGGCCTCAAAAAAGCAGGCTGCAAGCCTATAACCCTAGCACTTAAGAGGCAGGAAGATTAACCACAAACTTGAAGCCAACTTGAACTTCACAGCCAGACCCTGTGTTTTTGTTTTGGTTTTTGTTTTAAGAAAATAACAAACATGGAAAAAATCAATTGCATTTCTACACAGTAGCAATGAGAAAGCTAAAAATTAAATTATAAAATAGTCCCATTTCATAATAAATTTCAAAGTAATAAAATTATGCAGCAATAAATTAAACAGATGAAAGGCAAGCATGGAGACTCATGTCTGTAATCCCACACTTAGGGAATAAAGGCAGGAGACTTGCTTTTGTCTCAGAAATACACACACCCCCCCACACACACACACACACTAACCATCAAAGAAAGTGTAAAATTCCTGAAAACTATAAAACAGGGCAAGGACTTAAAAACATGAATAAGTTTGGAAATTATCCCAGTAGCCGAGGAAGTCACTCAGGGTGGGACACTTGTTTATTATGTGCAAACCTTAGATTCTAATCACAAAACCACAAAAAAGAAAAAAAGAAAAAAAAAATCCCACGTTCCTGAATGAGAAAAGAAATATACAGTGGCTGACAGCAGAGTCACAGATGATGGATTGCGGAGTAGGGAGGGGAAAGGCAGAGGTGCTTTTTGAAGACAATGGGACCCTTCAAGTCATACAGTTTTATGCTATTACAACTGGTTTCTAACTCAGCTGTGATCTTGGCAAATATGGGGTTTGTATCAGAGAAATCCCTAAATTTTCTGGCAACAATGGACCTGTACTGTGTGAGTCTGGGCATGGTGGTATAGACCTGGAATTCTAGTTACATTGAAGGCTAAATCAGGAAGGTTGGAGTTCAAGGCCAGCCTAAGCAACATAGTAATCTTGTCTCAAAATTAAAAGTGAGAAGAATATCTGGAGCTCAGCAGTAACACACCTGCTTGGCATCTTGAGGCCGGACTGTTAATCCCAGCACTACCACTGCATACAGATATGCTAACAACTACCACATAGTGCACTGTACGTGGGTGCCGTGTACAATACAGGAAAATCCTTTGGTAGAGGGTGAAAGATCAGAAGTTCAAAGTCATCCTACATAGTGAATTTGGAGCCAGCTCGGACTACCTGAGACTCTCTTTTATCCTTCTGCTTCTACTTTTTCTTCTTAGAAGAAATGATTAGATAAAGACCAAAGGGTGTGCATTAATGAGTAAAGTACTTGCCAATTCACAGGATGACCTGAGTTTGGATCTCAAGTACTCATGATCAAAGTGAGGGAAACTTCCTTACCTGTAACCCTCGTGTTGTAGAGACAGAGACAGCAGGTTCCCTATGGCTCACTGGCCAGCCAGTCTAACTAGAGAGCTCAGTGAGAGACTCTGTCCCAAACATAAGGTAACCAATGGAGGAAGACATCCAGTGTCAAACGTGCATACATACAGCAAGCAAGTATGCATAGTTGCATACACACACACACACACACACACACACACACACACACACACACACACACACACACACACACACATACACACACATCCCATAAAGTAAATCCTGATGTGGGATGTCCTCCTATATGTTGTGAATATACTTAATTACCATTTGTTAATAAAGGGATTGTTTTGGCCTATGGCAAGGCAGCTTGGAGGCAGGCAGGAAATCCAAGCTGAGATCAAAAAGAAGGATGAAGTTAAGGAGAAGTTGCAGGCTGCCACTCAAGGAAGCAAGATATAATGAAATGGAACAAAAGTAAGACCATGGAGCCGTGTTCCAATACATACATTAACAGAAAAGGGTTAAGTTGTAAGAACTAGTTGGTAATGAGCCTGAGCTATAGGCCAAACAGTTTGTAATTAATGTAAGCCTTTGTGTGATTATTTGGGACTAAGAAGCTTTGTGTAGGTCCAGATCTTGGGTCAAGGCCATGACAGAAACTTCTGGTTACAAATCCCCCTCCCTTTTCAGGGGGAACTAGACACACGTGAAGCTAGTGTTCTTTGGGTTTTCCCTGACTTTTGCTTGGTGTTTTTTTTCTATATCTCATTTTTCATTTTGTTTTAGGTATTTGTTTTTCTTTTCTTTCTCTCTCTCTCTCTCCCTCTTTCTTTTTTTCAGGTAGGTTTTTATTATGTTGTCCAGGTTAGCCTAGAACCATCAGTCTTCCTGCCTCAGCCTCCCCGGTGCTGGGATTATAAGTGTGCACCACCACACTCGGCTGCATTTTCCTCCTTCTGTTTCATAATCAACCAAGTATAGCTTAATTGAAAGTGTGTGCGTGCGTGCGTGTGTGTGTGTGTGTGTGTGTGTGTGTGTGGTGACATGTGTCTGTGTGTTGACACACTGTGCGTATGTGCTCACACATGTGCACGTGGAGAGTCTTCCTCAGTCACTCTCCATTTTACTGGCCTCCAGTTGAACCCAGAGCCTAGCAATGCAGAGTAATCTAGCACCCTGTTACGGGGCCCACCATCTCAGCCTTCTGAAGGCTGGGATTACATGCAAACCACAGCATAGCATTCTTCTCTTCCAACACTGGCCAATCCTCACTGCCAACTTGAGGGGATAGTGAGTCACTGAGGTCATGTGCCTCTGGGTATGTCTGTGAGGATTAACTGAGATCAGAAAACCTACCCTGCATGTGGGTGGCACCGCTGCACTGGAGGTGCAGGCTGACTAAAAAGGAAAAAGGACACCAGCATTCACCTCTCTGTTTCCTGACTACTGGTAAAAGTGTGACCAGCTGCCCCAGCTCCTGCTGCCATGGCTTCCCTCGACAGTGAACTATACCCTTGCACTGTGAGCCAAATAAACCCTTCCTAGAGTTGGCTCCATCAGGGATTCTGTCACAGCAATGAAAAGTAACTAAGACACCACCTCTATTTTCTTGCACATTCTGTAAGGCTAATGAAGGAATATCATGTAAAGTAAATTTAGATTTAAAAACAGCCAGTGTTTTAAACAACAGACTATTCTTCACTAAAAAGAAGCAAGCTTTGGAGTGGTGAGACACTGAGGATACCCTGCCCAGCTGTGGTGGTTTGAATAGAAACAGCCCCCATAGCCTCATATAGTTGAATGCTTGGTCGTTAGTGAGTGCCACTCGACAGGGATTAAGAGGTGTGGCCTTGTTGGAGAAAGTGAGTCACTGGGGTTGGGCTTTGGGGTTTGAAAAGCTCAAACCTGTCCCAGTGCCTCTTCCTGTTGCCTCTCCATCCAGGTGGAGATCTGTCAGTGCATCATGTCTGCCTGCATGCTGCCATGCTTCCCACCATGATGATAAAAGACTAAACCTCTGAACCTAGAAGCCAGCTCCAATTAATTGCTTTCCTTTATAAGAGTTGCTATGGTGTTCCTTGACAGCAATAAAAACCCTAACTAAGACACCAATCTGTTCTGAAATGCATTGGATGCAAAGCAGGGTCACTGCTTGTTAAGCATAGAGATCTCTGTTCAAATTTCTAGTGAAACTGTTTCTCTAAAGTTAAATATCAAGAGTGTGGTGATATATTGTATCCCTGACCTTCCTGTCTAAATCTGTTGGTGGTTCTGTCCTCTGATTTTTGGAGGGAGACTTTATTAGATATACAGTATATCACCACACCACGGGGCTGAGATGCTAAGGCAGCTAAGAGCACCAGTTGCTCTCTCAGAAGAGCCAGGTTTGATTCCGAACACCCATATAGGTAGCTCACAACTGTCTGTAACTCCAGTCCCGGGGGACCATACTCTCTCTGGTCTCCTCAGGTCCGAATGCATGTGATGCAGAGACATGCATGAAGGCAAAACACTCACACACATAAAATAAAATTTAAAAACCTCTAATTTTAAAATGCATAAAGTGAAATAGCCAAATAAAGTAAAATTTTAAAACCTCAAATTCCAAAATGCATAAATAAAGTGAAATAGCCAATCATGCTGGGCATGGTCTATATTCCTGTAGTTCCTGTACTTGGAAGGCAGCTTACATCCCTGTGCAGGGTAAGGATTTGTCCACTTGGATAAGCATGCAATGACAACACTCACCATCTTTATACACAATTCCCTTGGTTAAAAATAAGAGAAAGGTGAAAACTGATTCCCCTTCCCTAGGCAGCCATTATTGGCCAATAGCTACCCAGCTAGAGGTGAGATATTATATCTCTCCCTTCTCAATGCTAGAAGCTTTTTTGGCTTGACCATGCAGGTGTCTTGTGCACACAATCATATCCACTGTGATTCCATGTTTACAATGGTCCTATTGGGTCCAGAAAACACTATTTTGCGAAGTCCCCCATAACCTCTGGTCCTTATAATCATTGTGAAAAAATATTATGAGTTATTTGAGGATGTCATAACTATATTTAAATGTATGTTTAATTTTGAGTCTGTTGACAAGGTCTCTATGTAGTCCTGGCTGTATTGTAACTCACTATATAGATCAGGCTTCAAACTCATAGACAGTCACCTGCCTCTGCCTCCTGAGTACTGGGATTAAAGGCGTGCTCCCATGTCATGCAAATACAACTTATTTTCAGCATATTTACCTCCATTTAGTTATTATTTACTAATCCCAGGTCCATCCCTATCTCCCTAGCTTTTTCAATTTTATGTCATCTTTTTAAATTATAATTAATAACGCATCAACTCTAGTTTTTACTGTCTATATACTGGGTGTGGGCTATCTTCTGGAGCATGATTGACCTATACCAACTCTGCCTTCTCCAGAAGTCATATGTTGTCCATAGCTTCTCAGTTAGAGATGGGACTCATGAATTTCTTCCTGTTTCATGCTAAAATGTTGACTAGCTTGATCCCATCGGTCTTGTGCAGGCATCCATAGCTGTTGTGAGCTCATTGGTACAACAGTCCTTTCATGTCCAGAGACATGGTTTTGCTATTCTCTGGTCCTCCCTAATCTCTGGTTCTTACAGTCTTTCCATCTTCTCTTCTACTTAACGAGTAAATTGATGCTTGGAAGGACTGAAGAACTTGCCTGTAGTACGAGGTTTCTGGCCCGGACTTAAAGGCCTAACCTCAAGGTGTAGGCCCACAGTCCCGCAGTCCCGCAGTCCCCCAGACCCACAGAGACACGCAGAGGCTTACTATAGTTTTAGGCTGATCAGCCTCAGGCCCAGGCATATCACTTGCTAGCTCTCTACCCTTCATCTAACCCATGTCTCTTGTTCAGCCATGCGGCTCGGTACCTTTCTTTAGAGCAGCATAGTTGTCCTCGGCTTCCTCTGGCTTCCTCTGGCCTTCTGCCTAACCCACACCAGTGGCCTGATAAAATGACAGGGATTTGGGGCATACATTCTCAACAAGGTGGACATCATTGGAACCTGGCCGATAGAGGAAGACCTTGTTTCAAAAATGAGATCCAAGAAAATCAGTTTAGCAAGAATCCTTTCACTTTGACATCTGACCAAGTCCCCCGAGTCCTACCTTCCATGAAATGGTATTTCTAGGTCTAAGTTCCTGTCTTGACTTTGACAAGAATCCTTTTGGGCCAGTGTGTTATGTCACTTTTGAAAAACAAAAATACCCAAGATAGCTAGACATAGTGGTATATTTCTGTGATCCCAATAGTTAGAGGCAGGAGAATTGTCCAACCCTCAGAATCCATATAAAGGTAGAAGGGAAGAACCAAATCCACAAAGTTGTCCTTACACAAGGTATTATTATTATTATTATTGAAGTAAAAAGGGTCTAGAGTGATACTCAGTGGTTAGATATATTAGTTGTTTTTCCAGAGGTCTTGGGTTTGACTCCCAACATCCTTGTGGAGAGTCACAGCCATATGTAACTCCAGTTCTCGGGCATGTGACACCCTCTTCTGACCTCCACAAGCACCATATACCCATGTGTTACACAAACAAATGTGCAGGCTAAAGTAGCTCAGTGAAACCACTGAAGTAGACCACGCTGTGGGTTGTTGGGGACCAAACTGCCAAGGCTATCTCTGGGGTGAGGAGGGGAAAAATTTTAGGTGTTCACGTAGGACCTAACACATGCAAAACACATATAAAATATTTAAATATTTAAATAAATATAAAAATACATAAGTAAAAAATATTTAAAAATTGGTTTAGGCTGACAAGGTGTCTCAGTGTGTAGAGTTACTTACTATACAATCCTGAGGACCTGGATTGCATCCCTGGGATCCACATGGTAGAAAGACAGAAGCAACTCCCATGTTTTCTCTGTGGGATGTAACACACATACACACGGGGGGGGGGGGGGAGAGGGAGAGGGACTAATAGTAAATAAAATAAAATGTTTTAAATGAAGTCCTTATAAAATAATGAAATATACGCACACACGCACACACACACAAGAGCTGATGATGTAGAATACTTGCCTAATATTCACAAAGCCTTGGGTTTAATCCCTAACACACCACAAACAGACAGCCCCCTCCAATAAAAGGGATAGAATCAACTTACAAAGAGAAAGGCCTGTTCTGACTCATGGGACCCGAGGTGTACTTAGTGGTCTCTTGGCTCCTTGTGTTTTGACTGGTGGCAGCACAGGGTGGTGGAAACTGGGAAGCAAAGAAGTCACGCCCCCTCCCCACCCCCGCCCACCCCGGAGTGCCCCTTAGGGCTCAGCTCCAATGACCTAGTTTTCTCTGTCTAGACCCCCATATCCTAAGGAGCTCACAGCTCCCGGCAGCGCCACAGGCTGGAGAACAAACTTGAGACTCGCCAGTCTTCGGAGCACCCAAGTCAGCAGTGCAGCTGAGCAGGAGCCTCCCACACACTCGGTGGCTCTGCTTAGTAATTTTCCGTTCTCCTCCCCCACCCTGAGCTTTGACTATAAATCCCCAGAGTTCTCTGTTTCACTGGGAGTTGAGCCCATTCTCTCTTCCTTCTTGGATTAGTCTCAAATAACGATTCCATATTTGGGAAGGGGGAGATGGCTTCTCCGTTAAAGGGCTTCTAACAGTGTAAGGACTGGAGTTTAAGTCCAAGTGGACTCTCAGAATCCATGTAAACGCCAGGTGGGCCTAGCTGTCTGCCTGTAATTCCAGTCTTGGAAGGCAGGGAAGGGGATCCCTGGAGCAAGCTGGCAAACCAGAACTCTGGGTTTGTTTGAGAGCGCCTACTTCGATGAATAATGTGAAGGGTTATGATGATCGAGGACGTCAACCATGCCCACACACATGCAACAGCATGCTTACACACGCGTGCTCCCCTCACCCCACCCCACCCCCAACACAAAATATAAAAAGAAAATTAAGTTGTCCTTATTCACCTGAAATCCAAATACCTAAGAGGCTGAGGCAGGATTCTGAGTGTAAATTCAACCTGGTATACGCGCGCACACACACACACACACACACACACACACACACACACACACACACACACTTTTCTTTCCCTTTCTTTCATATGTATGTGTGTGCCGTATGTATGTATGTATGTATGTATGTATGTATGTATGTATGTATGTACACCTCATACATATCAGAATAATGTTCCTTTCACATGGCTGAGTAGGAAGTAGGAAGTGACTGTGTCCCTGGCTCTGTTCATTCCAGTGACTGACCACCAGCAAAGGAAGAAAGCTGCCTGCTTTCTTATTTAGTAAGTGAGTTTGGGTCTCATGTTCTTTCTTTTGTCTTTCTACTTCCTAACCACAGAAGCACAATGTGTGGGGAAAGGGTGTGTTTAGGGGGGCAGATGTGGTTGGGGTGGGGGGAGGAAAGAAAGAAGTTCAAAGTGAAGTGTTTACTTCTTCGTTCTGAGTCAAAGGTGAAGCAGAGATGTAGCTGCGTAGGGTGTTGGAGGGTGAAGAGGTGGAGGAGATTCATGGCTGGGGGAAAGCTGTGTGCACACACGCGTGTGTTCGTGTACACTGCACTGATGCTGCCAGTATGTGGACATGGAGAGACTATTCCATCTGATAAAGCTGATTTCCATGTTTGAGACTTACGTGGGAAAGAATTTTCCAACTGTTCCCCCTTGAAAAAAATTTAACAACGCTTCTGCTAACAGAAATACAAGAAAGGAAGAAAAAACTGGATTGATTCCCATACAGGCACAAGTCAGGTATAGATAGATATGTCAATGTTACTTTCATAATCCATCATCCAAATGCTACTCAGTAACGCAGATCAGTCAATTAAGCACAGCAATGTGTATCAGATGCAAATATTGACACTCATTTCAATGTCTACTAAGTCTGGGACTCAGGGCTCATTACTAAGGAAGATTGACCTGCAATGCCAGTAAATTATGCAATGTACTGTTCATGAACATTCTTCTCTGGGAGGCTTCTCAGCCTGTGTTTGATTCACATAATCTTCATTATCAGTGAAGAAGGCTTTCAGTGGCCTTTTCTGAAGCAGGGTCTCATATAGCCTAGGGTAGCCTCGAACTTTCCATGTAGCTGAGGATAGCCTTGGACTCTTGACCCTCCTGCCTCCTGCATGTACCACCATGCCCAGTTTTATGCAGTGTTGAGACTGAAATCCATCATGATAAATAAGTGCTCTACTGACTATGCCACAGGCTGGGTTTCCAGAGCTTTGATTGACACTGTTGATGCTGTCTCTAAGGGAAGGTACAGGGTTAGGCCAAAAGACTTCTGAGCCCTCTTCATTAACCAGATCATTAACCTATAAACTACACGGGTCATGGAAAACACGATATCCACAGCTAAAGAAATTAAAGATTTCTGGGGAAAATAGCTTCCAAATATAAAAAAATAATATGTTTAGAGGAAAGTAAATCAGTGTGCTCATACACCACACAATTCGTGTTGAAAGCACGGGACATAGAGTCAGAATAAGACTGGGGTGGAAAACTTAGGGTCATTTTCTCTGTGTGGCAAAATACTCAACTAAAATAAATATAAATCAGAATATAAATATATGATCTAAAACTTAATGTATGCATGTGCAGATGGATGAACATATGTTTGAATAGATGAATTTAATGTGATGTTAAGACAGAACTCAGGTGCTCATGCGTGCTAAACAAGCGCTCGTTCTCATTTTGGTGATGGCCACTTCCTCGTGGCCCAGAGACTGGGAGAGAGATCTCAACTATCAGAGAAAAGGAAGAAAAGGGGAAGAAGCAGCAGCTAGGGAAGAGGCACAGCTTTCGTTCTAAAACCACAGTCTTCAGTGGGGAAAAGGCAAAGCTATAAATACCAGACTGGTTGAAACAGAACCAAGTACAGTCAAGCATCCAGATGTTTCTCTCCCAGTCTCTCCCAGACCCTCTTACAGTTACTCAAGAAAAGATTTTTAGGTTACTGGGTTTTCTTGTCAAGTGTGGATATAAGTTCCAAAAATCTCGATAAATGTTTAGCTTTTATATCCCAAAGTTGTTTGGGATATGAGACTCAAACCCAGGCCTTTGTGCATGTTAGAAACAGACTCTGCCACTGAGCTGTATCCCAACTTCTCTCCATCTCCCATATCCTGACCTCAGACATGTGGATGATACTAGACTAGAAGGCTCACACTTCCATAGTCAGACAGTTTATGGCTTAATAGTTTTCTTTCTACTAAATCTGTCTCTGTCTCTCTGTCTCTCTGTGACCCTCCCTACTTCGTGTGTGTGTGTGTGTGTGTGTGTGTGTGTGTGTGTGTGTGTGTGTTTTTCAAGTGTGGGTATGCACATGTGTGAGGTCAGAGGAGTGTGAAACAGCTGGTTATGTTGCATCAACATTCAGAAAGCAGAAAATAGACAGAAAGCGGGGTTAGGTTAGCCAATCTCAAAGCCCAAATCACTAACCCACATCCTCCAGTGAAACTCCTCTACCTTTGGAAGGTTTTACAGCCTTTCCAAACAGCTGACTAAGAGGTGAGTGGTACCACCCCAACCTTCAAGCCAAACAGAGACCACACAGCCCCAGGCACCCCAATTACACCCAGCTCCTCCCCAAACCAAAGAAAGGTGGGAGAACTTCTCCCCACAAGCCATATCTCCAGCAAAACACACCTGGAGGGACCCCCACAGGCCAAAACCCACCCAAACCACAATCTATGTCATCACACACTGACAACTGGAGACCCTGAAGTCTCCTGGTCCACAGCTAAGAGATGACTAAGAGCCAACTAAGAACAGCCCCTGTAATTACTGGAGACACTGAGCCCCTGGGCTCACAACTAAGAACCAACCAAGATCTGAATAAGAGTGAACTGAGGAAGCAAAGGGCAGACAGTGCAAGAATACATATAACAATATAAACAACAAGACACCACCAGAAGAAGTTGGCGGTTCTACAACATCAAGACCTGAGCATAACAATCAAGAAGAAACAGAAGGCAACAACCTTAAAAACAACTTTATGAAGATAATAGAAGCTTTAAGAGAGGATACAAAAACAAAACTCCCTTAAAGAAATAGAAGAAAATACAAGCAAAAAATTTGAAGAGATGAACAAATCCCTGAAAGAAAATAAAGAAAACCAAAAAAGGAAAGCAAACAGGTGAAAGAAACATTCCAGGAATTAAAAACTGAAACAGAAGCAATAAAGAAGGCAAAACCAAGACAAAGCTGGAAATAGAAAGCCTGAAGATAAGAACCAGAACTACAGATGCAGCATAACCAACAGAATGCAAGAGATGGAAAAGAGAATCTCTACAGTGGAAGATTCAATAGTGGAAATAGATATGCCAGTTAAAGAAAACACTAAAACCAAAAAAGTCATAACACAAAATGTCCAGGAAATCTGGGGCACCATGAAAATACCAAACCTGAGAATAATTGGAATTGAAGAATACCAGCTCAAAGGCACAGAAAGTATATTCAATGCAATCATAGAAGAAAACTTTCCCAACATAAAGAAGAAAATAAATGCCTATAAAGGTACAAGAAGCTTACAGAACACCAAATAGACCAGACCCTCCAAAGAAGTCTGCTTACCACATAATAATCAAGCCACTAAACCCACAGAACAAAGAAAAAATACTAAGAGCTGCAAAGAAAAAATGCTAAATTACCTATAAAGGCAGATAACTGAATATTCAGTGGAAACAATGAAAGCAAGAAGGTCCTGGTCAGATGTTATACAGACACTGAAAGAGCATGGCTGCCAACCCAGATTACTATACCCAGCAAAACTATCAATTACCATTGATGGAGTAAATAGATATTTCATAACAAAACCAGATTTAAACAATACCTATCCACAAATCCAGCCCTACAGAAAGCACTAAAGGGAAAACTCCAACCAAAGGAAACAAGATACACCCATGAAACCACAAACAATCAATAATCCCACAGAATAAAAACCCAAAGAAGGGAAATAGACATAAGACATTCAGAGATTCCCCTAGGAAGAGAAAATAGAGAAGATCACCTTTACACACTGAGATCATAACTGGTTGCAATCAAGAAGAGTTGGGAACAAATCATGAGAGAAGGAGATGGTTGAGTGAGAGGAGCAACAAAGGAGAAAAAAGAGATGTATATCTTGATAGAGGAAACCATTGTGGGATTGGAAAGAGACCGAGTGCTAGAGAAACCTCCAAGAACTCACAGGATGTCCCTGGCTAGGTCTCCAACCAATAGTGGAGGGGTACCTAAACAGGACTCTTAAACCCCTATAACCAAATGAATAACTACCCTAAGTGTCATCACAGAATCTACATCTAACAATGAATAGAGGTGGAGGCAGAGATATATGGCTGAGCATTGGGCAGAGCTCCTGATGTAGGTGAGAGCAGGAGAGAAGAGTCTGTATGAGCAAGGGATAGGGATTATGAGAAAAATCCCCACAGTGATGACTGGCTGGAGCTCTGGGGAGCTCACTGAATCAAGAACAGCCACTGTGGAACCATCAGGAAAAGGAGCTAGGTCCTCCAAAGGCAGGCAACTGTGGAATGGCATGGACAGTATGTGGACCCTCGAAGGGTGGGATCAGACTATTTTCCTGTGGGTGGGCTGGCACCTTGGAGCCCGTTTCCTGCAGAGGAGCACCTAACCCAGTATTGATTTTGGAATGAGGAAATCAGATGTGCCCGCTGAACTGACCCACCTTGGGACTTCTTGCCCTTTTGGGGGAGGGGATGGGGGAATGAGGAGGGAGGAGGGGATGGGGGAATGAGGAGGGAGGAGGGGATGGGGAATGAGGAGGGAGGAGGGGATGGGGAATGAGGAGGGAGGAGGGGATGGGGAATGAGGAGGGAGGAGGCTGAAGACTGACTAGGAGGGATTGAGAGGAGGAAAGGGAGGGGGAGCAGGGGATACATGGATAAAAAAGATGTTTTTTTTTTTTAAATAAAAATAATAATAAAATGAAGATACAAAATGCCCCCAAATAACAAACAAACAGGATAAAGTGCTCCCTAGGGGAACTCAGCTGGGCACCATGGTTATGGCCTCTGCTTTCTTCTTGCTTTTTCTGGTCTCCACAGTTGTGATGGCTGTCCAGCCACCTGCAGAAGACACAGGAAAGAGCTATGGTCGGCTGGCTGGCTTTTGTTCTGTTTTGAGACAGGGTCTTATATGACTCAGGCTAGCTTTAAACTTACAGTGTAGCCCTGTCTCTGCTTCTATATTTGCAAGAGTGCACCAAGCCTTGTTTGTATCCCAAGCACCTTAACTAACTGAGTTACATCCCCATTACAGCACTTTAAAGAATGTATGTATCTGTCTGTTTGCAATGTTGGAGACTGAAGCCAGGGCCTTGTGCATGCTAAGCAAGCTATAATTCCCAGGGTCTTAACCTGTGTTGTTTTAAATTAAATTCTTATAAAACACATGTAATGCAAATGGAATCACTGTCACCATGGATGACATAAGTTTAGTGGCATCTCCATCTTGCAGTGTAAAGGAAGGAAAAAAGCCTTTGTAGGTTTTTCACCTGGGGCCTTGCAAATTGACCTGACAAAAGACTGACTGATTAGCAGTAGAAAAACAAGTATATTAACACATGCAGCGTGCAAACCCATGGGAGGATGCAAAAACTTAGAGGGTGATTTGAAATCATGTCTATGTTATAAGATAAATTTGTGAAGAAGAGAGAAGGGGCAGGGGGATTTCTGCTGTTATGGAAGGGCAGAGACCAAGGAGAAACTAACAGCACATAAGGGTTGTTTTCATGAGACCTCCCACACCCTGCAATACTGTTCCGTGTTGAGGTCTCAGGAGAAGAGAGAGGCGTCAGGCAAATAAAGACTGTTTAGCATATGCTGTCATCAATGTCTTCAGCTCAAAACAAGTTATGCCAGAGACATATTTTGGGGTGTCATAGTCTAATCTTCCCCCAATAAAATGCTAACCTTATTAATTAGTAACCTCTTATCTATGCTGGCTTTATCTTACGATGAAAAATCTGACAAACATGTCACAAACTCACCTGTTCCCTAAGTTCTCAGGTACTTTCTTTTCCTAACTGCTGCCCCCATTTATTGGTGCTTGCTTCTCGTGCCTTCTGATCTTTTGCGTACAGTGATCCTTGGTTGCTTGTTAAAAGCGGGCTCAGGAATCGTTAAGGAGCATGTAAGACCAGAGGTCGGAATGTGATAAGTACAGCAAGAAGAGCATGTGAGTGTGCTGAGTGTGATAAGCCATGATGCAGTGTAACCAAGATGGGCAGAAAAGGCCACCAGACAGCATAAAAATGAGGTCTCTAGCAGGAAAGAACAGAGCCCACCAGACCTCATCGCTGACCAGGAATGCTGAGACTGTCCTCCACCAGAGGCCAGATATCCAGTTCTCGATGCTGACAAGACTGAGAAAGCTGAGCCCCCAATCTGGAGGAACAGACATTGCTAGCCTGGACCTGCATTGGAGAAGGTACCCCATCTCTGGACGGGAGAAACCCCATCCCTTGTACTAATATGCTTGTGGACTTGCTTGTATGTGAATAAGTGAAATTATTCCAAGTTCGAACCAGAAGTGATTATTTCCTTCCCCCGTAACCAGGGTTATGTGCTTGTGACAGGAGTTTCCAGTTGTTTTGTAAGAAGGTCATGCTCATTTTTGCAGAACGGGTTTTTATCAGGGGCTCAGGGAACCACACACCGACAGATGTCACCAGAGGATGTGTTAGGGAGTCCACAAATGAAGAAGTATTTCCCTGACCAACAACACCTGAATTTGTAGCTCCAATTTTGTCTGTTATTCAATGTCTTTAAAAAAAAAACAAAAAACCAGTGTGTGTGTGTGTGTGTGTGTGTGTGTGTGTGTGTGTGTGTGTGTGTGTGATTGTAGGCACACATGAGCATGTGTGTGTGTGTGTGTGTGTGTGCTGTGTATGTGCGTTACTGTAGGCACACACATGTGAAGGTCAGAGGACAATGTGTGGGATTTGGTTCTCTCCTTTTACTCTGTTGTTCTAGAGATTGAACTCAATCATCAGGCTTTGGGGCAAATACTCTTACCAATTAGGCATCATGCCGGCCCATACTCAATGGTTTCAGAAGATTGTCTGACCACGAGTGATGGCAAACTCCTGTTATCCAGCATTCAGAAGGCCGAGGCAGGAGGACAGTGAGTTCAAAGCCAGTCTGGATTAAGAGCAAGTCCCGAAGAAAGAGACAACATTCATCGTGTGTCGTTTGTTTCTTATTGTGGAAGATAAGCAATTGAGGGACTTGAGCATTTGTCTCTCCTCCTTAGCCCCAGTTCAAGTTCTTCTGCACCCTGCCTCTCACTAAAACTAGAGACATGGACTCCATACTGGTTTAGTTCACCACAGACCCACATATGAACGTGGTCCCATGAGATTACAATAGAGCTAAAAAGTCCCACTGCCCAGAGACTTGGAGCCACCTGAGTTTATGTAAGCACACTGTAGGATAACGCATCAACCAATGATGTTCCACAGACCATGCCCATCACTGAGTGGTACCCAGCTGTCAGTCACAGCATCTTTGCATCAGGTGAGCGCTCTGCAGTTCCTGTTTCCCATCTATTGCTCACCCCTCCTGTATTCCTGACACCTCGTTCTTGCTTCAGCATTGTAGAGACAGAGACGCAAGAATAAAAAGAGCCTAAAAGCAGAATTCTGTACTGCCTAGTGCCAACCCCTCACTGCTCAGAGCCTGACCCCAAGCCTCACTCCTAATGGCCCCTGATGCCTCACCCCAAATGACCACAGTCAGGGAGGACAAGTGGCCATTATAAAGATTTACTTCCCCAAGATATTGAGTGCCCCTTTTGAACTCTTTTTACCATAGAGCCTCACTCAAATGATCCAGAGGTCGGGCTGGGTCACTTTTCTTAACTGCTGTGAAAGGACCCATTCCTCCCTGCTCCCATCTCTCAGAAGTCATCCACTGTGTTTTTATTCACAGTGTATATTTGATGTTAATTAGAGCTTTTATACCTATTCTGCTTTAGTGAGTACTTTTACTCCCAAGCCTTGTTGTGACTTACAACTCTCAGTTTTGTGTTTGATGCCTCAAGAAGACAGGAGATGAGGACACACTCTTTCCTGTCCTCAGAAGTTTTTTCTTTTTAAATCTGTGCGTGCATGTGTGTGTTCATGTGCATGCATGCAAATGTGTATGTGTTCGTGTGTGTGTGTGCGCGTGTGCGTGTGCAGGTGTGCACTGAAGGGATCAGAAGCAATCGGGCATCAGCCCTTATCTTCTACGTTATTTGAGACAGTATCTCTTCATTGCTGAGAATGAAATCCTAGCTGGTCTGCCAGAGTCTGGGGGTTCTTTTATCTCCCCTCTCTTCTCATGTGGAAACCTAGAGTACAGATATGTAGCACTGTGTCTGGCTTTATGTAGGTTCCTGGCCTTGAACTTAGGACCTTACACTTGTGTGGCAAATGTTTTGTCCACTGAGTCATTGTCCCAGAAGAATAAAAATTATTCATATCCTTTTAAACCACCCCAGAGTTTTCCATACGGTGAAGATGCCATGGCTTATTTCAAGGTTCAGTGTGTGTTTTTGCATGTATGTACATGTTTGTGCCTGTGTGTATGTGAATGTATAGGCTTGTGCATGTGTGGGCCATAGGTTAATGTCAGATGTTTTCCTCAGTTGCTTTCTAACTTATTCTTGGAGACAGGGTTTCTCACTGAATCTGGAGCTCACTGGCTGGACAACAAACTCCAAGGATTCACCTGTCTCTATCTGTGATTACAGCCACTATACCTGGCTTTTTACATGGGCGCTATGAATCTGAAGTCAGGTGTCCATGCTTGTCCAGCAAGCACTTTGGCAACTGGGCCATCTTCCCGGCCCTTTAGGCTCCTTTTGATAAGTATTCAGGTTTCATTTGCTTGGACAGCGGTGCTAGGGCTGGAATTCAGGGCCTTGCGAAAGCTAAGTGTGACATAGACCGAAACAAGCATTACAAGCTGTTTTGCTAAAAACCATTGACTCCTCACGTGAGCCAACAAGGTGTCTAAATCAGTCTAAAGCCTGCATCTATGGTTCATTTCATCTCTGCATTTTGGCCAAGGACACAGCGACAGATGATGTACCCTCAGCAGTTAATACAATAACAATTTCTCCAACCATGTGGTAGGATGGACTAGAGTTGAGGAGGTGACAGTCAATGACGGGCAGGACTTGACCTGACCAGGCTGGACACTTAAGCATATATATCTCATGCTCTCTAAACTTAAGCTTCCTCTGTGCTTTTGGCTCGGAATTAGGGTGATAGTTTGACACACAATCCTGGGTTTGATACTCGGCACCACAAAAGTATTGAGCTAAGCCTGTGAGTACCCCGAATATGATGTTGGGGTTCCTCTTTTTCAGTGAGGTCACACTGAATAAATCTCTCTTGGCTTTCCCCCAATATTAATTTATTTAATTGGTGTACTGGGGACAAGTCACTGAATACAGCCTGTTCTGTAACTACCACAGGCCCATTCTGTGGCCATGCTTCCATTGTTCTTTGTGATGAACATTACTTCTCTGGTCACCTGTGAATGTATGAACGGGTGTTTCTGTGTGACAACTTTTAAGAAATAGAATTGCTTTCCTCAAATATATTCACATAAAGCTAATACTCCCAAATAATTTTATTAACAAACCTATATCCAATTCCTATCAAAACTGTGTGAACATACAGTCTTTTTTCTCATGCAAGACTGAACTGAAGTTCCTCGAAGAAAACCACCACTGAGGTGGAGTCTAGATTGACTGATTAGAATGTAGAGATTGTGGAGAGCTGGAATGTTACAGATCCAGTTCTCAGGCTATCTTAAATCTTCCTAACAGTAATTCCTTGTTTACCTGTGTCTGAGCTAGTATCCTTGTGACTATCAGATAAAACCTTTCTGAATGTGATGTCCTAACAGACAACTGACCCTAAAGCTAGGAATGTCATCAGATAGCATCGGAGGGCCTTAGTCAGAGATTTCTCCAGTTTGCTTTAATCTGCTGGCCTGTTTTCTCCACCAATGTACTTGGTAAACAACTTTGCTAAGGATCCTGTTACACATAAAAAACGTCTTCATTATGGATCTTTCTATAACTTGGTGTCATCACTGTAAATTCTTACTAACCAGCTTCCTCATTGGAACTTGTATTTGGGTCAACTTGAACCAGTGCTCCTGGGCCATGAGTTCTGGCATTGGCCCCAGAATAAATTTTGTCTCCTTCTCTTTGAGCTGTGCTTGGCAGGAGTAAGATATGTACACGTGCACATGTCCACACTGCGTTTGCAATAATTTTCAGTGTTTAGCCTTCTTTAATTAGTTTAAATGACATTCCCTGTTTTAATACGTATTTCTCTGATGGCAGTTAAGGTGAGCCCATCCTTCCCTTTTTGTCTTTTGCAATTGTTATCTGAGCTATTTTCTCATATCCTGTGGCATCCATTCCCATTGGACTGTGTGTTTCTGTTGTTAGGGTTTGTTTTATTTTTAATTATATGCATGATGTAGTGAGATATGTGCATGTGAGTGTGGGTACCTGTGGAGGAGAGAAGAAAGCATCACATTCTCTGAAACTGGGGTTATAGTGAGCAGTTACCATGTGGGTGTTGAGAATCAAACCCAGGTCCTCTGTAAGAGCAATTGGTGCCCTTAAAAACTGAGATCCCTCCAGCAAGTGAAACTTACTTTGAAATTGATATATTTTAGGACTTTGATCGAGATAATTTTTTGAAAGATTTTACTTTTTTTTTTTTTTTTATGTACATATGCATTTGTGTGAGTGAAAGCCACGCGTGTGGGTGCCCAAGAGGCCAGAAGAGAGTGTCAGCATGTGCTCTAGGAATTGAACTCAGATTCTCTCATGAGTAGCCCGTGCTCTTACCCACTGGGCCAGCTCTTCAGCTTTTCAATCAAAACTTCAATGGTACTAGGCATATAGCTCAGTAGTGGCATGTGCTTAGCCTGTACCAGGTGGAGGGCTTAATGCCCAGCACCGAACAAAAACAAAGCAAAATCAACCACATGAACAGAACGCTCCATAGGTTTTTTTCTGTTGTTGTTTCCATGTGTACAAACCATTGTCTCAATACAATTTTGACTGGTTTCATCTTTCTCTCCTTTTTAATATATATTTGTTGGGATTCTATTGGTTTTATTTTTCTAGAGAACCCTAGCAAACACAGGTGCAAATACAGACAGCTGCCAGCTTGTGGTGGTTTAAGATATAATTCTTCAGCTTTAAGATGGTGGAAGTGGGGTGCTCTAAATAGAAACTGAGCTTCTCATTTGGGGTTTTGTTTGTGGCACAAAGGTCCTTGTACCTACAGATCACTAGAGCAAGAAGGTTTGTTAAACACACAGGAGCCTCTTCACAGTGAAGGAGATAAAATGCCTGTTTTCCTGACTGAAGGCTGAGGGTGAATTTTGTTGATGACCTGGTGACTTTTTGCTCTCTATGGAGCCAGACCTCACCCAACTTTTACTATAGAGGTAGACCTCACCCAAATTCCCCAGGATGATTATCCCAGACTCTCCTCTCCCTAAGCCATTATTCATCCTTAGGGGAGATGTCACATGTACTTTATGGCCTGCTGACCTCTACAACATTGGTCAGAGACCACACTAGATTCTAGGTCATAGACCATGGTCATATGTACTATATAAAAGAGTCTCTATGTAGCCACACCTTAGTCATTATTGTGCACCTAGAACTGGACTGATTGTTGCCCCAAATTGTACTGTGTTTTAAATATGAGAACAATGAGCTGCCTGGTATTAGACTTCTTGAAGTCTGATCCAGGTTGATGAAGTCCATCTGCAATGGGCTTTTGTTCTCATCTCTTTGAGAGGTTTGCTTTCCTGTATAACATCTGCAGAGACCCCCTCAGGGTTTTGATCTGTCTAGGTCACTGACAGACTTATGATGCTCTTCATATGCTGGATAGTGAATCAATGCTCCAAGCAGCCATGTGATCACAGAAGTTAACAATGACCAACATTCTTCCTGCTCTGTGCTGCTTCACTAGGATCCTCGGACACATGTTAAACCAGATAGATTAAATGCATTTTCAAAGAATGGTATTTTCAACTCAGTAAAGATTTATTGGGGCAAAACTCTTTCATAAGTGAAAGACTATGTACTTACCGGGAAACTAAAAGCAGTAAGGTCAGTACTTTGTGTGAGCCGGAGATTGGCCTATATTAGTCATGTTTTTGGTTTTGGATGAGTTTATTAAATATTTAACAAGACAAAATAAAAGAATAGATAACAAACAAGTAGACAGGTGGATGGATAGATAGATAGATAGATAGATAGATAGATAGATAGATAGATAGACAGCAAAACATCATCAAATCAGATATTCAGACATTCAGCAGAAATGGACTATGGAAGTCCCTTTAAAGCAGCTGGCTAGATCCAATTAGATGTTTTTCTTATTAACAGTTGTCATGGTCATGGCGTCTCTTCACAGCAACAGAAACCCTAACTGTGACACTGTTTAAATGCTGGAGGCTTGCAACAGAAATAGACTAATGTTTCTGTCCGCTTTTCCACTTAGAATCCCAGGCAGAGCAGTGTCCCCTCAGATGAGGCTTCTAAGTAAAATAAATTACAGCAGAAAGGTGGCATCATTCACTTACACTAACTGGGGAAATTGAGGCAGTCGGCCCTGAGTGCACAGTTGAGCTTTCTCCTGATGTCTGAGCCTCCTGGGACTGAGCTTCAGGCCTCTCTTTCACTTTCATACCATGAGATAAACAATAGAGACCTGATGGGACAGCATGGGTTTCCAGCTGTTCTCAAGGGAGCTGTGTCCTGCTTTTACTTGTTTGGCTGTTTTGCTGTTCTCTTCTCCCTGTCACATAAGGAGGGGACCAGCTCTTCTCCAGGTCATCTTGAGGACACTTTGACACAAACAAGGTTGGGTCAGCAGGAGATGCCCCCCCCCCCCCCAAACAGCTACTCAGTGAACTCCAACAGCACATGATAATTTGTATCGTGTAAACCACAGCTAACTAAGAAGAGTCACGGTGCATATCCCTGTGCTACAGTCTCCAGCTGTCTCCAGTGACAAGCTTATCTTTCTTATTTTCTACTTACAGTCCAGAGGAGGCAAAGAGCTTCCCCTCTCTCTTTCCCCTCTCTCTGTCTCCTCTCTCAGTCGCCCTCAATTCAAAACATTATTCACATCAAAGCAGCATATTCTAGAGCAACATTTTTTAGCTTCTCCTCTAAAAACATCTACAAAATCCAGTGTGGGTCATCATGGTCAAGGGCATCCTCACCAGTTCACCAGCGATGCCAGGTCATGGGACTTACCCCTGTCCGGACCTCAAGGGGATCCACAGGGGATCACCGGGAGCCAAGAAGAATGATCCCAGACGGGTTCCACTCCCCCTGAATAAACACAACAAACATTCCCTGTTGGCCAGGTAATGCTGCTCAGAGAGCGTTCCTAGCAACATGGTAGTTGCTCCTCTCCCTCCCCCTCCACCCTGGCTTTGCTTGCCTTCTCCTTCATCCTCCTCTTCCTCCCCTATTTCTCCTTCCTCCTATGTCTGTCTAGTCCTTTCCTCTTCTCTTCCTCGCCTTCCTCCCTTTCTCCCTTATTTCACTCTCTCCTTTTCTCCTTCCTTCTTCCCATCGTCTACCTCCTCCTCCTCCAGTGACACCGAGAGCGCTTGGGCCTCGTGCATGTCAAAGCATACTTTGTACCTCCCTGATAGCCCTGGGTGCAGGATTTGTGGGACGCACAGATAAGCCTGAAGCTCTCTGCACAAGAATAAACTCTGCATACCTGGTGTGATGGAGAGGAAATTCCATTCTGTTTTGTCTCCTGTGGTGGTTTGAACAGGTATGGCTTCCTTGGACTCAAGTGTTTAGGTGTTTGGCCGATAGGGAATGGTACTGCTAGGAGACGTGTTTCTGGTTGGAGGAAGTGTGTCATCACAGGGGTGGGCTTTGAGGTCTCATATGCTCAAGCTACAATCAGTGTGTCTCCTTCTTTAGCCTTCATATGGAGATGCAGAACTCTCAACTTCTTCTCCAACACCGCGTCTGCCTGCACGCCACCATGCTTCTCACCATAATAATGGACTAAATTTCGGAACTGTAAGCTACATCCAATTAGATGTTTTTCTTATTAACAGTTGTCATGGTCATGGTGTCTCTTCACAGCAACAGAAACCCTAACTGTGACACTGTTTAAATGCTGGAGGCTTGCAGCAGAAATAGACTAATGTTTCTGTCCACCTTTTAAAAGCAGAGATTTGAGCTAAATTCCAGCTCACCAATCTTTATCAGCTGCTTAGTGGTGAACACTGTGAGGCTGTGGTGCTGCCTCAGGAGATATGTCAGTTGGGCTAACAAGATGGCTTGGCGAGTGAAGGTACTTGTTGCCTAGTCTGACAGCCTTTATTTTGTCTCTAGGACCCGCATAATGGAATAGAGAAAACCAATGCCTGCAAGCTGCTCTCTGATTTCCATATGTGGCTTGAATTATTCACACACCACATACACACACATACACACACACATATTCTACACACACACACACACATACACACACACCACATATACACACACACAAACATATACACACACCACACCACATACACACACAGAGACCACATCATACATACATTCTACATACACACATATACCACACCACATACACACACACACACAAACATATACATACACTGCATCACACATGCACAAACATATACACACACCACACCACATACACACACACAGACCACACCATACACACATTCTACACACACACATACCACACCACATATACACACGCAAACATATACACACACCGCATCACATACACACACACAGACCACATCACACACACATACACTCCACACCACAGACACACAGCACACACCACACACACACACCACATACCACACATACACATACACCACACATCACTCATATACACACATTCACCACACACACACACACACACACACACACACACATATACACTCTTTTGTTTGGTCAAGAGAATCATCTGAGATAATCAAGCATTCAGCTGTGAATGAGTACATTTATTAAATATATATTAAGCAAGAATAAATTACAAATTATAGACAGACAGTTAGATGAGAGATAGATGACAGACAACAAAATATTGCTCAAAATATCCAGCAGAAGTCACCTGGGAAGGACCCTACAGGCAGCTAGCTGGAGTTTCTAGTAGGGTCCTGGGCATAGCAGAGTATCTCCTCTGGTGAGGCTTCTAAGGGTAAGAACAAATAGCAGCATTAAGGTGGCATCCTCAAATCCAGTGCTCATGACATCCAGCAGAAACCAGCTTGGTAAACTGAGGCAGGCAGCTGGGGTTCCTGGTCGAGTGTTTTCTCTTGCATCATGAAATAAACAATAGTGATCTGCAGATTTTGAAATGTTGTGCCTTCCAGTTGTTCCAAAGGACAACTTGGTTTTTTGGGGGGGGAGGAGGGGGCTGCTTTGCCGATGTCTCCTCCCTGTCACAGCTCATCCCAGACTAGGGGCCTTGGAGAACACTTTGAGAGAATCATGCTTGGGTTTGAAGTGGAAGTAGAGAGTGCTTCCAAACTCAAGTTCTTGGTGAGTTCAAACACCACATGACCATTTACCAATTTGCATTCTTCGCCATACAAAACAAATAGATAAACGTATGAAAAAATTTAAAAGGTGTCACTTAATACCAGAGAAAAGGTGTAGGATAGAGGATTTAAGAATAACACAAAAACAAGAGAGGTAAAAGAAGGGAGCCCAGGGTAGGAGACGCCTCTGCTCAAGAAACTACAAAAAAGAGGTGGGGGCGGAGAGACGGAGGAAGGAGGGAAAAGCACTGTACTCCCCACCATGCACTCAGACATCGGGGTGGTGTGGACACTCCGATCTTAGCAGCTGCATACTAAACTCAGCCCTACACCATTCTGAGGCCACACCGCTGCTCAGACTATGCAGTGATGCCAAGTCTGGGTACAGGGATCTTAGACTGCCAAGGCATGAGATAGGAGGCCTACTTGGGAAACCAAAAACAAAACATTTAGCATGCCGAAATAAAGTGTAGAGTGATGAAATCGAGTAGTGCTCTGGGACTGTAATCCCAGCTCTCAGGAAGCTAGAGTGGGAAGATTATATATTTGAGGCTGACCTAGACTATATCTTGAGATTGTCTCCAAAAACCAGGGTGGGAAAGGGCAGAAGAGGGAATGGGGAGAGGAACTGAGGCAGCAAGCTGGTTGGTGTTATGTAGACACATTCATTAAGTTCTTTTCTAAATGCTAAGGCATCTTAGAAGCAATCAATAGCTAATATTTACTGATGGTGTGAGGGTAGGACAAAGTGATTGGCACCTTAATGGAAGTAGAAATATTGCTGAGCTGGCAGGTCCTGCTCCCCTGAGATCTGGAGTTGCCTCTGCAAGTTATTTAATTCAGGCTAAATGTGAGCCAAGAGCACTTAGGAAAGCCATCACTCAGGGGAGGCTGGTTCGAGAAGGCTTTGAACTAGGAGAGCTCTTCCAGGTTTCAGTGGAATCTCTGAGATGTACTTAGAGGTTGTTCTTCTTATCTAGGGATTCCTCACACATGGCTCCTGAATGTTTGAAGTGAGTGCTACTCCTGAGAGATAAGAATGGAAAAGGAAAAAGGGAGAGATTTGAGAGTTAAAGTGTAGAGTCTGGATGGGAAAGGTTAAGAGCATGTACTGTCTTGCAGAGGACCCGAGTTCAGTTCCCAGCACCCAAGTCAGGCAGCTCACAATTGTATAAACTGATGACATGATTGCTCTATGGTATGGTTATGGATAAGGTTTTTTTTAAAAAAATTATTATTATAGGTATAAGAGAGAGAATAGCCAGAGGCATCTGGGAGAGACTACAGCAGAGAGAGAAAGAAGCAGACTGGACCTGGCCAGGGCTATCTGTGAGAGAGGAGAGACTACCTGGGAAGAGAGAATAGAGAAAAGTTAGTGAGAGAGGCAGAGCAGAGAGAGAGAGAGAGAGAGAGAGAGAGAGAGAGAGAGAGAGAGAGAGAGAGATTGATTTTAAAAAGAAAAAAATGTGCGGTCATAAGAAATTTTAGTAAGGCCAAAGTTGACTCCCCCATTATAGCCTCAATAGGAACAAGTTACAAGTACTAAAAGTAATTTAAAATGTTAAAGCGAACATGTTATTCTCATAGCCTGAGACCACACAGCAGGGTTAAAAAGGGTAAAGGGACACATGGCCAAAAGAGCTTATGGGTGTGGCTTATGCTTGAGTCCAAATGTTTGGACTGGAATGTAGTGAGATTGTGTTCTGTTCCATTTAAATAATTGTCCTGCCTACTGGTTTAATAAAAAAGGCTAATTGGCTGAAGGCAGACAGGAAGTATGAGCTGTGCTACCAGACTATGAAAACTCTGGGAACAGGAAGAGCAGAGCAGAATGCCAGAGAGACCAGCGGAGAATCCAGCAGATGCAGAGGAAAGAAGCTGAAATGCTGCTCTGAGAAAAGTTACTGAGCTGTATGGCTAAACAGGATAAGAATCATGGGTTAGTTTAAGAGTAAAGAATTAGTAAGTTATATGCCTGGGCCCTAGGTCAATCAGCATAAAATTAATATAAGCGTCTTTGTGTTTCTGTGGTACTATGGGGCTCAGGGACCAGGTCTGGGCCATGGGGCAGGCAGAAACCTCAGGCCAGAAACTTATTACTGCACAAGAATCATTGGGAGTTTGAATGTTTTAAGATGTTGGAATATTTGCATATACAAAATAAGGTCTCTTAGGATAAGAACAGTTTACAAATTTATGGAGGGCACAGCTTACAGATAGCACTAGAGAAATCTGAATTGGGGCTCAGCCCTTAAAGGCTCACAACCAGAAATATAAAAGAAATCAAAATTATTAGACAGGCAGGCTTTCCTTTTCAGTGGAAGGGATGTATAAGCCTACTTTCCTTCTGGAAGACTGGGAATGGAAGTGTTAATACTCGGCAATCTCTGCTATCCTATAAAGTCAGCCTCCATCAAACCCCCAGAATCCCGAGCATTGTCTTTCAGTCAATAGAACCATCTTTATGATTACAAATCCTTCTGCTCTAGGCCCAGACTCCTGAGCTCTGTTTCTTGGTCAATAGAACCCAGCCGCAAGGAAAAAGTCACAAGAACTTTGTTAAAGAGATGTAAGGGAGCTTGCAAGGGGGTTTTGATGCAGACATGCCTAAGGCTCTGTTAAGATAATTGTCACATGGATACTCTTTCCCAGAGTTTTATTAAGTTTAAATGTGTAAGAAAATAAATTACTTGGTCAGACTCCAGAGTCTTTTGATCAAGTACCAGATGTGGTAGTCTGAATGTAATTGGCCTCCATAATCTCATAAGGAGTAACACTATTAGGAGATGTGGCCTTGTTTAAGGAAGAGTGTCATTGTGGGGGCTGGCTTTGAGGTTTTCTATGCTCAGGTTATCACCCAGTGGCTCATTCGACTTCCTATTGCCTGCAAGATGAAGGACTTTCAGCTTCAGCACCATGTCTGCCATCATGGTGCTACGCTCTTAATAGTAATGGACTGAACCTCTGAATTGTAAGCAAGCCACCCCAATTAACTTTTCTTTCTGAGAGTTTCCATGGTCATTCTGTCTCTTTACAGCCATAGAAACCCAAACTAAGACACCAGAGAAGACTTGCTGACTAAAAAGTTTCACCTTTTTAATTTATTTTTTGAAGTTTTTGTTCCATATCTACCATTCTCCCTCTCCAACCCTCCCCCCAGTCCTCCCTCAGCCTCCTCCCACCCCATCTCCCCATCCATTCTCCAAGGAGAACAAGGAGTCTCAAGGTGGGTCAGTTCAGTCTCCTATATCTAGGTAGGTCTGAATCCCTCATCCCAGTATTTTTTTAATTGCATGCTGCTTGGCCTATGGCTCAGGCACATTGCTAGCTAGCTCTTTCATCTTAACTCAACCCATTTCC
Organism: Phyllotis vaccarum; assembly: GCA_033318265.1. Taxonomy (NCBI): domain Eukaryota; kingdom Metazoa; phylum Chordata; class Mammalia; order Rodentia; family Cricetidae; genus Phyllotis; species Phyllotis vaccarum. The sequence goes on along the minus strand of JARWLC010000011.1, from coordinate 54,443,421 downwards.
ATTAATCTGTCTGCCACATGGCTCATGGTTTATCTATTTCTTTACACTTTGCTTCTTGGGTGGATGGATCACATACCACTCATCCCAGTACTAAGGCTGGGCTAGGTGTTCCTCTGTAGGGAATGGGCTCCTAGATGTCAGTTCATGTACTAGGAACATACTCTGGTCCTACTGCAAGAGGCTCCACAAACTGTCCATGCTCTTTGACAATTGCCTACCTTTGGAGGGTTTAGTTCCTTTCCATGAAGTTTCCTCAGCAGTTATTTCTGAGTCACTGAGCTCCCAATAGCTTGAGTCAGCCATCTCTGTGGGTCTCCTCATGATCCTCATCCCTTTGCTCATATACTCTCTCTCTCTTCTCTATCTCTTCATCTGGGCTGTGAGCTTGACCTTGTCCTTAGCTATGGATCTCTACTTCTGTCTCTATCCATTGCTGGATGAAGGTTTTAGAATGACAATTAGGGTGGTCATTCATTTGATTATAGGGGAAGTCCTGTTTAGGCACCATCTCTACTATTGCTTAGAGTTCCAGCCATGAACATCTTGTGGGTTCTTGGAGGTTTCCTAGAGAACTTATCTCTGATTCTAAAATATATAGAGAACTCAAGAAACTAGAGGTCAAAAAACCAAATAATCCAATTAAAAGATGGGGTTCAGAGCTAAAAAGGGAATTCTCAACAGAAGAATTTCAAATGGCTGAAAGACACTTTAAAAATTGTTCAACTTCTTTAGCCATCAGAGAAATGCAAATCAAAACAACTCTGAGATACACCTGTCTTAACCCTGTCAGAATGGCTAAGATCAAAACCATAGATAACAGCCTATGCTCGAGGGGATGTGGAGCAAGGGGAACACTCCTCTGTCACTGGTGGGATTGTAAACTTGTACAGCTGCTTTGGAAAGCACTATGATTATTTCTCAGAAAACTGGGAATCAATCTACCCAATGATCCAGCAATATCACTATTGGGTGTATACCCAAAGGGTGCACATTCTTACCCCAAGGGCATTAGCAGCTCAACTATAACAGTATTATCCATAATAGCCAGAATATGGAAACAGCCTAGATACTCCTCAACTGAAGAATGGATTTAAAAATTGTGGTACATTTATACAATGTAGTACTACTCAGCAGGAAAAAAAAATGACATCCTGAAATTTGTAGGCAAATGGAAGGATCTGGAGAATATCATTCTGAGTAAGGTCCAGAAAGATGGACATGACATGTACTCACTCATAAGTGGATTTGACATAAAAACAAAGCTATCTAGGCTGCAAATTACAACTCTTGAACAGCTAGGTAACAGCTGTTACCTAGAGAGACATCCAGGGATCCCCCCTGGGAAAGAGAAATAGGAAAGATCTCCTGAGTAAATTGGGATCATTAATGGGGAGTGAGAAAGGGGAGGTGGAAACAAATCATGAGAGAAGGAGATGGTTGCATGAGAGGAGCAATGGAGAGGGAGAAAAAAGAGTTGGATATCTTGATAGAGGGAGCCACTGTGGGGTTAGAAAGAAACCTGGTGCTAAGGAAACTGAGTCTCATTTTTGACCTCACCCAGAATTTTTAGCTTCAGTCTATGATGTCCCCTCTTCTAGGCATCCAAGTCATTTACATTTCTTTTTATGATTCTTATTCATGTAAAAATTGTGTGATAGACACCTAGAATCTGTGGCTTTATATCTGTACTGAAAACATGTCAGACTTGGAATATTTTGGTTTTTGGTTTGGGGCTGGGAAGGTCCCAGCTGTGATGTAAAGAGCAGGAATGGACTCTGCCTGAGCTGCTGAGACCCTTCCTTGGCCTAGAGGCACAAAGGAAAGAGTCTTGTTTCTCTGCTCTTGGCTGCTAACCCCCAAACATAGCTATTCCAGGGATATAGGAATAGCTTTTTGATTCCTGGCTTTTTTGATTTCTGTGTTTTGTCTATATATAAAGCTGATGAAGAGACACAGTTCAAAGGCTCTGGGTGCTGTAAATTCATACAGGTACTATAAAATGCTGGGGAGGCAGGGATGTAGTTCATCTAGTAGAGTACTTCCCTAGCTCTCATTTCTCAGCACCAGGGGTTTGTGGGTTCAGATCTATAATCCAAGAATTTGGGAGGTAGAGACAGGAGGTCAGAAGTTCAGGTCAGCTACACAAGGAGTTCAAGGTTAACCTAGGCTACAATGAGGCCTTGTCTCTAAATAAATAAATGAAATAGAATGCTGGCAGGGGAGAGGTGTGTCTGCACCATCAGTCTGTGCGGAGACTGATGTCTCCAGGACATCCACTCTTAGTCCTAGGCTTCCAAACTTGTTCTTCCCGCCAACCTCACTTCTACCATGAGATGGAGTGGGAAAGAAAGTCTTTTTCATCTCTGAGATCATCCTGAGTGTGCAACATCATACCAGCAGCTGTTCAGAAAGTTGACACCAAGCTTTAAGAAGAACTAGAAGTGTCTAATGGAACCAGTCACCACTTTTTGAGTTTTTCTGCGCTCACATCAGATCTTTCCGTATTCTTAGCGTTTCTGCTTAGAAAATAGGCTTTCAACAAGAAGTTATCGCTAATGTCTCTGATGACTATATGGTGATAATTGAAAGTGTTCCCCTAACTTCATGTGTGGGATACCATGTGTTGAGGTTGTACACTTGGGAGGTAGTGTTAGAGCACAGTGTGAGAGTGGAGCCCTTTAGGATATCACTGGTAGCTTTATAGGAATAGGAAGGGACTTGAGGTGGTACACACCCTCTTTCTCCCCCTGTGCTTGCCATCCCAGGTTTGGATACGGTGAGAATCCCCTCAGCCTACACCAGCATCTCAGACTTCTCAGCCTCTGGAAACATGGACACAAACCTTTCTTCTCCGTAAAATCATAGGTTCTAAATATTTTGTTATACCAATTGAAAACAAAGACAGCATACTTCATGCTGTTTCTTGGGTCTGAATAATTTAATAGCTCTGAGTTCTTAAACATCCCCTGTGTTGATTGAAATGTCAGCTTTATTACAATGTGTGATGTCTTACTTCAATAAAATCTCATCACTGTGTATCCCACTGACATTTTTTTTCCATGTACATGAATCTATTTTAGTTAGGTTTTCTCTTGTTTGGAAAAGATAATGTACAATGGGGATAATTAAATTAGATTCTGAATGTTAAGAATTTAACTGCGAATATTCTAGCAGGATTTTTTTTTTGTTTTAACTTATCACTAAAATCATTCAGAAATGGTAATGAAGTTGGTTCCCAAAATGGGGCAATGTGGAAACCATGGAAATGAAGGGTGTGATGGGAAACACAGGTATATTGCTTGGAGACTGCCTGGCACACTTCAGCTGGCAACGTAAAGGACTAAATTTAGAAGCAGGAGCAAAGCCTGGATGCTACTGGAAGCTGTTTCTTCTCTAGACACCTGGGATCAAACAGGCTTTATGGGTATGAAATGACCAGAACTGCAAATGGGAGTCTGCAGGGAGCAGAGCAAGCCTACTTGACATCGGACTAACTTCAAGCCTGGAGCCTCCCCATAATCAGTTGTAGCATCCATAAATTGGGACATGCTCAAGATTGTGTTATATCTAAGTATGCTCAGAAGCCAGAGAATCTCATTGTTGGTGGGAACCATTGGCAAGCAACTGAAATAGACGGAAACTCCATTAATATGTTTTGAGGGTGGTAGAGCAGGTATCCCCCTGACCCCCTGTCCCCATTCTATGTGGTCCCAGGAACAGGATAGACTTCTAGTGCCCCATATCACAATATCCAACAGCCTTTGGTGGAGGAAGGAGATAGGGATTGTCTAGATCCTCTGATCTTTGTGTTCTGAAGGGCATTGTTCATGTTGACAACCCTAGACATGGCTGACATGCAGAACTCAGAGGAAGTTCCCCATTTATGGCCCTGTTTTGAAGCTCACAGTCTCTCTTCCTTGAGCTCTGATGGCCATTGTGTTCTCAAGTTACATGTTCTGGTGACCAACCATGATGGTTTACCTGCGTAAGTTGGCTACATGGCAGGACTTGTCTTAGCTGAGAGTGATCTGTGCAAGTCTAGATGCCCAAGAAAACATACTCAACCACCCTCCCTTCATTGAGACGGATTGTAGCCCAGTCTGGCACCAAATTTTCTATGTAGCCAAGAATGACCTTGAGTTTCTGATTTTACTGCCATGATCTCCCAAATACTGTTACTGCAGGTAGGTGCCGTGCCCAGGTAAGCAGTGCTGGAGGTGCATGATAGACAAGTGTGCTAACAGTGGACCTACATTCTCAGGCCCATATAAGAATGGCCAGGCAACAGTGTAGAAACCCAGAGTGGGTAGGTTTCTCTAGCTGTCCTTGAAAAGGATAGCCCACCACATACCTCATGAGTGGAAAGAGTCGACACAGGAAGCTGTGAAGGCCTGGATTCTTGCCAGGTTTCCAAAAGGGTACTGGCTCCTGAGAGACAAGAGGGTGCCAGAGGCACAGATAGGACTGCATGCTTATTCCAGACAGCTGTAATAAAAAAAAATTGGCTGGGAGTTGTTATAATTCACACCTGTTGTCCCAGAAGCTGAGAGGTTGACTGAGGCAGGATTCAAGGCTGGCCTAGGCTAGACGGTGAGCTCTAATCCACTCAGGGCTAAGAGGAAAACCCAGCCTCAAAATCCCAAACATCTACCCACCCAAACAAAGAGCCATTTTAAGCTAGGTATGATAGAACATGCCTACAATCCTAACACTTGGAGACAGAAGAAGGAGATAACAAGTTTGGTACCAACCTGGGCTAGAAGACACACACACACACACACACATACACACACACACACACACACACCATTATGACTTAAGAGAATACTCCAGTGAATCTGTAAATTTCTTGTCTATAATGTTATAGACACAACTGAATATTTTATGATAATAACACAGTGCCCACGAGGTCTCCAGGGTGCACAAGGTACGGTTTACCTCAGTGGCACCTTCAGCTACAACTCACATCCAGTGTTGTCAAGGATTAGATGAAGGAGCTGTGTCTGGACAAGCTCTTCAAAGGGAGAAAGCAAGTTATCCATACATGTAATCTCAGTAGGTAAAACGCTGGGGCATGGATTGTCCTGAGTGTGACACCAACCTTGGCTACATAATGAGTTCCAGGCTAGCCTGGTCTCTGCTAGTGTGAAACTCAGCCTTGATCAAAGGAAGAAGAACGGGAAAGAATGCAGGGAGAGAGGAAGATGGGAGTGAAGGACGAGAAGGAGGAGGAAGGGATTAAACTCTTCAACCCCAGACAGACCTGCTATCCTTTTCTGGGTATAACCAAAGAGAGTGAAATCTGCAAAGAAAAGATGGCTGCAGACTGGTGTTTATTTGAATAAATATCCAACAAACAGAGTCAACCTCGGTGCCCACCAGTGGATAAGTAGATGAAGAAAATGTGCTATACTTAACAATAAAATATTATTTGCCCATAAAAAATGATGAAACTCAGAGTCAGAGAGATTGCCCAGAAGTTAAGAGCTCTGGAATGCTCTTGCAGAGGACTCCGCTTTGATGCTTACACGGCAGTTCATAACTCTAACGTATTACATACGTAATGCAAGCTACACACTGATATATATGTATAAAATAGAAATACATAAATCTTAAAAAAAAAAAAAGAGGAGCAAAGCTGTTATTTGAACTGGAGCGTTAAGTGAAATAATCCAGGCACAGACAGACAAACACCACACATTGCATTTTATGTAGAAACTAAAAAGAAGCCTATCCAAGTGTGGGAGATCAGTAAGTGGAGGCTGGGGGTCGGGTGGGTAAAAGGAAGTTGCATACCATCACAGCATATTATTTGCCCATAAATTATTTCACCCAGGGTTTTAGGGTGGAATCTGTCTTCTGAGCTCCCACAGACTAGGCTCAGTCACCTGTGCCAACACATCAGTTAAAGCAACCAGACATGGAAAAATGCAGACAAAAGAAATTTAATCAATGAGGCTGGGTGGACGCAGATTGTTCAGTGGTCCCAGACCTGTCTTCAAACCACTGCCACGAACTTCAGTTTGGCGGAGTCTTGCTTTCTGGGGCCCTCAGCCAGGGCCTTGTCATGCCAGGCAAGTGCCTCAGCCAGTCCTGAGCTATGTCCCCAGCCCTGGGACAGCTTAGCTAGAGGAAGGATGGGACTGAGAAGAGAGGTGTGCAGAACTCAGCAGGCCTGGGCACACTGCAGTCGGCTTGATTGCTGCCTTGGTTCTGGTGCTGGTGGATTCAAGAAGCTCTTATAAACTGAGTCCTATGAGATCACTGTCCTGCTTGAGAGGGATCTATCTGCCAGACTCTGGAATCCAAACGTGACTGCAGGCTTAGGACAATGACTACAGAATCTCAAGTGCCTTTGGGGTGTAAAGGAGAGTGTTGCAAAAGCCAATGCAACAGGCCTCCAGGTCTTAGTAGGTCCCCAGACATTTGCTTAATTAATGCCATGATGGAAGTTCATTCAGGCTGTAAAACTCAGCATGTAGACAGCACCACCTGTCAAAATGAAAACAAAGACCCAATCCATCAAAGTCCATGGTTCTAGGGAAGTCCCTACATGTATCAACCTTGGTTTTTTTTTTTTCTTGTCATCTATAGTTCTGCTTTTGGCTAACTGTTCTTGTTAACTGAAGTGTGTCAACCCAGGATGTGGTTTTGTGCTTAAAAATTGACCCTGAGAAAGGCTTGGGAGCTATACTGGGATCATGAACACCCAGTGCAGTTGTGGCTGGCTAACAAAGACTTTTTATAGGCTAAACACCATAGAAGTCTGAGTGGTCTTCTCTGGTGGATTTTCCACAACACCAACAGTGAGATATCTCAGCTGCTCTTATTTTTATACCCTGTGGCTTAAAAAGACAACGAGACAGGCATCACACACACGCACACACTCACACAACACACACACATGCATGCACACACTATATACACACAATAGACAGGAATACTATACACGCACACACACACGCATACACACTACACACACATGTACAATTACACACATGCGCATGCACACACTATATACACACACTAGACACACATACCACACATACACACACATGCATACACACCACACACACGTACACATTACACACAGGCACATGCACACACTGTATACACACACTAGACATACATAGTACACACACACACACACATACATGTATACATACTATATACAATGCACATACACATAAAACCAGGAGGAGCACTTCCACCCACCTCCGCAGATCCCATTAGCAGGATGGTAGAACCCTTGTGTTCTGTCACAGAAAACAGCCCCAGCTATTTTTCTATCGCCCTCTCTGTCTCTGTCATGTAAGGAAAGTAGTTTTGGAATTTTAAAGCAAGAAGCCTGCTTTTTCACCCTCTTCAGCAAAACTTGATGTTATTTTATGATTTAGAATGTTGCTTGATCTCAGAGTCAAAAGTCAGTAATTTTGCTCTTTGACATGAGAAAATATAAGTAAAAATATTTTTCATGGCAGCAAGTTATTGGAACCGAGGAGGGGGTTGTGAGAAGCACAGAGTTACTATCTGGTCAGAAATGTGTGTGCTTCATGGGACCTGCAACTGGTGTCTGTGGTGTAGTCTTGTGAGGCTGGGTAGGCACTTAGCCTGTGGTACTGGGTGTCCGAACACTAGCTGCCATCAGAAAGTGCCCTTGTTTGTGGTGTGAAGCAGAGGCAGATTAGAAGTATGCAGGGGGTGGGACCTCTACTGTGAAGGCACCTGTCAGGGCAGGGTGAGTGCACTCATGGAGCATGCAAAGGGTTTGGATGCTCACAGTCCCTTCTCTGACTGTGGGTTAGAAGCATTTTGATAATGTGTAGCTTCTGGATTTCAGAAACACAGTGAGCAGTGGGCCTCATTAAATTAAACACTCACACTGGGCCTGGGGAATGCTTTTGAGTCAAATGGAATATTTTATTTCTTTTTAGAAACAAAGATTTCATATCAATTGAGATAAACAATAAGTGGCTGAGGAACTGTCTCAGATGATAAAATATGTGTCACACAACTATGAGGACCCAAGTTCAATTCCTAGTGTTCATATAAATATACCTGGGCATGATGACACAGGCTTGTAGTTCTAAGGCTTGACAGGTAGGGAAGGAGGATCCCTGGAGTTTCCTGGTGAGCCAGTCTAGCCTAATTGGCAAGCCCCGGGTCTCAGTGAGAGACTGTATTTCAAACAATAAGGTGGATGGCTCTGCATAGGGATGACACTCAAGGCTGACCTTTGACACCCCCACACAAACAAATATAAGAAATCCTAAATCAGGCTTAGCTGTGGACACATTTCCTTCAAACTCAGCAACATGTCTGGATTTGAGAACGGCAAAGAAGTCAACAAAGGGAGCCCTCTTGAGGGGAAGCTTGTGTCCCCTTGGCAACTAGGAGGCCAGCCAAGGAGAGAGGGAGCAAAGAGAGGCACCTGCCAGAGTGCACAGCACAGCGTGTCCAGGCTGGTTGGAAGCCCAGGGCAGCAGGGGCCTCCACACTTCCGTGGCTGGAAGACATCCAGCAATTTTACTTTGCATTCCTGTGGTCTTTTCTGGTTTATCTTGTTATGGGCTTACCCTCTCCACAAAGCACACTGGCTTTGAGGACCAGGAGAACTTGTGCTTTGTACTGGGCTCTTTAGCTAAGAGCCCCCTCATCCCTCTGTCTTCCTCTCTCTCCCAACTTGTGTGTGTGTGTGTGTGTGTGTGTGTGTGTGTGTGTGTGTGTGTGTGTGTGTGTGTGTGTGTGTGTGCGTGTATTTAAAGACAGGGTCTCTCCGAGTAGCCCTGGCTGTCCTGGAACTCTCTCTGTTGGCCAGATAGACTTTGAACTCAGAGATCCGCCTGCCTCTGCCTCTTAAGTGCTGGGATTAAAGACATGTGCCACCACCGCCTGGACAAAGCAGCTTCTCTTTAACGTAAGATTTCAGAGCCAAATGGGCCAGTAAGATTCTTCCTTGGCTCTTGCCCGTTCCTACTTTCCCAGGTTCATTGTCTTCCACTCCATATATTTTGGCAATAGCCCAGAAATGCAACTTCATGTAATCACCGTGTTTTGTGCTGGAATGGTGTGTGTCCAAGTTGGAAAGGAAAAATGAAAGATTCTATATTCTGTATTCCTGGGCACTGTGTATAAATGTTTTCACTTTCCCAAAGCGAACTCTGAGAATAAAGTGTCACTTTGGAAAGGACAGGATTGAATGAGTTGTGACAGGAGTCATCACAGCTACCGCATGTACTCTAAAGCTCTTATTGGGGCATATCCTTTTTAAAGCAAAAGATTTGTTAGTCATACAAGTCTGCAGGGAAATGGACTATGCAATGTCAGGAAGTGGGGCCAGCCATACTTGAATCTCCTCATCCCTTTTGGTTCTTTTTAGCTTGTGAACTATTGCCAAGGCGAGAATTCCTGCCACTGAAACATGGAGTGACATTCACAACATCAGGCACAAGACGTGAACAAGCTGCAAAGCTCTTTTCAAACTAATGGTCAACGCATGTTGTAAGCAGGAGGCTTTCTGGTCATCCAGGATAGCCTAATTGGTGAGCTCCAGGTGAGAGAATCCATCTCAAAGGCTGGAAGGGCTGTATGGCAGGAGTTCTTCAATTCTTGGGAGGGCTTCCAGCAAGACCTTCTTGCCAGCTGCCATGTGATGTGTGAGTCGGTAGCGCTCCTGAGGAGCCTGCGCAGGAGGCTGCCCATGCATGCCCTCCTGTGCACCCTGAGGGGTAGGAGGTGCTCCTTCAGGTAGGATGGAATTAACAAGGCCACATAGATTCTAGGTGTACAACTATCTCTGTAAGTTCCATGAATACTTAAGGGTTTCGTTTTTCAAAATTAAATTTTTTCAAGGCTAGAGAGATGGCTCAGCAGTTAAGAGAATTTGTACTGTTCTTGAAGAATTCCAGAGTTCTGTTTTCACCCACACCAGGCAGGTCACAGCCTCCTGTAACTACAGCTACAAGAGGAGTCTGCTGCTCACTCTCTTCTGGCCTCGGACAGCGCCTGCTGTACTCAAGTGCACATGTAGGGGGATTATGTTGTTCCATTGTAAATAATTGTCCCACCCACTGGTTTAATAAAAAGCGCTGATTGGCCAAAGGCAGACAGAAAGTGTGGGCGGGGCTACCAGACTAAGAAGACTCTAGGAAAAGGAAGAACAGAGCAGAATGCCGGAGAGAAGTCAGAAGAAGCAGAGGACAACTATGCTGCTCTGAGAAAAGGTACCAAGCCACATGGCTGAACAGGATAAGAATCATGGGTTAGTTTTTAAGGGTAAAGAGTTAGCAAGTTATATGCTTGGGCCTTAGGCCCAGCTTCCTATCTTACTGTTTCATATCAGCTTCCTATCTTATTGTTTCTTCTATCTAGAAGATGGTTTTGCCTGTATTTTTCTCTGGTTGGGTCAATACATTTTTTATTTTTAGGAGATGTGATTCACTCGTTCATGTTTTCCTAACATTAAGGCTCTGTATATATGTGTTGGGTTTTTCTTCTACCCCCTTAGAGGATCAGTTCCTATGGCCTGTGAGTCAAACATATAAAAGACAGATTAACAGAAGAGAAATTATGGGTCTCTAGATATCACCAACGGAGGTAAAAATGCCAAATGGCTATAGCTAGAGAGTGACTTACCTAACAGGGAAGGGAAGGAAAATAGGTCTGTTTAGGAAAGACAGATGAGGTAAGAGGAAAAGTTTATGATGTTGTCTGGTGATGTGGGTGTGGTGGTCTTCCCTTCCCATGGCCCGGAAACTCTCCAGAGAGCGGTGTGGAAACTGCCATAGTGGAGAATTTACTGCAGCTTTTTCTACGGAGATGGAAGCTCAGAGAGGGTTTCTTTTTGCATCTGCTGACCGTCAGCATATTCAGCTTGAAATAATCTTTACATCCACTCTAGGATTGAGGAGGAATCCTGTCAGCTTCTCCAGATCTAGGTGGAGGGCAGGAGGCTTAAAAGCTTAAATCATCTTATTAGTTGAACACTGCAAGGAGAACCAGGATCTGGAGAGATGGGTCAGTCAGTGCAGAGCTTGCAAGCATAGAGTCTGATTCTCAGAACCCATGTAAACAATGTTGGGCATGGTGGTACATGCTTTGATCTCAGTGCTGGGGGTGCTGGAAACAGAAGGTCCTTTGGGACTTTCTGGTCATCCAGGATAGCCTAATTGGTGAGCTCCAGGTGAGAGAACCCATCTCAAAGGCATAAACCCTGTTCTGGAGGATGGCACCAGAGGTTGTCTTCCAGCCTCCACATGCCCATGCACGCATTCGTACCCACACATGAACACATTAAGAAAATAGTCATATCTCCTCTGCCACAGGCTTTGGTGGAGAAGAATGAGCCAGCACAGACCAAGTGAGGGAAGCTGCGCAGCTGGGTGCAGAGGGCTATGGGTGTATATAGCTGATGGCAATCGATAATCCAGGTATTGGCCCACCAGACAAATAACTCTCTGATGGAGGAGTCCCATCAAGCAAGGCATACAGGACCACAGACTCTGGACTGGTTGTTTCTGTCTATAGTTTTTCCTTACGTGCCACTACATTTCTTCCCTAAAAAGAGCTGTGAGTATTTTCCGCACTGCTTATTTGTTTATCTCACATTTATATCCAACCTATTGGACACACTTAGAGCAATGGATGGTCAGGAAGATAATTTCTGCTTATTAACTATAATTCTGATGAATAGAAATGATGCTAGGATCTTTTTCTTGGAATTTTTTTGCATGCCCTGGAGGCAGTCTTGGAGCTGGCTCTTCAAAAGGGCATTGGTAGCTGGGTTAGCTGGAGTAGAGGTACAAGCAAGACAAAAGTCTCTTGGTTTGGATGAGGTGAGAATACTCAACTCTGTACGGTGTTGGTTAACACGTGAATCACGGATCCCAGGAAGCACAATGGTTTCAGTGGAATGACTGAGCTGGGACACTGAGTGTGGTTAGAGAGAGTTACTAGAGGAATGAGCAGTAATAGGACTCTTTCAGGCCATTTTGGTATAAAGATTATTTTGAGTCAAAGGCAATTAGAATACATTAGACACAGAAGAGCTCTGCCCGTGCCTTGTGTGCCTAAATTCAGATGGTCCTGAGTAGAGTTGGCCTTCTCTCAAGGAGAGAGGAAGCTATCAATCATTGAGACTCTGTAGGTCTTCGCCACCCTCAGGAGGCACCCGAGGGACCATCTACCCCACGAATTCCCTTGGGTTTCTGGTTATACTTCTGTCCCAGAAGTTCAAAGGCTGTTCCAGCCTTCCCTTTGTCATGCCATTTCTGTTTGTTTGGTTGGTTGGGTTTTGTTTGTTTCAAGGCAGGGTTTCCCTGTGTAACCCTGGAAGTCCTGGAATTAGCTCTATAGACCAGGCTGGCCTTGAACTCACAAAGATTCACCTGCCTCTGGCTCCCAAGTGCTGGAATTAAAGGATTGCACCACCACTGCCTGTCATGTCATTTCTTGGCGAATCTTATTCTTTGTTGCAATGTTAAAGAAACATAAAATCTAAGTGCCTTCAGGTTGCTCCCTCCGAACATTCTTGTGTGTATGCCCAGTGCACCCATTAATAAACTTATTTGCCTTTCTCTAGTTAATCTGTCTTTGCTAGTCTAATTTACAGCCCGTCAGAGTATGTAGGAGGGAGAGGGGGAAAGTATTTGTTTCTTTCCCACAATAAACGAAGACTTGACTATCGACAGATGCAAAACAAAGAACAAAAAGCATAAAACCCCACAGGTGTAGGGTCACAGACAGGAGGGTAGAATAGCATGGTCAAGCAGCTCTGTCTCCAGGAGAGGAAACTAACGGAGCAGGGGAGGGAGGTGCCCTTGGCAGGAGGAGTAGATTCTGTTCTTCCTCAGAACATGAAGGAATAAAATGAAGGTGGGGATAGAACTCTCTCTCTCTCTCTCTCTCTCTCTCTCTCTCTCTCTCTCTCTCTCTCTCTCTGTGTGTGTGTGTGTGTGTGTGTGTGTGTGCACATGTGGAGATCAGACTGACGAAAAATCTCAGTGTTTTCAAACAGGCTTTCTGGCTGGTTTATAAGTGTTCCACTATGCCTGACTTTTAAAACCTGGGCAGAGGCCAGAGGAGAGATCGGGAAATAGCTTTAAATAGCACCTTTAGATAAGAACAGGTGAGAAAGTCTAGAACATCATAGTTAGCACGCCACACTTTCTTCTCTGTGAGCTTGAGGGGATGCTGCTTCCTGCTTGCCCACCTTTAATCTCAAAGGCTTGTTGACCACATTCCCATGGGTGGGGAGAATGTTTCATTTTGATTCCCAGCAAACACAGCCAGTTTCCCCACGTTGTGATTCTGTAGTTCTTTATTTCAGAGTAGGTGTACCCTATGTGTCTGTCAGCTTTCAGCCAATGTAACAAGAGACTGGATATAACCAGTTTATGAAGAGAGGTTTTCTCTTTTTTCATCTCATAGTTTTGGAGGTTTCCATCCACCCATGACTGTTGCTCTGAGCCTTTAGCAGGGCAGCACAGTACAGCTGAAGTGCCTAGAAAACTATGCCCTGTGGCTAGGACATGAAGGACAGGAAAGACTGGGGTCCCCTTTTGTGAGTTTTCTCACCCCTGCTTAAAGCTGCCACAACCTCCTATTGTTACCACCCCAGAGCTTTTCACACATGGGTCTTTATGGACACCTTCAAAATCATAGCAGTCACCTTATCTATAACAGGGTGCCATATGAAAACACTGGGTGCTCCAACTTCACATGTACAAAGAGTGCTTCTACCCCTCTCTTTCCACAATCTACAAATTCAGAAATCACACAGATGGAAGAGAGCTGTTAAAAGGAATGCACGTCATGACTGAGAACCTGGATGGTGAGAAGAAACACGTGCCAGAAGCCTCAGTTCCATCATTGTGAACAGCAGAGTCTGTAGTATGAAGTTTCTGGCCTGGTCTTTCTGGCCTAGCCCAGAGGTTCAGACCCACTCGCAGCCCCTCTGCTGCATTGCCCCAAATAATTACACAAAGGCTTATATTAATTTCATGCTGATTGGCCTATAGCTCAGTTACATTGCTAGTTCTTTCATCCTAACTCAACCCATTTTCGTTAATCTGATTAGCCATGTGGCTTGGTAACTTTTCTCAGAGCAGCATCCTGACTTCTTTTCTCTGTCTCTTCTGGGGTCCCTCCTCTGAATCTTCCACTTTCCAAAGTGTCTTTACTCTAGCAGCCCCACCCACACTTCCTGTCTGCCTTCTGGGCAATCAGTATGTTATTAAACCAGTAGGAGGGACATGTATTTACAATATACCGGAACATAATCCCACAACAAGAGTCAAGAATGATCTCAGCAGGCAAATATGCTTATAAACTGAAGGAAAATAATTAGCAATGACAAGAGAAGGTACTAGTACTAAACTGACGTGTGGTGTGGTTGGAGTGATGGTTCAGCAGTTAAGAGCACTTGCTGCTTCTACAGACAGCCAGAGTTCTGTTCTTAGTACCTACAACAAGTGACTTACTGTCAGTCTAGTTCCAGGGAACTTGATACCCTCTTCTGGCCTGCACATGTATCCATGCACACTCACTCACTCACACACACACACACACACACACACACACACACACACACACACACACACACACAAATATAATAAAAACAAGCCTTAAAAAATCTGATGCAGAGACATAGCCTCTGGAGAGCCCCAGCAGAAGAGTTGAGTTACCCTCCTCCCAGCTGGCCAGCCAGGCTAACTAGGACAGTCCCCAGGTCTGGGTAACGGGCACAAAACATGCCCCCCTAACTCATCACAGCTTGAACTGAAGACAAGCAATCAGGACTCCTTCATGCAAGCTTGACTATCAACACCCCTCATTAGACTGTCCACCCCATAAATCTCGCGCCATTTCCCCAAACTACCCATCCCTGCAACTTCAGCTTCTTCCTGAGACATAGCCTCTGGAGAACCCCAGCGGAAGAGCTCTAGCTGCAGGTGCTTCCTGAGACACAGCCTCTGAAGAGCTCCATCACAAGAGTGGCTTCCTGAGACATAGACTCTGGAGAGTTCCTTCACAAGAACTCCAGATGCAATTCTCAACTTCTCCCTGAGACACAGACTCCACTGCCTCCAAATTCTCCAAGATCTCCAACTGCACTAAAAATAACTAGCAGACCAAAAACACCTCCATGAAACATACACAACACTTGCACCAATCAGAGGAAGAGATGGGTAGATCCCAGTGCAAAAATTCATTGAACAAAATGAAGAGCAACAGGGCACCATTAGAACCCAGTGGTTCTACAACAGCAAGACCTGAACATTTCATTAAACAAGAAGCAAAGGAAAACGACATTAAAAATATCTTTATAAAGATGATAGAAGCCTATAAAGAGGAAATTAAAGAATAAATGAAAAATTTCCTTAGGGAAAAAGACAAGCAAAAATTGAAGGAAAACAATAAATCTCTTAAAGAAAAACTAGAGAACCAAGAAAAAAAAGCAATTGAACAAGTGGTGGAAACAGTGCAAGATTTAAGAAATAAGGTAGAAGTAATAAAGAAGACACAAACCGAGGGAAGGCTGGGAAGGGAAAGTCTGAGCATAGGAACTACAGGTGTAAGCATAACAGAATCAAGAGATGGAAGAGAGAATCTGTGGTGTGGAAGATACAACAGAGGAAATAGATTTGTCAGTCAAAGAAAACTCTAAAGTTAAAAAACAAACAAACAAAAAAAAAAAAACCCCGAAACGTCCAGGAAACCTGGGACACCATGAAAACACCAAACCTAAGAATAATAGGAATAGGAGAAGAATCCCAGCTCAAAAGCAATATATATATTCAACAAAATCATAGAAGAAAACTTTGCCCCCTAAAAAGTCTGCTTGCACACACACACACACACACACAGCCACCAAAAAGTAACAGGAATTAACAATCACTGATCATTATTATCCCTAAATATCAATGAACTCAATTCACCTATAAAAAGACACACCCTAATACAAAGGATGCAAAAACAGAAGCCATCCTTCTGCTGCATACAAGAGACACTCCTCAACTTCAAAGACAGACACTGGCTCAGGGTAAAGGGTTTAGAAAAGACTTTCCAATCAAATGGAATTAAGAAACAAGCTGATGTAGCTATCCTAACATATAACAAAACAGACCAAACTAAAATCAATCAAACGAGATCAGGAAGGACATTACTTATTCATCTCAGGAAAAATCCATCAAGGAGAAATCTCAGTCCTAAAAATGTATGCCCCCATACAAGAGCACTGACATATGTAAAAGAAGTATTACTAAAACTTAAACCTTATATCAAGCCCCACACCCTAATAGTGGGAGATTTTAATGCCTCACTCTCACCAATAGATCAGTCTACCAGACAGAAACCTAACAGAGAAATACAGGAGCTAACAGATATTATGACTTTAATGGATTTAACAATTATATACAGAACATTCCATTCAAATACCAAAGAAAATACCTTTTTCTCAGCACCCCATGGAACTATGGAACTTTCACTAAAATTGACCACATACTTGGTAATAAATCAAATACGGATAGATTAAAAATAAATGGGAATAACTCCCAGAATCCTATCAGATAACCATGGATAACAACAAGCCACAGAAAGCCTACAAACTCATGGAAACCAAAAATCTCTCAATTGAACTACCTCTGGGTCAAGGAAGAAGTAAAGAAAGAAATTAAAGATTTCCTAGAATTTAATGAAAACGAATTCTCAACACACCCAAACTTATGAGACACAATGAAAGCAGTGCTAAGAGGAAAGTTCATAGCACATAGTGCCTACATAAAAAACTTGGAGAAATCTCACACAAGAGACCTAACAGCACAGCTATTATTCTATTCTAGAACAATTAGAAGCAAACTCACCTAGAGGGAGTAGACAGCAGGAAATAATCAAACTCAGGGCTGAAATCAATACAATAGAAACAAAGAGAACAATACAAAGAATCAATGAATCAAAGAGTTGGTTCTTTGAGAAAGTCGAAAAGATAGATAAACCCTTATCCAAACTAACCAAGAAGCAGAGGGAATATATCCAAATTAACAAAATAATAAATGAAAAGGAGAACATAACAAAGACACCAAGGAAATCCAGACAATCAATGGGTCATATTTAAAAAAAAATTGTACTCCACAAAATTGGAAAACCAAAAAGAAATGGACAGCTTCCTGGACAGGTACAACTTACCAAAATTAAATGAAGACCAAATCAAAGGCCTAAATAGACCTATAACCCCCCAAGGAAATCCAAGCTGTTATTAAAAGTCTCCCAAGGGGGGGGGGAAGCCCAGGGACAGATAGCTTCAGTGTAGAATTCTACCAGATTTTCAAAAGACTGATACAGTACTCCTAAAATTGTTTCACACAACAGAAACAAAAGAAACATGCCAAATAGTTTTTTTATAAGGGTACAGTCATCCTGATACCCAAACCACACAAAGATGCAACAAAGAAAGAGAATTACAGACCAATCCCCCTCCATGAATATTGACACAAAAATACCAATAAAGTACTGGTAAACCCAATTTAAAAACATAAAAAATCATCAACCATGATCATCCCAGAGATGCAGGGATGGTTCAACATACTCAAAACTGTCAATGCCATCATTGTATAAACAATGTGAAAGAAAAAAAAAAACCCACACATGATCATCTATTAGATGCTGAAAAAGCTTTTGACAAAATCTAACACTTTTTCATGATAAAAGTCCTGGAGAGATCAGGAATACAGGGAAAATACCTAAATATGATAAAGACGAAACACAGCAAGCCGACAGCCAACATCAAGGTAAATGGAGAAACTCTCAAAGCAACCCCACTAAAATCAGGAACAAGACAAAGCTGTCCTCTCTCCCCTTATCTATTCAATATAGTTCTCAAAGTTGTAGCTAAAGCAATAAGAGAACAAAAGGGGATCAAGGGCATTCAAACTAGAAAGGAAGAAGTCAAACTATCTCTATTTGCAGATGATATGATAGTATAGATAAGTGACCCCAAAATTCTACCGATGAACTCTTACATCTGATAAACACCTTCAGCAATGAAGCAGACTACAAGATTAACAACAACAAAAAATCAATAGCACTCCTATACACAAGTGATAAAAGGGCTGAAAAAGAAATTAGGGAAACACTGCCCTTTACAATAGCTGCAAATAATATCAAATATCCTGGGGTAACTCTAACTAAAGAAGTAAAAAATCTGTATGACAAGATCTTATTGTCACTGAAGAAATTGAAGAAGATATCAGAAAATGGGAAGATCTCCCGTGCTCTTGAATAGGTAGGATCAACAGTAAAAATGGCAATCTTGCCAAATTCCTCATCAAAATCCCAATTCTTCACAGACCTAGAAAGAACAATACTCAACTTCATATGGAATAACAAGAAACCCAGGGTTGCCGAAACAATCTTGTTCAATCATAGAACTTCAGGAGGCATCATCATCCCTGATTTCAAGCTATACTAGAGCTACAGTAATAAAAAAAAAATGCTTAGTACTGGCATAAAAACAGACTTGTGGATCAATGGAATCCAACCACCCTGACATTAATTCACACACCTATAAACACCTGATTTTTGACAGAGGCCAAAAATATACAATGGAAAAAACGTAGTATGTTTAACATATGGTGCTAGCACAACTAGATGGTGGTATGTAGAAGAATGCAAATAAAACCTTATCTGTCACCTGCACAAAATCAAGTCCAAGTGGATCAAAAATCTCAACATAAACCCATTTACATTGAACTTGATAGAAAAGAAAGTGGGAAATACCCTCTAATGCATTGGCACAGGTGACAACTTCCTAAATATAACACCAGTAGCACAGACACTAAGAACAACAATTAATAAATGGGACCTCCTGAAACTGAGAAACTTCTGTAAGGCAAAGGACATTCTCAATAAGACAAACGACAGCCTACAGAATAGGAAAAGATCTTCACCAACCCTACATGTGACAGAGGACTGATCTCTAAAATATATAGAGAACTCAAGAAACTAGAGACCAAAAACCCAAATAATCCAATTGAAAATGGGGTTCAGTGCTAAAAAGGGAATTCTCAATAGAAGTACAAATGGCTAAAAGAAACTTAAAGAATTGCTCAGCATCCTTAGCCATCAGAGAAATGCAAATCAAAGCAACTCTGAGATACCATTTTACACCTGCCAGAATGGCTAAGATCAAAATCACAGATGATAGTGTATGCCGGAGGGGTGAGGAGGAAGGGGAACACTCTTCCATTACTGGTGGGATTGTAAACCTGTACAGCCAGTTTGGAAATCAGCATGGTGGTTCTTCAGAAAACTGGGATTCAATCTACACCATGATCCAGCAATACCACTATTGGGCATATACCCAAAGGATGCACATTCTTACCACAAGGGCATTAGCAGCTCAGCTATGTTCATAGCAGTATTATTTGTAATAGCCAGAACATGAAAGAACCTAAATTCCCCTCAACTAAATAATGAATTAAAATAAAAAACTGTAATACACTTACACAATGGAGTACTACTCAGAAGTTAAAAAAAAAAAAAAAGAACATCCTGAAATTTGCAAGCAAATGGATGAATCTGGAGGGTATCATTTTGGGTGAGGTAACACAGGCACAGAAAGAAAGACATGGTATGCACTCGCTCATAAATGGATTTTAGACATAAAGCAAAGGATAACCAGGCTACAATCCACAAACCCTGTGCATCTAGGTAATGGGAAGGACTTAAGAGAGACGTCCAGGGATCCCACCAGAGGGGGAAATAGGGAAGATCTCCTGAGTAAATTGGGACCATGATGGGGAGTAAGGGGAGGTGGGAAGAGAACATGAGGGAATGGGATGGTTGAGTTGGGGGAGAGACAGAGAGGGAGAACACTGAAATAGATACCTTGATAGAGGAGCCATTGTGGGGTTAGAGAGAACCCTGGTGCTAGGAAAACATCCAAGAACTCTCAAGATGTCCATGGTTAGGACTCCAAGCAATAGTGGAGAGGGTTCCTAACAGGACTTCCCCTATAATCAAATGAATGACCTCCTTAATTGTCATTATAGAACCTTCATCCAGCAACTGATGGAGGCAGAAGCAGAGATCCACAGCTAAGTACCAGGTCGAGCTCCCAGGCCAACTGAAAAGAGACAGGAGAGATTGTATGAGCAAAGGGATTAGGATCACGAGGAAGAGACCCACAGAGAACTCTGACTGGAGCTATTGGCAGCTCATTGACTCCGAAATGACAGCTGAGGGACTTCATGGAAAGGAACTAAACTCTCTGAATGTAGACGGCAGTCAAAGGGCATGGACAGTTTGTGGAGCCTCTTGCAATTAGACCTCAGTTTATTCCTGGTGCCTGAACTGGTTGCTGGGAGCCCATTCCCTACAGAGGAACACCTTGCTCAGCCTTGATACTGGGGGAGGGACTTGGACCTACCTCAACTAGATGTGCCAGAAAGAACTGGCCCAGCTTGGGGACTCCTTGCCCTCCCTGGGAATGTTTGGGAAGGGGGAAGGCTGGGGGAGGACTAGGAAGAGAGAGGGCAGGGGCAGCAGTGGCGGGTATGGGAAAAAATATTTAAATAAAAAAACCTGAAAACTTAAAAGAAAAAAAAACTTAAAAAATTTTTTTTGATGCATGAAGCCTGGCTGTGGTGTTGTATGTCTTTAATCCTAGCACTTATTAAAAGGCCAGCCTGGTCCACATTGTGAGCTCCAGGACAACCAGGACTACATAGATAAGCCCTGTCTCAAAAAGGGGGAAAAAAGATGCATAAACCAAAAAGCAGAAAGCTGGGTATTCCCCAGTCACACACATTAGCATCTGTAACCTATAAAAATAAAATATAATAAAGAGAAGCTGAATTAATCAAAACTAGGAATGTAGGAACATTCAGAAACCAGATTAAGCAGCAAACACTCTGCATACACCCACACTGGGAACCCTGCAAAATCCTTGTAAGATCAATGACTTTCTGGAAAAAATTATGACAGATTGATTTAAGTAAAAGAAATGTTTGTATGCTGTAATAAAAAGAAGAGGGAAATGGAGAGAATTCCCCAAACTTGCTTTTAACAGTGAGTGTTTGCTTTCCTAGATGCTTTTACCCACAGTGATTTGAGAGTTTGAAAGACAAGATGTTTCCGTATGGAAATTAATTTTCGAAGCTCCCCATACAAGGAACAAGAGAGAGCCGTGGGGGGGGGGGGATACACTCAAGGTACAGTGTAGGTTTGAAACTTAAAAAACAAACAATAAATAACAACAACAAAACCCTCTTATGGACCAGTGGGGTGTGCTATTTAAACAGTGACTACATGGGATCCATTTTGAGTGTTCTGGTAAAATCTAGGAAGGAGTCAGCCAAGATTCTGACTTTATCCATGTTCCCTTTTGAAAAGATTTTTTTTTAAAAAAATTTAAGTGCGCACGTGCGCGCGTGTGTGTGCGTGTGTGTGTGTGTGTGTGTGTGTGTGTGTGTGTGTGTGCGTGTGTGTGTGTGTGTGTGTGTGTGTGTGTGTGTGTGTGTGTGTGTGTGTGTGTGTGTGTTGTAGGAACTGCTGAGAAGTCCAGACAAGTCTGTCAGATTCCCTGAGGCTGGAGTCACCAGCAATGGTGAGACACATAAATGCTGGACTAGAACTCTGGTCCTCTGTAAGAGCAATCACTGCCTTAAACACCCCCACCTCCCAAGGCCCCACCCCTGAGCCATCTCTCCAGCCCTATCCTTTTGGGCTTTTAAATTGTTTTGTCTAAGGAAGTGTGTGAGGGCTGAGATGGCTGGAAATGCTGGGGACAAAAACTAACAAACCTTTCTGTTTCCACGCTCCAGCTTTATGGAATGTGGACACAAAGAGCTCACTCAGGAAAGGGCGGGGGGGCTGTTTGAAAATCTTGCTCTTTAGCGGGGCCAGATTCAGGGATCATTCCTCAGGTTCATGGAGCTGGCAGCCTCATGCTTGGTTTATTTTCCTACTGTGGCTGGTCTAAAATTCGCAGTGATTTTGAGTCAGGAGCCCATGTTTTCATCTCCCACTTGGCCACAAAATTATGTATGGTCTCAAGAAAGCAATACACTTCTGAGAATCCATTGAATGAAAGGTGCCTCTATGTCAGTTGCAAGCTGATCCCCACTCTGTGACTTTCTGGAAAACAGACAACAAAAAGATAGGGGGTGGTCAAGAGGTGGGAGTACACAATGTTGTGTGACTTTCCCTGAGGAGAAGGGAACAGATATTTGTTCACCCAGGTACGGCAACAAAGAAATAATCCTACTCAAGTCTACTTTATGAGTTTATCAGGGTTCCTTAGAGGAGCATGAGAAACTCAAAAGCAGCTGTACCACAGGAAAGCTCATCCTGCATGGAGGAGGATGCAGCAAAGCTGCCTTCTTGGAGCTCCCAGAAGCTTGGGAAGAACAACTTGCAGGCAGCATCACCTATCCAAACACTAGGCTCTCCACATCCAACAATTATTTACCATTGACGTTGGCAAGAGCCTTGTGAACCTTGAAACTTTCCCCTTAGTCTTCCAAGTCCCAGGAGCCACCTTCCTCCCTCTATGGTTGGGGATTGAGTGTGCTGAGTAAGTAGATGCAGAGGATTTTTCAGGCAGCGAAACTATTGTTTAACAGGGTTACTACCACAGAAATCCAGTAGCTCTGCAGTGCTCTCCCAGCTGAACTGTTCCCTCCAGGAGGGAAGGGGAGTCCAGAGACAAGCAAAATGTTACAAGTCTAGGAAGGTAGAAGCCAGGAAGATTCTCGAGGCTCCTCCCTGCTTTGTGGAAGGAGTAAAAAGCTGTCTAGCAAGAGGCTGTGAGTAGCCGAGCTGCAGAGAGACTTTCAGACTTCTGGGACGTCTGAAGAGAGTCCACAGACAAGGCTTTGGTGAATCATGGCCTGGGGTGGGCTTCTGGGCAGAGCAGCTGCTTCTGAGTTATCCCTGGCCCAGGAAGCAGCCCCTCATCCACACACCCACTCTGACCCGAGTGAAAACTCACT
Source organism: Phyllotis vaccarum (assembly GCA_033318265.1). NCBI lineage: Eukaryota > Metazoa > Chordata > Mammalia > Rodentia > Cricetidae > Phyllotis > Phyllotis vaccarum. Next base: position 54,420,430 of record JARWLC010000011.1, on the reverse strand, counting down.
GGTTCAGCCAAGTTGGACTTTGGTGTAATTGTTACCTAGTCTGTTGTGGGTTCCCTTTCTGGGATGAATAAGGGGTGTGTGTGTGTGTGTGTGTGTGTGTGTGTGTGTGTGTGTGTGTGCTTACCTGTGTGTTTTGTCTCTCAGAAAAAGCAAGTTCTAATGTAAGCAATGCTCTTGGATGATAAGGCGTGGCTCTGTAGGCCCATGACTTGTAACAAGTGCTTCATATTGGTGGAGATATTGGGGAGGCTGTGGCGAAGGTTATAGTTTAAGGAGAGCTCCGTACTTTGTTTCACTTTGTCATATAAATCTAAAACTGCTCAAAAAATACAACACTTAAAAAAAAAAGAAAACAATAAAAAACTACTCGGTGATCCCAGGAACTCACATAGAAAGCCAGATGCAGTGGAGTGTACCACTCCAATGGCCAGATGGGAGACAAGACAAGAGGTTAAAAGAAGAAGCTGCAGGCTAGCCTAAGGTAGGCAGTGTGGCAAACAGCATCAACCCACCACAGAGGCCCTGTCTAGTCTCAACAGGGCAGAAGGAGAGACCAACACCAAGTGAGTGGTCCTTTGACACCACCCAGAGTATGAGTACGCCTGAATCCACACACATCTCTCTCCTCTCTCTTTTGCCTCTCTCTGTCTGTCTCTTTTGTTCTCTCTGTCTCTCTCTGTCTCTCTCTCTACACACACACACACACACACACACACACACACACACACACACACACCCTGATAATAAATCAAAACACAACGACATTGTACCCATGAGGACCAGGGATGGCACCATAAACTATGGTAGACAAACATGTAAATGCTCAAACTTGACACTTTCCAAACAATACCCAGGGGGCAGAGGGCAGAGGGCAGAGGGCCATCACTGTGTTGGCCACCCTCTCTGTGACTCTCCGGCTGTCAGGATGATTTAACTGTCTTCCTAGAAAGGCTGTTCTGCAGCATGGCTGACAGGGAAGCTCTGAGTCTGTGCCTACCCCATGCCACAGTATCTACTGCCTGAGCCCTGGGCCAGGTCTCACTGAGCCATGATGGTCCCAAAGGAACACTGAAGATTCAGCATTTAGGGAGCCTCATTGAGGCAGAGACTCATTTTAGCTCAGGCTGGCCTGAACCTGGCTGTGCAGCCCAAGATGGCCTTGACCGTCTAGCAATAGATGTTTTTTGGTGTGGTTCTTTTTCAAAATTACAAGCATGACTTAAATGCTTCTTTCCTTTAGCATTTTCTTTTCATGGCTCTTATTACTAAGACTGGCCATGCTTGGTGTTCTCATTGACAAGCAAAACTTATGCTTTAAAACCAAGATTAAATCCAGAAACCGCACCACGGGAACTCACCAATGTCTATACATAACAGCTGATTGAAAGTCTCTGGTTAAAGTCTGGCTTCCACAACATTTTCTCACAGCCGAGTAGTTGGTCTCGGTTTCTAGAAGGCTGCCTTTCTCCCCTACTCAATCACAACGATGACCTCATCCTTTCCCGTGCCAGAGGAGGGAAGTGGGCTTAGACTAGAGGCAGGGAGGCTGGCTCCCATTTCCTGACTTTCAGGGAATTCATCCGCTAGGCCTGGATTCTGGACATCCCTCAAAGCTGATGGAGCTTGAAATTTAGACTCATCATGAAAAAGAGAAAGTTTCCCAGTTCCCAAAGGGAAGGCTCCTGCCAAGGGCTGTGGAGCTATTCAGTAGTCCTTCCTAAGCAAGCAAGCAAGCCACAGACCAGACAGAATGACAGGAGACATTTTCTATCCGGGTGCTGCCTTATGCTAAGAGCTGAGTGAGAACAGGATTGTCTGGTAACTTTAGGAAACATCCTGAAATGACTCGGAGGACCTGGGTCTTTACAATGTCTTGGCTGTGTTCTGTGTACACCAGAGGCAATAAAGAAAAATTTGGGCTTGATTTCTCTGTGTATTCTGAACACTCTGGGGAGGCCATTATACCATAGGTCCCTTTAGGGTCTATTGTATGGCGCTTGTAAATAGCTGCTTGCTTTGTTTGATGAATAGGAAGGCTGGATTGCCCTTTTCACTGTTTCATTATTCCTTTTAAGGGTCTCTCTCTCTCTCTCTCTCTCTCTCTCTCTCTCTCTCTCTCTCTCTCTCTCTCTCTCTCTCCTCTCTCTGTGTGTTTATAAACCTGAACTGTGTGCTGATGGAACCCTCCCAATCTCCATCCACACTTACTTCCCTCTCTGGGTCCTCAGCACCCTCCAGTCCCTCCCAGCTTCTCTTGGTGGGGTGCTGTTTCCCAGACCGTGCAGGCTGTGTGCAGAAATCACAGCAATCACAGGCTCACCCCCTCCTCCTATATCAGAAGACACTGAGATGCCCAGGCCATCAGGTTGGACAAGGACAGCAAAGACAGTTCTTGGGGAATACATATGGCATTTGCTGAGTGAGACTTGCCCGTGGCATTGACCATCTGGGGTAGCTGCAAGCTTTCCTTGAGGACAGTCCCCTCTTCTCTTGTGTTTGTTTTTCTGCAGCTTTAGAGCCCACACCACTTTGAGCACACCTAAATATATTATTTGCCTGTTGCTTTAAATTGCAAACATTTCCATATGCAACGTTGCACCCAGGGGAGGGTAGTTTTCAACTGGCTAAGTAGGCAGGCTCTGATGTAACAAACACAGGGGAATCCTGCTTTAATGCCAAGGATCTCCACCACTGCCTCCCAGCAGTATTTTCTTTCTGTCTCCGCTTTGTTTCCTGTGAAATAGGAAGGTGGTTGAAGAGAGCTTCTCTAGATGATGAGCTGGTTTGAGCCTAATAGTTCCCTCCCTCTCTCCCTCCCTCCTTCCATTCTCCCCCTCTCCCCACTTTCCTCCAGTTCTCCAGGATAGAATCTCATGGATACAATGGCTAAGTCATAAGGTACGCAGGGCTTAGTTTGTAGGTATCTGAAAATTACTTTACAGAGCATGTGTTTCATTTTCTATTATCAACATGGATATATGAAGAAGGCCAAGGTGCCTTGGAACTTTGCCAGTATTTGGTATTATGGTTATTTTTCTTTTTAGCCATTTGTATTTAAGTTTGTGTAGTCAGAAGTTTCTCTGCCCTGCCTAGTGGTCCTGCAGTCATTTAGTCCCAAATAATCACACAGAGGCTTGTATTAATTATGAACTGTTCGGTTTATGGCTTGGGCTCATTATCAACTAGCTCTCATAATCTAACAAAAGCCATTTTTATTAATCCGTGTATTGCCACATGGCTCAGTGGCTTCACCTGTGTCCCATTACATCTTGCTTCCTTGGACAGCAGCTTGCTGTGTCTCTTTGACTCTGCCTTCCTTTATCTGTTTTCATTTCCCACCTGCCTCTGTGCTGCCTTTCCATAGGCCAAAACAGTATTTGTATTAACCAATGGTGATAAACATATTCACAGCATACAGAGAGACATCTCACCTCACCCACCCACTATGTTTAGGGTGAGGTGGACTACAAGGAACACTCCACAGTGTACTGCATGACAGCATTTTGAGGGCACAAATATTTGATAACTTGCCTGAGTTATTCAGGCCTTGTGTTGTATGCTTTTGTTCAACTATAGGTTGGCTTCCATGTTCAGAACTCATTGGTTAGAAATATTAAATGCGTTTCAACTTGTCATATTTTCATCTTACAATGAGCTTATAAGAGAACCTCAGTCATTATATGCCAGGGAATAACTATATTGAGGAAACCCACAGGGCTGGAGTGTGCTTCAGTCAGTAAACAGCAAGCACAGGGACTTGAGTTCAATGCTGGATGTGAGGGGCTGGAGAGACAGCTCAGCAGTGGTCACTGAACCACTCTTGCTGCTGACTGTAATTATGACATCACTGTGAATGTAAACACCACTTCAAGGAACGACAGACAGCTAAGATCTCCTTTACTGACAAAGCCACAGTGTGGCACTGATATGATTGTGCTTGTCGCCTACATTCACAGTAGAAAGACATAGTTGGAGACTCAGAATTCTTCCATTAAACATCGGGATAAAAAGCTCCAAGCCATGTACAGTGACATTCAAATAACATTCAAATAAGGGTCATAGACAGGGAGCAGCATGAACTCTCTCCAAGGAAGGTGTCCCCTGGTGCTTTCAGTCTCTTCTGAGGCCACATTGGGGTTTGATCTTGGCAGGTAAAGTCAAATGACTCAGGCTATTTTAAAAAGTGATTTATTTTTACTTTTAAATGTGTGTGTGCTCACATGTGAGTGTAGGTGCCCATATAGGCCAGAGGGGTTAGATTTCCCCAAAGCTGGGTTTGCAGTACTGTGAATCACCAGGCATTGGTGCTGGGAACTGAACTCAGGTCCTTGCAAGAGCAGAAAGTGCGCTTAATATCTGGGCTCTGTCTCCATTCCCTCAAGCAAGCAGACACCCTGGTGCTGATAGCACATGCTGTACAGCACGTCCAAGGGAGGAGAAAGAGCCCCAAGTCCCACCAACTACAACTCTGACCGATTGGAAACAGCTGGTTGGAACGGTATGACAAGTACTAGGCCACTTGGTTGGCTTCCCACACAGATGCATATATAATCAAGAATTCCAGAACTGTGGGAAACCCTTCCTGTTCAGGAAAGAAACATGTGGCATCTGAGCATGGGGCTGCCTAGAAACACTTGGGGAAGAGAGAGATGTGACTGCCCCAATAGAAGGAGTCAGTTCCTACTACACCACAGCTGCACTCACAGGGTGTGATGGTGTCACACAACCTGAGGTTGGACACATTCTGAAACCCCACTGTCCTCGAATAGGCTGGAGCTGAATAACAGGGTCTGAGCCTCAGATCACCCCCCCCCCCAATGAACATCTCTTGGTAAAAATAGAGTTTTCAGACGGTACCTTGATGGATGATGGATGGCTGACATTCCTCCCCCTGCGATTTCTAGCAATTCACACACATGGATATGAAGTGAGATAATAGAGAACAGATTGAAAGTGGGCCAGGGAGGAGGGGGAGCATTGCAGAGGTCAGAGTTCAAGAGAATACAGCACTTACTTCTTAGCTCTGATTTTCACAAGCCTGAACTATGCAAGCAGAGAAGTATTTGTGGCTGCCTTCCAGCCGGGCAGATCCAGTCATGGGAGCCTACGGAGGAATGTTTCTGCATACCAGTTTGCTGCCACCTCCAATTACCCTCAAATTCACCTTGGCTGTGGAGAGGGGGGGGAAAGGAAGACAAAGGAAGGGGGGAAGGTTTCCATATGTCCTGAGGGGTCTCTAATGCAGCCTACAGGCTGTTTCCCTGCTTTGATTGCTCACGTTTCACCACTGAGGCAGCCTCAGTTTTTGTTCGGAGATGTGGGCATGGGTGGGACCACTGAGTTCCTTGGATAGAACTTGCTGAGTCTGGTCATCAGGCTCTGATCTATCCCGATGGTTCTTCTTATGTTACTTAATATATCTGTTTTCCAAGGCTCCTCACAAATGATTGTTGAAGACAGAGTGTAGCTCAGTTGGGAGAGCCTACCATGCAAAAAGGCCTTGCTTGATCTCAGCACCATCCAAACTAGGTGTGATGGTGTGCATCTGTAATACCAGCACTTGTGAGTTGGGAGGATGATGATCTGATCAGGAAGTTCAAGGTTCAACTTTAACTGCATAGTGAGTTATAGGTAGTCTGGACAACATAAGTCCATCTTGGGGGGGGAGAGAGAGAGAGAGAGAGAGAGAGAGAGAGAGAGAGAGAGAGAGAGAGGAGAGAGAGAGAGAGAGAGAGAGAGAGATCATTCAGGCTTGAGTTTCAGCAATGGCTCTCTTTACCAAGTCACATAGTGTTTAGGCTCTATCCCAGGCCATCTAAGCATCTATCTTCAGCGTTCTGTGAGCTCTATGAATTGTGGGTAAAGGTAGTTGTCTTTGTGTGTGTTCACTTCAAGAGATGTGACATACCCTTCCTGATAATCTCAAGGACTAACTAGACATACAGCTAAGGCTCATTGTCCAGAGGAAAGAACACCATGGAGCCTTCATATGTGCACAAGCCCACCCATAGTGCCAGGCCTCTACTGACTCACTTTCTCTTGTATTCAGCAAAGCCAGTGTGGGTCTGGGGATTATCATAGCCTCTGTTTCTCCTGGGCACTCAACAATCCACAGTTTTCTGATGTTGCTTTTTTGTTGCTATGGTAAAAGACCTTACAAAATCAATTTAAGGTAGGGAGGTTTCTTTGGGTTTGGTATAGTCCATCACTATGAGGAAGTCATGGTCACAGATGGGTGAGGTGGTTGGTCACATTGTGTTTACAGTACAGAAGCAGAGAGAGAGAGAGAGAGAGAGAGAGAGAGAGAGAGAGAGAGAGAGAGAGAGAGGGAGGGAGGGAGGGAGGGAGGGAGGGAGGGAGGGAGGGAGGGAGGGAGGGAGGGAGGGAGGGAGGGAGGGAGAGAGAGAGAGAGAGAGAGAGAGAGAGAGAGAGAGAGAGAGAGAGAGAGAAGTGAACTCTGGTACTCAGTTTGCTTCTTTAAATTCCAGTCCTGGAGCCCAGCCGTGGAACAATACCACCCATAGTTAGCGGGGATCTTCTACTTCAGTTAAACACAGTCTAGAAAACCCCTCATAGACCTGTCCAGAGGTTTGTAGCCTTTTGTTGACTAGCAGCCTCAGGTCATGAGGGCTTGAGTCAGGCTGTATTGGGCAATAGTCTCTAGCTGTAAAGAACTGCTTGGCCTCAGCCTGACTCATCAGCTTCACTTTTATAAACAATATGCCTGGGTATCAAAATCAACCTACCCTTGTCTCAGTCAAATCACCCCCCCTACACACACACACACACAAAGAACTATAGCTTCCTGGTAGCTGTGTATGTCTGTGTCCTAGCTCCTTTAAATGCACTCAGTCCTCATCCCATGAAAAGATTGGGGTCCTTTACTATTTCAATAAAGCAATCTCAGCTTGTTGGGATTGGGTCTGATTTCAGGTTTTGCTCCTAAGGAGCTGACTGGATGAGGCCCAGCCTCGTCATGAAAGGTGAACTACTTTCTTTGAAATCTATCATTTGCCTAGCATGAGTAAACAAATAAATGCTGGCAGAGCAATACAATGTCTAGACTAGTATTTGGTTTAACCGTGGATCACTGTCATCTAATAAAGTTTATGTATAGGTGGTACCTTCTGGTAGCAGCTTAGATGAAAGGCACTAGAAGGAAGGAAGCTTTGCATTTTGCCTTTCTTTGCTAGTCAGAAGAATTACTTTGCCTTTACTCTGGCTGGCAATTTCACCTACTCTGTTCTGCCTCTGCTGATTCCTTCACATGTTAGAACATAGCATTTTCAGGTTTCCAATGTAGACTGAAGACCAGAAGCTCTCTAGGGATGTTTTGGGCCTTCAGGGTCAGATCAGAACTGCTGAAGCATCCAGCCTTTCTGAATCAGTAACTACCAAGTTCTACCAAGTTCTTTGCCCCTTTGGGGTGAGATGGCCATTGTTGGACTATACTATGTAAGTCAACCTAGTAAATTCTCTTAAAAGAGAATATATATTAAAATATGTTTTGTGGTTCCATCCCTCTAGAGAACCCTGACTACTACACTGCATACATTGTGTACACATCCTCATTTGTCTGTCTGATAATTCAGTGCCTACTGTCAGGGATAGCACCGACTCATTAAACCATGTTAAGAAGTGGGGTGATAAAAAACTTGTGGGAGACTCGCAAACACTTCTGTCATTGACTTACTGAATGGGAGTCCACCACGAAATCCTCTTAAGAACTAGAAATCCAATAAGGCAGCTAATTCGGAATTTGAACTATCCAGATACTTACGTAATTAGCCATCCTCATCTGGAGACCATCTACTTTGTTAGGAGCAGCAAGAGTTTTCAAGGAGTTGTGGAGGACCATTGATGTAAATGCTTTATAGCTGTAATACAAGCAAAGCAAGCTTTGTGTAGCTGGGGCAGGGCCAGCCTAATAAATCACTCTTGTCTGGAAAGCCTCTCTTGCTACTGAGGGAAACCTAAACAAGCCTGCAAGCTTCCCCAGCTCTTAGTTGACTTAAAATTAGTAGCTCTGAAGGTCAGACTGTGGGCCAATGCAGCAGGAGTCTCCTACAAGCTTTGTTTGGATACCTCTGTTATCAGCATTTATGACGATAATGGTTGCCTAGGCTACTTTTCAGAGCCAGAGAGGTTGCCTTTGCTTCAACACTGATTTGAAAACAGTCTTTCCTTGGACCTGCATATGTGTTGTGTGACTGAATTGGGGGAGGAGGGGATGATTTGGTGTATTTGTGTCTGTCACAATTGCTGACTTAGCCCTGAGGTCAGATTCTAGTGAGCTCTGTGTGTAGCCATGGTGGCCATTTGAGAAATGCTTCTTTCCCGAAACTGGAAAAGAGGGAACTTTAACTTGGTCTTGATTTTCTTAATTCTTCTGTTTCCCTTTAAGGCTTAAGTCACCCACCAGCACCCATGACCCTAAAACCAGAGTATGAGAGGAAAGAAAAGAGGTGGTACTTGGATGCCTGGAAGGTCTCTGCTTGTTCCGAGAAAAAAAGAATTGAAAATTTCTCCTATTTTTCAGCCTGTCCCCCCCATTCTCACCATGTATATGAAACCTCTCAGCCCACCCTGGGTGGAGGGGCTAGCCTGGGAGTCGGGTTCCTTTTTCTTCATTCTCTGACCACCAGAAAAACTCTACCTTTTATGCCTTTGTGCACGTTTCAGCATCCATTTTCTGTAGGCTAAGCTTTGAGACTCCGGGCCCCTTAGCTGAGGAGTAAGTATTTCAAAAGTATGGATAGTTCCTGCTGTTCTAACCCCATGGGGCTGGCTATGTGGCTAGTTCAGGTAACACTTGTTTAGATGCATAAAGCCCTGAGTTTAATCCTCATCAGCCTCATAAAACCAGCCTGGTGCTACTGCATACCTGTAATCCCATTTTAACAGGTCACCTCTTTAAAGACAGGATATTCCAGGATCCTGGAGATTAGAACTCCAGCATGTAAACTTGTGGAAAATATAATTCAGCCTTCAGCAAGTGTCCTTGGGCCTTATCCCAGGAGAAATCAAAAGCTCCATGTCTGCAGAACCCCTTTTGAACCTACTGAGGCAGTGCCTGGAGGCTGTATCTTTACGTTCTTAGGGGAGTCATCATACTCATTGGCCATCCAATGGCTGTGTCATCCTCAATTACCATCATGGTCCAGGACCACCAGAATGCCTGAAAATCCAGCAGAGCAGGAAAGGCCCGGTAGGAATAGAGAGGAGAAAGGAAAACTAGCAGCAGATGGGACAGTGCACTTGAATTTCAGAAGCTGGAAACTAGACCAGAGATGCTGCTTGAAGGGGAAAAAGTGTTAAAGCTCTGGATCTGTGGAGGAGGGAGGGCTTCAGGAGAAGGAACAGTGAAGGTGGAGAAGAAGATATCCAAGACAACAGCTGATGCTTCTCCCTGCAGCAACCACCCTCCCCCCCCCCCCCCCCCCCCCCCCGCCAGTCTCTGATTATGGACTAGAGAGAGCAGGTTGGAGTGCCAGGCATGGGAGGAGGGCAAATGGGTGCCTTTATTTAAGAAGAGTAAGGTTTGTCAGGCACATGGTTTGTTTCTCAGAATTAATTGTTGGGAATTCAGCCCCCAGATTTACCGGCTGATGCGATTTGGAAGTGTAACCTTCAGGAGGTCATAAGAATGAGGTGAGGTCATGAGGGAGGGGATGGCTCGATACATCAATGGCTGTATGAGAAGAGATTGCAGTTAGAATGCATGGTCTTTTTCTCCATGAGCTCCCGTGCATTACCTCAGATCCCTGCAGATCTTTCCTCCAGCTACAGCTCACCAGACACAGGTACCATGGCTGTTTCTTGTTCAGGGGTCTCTGCAACCACCTCAGCCAGCAAAGTAATAATCTGCAGGAAGGCAAGAAGGCAGTTCAGTTCAACATGACTCAGTTGTCAGGGTTTGTTCAAACTTTGGAAGTCTGACTTCAAGAAGTTTATTTGGAACATGTTTAAGTATAGCACCAGTTAGTGAAAGCTTTCCTGGTGATATTTAACTCAATCCTGTATGAACAATGAAACTTAAGGCATGACTACATCAAAACACTTTGTAAAGTACATGTGACATCTTCCATAAAAAATGGGTTCCATAAATTGACTACTTGTGACATCTATTAACCACGTCTGCTGTCAGCTTTCTGGGTGGATAATAGTATGCACCCCTTCCTTAGAAAGAACAACCCTGTATGTTTAACATCTCTGGTTCCCCTACTACTTATCTGTGAACACAGGGAACCCTGTGCCTCCTATACCCTTGCAGAACATTTGTTTCAATAAACAACTCCAGATGCAGTGCCATCGTTCAAATCTCAGGTACCTCTCAAAGGTTTGTGTGTCCCAGCTGGTAGCAAAGAAGTGGATATGACTCCAAGTTGATAGAGCCATGCCCTTGAAGTGGAATATGGGTCCCCATCTTTTTGGCTTTCAAGTGAAGGATTTTATTTCTTGCTGTGGAATAATCTTTTTGTACACTATAAAGATCTGTCATTCAAACTGGTTTAATAAAAATCTAGCCAGGCAAGAAGTAGAGGCAAGACAACCAAACTGAGGACACTGGGAAGAAAGGAAAGCAGAGTCAGGGCAGCTGAGAGAGACTCAGAAAGAGGTAGGATCATGTCCTCAGGTTGAAAGAAGTTACCACCATATGGCAGAGGGCAGATAAGAATTATATATTAACTAAAAATGTAAAAGCTAGTAACAAGCCTGAGCTATTGGCTGAGCATTTATAAGTAACATTTAGTCTCTGTGTTGGTTTTCTGGGAGCTGGCAGGTGGGAAAAATGTCTGCCTACAATTTCTTCACATATACTTGCCATGGAGGGCCTGCCCAGGCCTCAGGGCAACGGATCAATCTGATCATGAACTAGAATCCCTGAAAGGATGATTGTAAATGATCTTTTCTTTTCATAGCTAGGTTGTTTCAGATATTTGTTACAATGACAGAAATCTGAGAAACAGAAAATGGACCAAGACTGAAAGCCTTGTTTCTAGCCTCTTGAAGTGAATAGTGAATGTTTAAAGGTTAAAGTTCCAAGTTCAGAAGGGGTGAGATGAATTTATTATTTTTACATATAGAGGGACATAAACATGCAAACAAGAGAGTAAACATAAAGCAAAGTCAGGGTCCAGGTCCTGGGTGCTCATTAGCCTGAAGTTCAAGGTCCTATGCCCTGTCTCCTTCAGATACATGTCCCACATTCCTGTGGCACTCACAGTTCATCAGCTCATGCGTCACTGTGTCACCAGGGGGACTCTGCATGCTTCTTGGTTCTTCACATCTTATGCTGACACTTGTATTTGGAGGGCTTCTGCTCAGCTGCAGTTATCAGGTCTTGGAGTGACCGTAACGGACCCTGGTAGGAAAAGATCTAGATGCCAGCACCACTGCTGCCTTATACAGCCAATTCTTACCTCTGCTGCCGGGAAACAGGAAGACAAGGTGGCCTTGTTGGTGCTGTGGGAGCTGTGGGGCAGGGCCCTTCACCAGGAGACCTTGGCTGAATCCCATCCCGTGACCATGCCAACTTTTCTATGTGAGAAGGCACAACCAAACTCAGGGCCAGTTGTGGAGATGGAAACTCTTATGAAACATTACTGACTCCATTGACTATCACCAAGTGGAATCAGCTAGTGAGGCCTTTTGGGTCTTCTTTTCAGGAAGCACTTAATTGGATTCAGTAAATTGAGCCCTTTCAACGAGGCTGATTGACTTTACAATGTATTATAGATGAAAAAGAAATGGTTAGTTATTGGGAAAGACTGGTTGCAAAATCAGTAGACAGAAATGGGACAGACAGAGAATTCTATGTTCTCAAAGGTCCCTGGTGCCACACCCAAGTCTCCCAATAAGCAAAGAAAGCTTATTGGGCAAATACGTTTTAGCGCAACAAACAGTCTGGAAATAATAGAATTGAGTATTGTGCTTTATCATCTGCACAAGTTACAGAAGGCAGGATATAAACAGTGAACTGATAGAATCTGTAAAGAAAGAAAATTTATGAAAATACACGTGAACTCAAAGATCAGAAAAACATTTTCCCCACTGTGATGTATTTGGCCACAGAGCTTTAGCCCCTGTACAGAAAGATAGCATTAGTTTATTTAATATTTATTTTTATTTTTGTATATGTGTCTTTGTGTGTATCACATGTGTGCAGGTGCTCATGGAGGCCAGAAGAGGGCGCCAGATCTCCTGAAGGTCTGGACTCTGGTCTTCTGGCAAAATAGGAAGCATTCTCAACTGCTGAGCCATCTCTCTAGCCTAATTTGTTTAATTTTATTTTTATTGTTGCTTTGTTTTATTTTATTTATTTATATTTTTTAAGAAAGGTTCTCATGAAAGCCAGACTGGCTTTGAACTTTCTATGTAGCCAAAGATGACTCTGAACTCAAGGCTCTCTTGTATCTGAATCTCTGAAGTTACAGATGTGTACCATCATGGCAGGCTCAAACTCAAACCCAGAAATAGGAACAGTGATTCCTAAGATTTGTATATGTATACATCTCATGTATTTAGAAACAACGTTTGCAAATAACATACAAGCAATCAAAGAAATCATAACTAGTGTTAGACTAGACAAATATTTTTATTGTATGTGAAAGGCAATGGTTACTGCAATGGTATGTAAATACTTGAGCAGTAACAAAAATGTAAAAAGTAAAAGGCAGCAAAATAAATAAGGCTGTGGCCATTGCTCAGTGGGACCCGAGATTCAATCCCTATTACTGCTAAAACTAACTAACTAGCTAGCTAACTAACTAACTAGCTAACTAACCAACCAAAATACAAAACTAGACAACAACAATAATACTTAAGATGGCAGAACATATGAATAGCTTTTAAACAGAGGTAGTAATCTTAGAGGATATGCTAATATTCGGTTCACAGTTTACAGAAATTATAGAGTGATATTTCCCATTGATAGTAGACATGTAGGAAAGGTTGTCCACTCATTAATGGTTTAACTGTGAAATATAATCCTTTGAGAAGAACATCAATTATTTAAAATTTAAAATATGCACATTATAATACAGCTTTTCCATGCTGGAGAATTTAGGCCTTTCTTCCCCAGGAAGAGGTCTAAATGTTTTACAAAATACATTAAACATATCCTCATGTCAACCAGGACTGGATACCCCAGAACAATCAGTTAGTTCTTTAATTATCTATTCCCAAACTTGCAGTGTTTTAAGTTTTAAGTATTTTAAGTTCATCTCTCTGTCCTGACTCTAGTTCAAGCCTTGGAGAAGGAACATATGACTTTTTTCTTTGCTTACCAAATTCTCTTCAGGCAGTATAGAGCGCGAAGGCTCAGAGAATGAATACCTGTTGATAGAATTGATTCTGTAATACAAAAAAAAAAAAAAAAAAAATGCACTTATACCCGCAGGAGGGGGAGGAGGACAGGAGAGGACAATGATAGGGGGGGTCAGAGGGAACACAAACAAAGCACAATAATATACACTTTACTATTTACTCTATCTAAAAAAAATTAATGAATGGATTTAAATATGCAGTTATAGAACTTCCTACACCCTTACCTGCTCATAGTTTTTCCATGATGCTTCTCTTCTACCAAAATGCAAGTGGACCTTGACCCTAGAAAAAGGCCAATGCATCTAATGAAGATCCTGTGGTGATATATTGTATATTTAATGGCAGTGGTGGTGCACATGCCATTAGTCCTAGCACTTGGGAGTAGAGGCAGGAGGATCTTGGTGAGTTTGATGCCATCCTGGTCTAAAAATAAATTTCCAGGACAGCCAGGACTTGCTATACAACAAAACCCCAGTCTTGAAAACCAAAACCAAAACGAAAAAAGCTTGGAGAGATGGTTCTGTCCTCTGATATTCCAGACAAATTTTATTAAATATACAATGTATTACTACATAGATGTGAACATGTCTATTCACCCTAACGCGATTAAAAAAAAAAAAGTAGTTCTTTCCAAGTCCAGGTAGGTGAACCATCAATTTATTGGGATTATTTTCAGGAACACAGGTAACTCAAGGGTGGATGGGGTGACAGCTCACAAAAGCTGCATCCCCCTGTCCAGCCAGTACTATTTGTATATCCTCAGAATGAGGGCTCATATACCTTGTTAAATTCCAGGAACTTCCTGAGACTTGGAAATTTTGCCCACTTCTTGAGTCTTTACATCTTCCCTCCAGGAAGGAGGAAATAACTATACAACATTGAGTTTCTAAGAAACATTGAAAAACAGAAAAATCAAACAGCACACAGTGCCGAATAGCATTTTTTTCTGGAATTGCTGTGTGTGTTTACCGAGAAACTGCTACCTTGGCTAAGCACACTGGATGTGGTCAGCTGTGAAGTGGAAGCCAATGTCTTCTTTTGCACTGTGGCTTTGGTTGTTAATTTTCCTTTCTTAGTCTCCCTTCACCAAGCATAGAGCTGAAACATGGTAAGCATTCCTAAACACTAGGCAGCTGTGATCTCCTTGCAGAGGAAATCTATATTCAGAGGAAGTATATGCTGTATGAGCTGCATTCAGGCACGGTTTAGATTTAGTGCCATTGGCTATGAGTTCAGTGTTCATGAATCAAAAATACGGTTTATCCAACCAGGAAAGGAACTCATGCAATCTGCTGCAGTATGGACTGCTTCAGAAAATACACCATGAGGCTATTGTAAAGGATGAAAAAGTGGCTAGACATGTTGTACGGAGTTAATGACTCCCTCAACTGTCCCCATTTCAAACTCAGAAACAGTGGACAACAAGCAAAGACAAGGTCAGAGTCATGTTAGCCCTTTCTTGGGGAGTGCTGGCTTGGCTTACATGTTTCAAAAGACAATATGATATGAAAAATGTTAAACATCTTTAAACAAGGAAGCAGCAATGGAATTGGGTTATAGTTATTTTTTTGTTTTGTTTTATACGTACATATGTGTGTGTTTACTTGTGTGTGTGTGTCCATGTGACATTTCACTCATGTATCAGTCAGAAGAACTCTCCCACCATGTGTCCATGTGTTTTCGGAGGATCAAACTCAGATCATTTAGGCTTGGTGGCAAGTAAGCATCTACTGGAATTTTGTATTTATTTATTTATTGCTTTTTCTTGTTGTTGTTTTGTTTTGTTTTAGTCAGGGCCACATTTTGTAGCCCTGGCTGACCTGCAATTCACTATGTAGGCAGACTGCCCTCAAAGTCACAGAGATCTGCCCGAGTCGGCCTCACAAGCTCTGGGATCAAAGGTGTGTGGCATCACATCAAACTCACCCTAGAATTTTTAAAGCTTCTAAGCTACATGGGGGAAGGCTATTTTTGGAGGAACACAGCTTTAGCACCGAGGAGTGTGCCATGCATGCCTCTGACTCCAGTGCTATTGAAAGAGGCATGGAGAGAGGAGGAGCCTGGGGCTTGCTAGCCATATCTGAGTGGCAGTGAAAACGTGAAAAACTGAGATCTCAGTTCAGTGAGAAACCTTGTTTCCACGGAATGAGATCAATAAAGGAGGACACTTTACATTCAGCCCCAGTCCCTGCATATGTGCTCAGGCACAAGCACTTGTTTTTTTGTTTGTTTATTTGTTTTGTTTTGTTTTGAGGCAAAGCCTCACATTATAGTCCAAGCGGACATAGAATTTACCACATAGACCATGTAGGCACAAACCCTCAGCCATCCTTTTTGCCTCAGCTACCAGGCTTGGCTGCATACATACTTTTCAAATACGCTGCCATGGTAAAATGTCTCTAAGCCACGTGTGCTGTGGGATCATGCTCTTGTACACTGTAAATATGTGTTACTCCTACTGGTTTAATAAAATGCTGATTGGCCAGAAGACAGACAGGAAGTGTGGGTGGGGCTACCACACTAAGAAAACTCTGGGAAGAGCAAGAGCATAGCAGAGATGCCAGCAGATGCAGAGGAAGGAAGGTGAGGATGGTGCGCTGAGAAAGATACCAAGCCATGTGGCTCAACAAGATAAGAATAATGGGATAGTTTAAAAGTAAGAATTAGCAAGTAATAAGCCTGAGTCATAGGCCAAACATCTTGCAATTAATGTAAGACTATGTGTGATTATTTGAGACTGCTGGTCCGGATCTTGGGGCTAGGCAGGGCCAGAAACTTCTGACCACACACCTGCACATGGAATAAACTCAGGAGATAGTATGTTAGACACAAGGGATATTGAAGTTTGATGGAAAAGATGAATTTACCAATAAGAATAGCCCTGAGGAGGCTTCAGGGGCAACAAGTCCAGTGATAGCTGTCAGGATCCAGGGGACCTGTCCTCAGTGGGTGCTTCTCTGCTGCCCCTGGCTAGCATGGGAGGAGATTTTGTATTATTTGATATAATCCTTCACTTCCGCTTTGGAGCCAGCTGGTTCCTGAATGCTCCCTCTGTTCCTTCATGTTTTCTTTCCCTTTGTCAGCTAGCATCATCCCAGTTCTGGAAACAATGGAATGGAAAATTGGTGGAGTTTGTTTTGTTTTAAACTTTTCCCTTCTCAATGTGCCCTTCCCACTTGTCACGCGTCATTCATCTCTGGCTAGGGGGAGAGAAGAGCAATTTGACCATTAGAATGTTGATGACAGTTCTCCACCCCCCATCTCATGTAGCTCAAACTGGCTTAAAATTCACTATGTGGCTGAAAATGACTTTCAAGTTCCTTCCTAGGACCGGGATTACAGCTGTGTGCAACTCTGCTCAATGTTCTGTTGTAAATCAAATCAAATCCTGGACTCTGAGTATTCTAGGCAAGACTGCTACTTGCTGAGGCAGGCCTTGAACTCCTTCCTGCTTTTGCCTCCTGCTTCCATGGTCGTTCAGCTTTCACTGCTACTGGTGAGGAAGGTGAGTGTGAATCCTGCTCTTTGTACTTGACCTAATTTCCCCCCTTAGGATCTTGTAATGCCATCTTTTTCTCCCAAGAACCCTAAATTTAAGTGACAAACTCAGGTGGCAGTAGGTGCTTATTTAATATGACCCAATGACCCATATTTGGTACATTTCTTCTATCCAGACACTGAAATTCTCAGGTTATCGGTTTTAATTGTTAAGGTTGATCTATGCTAGCATGCAGAACAATGGCATTTCTATCATTTTGCTACCTTCTAATTCATCCCCCTCTCCAATAGCCCCCTCCCCCTCCCCTCTGCTGGTTCTCTTCTGTTTCACAGCAGCTTCCTCTGAAGGGAAACCTTGTTCCAGGAGGGAGGATGTAGACTCAGGAGTCTCAAGAGGTAAACAAGTATCACATGTCTGGGAAAGCAGAGAGGCTTAAAATTCCAAGCTTCCTCCCCAGCTTTACAGCAACAGAAAGCAGCTGCTGGGAGGAGGGAGAAACTGGAGGAGGCGGGAGACTGACCAGCTGACCTTCAGAAAAGAGATTTGTAATTAGAAGTTTCTGGCCCGGCCTTTTTGGCCTAGCCCCAAGGTTCTGACCCACTTGCAGCCCCACTGCCATTTAGCCCCAAATAATCACACAAACTTACATTAATTTCATGCTGACTGACCTATGTCTCAGACACATTGCTAGCTAGCTCTTTCTTCCTAACTCAATATATTTCAATTAATCTGTTTAGTAATGTGACTTGGTACCTTTTCTCAGAGCAGTATGGCTGTCTTCTTTCCTCTGTGTCTGCTGGCATCTCTGCTGGTGTCTCTTCCTGTTCCCAGAGATTTCTTAGTCTGGTAGCTCTGTCTACACTTCCTGTCTGCCTTCTGGCCAATCAGCATTTTATTAAACCAGTAGGAGGGACAAATATTTACAATGTAACTGAACATAATCCCACTACAGAGATTCTCAAACATGTGGAAGTGTTGATAAATTGTGCAGAGGTCTGAAGATGCCAGGTTTGTAAGTTGTCAGCCATACCAGGGTGGGCTTTCCAGTGACATAGGTGCCATGGAGTCATCCCTGTTTCTATATGTCACCTTTCATTTGCACTCCTACTAGTAACTACAATAAAAGTTACTGGTACCCCAAATTGGACTTTGATGCAATCATCATTTTGGTCTGGATGGTATTCCTTTCTGGAGATGAGTAGACATGGGTGTGTGTCTTCTTGGGAAGAGTCTCTCAGACAACACCTTTCTATCAGCAAATAGTTTCTCCTGCTTTCATGTACATGCATTCTGTTACCTTTCAGTCCTTAAGATCATTTCCTTCCTTTCTCAGTTCTATGACCTACACACACACACACACACACACACACACACAGAGAGAGAGAGAGAGAGAGAGAGAGAGAGAGAGAGAGAGAGACAGACAGACAGACAGACATACACAGATATTTATACAAAGACACATAAACACACAAAGGCACACAGATGAACATATAGCACATACATGCAGAGAGAGATATGCGCGCGCACACACACACACACACACAGAGATACATTTAGACCAGGGTTCAGCAGATGAGAAGATAACATTATATTTTTCTTTTTACATCTGGCTTATTTTTTTTTAACACAATGACTTTCTGTCACAATTTCACTTTTCAGCCAAGTAAAGTTCCACTGTGTATATGTACCATACGTCCTCTATCCTTTCATCCGATGGTGGATATCTAGTCTGATCCATGCCTTAGCTATTGTAAATGATGCAGCAATAAGCATGGACGTGCAAGCATTTCTGTATGTTGACTTTAGAGTTCTTCATTATGCACCGGAGAGTGGTTATGCTCAGTCGTGTGGTAGTCCTGTTTTTGGCTTTCGTTTGTGGAGCTTCCGTTTTGGTTTCCATTGTGGTTAGACTTTCACTCTGCTGCCTTGAGGTCAGCTTCTTTAAACCATTTTTACCCATCACTGTGTTTTCTAGCTTCCAAAAGTTTGGTTGTCTCTTTCTAGGTTCATACATTAAAAATCCCAAACTCACCACTGTCGATTGTCATCTGACTGAAGTTTGGGAGTGGAGGGGTTGGTCTGTGTACCACTTTGAATATAAATCACTGTATTTCACGCTTCAATCCGTTAAGCACCTGCTTTTGGTGTATGTGGTATAGGATGAGATAAAGATAAAAGATTTGTGTTTCTATTGCTAGGGTTATTTGTCCCCCAAACACTTTTTGAATCAGTTCTTCTTTCAATACAATTTGTAATCCTGCACTCATAATACTCAGACATACAATTCTTGCAGTGTCTCAGGTATGACAGGACCTGGCCCGTTCAGGGAAACGCTGTAGGTCTATCTGTGGGCTGAGGGGTCCTAATCTTGTATTTGTATTGCTGGGTCTCTCTTCACTTTTCTTGTCTTTGCATTGGTGTTACCTACCCGAGTCTCCTTCCTGTTTTGTTACAGTACTTCTATCCTCTAGTCTACTAGGTCACTATGCATCTTTCCTGGCTGTCTGCCTGCTCTCCTACACTGGACTATCTATAATAAAAATTTTTTAAAAAAACCTGATTTGGTTTGTCTTTATTGTGTTATGTTCAATACCTCTTGATCAGTAAACATGTGTAGAGAAGTTAGTAAACATACTACGTCTTCAAGCAATCAGGCCACTTCCATAGACTCCAATCTATTTTAGTTATTAAGCAATATATCCTTGTAGAAATTCCACTCTACTTATTTTTTAGTATTTATATAGTATGTCACTAAAGCATCACTATTCATTTGCCTCTTTGAAAAAATATTCTTGCCTATTGAGGCACTTTTAGAAGTTGGCATATTAAATGTAATGTTTATCTTCTCCCACTTTAAAATATCTCTAAAGATGGGGGAGAAAGTGCTCGATACACGTGTATGAAGTCTTGAGTTAGGGTTCCCCTGAACCCATAAGATAAAAGCTAGGTGTGGTGGCACACATCTGTAACCACAGTGCAGTGATACAGAGATTGGCTGATCTCCAGGACTCATTGGCCAGCCAAGGGAGCTGAAATGGGGGAACTTTAGGTTTTGAAACCCTGACTCAAAAACAAAAAAGATAGAGAGTGATAGAAGACAGCTCATCATAAACCCCTGCCTACATATGAGGGGAATGTCACACAGGAAAGTGCATTTGTGTTCACAGACCATGTGTATAGCACAAACTGAATATAAATAAATAACACATAAACTGAGATCTCTGTGTTTTCCTAGATATATCCCTGAGGTGTTTATGTAGGCAGACTTTTCTGTCCCATCAGCCAATTCCCAAATAACTATACAGAGACTTACTTATAAATGCCTGGCCAGTAGATTAAGCTTGTTTTATTTTATAATTAAATTGACCCATTTCTATTAATCTATGTGCTGCCCAAAGCTTGTTTACCTCATGTGTGTACTTCCTGATTTCTCTGTGTCTCATGGCATCTCCTCTGACTCCACCTTTCTTCCCAGAATTTCTGTCTGGAAAATCCTGCCTAACCATCAGCCAATCAGCGTTTTATTAACCCAATCACACTGACATATATTCATACAGTGTAAAAGAATATTCCACATGGTTATGCATATATATGTGTGTATAACCTTTTTATGAAGTGCAAATACTCATGAATATTCATACAATTAAACACTATTTTATCCATTCTTTTCTCTATTAACATATCTGAATAGCATTCATGCTTCCCCACTCAGGTCTGAGCTATCTCTCCTTTGTTGCACTGTGCTGTACTCTCTGGATATACCATCATTCATTTCACACACATGCCACATGCTTGTTACAATAAGGTTTTCTGGTCCCTTGCGGCCAGAGGTCCAGACCCACAGACCTGCAGCCCCAGACCATTTAGCCACCCACTGCTTCTTAGTCCCTTCAAAATGATTCATATGCTTATATTAACTTCATGCTCTTTGGCCTATGGCTCAGGCACATTGCTAGCTAGCTCTTACATCTTAACTCAACCCATTCTCATTAATCTGTCTGCCACATGGCCCATGGCTCACCTGTGTTCCTTACATGTTTCTTCTTTAGCAGCTAGGTTGATCTGTCTCTGACTCTGCCCTTCCTTTCCTACCTATTCTGATTCCTGTGCCTACTTTTTCTATGGTGCCTGTCATGGGCAAAACAGTTCCTTTATTTAAAGATTGATATTCACAGCATACAGAAAGACATTCCCACATCACACACTAGCTTGTGATTTCTCTAGTTTTCCACTGTTATACCTATACCACTGCCATTTTGAATATTTACATGGAAATGAACAGAGCTAAAGTCACAAATTTGCTTTATCAGAATTACTGGTGTTGGGAATGGGTGTATTTTTTGAGAACACATATGACTGGAGAAACACAGATTCTCCCCCAACTGTAGCACTCTTGTAAAGCAGTTCAGCATTGGTCAAAATTAACACCCCATTAAATCTGTGCCTTGTACATGATAGGTCAGCACTTTATGGCTCAGCACTTTATGGCTCAGCTGCTTTACCAGTAGCGTTAATACTTCATTGTGCACTTACCATGGATTCCCTGGTGTTGCCAAGAAAGCTGAGGGCTTCAACATCTTGGTTGAGAGGTCATCTCAAAACAGTTGTATCTTCACACTTATGCTGATTTTTTTCCATGTGAAAAGTTGCATGGTATGATTGTTCTACCTCCTCAACTTTTCTTTTTTAATTTCTAGTAGGTGTGTCTTTCATGTTTCTTAGAGTACTTAAAGGTATTGTGGAATTTTTTTGCCATTATCACCAACACTATTATATTGAAATTCCTAATGGCTGATGGGGATGTGTAGGAAGCTATTTATTCTTCCTCTACTTAAGCATCACTATATAATTTTAGTTCCTAGCTATTGTTTATTTATTCATTTAAAATTTTACTTACTTACTTAATTATTATCATTGTTTATTGTATTTTCCAGTTGAGGATTGATCCGAGGACCATATGTATGTTCAGCACGTGATCTACCATTGATCTACCCTCTTATCCTTGCTTCCATTTTTTTTAAATGGAGGTTAATAGGGGATCAAATATTTAAAATTCTTATACATCTGAAAATGTCCTTTGTGCTTGGGTAAATGTTGAATCAGAGATAGGAAAGTAGTTTTACAGCCTTTATTTGGAGAGTTAATGTGTTATTGTAGTTCTATGAGTCTTCTCTGTGATATCTGGATTTCCTTTTAGAATACCATGAGGACTTTTCTCCTTTTCCTTCTTGAGAATTTGGAAATCTCATCAAGAAGTGCCCTGGATTCCAAGTCTTCTTCCCAGAGACCTACACAGTTTCTTTATAAAAGTGTTGTGGGATTCAGGTGTCAGCTGATAAGGTCAAAAGACACTTATACAGGGCACCGGGCCCCCTGAAGGGGGCGGGGAAAAGCCCATTGAAAAGGGGCTGCTGGAACACGAGACACTCACTTCCTGGTTCCTGGATGATTGGGGATAGGATCGACTCCACCGACTGTCCTCACCGTTCCAGACTCCAGTCCCTGTTCAGGTGCAACTGTAATCTGTTAACTGTACCGTGAGTTCTGAGGTAAATAACATTTTCTTCTATCAGCCATCTACAGAGAACCAAGACGGGGCCTCCACCGCAACAACTCCTACTAATTAATCAAGAATAACACAAAAAATATGAGAGAGGCA
This sequence comes from Phyllotis vaccarum, assembly GCA_033318265.1. Classification (NCBI taxonomy): domain Eukaryota; kingdom Metazoa; phylum Chordata; class Mammalia; order Rodentia; family Cricetidae; genus Phyllotis; species Phyllotis vaccarum. Next base: position 54,397,943 of record JARWLC010000011.1, on the reverse strand, counting down.
GGTAGACAGGCAGACAGACACACACACACACAAACCATCAAGAACCTGGTGCGCACCAATCAATAATTGTTTTCAGATAATAGACAATTCAAAAACAGATACAAGATAGCTCCTTATGATTATCCTTCAGATCACACTGCTAATTAAGTTTCCAGATGGAGTTAACCACTATCCTAAGAATGGTTATAGATATATGTGGTCAGTCCATTAAGAACTAACCATTGTTTTAGCTTTTACACGATCCCAAAGAGATGCCATCGCCCTTAAGTCAGCAGGAAGCAACCTTATAAACGACTACGCCCCCTTTCCCAATAAGTTTTATGCTCTAAAGGTTGTGGGTAAAACTGGGTAAAGGACAAAACTATAATATAACATCAGAGATCTTTTTTGAAGAAGAGAGGGGGAATAGATAGGATAGATAAAGGTAGACTGTTCTACCTACCTATACTCCATTCTAGCTGAATGTATGGGCTAAGCTAAAGACAATTTGCACTGTCATAGATATTTGTATATTGATACTAATGCGAAATCATTTTATACTTTTAATTGTGATAATTTGTACATTGGTACAAAGTTTAATCTGAGATTGCTTTATATAACCAAAGCAACTTGTACTTCGATATAAATCTGAATCTGTAACTATTATGTAAAACTGAATCTGAAATTGCTATATTTTATATATGCTTCTACCTTTGTTTAAAATATTTGCACATCATTGTCATGTATACTATGCAATTACTACCTTCATTTAACTATACTAGATATAATGTATGATTGCACTAGTTATGATATATGCACAAGATGTTTTATATACCTCTGTTTAGATGATATATATGTATTTACATGTCTAAAATGCTGTGGACACTTTACCTGGTAAAATACCCCTGGCTAATGTTCGATAGTTCTACTAAGGGTCATTGTTCAGGGATTGTACACCCCTTATATAGGTATTCTAATTTTTAGTACAGAGTTTATTCCTTAAGATGATAAGATCTGCAGTCAACACTATTTAAGGTATCATATCCCAGTCATATCAGATACAGGTTAGAATATCATAGATAGACAAGAATCTTCAACCATTTCATAGACCCAGAGAATATGGCATTTAACATTTAAAATTCGGCCACGAGAGACACGACAACTCCTGGTGTCACTGCTCCCTTCACGAGATGGTGTTGAGCATCGAAGATACTCCATTGGAGTTGGTCCTTTTGGCAAAAAATGGCCGGTTGAGTAAGGAACCGTCCTTACCTTGATTGCTGACAGTACACACATGATGTCAAGCTGGATGAACAAGTTGATAGATGGAGACTGACGAAACCTGCCGAGACAGGATAAGACAGTCCCTTCAAAATTGTTCTGCTTGTGAAAAGATCTGTCAGATACCATAGGCCTATAGCCAATCCGATAGATGCTCTAACGGTGCACAAATCCAGAGGTGATTGTCCAGGTAGCTGTGTTGCTGTCCTCTCCCAAATTTTGGAAGTAACTACTTCCATGTACTTCTGTCTTTCAGGCAATTCACCTTCCTTCTCAGGTCTTGAAGAGGTTGAAGAATAGATGTTTAAGGTTATCACCCTAGTATCCCTTAGATAAGAACACTCAGGTGTTAAATTTTCACTTTCCCAGATTAACCCTTTAAAATAATCTATACACCCTACTATCTACCAATATTCTAGAACTATTAGATGTACCTTATATAAGTTAGGCTTTGATTAGAAATTGTACTTTGACCTCTCCTAGATACTACCTCATAGTAATTCCTACTGTACATAGTCTTAGTTTAGAACCTTCTTAGTTAGAAAAAAGGGGGAGATGTTGTGGGATTCAGGTGTCAGCTGATAAGGTCAAAAGACACTTATACAGGGGGCCCCTGAAGGGGGCGGGGAAAAGCCCATTGAAAAGGGGCTGCTGGAACACGAGACGCTCGCTTCCTGGTTCCTGGATGATTGGGGATAGGATCGACTCCACCGTCTGTCCTCACCGTTCCAGACTCCAGTCCCTGTTCAGGTGCTACTGTAATCTGTTAACTGTACCGTGAGTTCTGATTTATATTTTAATAAATATCTATCTGGTACTGGTGCCTTCTAAGTAAACTCCGCCTACATAAAAGTTTATTTTAAATAGAAAATTACGACTTCAAAGTACATTCTTTTTAACAATTTATTTATTTATTATATGTGTCTTTTGCAAATGTATCTTGATCCCACTCATTTCCTTGTCCTTTCACATCTGCCCTCTGCCCCTCTACCTCCCCTCCCCAAACAAAACAAAATATAAGAGAAAAAAATATAATACAAAAGGAAAAAATAAAAATCTCATCCTGGAAGCTACAATGTGACACAGTGAGTCACACTGTAAATGCCTTTGTCCATATACCTCTACTTGCAAGTATTTGTTACAAAGAGTCATTGGTCTGGTTCAAGGCCACTGGTTTCTATTATACTCTCTATTCTGGACCCTCACTAGGACTATTCCTGGATATCTTGTTGTTCTGTGTGGTGATATTTTGTGTATGCTCTAGCAAATAAAGCTGGTCTGAAGATCAGTTGGCAGAACCAGCCACTAGTCAGCCATAGAGGCCAGGCAGTGGTGGCACACTACTTTAATCCCAGCACTAGGGAGGTTGAGACAGCAAGTGATATAATTGGGTGGACAGAAGAATATAGGGTGGGAGGAGACAAGAACTCCATCTTTTTGGTCCGAGGATTCACTAGAAGTTAGAAATCTCTCTAGTGGCAGTGTCTGGCTCCTACGTCTCTCTGACATTTCAGCATTTACCCCAATATCTGGCTCCAGGTTTTTATTAAGACTCATTGGAATTTATGTTACAGCCCTATATTATGAAGATCCTTCAGCTTTGGTTGTGCAGGTCAGGTTCCTTTACATGCTTCAGCAGATCATAGACGGAGTGGGCCAAGTTGTAATGCTGGGTCTGGGCCTGGGCAGCTGTATGTGAAATGGGGACCTCCCTCCCATGCTTACCACTTCAGGGCTGGCTCATCCACATGTGGCCTAACAGGAGTGGCTCTCCTGCTCTTATGACCATAGGGTCAGCTTTCCCACCTGCCCCAGATAGTGATGATAGGGGTGAAACTCTCCCTGCCCATGCCACTGCAAGACAGGTAGGTAACGGAGACAGCTCTCCCATGCTTACAGCTTCAGGGCTGACTCACCCCCAGCAGCACTAACAGGATTGGCTCTTTTGTATTGCCCCGGTAGGGTACAGGTCATGCTCTCCCAAGTGTTGCAGGTAGTGGGGGGGGGGGGTCAGGAACAGCTCTCCGATTATTATAACCACAGTGCCAGCTATCCTACCTGACCCAGGTGAGACCTTCATAGTTTCTTAACTCATTACTCTGTGCATGTCTTTCTCATAATTCTACATTTTTCCTTTTGAGCATTATGCTTCTGACTTTGGGTACTCTAAAATCAATGAGAAATTTGGTTGAGAAGGAGGGGTGGTAAGGAGGCTCATTGGGTAATAGTGCTTTGCCACACAAACATGATGATCCAAGTTTGAATTTTGTAATCCAGGTGGAAAAAACTGTTTGGAATATAATCTCAGTATTCCTACAGTAAGATGGGAGGGAGAAGCCATAGAATCATCTGGAAGTTTGTGGGCCAGCTGGAGCACGGGAAAGGTAACAGAAGCAAGAGAGGCTCTGCCTTAACAGGGAAGAGGGAGTAATAGGATTATGTTGTTACATTGTAAATAATTGTCCTGCCTACGGTTTAATGAAAATGCTGATTGACTGAAGGCAAACAGGAAGTGTGGGCAGGGCTACTAGACTAATAAAACTCTGGGAACAGGAAGAACAGAGCAGAGATGCCAAAGAAGCCAGATAAGCCAGAAGATGCAGAGGACAACTATGCTGCTCTGAGAAAAGGTACAGAGCTGCATGGCTGAACAGGATAAGAATCATGGCTTAGTTTAAGAGCAAGAGCTAGCAGTAATATGCCAGAGCCATAGGATGATCAGCACTCTCATTAAACCAGTAGGTAAAACAATTATTTACAATATAACAACATAATCTCACTACACAGAGAGAACTAACTCCCAAAAGTCCCTCTACAAGTACATTTTGGCACACGGGGGGGGGGGGGCAGGGGAGGGGAGGGAGGGAGGGAGGGAGGAGAGGCAGGCTATGGTAATAAAATAAAAAATTCAGACAAATTTAAAAAGCCTTAGGATGGGAGTGGGGGTAGAAGGAATCTGAGAAATTCTTAATAAAGAAGATTATGTTATTTTAACCCAGTTTCGTCATTGTAACCAACCATAAACAAAAATCTCAACCACTTCTAATATTTTGCGTATCAATTTGATGACCCTTTTTTCTCTAAACACCTTCTGGAGCAGCAAAAAAATTACTTACTACAGTTTCCCAAGCATATTTAAAGAGTAAGGGAGGGCAACCTTTCTGCCTGTGCCTATGGTAACACACTTGGGAAGCCCAGGTCGGGTCATCATGTGGAGAAAGGAGCTTCAGTCATTTTTTAAAGCCTCATCTTTGAGGCAGGGTCATACCCTGAACTTGAGCTTGCCAACAGGATAGGATGGCTGGCCTAGAAGCCCTAAGGATGCACTTATCTCTGTCTCCCCAGCAGTGGGATTACAAGTATGTGACACATGCTCAGCTTTAAGAACACAGAAACCAAACCAAACCAGCCAACCAAATACCTACCCCCCGCCCCCCCCCCCCCGCCCCAAGCCTCAGCTCTAGGGATCAAACTCAAGCACAACCACTTACCAATGGAGTTGTCCCCGACTCTTATACTTTCCCATGTTCCCTAAAAAGAAGGTGGGTGGTTGTTCCTGAGGAGTAATTCCCAAGGTTGTCCCCTGGCCTCTACAAGTATGTGCAAATGCGTTCAGGGATATCTATCTACCAACAAGAGAGAGGGAGGGAGGGGAGGGAGGGAATAAAGCTAATGTTGTGTGCAGGATGAAGACTTGAGAAGTTTGAAGTAAAGCTGAGGGTGGCTGCAAGAGAGTCAGGTTCTGACTGTGGGGCAGGCAGGCAGCTGAGCTAACAGCTCTGTGCATGGGAAGAAAGCATGTTCACCTTCCGCGCTTCAAGACAGAAAGAAACTCACATTTGAACCATGCACCCATGAACGGCTTCAGTGTTCAGATTTTTATTTTAATTTCAAAATCAAATACTTTATCCTTTAACAATAAAAGTTCTGCAATTTAAACGTTTATTTTTATTATAACCAGATGGGAGTTATAGATTTTTCTGATCCGTAGCATAGACTTCACATTGGACGTCTGGTTAATTTCTTAGGTAGACTACATAAATCTCATGGTTTTTCCTGAAAGAGAAGAAATGAAACAAATTAAACCCAGTTGCATATTGTTATGCTAGACTTCTTTTTTAACCCCAAGTTCCAAAATTTATAGTTTTTTTTTTTTTAAAAAATAGCAAAACTAACATCTTGAAAAGCTGAAGGTTCAATATTGGAAAACTAGTAGATATTAAAAACAAAATAACAAAACCAGTATGTGGCTTTGGGAAATGATTCTGTGTTGATTTATTCCTTTGGGAAATGAGTTATATTTGAAATATAAACTATGTGTGGCCTTCTCGACTGAAGATGATATGGTCCATGGCTGCCCTGCTTCACTGGGACAGAGCCAGCATATGGATCTAGTTTAAATACCATCATTTTTTGGGTCCAAAGTTCACTACCAGCTTGGTGGCACTAACTTGTAATTCCAACACTCGGTGGGAGAACCCACAGTTCAAGAGGGCAAGTTGGGGCTAAATACTGAGACTCCTGTCTTTTTAAAAAGTAATTGCCTAAGAGTAGCAGTGGATACATTTTAAAATAATTCTCATTATTATCCCCCCCCCCATTTCTCACATGGAAGACTTTATAGCAACTCTCTAAGCAGATCATGGTGAAATTAGATTTTCCACATAGTTTACCTGGATTTCTAAGAAGAATTTCTCCAAAGTGGTTGCCAGTGTTATGATGGGATTCTGAACACAGAAGTAAACAATTATCATAAACCCAGCAGCATCCACATTATCTCTGAAATAGAAGTTTCAAGAGGACAGTTATCAGAATCCTTCTTAGGAAACCAGTAAATGGCAGACACCAGGCAAAGAAGCCCATACACTTAGACTGTGCCCTGAGGACCTCACAGGCTCTGGCAGCCCCTAGTTCTTGGCCTCTTGCAGTACATTGTATGGACAACCTCTGGGCTATACATTCTTCTCTTCTATTACCAGTGCCTGGAGGTAATTTTTCTAGTTTTGCTTCATTTTCTTGTTATTTCATGGTTCATGGTGGTAGCCAGGTACAGTGGCATTCACTTATAAGCCCGCTGCTGGGAAGACGGGGATCCTTGGGCTTCACTGGACAGCCACTCTAGCCTACACAGACCAATAAGAGATCCTGACAGTACCTGAGGAATGACATCTGAGGTTGTACTCTGGCTGCTACCCACCCCCCAACACACAATCAACCCTCCTTTACACCTATGCACACATAGATGAACACTCACAATATCATTACTAATTAAAATGCTTTCTTCTGTTGTTTGTTTTTCCAATTTTGTTCTTGGTAAAATAGGAACATGTTTCTCATTTCAGGGATAAAGTTTTTTCTATCCTGAAAACTGAAAAATCACACATTTCCCCCCCAATTTTTCTGTTTCTTATAGAGTCTTTATTTTTCTTTCCTAATTGTCTGATTGCTGACTGTATTGCAGAGGGTAAAGTCTTTTCTCTGGATGTCATTGGTTCATATGCATTTAAGAATGAAATAGAAAAGATTTGGAATCATCAGGTGATTTAAAAAAATCTGGAAAAATCACAAGAAAGCTGTTCCTGCAAAGCTTCCTAAAATATAAGCACATACATGTAAAAAGAATTTAAATGAAGCTAACTTATAATGAAGCAATAATATCCCTATTATTATACACAGAGGCTAGCAAATAAAATGCCAAATGCCAGAAATGGGTTATCTCTTTTGGAGTTGTTGAACAATGAGGTCCCAAAGACTCTCAAATTATAGAGGCTCCTGCCAATGCTCTTGGCTACTACCCAGAACTTGATAGTAAGATCCTATTACCAAAGGCATTGCATACTTGAGTCATCTCCGTAAGTGGACTCCCTACCTTGCACAGTTAGAATCAAGATCCTATGCATAGGAAGGTCATAGGCTCTAAGTGAAAGCCTACTAGTATTACTCTGCTAAAGGGTCACAGAATTAAACCAACTCCTAATGACTTATTATTATATTCATAAATTACTACATTAGTCAACCTCCCTAGAGAATCTTCCTTTTGCAGTAGATGGTGATTAACTCCCAGATTCACAACTGGTCAAGCTGCAGAAAATAAGAGACTGCAGAGATCTTGGCACTAAATGAGACATCTATAACATACCACCTCCTCCCAAGCCTCAGGGATCACTGTGGAAGAAAGAGTACAAAGATTTTAAGAGCCAAAGATGGTAGATGTCTACAGGAAATGGTATTTTTTAGATAATAGATAGTTTGTACATATGAGTGCTCTGTGATTGTAACAGCATGCACAAGAAGTCTCCAAGATCAAGCCAGAACAAATGACAGCATAGAGGGAGATGTGCTCACAACCCTGGCGCCACTTGGGCTGCTATTGATAATTGAGAAGCTGCCAGAAGAGACCCTGATATATGGAATATGCTTCAAATAGTGAACATTAGTTGGACTGGAAAGGGTTTTTTTTTTTTTTTTATTTGCTTCCTCCAAATGAGAATACAAAGTTCTAGGGATATGGAGTGTGGTGGAAATTTGGAAGGAGTTGGCAGAGGGAGTGAATATGCATGAAATTCTCAAAGAATAAAAATATATATTAAAAAATTGGGATAGGGTCTCTGAACCCCAGCCTGGGGACACTGAGCCCGGCACCCCATTCACACCCAACTCCACCCTAAACCAAAGAAACATGGGAAAGCACCAACTTCTGGCCCAAACCCCAGGAAAATGCATCTCCAGGGACACCCCACAGATCGAATCAGGCCCAAACCGCAACCTACATCATCACCCAAAGACAACTGGGCAACCTACATCATCACCCACCGACAAATGGATAACCTGAAGCCCCTTCCTGGTCCACAGCTAAAAGGTGAGTAGCACCGGGACCCTCAGGTCAAGCAAGGACTGTGGTCTCTGAACCCCAGTCTGGGGACACTGTCCTGGGCTCCCCATCCACACTCAACTCCGCCATAAACCAAAGAAACCCAGGAAAGCCCCTGCTCCAGCCCAATCCCCAGGGACATCCCGCAGGCCAAACCAGACCCAAACTGCAACCTACATTATCACCCACCGACTAATGGGCAACCTACCTCATTACTCACCAACAACTGGATAAAGAGAAGACCACTCCTGGTCTACACCTAACTAAGAGCTAGCTAAGGGTTACAGGCTCATAACCGACTAAGAGCAGACAAAGAGTGAACAGGGGAAGCAAGGGCCAGATGCCAGTGTAAGAATACAAATAAGAATATAAAGAACAACATGACACCCCTAGAAGAAGCTGGTGGCTGTACAACACCGAGATCTGAGCATAACAATGAAGAGGAAACAGAAGGATGTATTAAAAACAACTTTAAAAGAAGATATAAAAAATTCCCTTAAAGAAATAGAAGAAAATACAAAAAATTAAAAGAGATGAAAAAAATTCCTACAAGAAAATGAAGAAAATCAAGAAAAATAAGACAAACAGGTGAAATAAACATTCCAGTAATTAAAAATTAAAATAGAAGCAATAAAAAAGGCAAAAACTGAGGCAAAGCTGGAAATAGAAAACTTGAAGAATGAACCGGAGCCACAAATGCAAGCATAACCAACAGAATGCAAGAGATGGAAGAGAGAATGTCTGGAGTGGAAGATTCAATAATGGAAATAGATACATCACTTAAAGAAAACACTAAAACCAAAAAAGTCATAACACAAAATGTCCAGGAAATCTGGGACACCAATAAAAGACCAAATCTGAGAATAATTGGAATTGAAGAAGGAGAAGAATACCAGCTCAAAGGCACAGAAAATAAATTCAACAAAATCATAGAAAAAAAACTTCCAACCGAAAGAAGGAAATGCCTATCAAGATACAAAAAGCTTAAAGAACACCAAATAGACCAGACCCCGCCCACCAAACCTGCTTGCCACATAATAATCAAGCCACTAAATGTACAGAACAAAGAAAAAATACTAAGAGCTGCAAAGGAAAAAGGCAAAATTACCTATAAAGGCAGACCAATCAGAATAACACCAGAATATTCAATGGAAACAATGAAAGCAAGAAGGTCCTGGTCAGATGTTCTACAGACACTAAAAGAGCATGGCTGCCAACCCAGACTACTATACCCAGCAAAACTATCAATCACCGTAAATGGAGTAAACAAGATATTTCATGACAAAACCAGATTTAAACAATACCTATCCACAAATCTGTCCCCACAGAAAGCTCCAGAGGGAAAACTCCAACCTAAGGAAAGCAGATACACCATTGAAACCACAAACAATTGATAATCCCACAGAAGAAAAACCCAAAGAAGGGAAACACATAGAAGCTATCACTAAAAGTAACAGGAAATAACAATCATTGGTCATTAACATCCCTTAATATCAATGGACTCAATTCACCTATAAAAAGACAAACCCTAACTAGATGGATAAAAAACAGAACACATCCTTCTGCTGCATACAAGAAACACACCTCAACTTCAAAGACAGACACAGGCTCAGAGTAAACTTTGAGAAAAGACTTTCCCATCAAATGGTCCTAAGAAACAAGCTGGTGTAGCCATCCTAATATCTAACAAAATAGACTTCAAACTAAAATCAGTCTAAAGAGACTAGGACAGACAGTACTTATTCATCTCAGGAAAACTCCACCAAGATGAAGTCTCAATCCTGAACATTTATTCCCCAAACACAAGGGCACCTATATACATAAAAGAAACACTACTAAAGCTTAAACCTCACATCAACCCCCACACACTAATAGTGGGAGACTTCAATACCTCACTCTCACCAATGGATAGGTCAACCAGACAGAAACTTATCAGAGAAATAAGGGATTGAACAGATGTTATGACCCAAATGGACTTAAGAGGTATATATATAGAACCTTTCACTCCAAAACAAAGGAATATACATATTTCTCAGCACCACATGGAACTTTATCTAAAATTGAGCACACACTCAGACATAAAGCAAATATTAATAGATACAAAAAAGTGGGAATAACTCTGTGTATCATATCAGATCACAACAGTCTAAAGCTAGAGTTCAACAACAACAAAAATCACAGAAAGCCTACAAACTCATGGAAACTGAACATCTCTCAACTGAACCACCTCTGGGCCAAGGAAGAAGTTAAGAAAAAAATAAAAGACTTCCTAGAATTTAATGAAAATGAATCTACAACATACCCAAACTATGGGACACAATGAAAGCAGCGTTAAGAGGAAAATAGCACTAGATGCCTATATGAAAAACCTAGAGAAATCTCACGCAAGAGGCCTAACAGCACAGCTGAAGGCTTTAGAACAAAAGAAGCAAACTCACCTAGAAGGAGTAGATGGCAGGAAATAATCAAATTTAGGGTTGAAATAAGTACAATAGAAACAAAGAGAACAATACAAATAATCATTGAATCAAAGAGCTGGTTCTTTGAAAAAGTCAACAAGATAGATAAACCCTTATCCAAACAAAACAAGAAGCAGAGATATCCAAATTAACAGAATCAGAAATGAAAAGAGGGACATAACAACAGACACTTTGGAAATCCAGAGAATTATCAGGTCATACTTCAAAAATCTATAGTCCACTAAAATGGAAAACCTAAAAGAAATGGACAGCTTTCTGGGCAGGTACCACTTACCAAAATTAAATCAAGAACAGATTAAAGACCTAAACAGACCTATAAGCCCAAAGGAAATTGAAGTTGTTATTAAAAGTCTCCCAAGTAAAAAAAAAAAAAAAAAAAAAAAAAAAAAGCCCAGGACCAAACAAATTCAGTTCAGAATTCTACCAAACATCCAATGAAGAACTAATACCAATACTTTTCAAACAATTTTACTGACTCGAAACTGAAGGAACATTGCCGAACTCTTTTTATGAGGCCACAATCACCTTGATTCCCAAGCCACCCAAAGATGCAACAAAGAAAGAGAATTACAGACCAATCTCATGAACATTGATGCAAAAATACTCAATAAAATCTTGGCAAACCGAATCCAACAACATATCAAAAAAAAGAAAAAAAAAAAAAAAAAGAAACAACCATTCACTACAATCAAGTAGGCTTCATCCCAGAGATGCAGGGGTTGTTTAACATACATAAAATTGTGAATGTCATCCATCATATAAACAAACTGAAAGAAAAAAAAGCACATGGTCATCTCATTAGATGCTGAAAAAAACCTTTGACAAAATCCAACCTTCCTTCATGATAGAAGTCCTGGAGAGATCAGGAATACAGGAAAATACCTAAATAGAATAAAGGCGATATACAGCAAGCCGACAGTCAACATCAAAGTAAATGGAGAAACACTCAAACAATCCCACTAAAATCAGGAACAAGACGAGGCTGTCCTCTCTCCCTTACCTATTCGATATAGTTCTCGAAGTTTTAGCAAAAGCAGTAAGAAAACAAAGGGAGATCAAGGGGATACAGATTGGAAAGGAAGAAGTCAAACTATCTCTACTTGCAGAGATATGGTCGTATACATAAGAGGCCCCCAAAATTCTACCAGGGAACTCCTACAGCTGATAAACACCTTCAGATAGGTAGCAGGGTACAAGATTAATTAAAAAAAAAATCAATAGCCCTCCTATGCGCTAGGATAAAAGGGCCAAAAAACAATAAGGGAAACATCACTCTTTATCATAGCTGCAAATAGCATTAAATATCTTGGCTTAACTCTAACCAAAGAAGTAGCAGACCTGTTTGACAAAAACTTTAAGTCACTAAAGAAAGAAATTAAAGAGGATATCAGAAAATGGAAAGTTCTCCCATGTTCCTGGATAGGTAAGATCAACATTGTAAAAAATGGCAATTTTACCAAAAGCAATCTACAGGTTCAATGCAATCCCCATCAAAATCCCAATACAATTTTTACAGACCTTGAAAGAACAATACTCAACTTCATATAGTTTAACTTCATATAGAATAACAGGAAACCCAGGATTGCCAAAACAACCCTGCTCGATAAAAGATCTTCAGGAAGGCATCACCATCCCTGACTTCAAGCTATACTGTAGAGCTACAGTAATAAAAACAGCCTGGTACTGGAACAAAAACAGACTTGTGGATCAATGGAATCAAATCAAAGACTCCAACATTAACCCACACACCTATGAACACCTGATTTTTGACAAAGAGGCCAAAAATATTCAATGGAAAAAAGATAGTATCTTCAACAAATGGTGTTAGCATAACTGGATGGTAGTATATAGAAGAATGCAAATAGATCCAAACCCATCACAAAACTCAAATCCAAGTGGATCAATGACCTCAACATAAACACAGCTACACTGGACTTGATAGAAAAGAAAGTAGAAAATACCCTCCCATGCATCTGCACAGGAGACCACTTCCTAAATATAACACAGTAGCACAGACACTAAGAACAACAATCAATAAGTGGGACCTCTTGAAACTGAGAAGCTTCTGTAAGGCAAATGACACAGTCAAGAAGACAAAACAACAGCCTACAGAGTGGGAAAAGATCTTCACCAACCCTACATCTGATAGAGGACTGGTCTCTAAAATATATAGAGAACTCAAGAAACTAGAGCCCCAAACCAAAATAACCCAATTAAAAATGGGGTTCAGAGCTAAAAAGGGAATTCTCAGCAGAGGAATTACAAATGGCTGTAAGGCATGTAAAAAATTGCCCAACATCTTTAGCCATCAGACAAATGCAAATCAAAACAACTTCAAGATACCACCTTATACCTGTCAGAATGGCTAAGTTCAAAAGCACAGATGACAACCTATGCTGTAGCGATGTGGGAATGCCTTTCTGTATGCTGTGAATAGCAATCTTTAAATAAAAGAGCTGTTTTGGGCCATGACAGGCACCATAGAAAAAGTAGGAGGAGGAATCAGAATAGGTAGGAGGAGCAGGGCGGAGTCAGACAGACTGAGCCAGAAGCCCAAAGGATCAACATGGAAGGAACACAGGTGAGCCACGGGCCACGTGGCAGACAGATTAATGAAAGTGGGTTGAGTTAAGATGAAAAAGTTAGCTAGCAATGTGTCTGAGCCATAGGCCAAACAGCATGAACTTAATATCAGAGTCTGAGTCATTTCTAGAGCCCTGAGCAGCTGCAGGTGGCTAAGGGGCCTGGCACGGCAGGTCTGTAGGTCTGGGCCTCTGGCTGCCCCTGACCGAGAAACCACATTGTAACAGATGGCATCCCTGGGTGGGCGAAATATCCACTTACAGCCTGAGAAAGTTTTAAAAAAGAGGTTTTAGCACAGAGACTGAGTCAATGAAGCTTCCAAATTATGTGTATGAAGCAGGCCATTGTACAAAGAAAGGGTGGTGTCCAGGTCACATTCAAAATGGAGCCAGCAGACTGGCAGCAGGCAGTGTAAGCTGCAACCAGACGGGTTCCTGAAATCTCACAGAAGACTCAGTAGCATGTTATTGGTTTAAGGTTTCTGTTTATTTTGACCAAAAAGGAAACATAGACACATACTTAGTAGCAGCATTTTCTTGGGTCTGCTCTGTTTGCTGGCCACAAACAGATGTAGTCCCCTTAAGAGAACTTACTGATTTAGCTTTACTTGCAAAAACTATGTGGCTTTTTAAGAGACTGTGAGTATTTTTAAAGTTCTTATGGTTGGAAGATGATTAAGGATCACAATAAAACAGATTCAGATGAAAAGAAAAACTTGTAAACAGGTTACAATATGTGTAAAAGGTACATAGGCTTCAGAGAGAAAAGAAAGGATAGAGAAAGTCTTTAAAAAGAGAAATAGAGTAATAAAAATATAATAAGCCACGTAAAGATGGAAAATAGACACAAAATCTGGATTTTGGTTGTTATTGTGTTTTCTTTTAATTTTTTAACTGTTAATGAGCTAACTGCAGAAAGACAATGGATTAACAATGCAAAGGCTACTAAGTTAAACAAGAATATATATTTTAAAGGTATTTTGATTTTGAAATTTGTGTATAAGGGTTTATTGCTTTGGAAGAGTTCTGCTTTTGTTTCCACAGAAGATGAGAACCTGTGGATTGCTTCCAGGCTCATACGGTTTCATCAACCAAGACCCCTGAATAAACCTCTGATGGGAAGAGATGGCCATATCAGCTTCAGGGCTGCAGACTATGATCCAGTCTCAGGAATCCATGAGATTTTCAACGCCCCTTAATCAGCAGGAAGTAGTAATGGAAAACTACGCCCAAATTCCCAAAATATTGGTTATAAATGTTTGTTTTTATTATAAATGGCTAATGGTCATAATTAATCTCTTTATAAGAAGAAAAGGGGGGATATGGTATATGAATGATTTTTAAAAACTTAATTATTACATTTACTTAGATCAGGAAATTCAGCTGCTAATCTCAAAACGTTTTGCATTTGGTATGGACTTTGGTTTACTGATACAAATTTAAGGTCAATTTTGTTATGCTGAATGTATTTTTCTACTCTTGTTTATGATATGATGTTTATGTAACTGATTTAAAATTATAATGTATAATTAATAAATGCATGTTAGTTAGATTTTTAGGTATACAAAGATGTAATTCAATTATATAGGTGATCTTGAAACACTTCTAAGACCTACAGAATATGGCATTTAAATGTTTTAAGAACTTTCCTGACAGTGAGACAGATCTGCTCCTGGCAGCACTAATTTACTTCAAGAGAAAAATGGGCATTGAAGAAACTCCATATGGAGATTAACTTCTTTGTAGCATTGGTTAGCCACTGGACATGAACCTGTTCTTATATTGACTGCTTGACAATATGCTGTTTAAACTGGACATGCAGGTTCCATAGAAAGGTGATCTCTGAACTTTGGTAGAACAAGCCAAGATGGTCATTCAGGTTCCTGCTTTACAAAGAAAACTGTCAGACATTCTTCAGGACTCAAGGAGAAGCAACTGATGAACTGTACCAGAATGGGCAGAGCAGATTTCCTGCTTCACTGAAATGAAAAGAGACTCTGGGCCTGTAGGCTGAAGATGGATGCCCAAACTTTATAAAGGAACTTTGGGTGACTGTCCAAGCAGATAGGTGTCATCGCTGTCATTTCTAGATTTTGGAAGTTACTTGCACTTCTGGTTTATTTGCATAAATATATCCTTCTGTGGTCTTTGATGTAGTTGAAGATTAGATAGTTATAGGTACAGTTTTTCTTAGCCATTTGAAAGATATATTGAAGGTATATATGAAACTTTAGATTCATAAGGATAAGGTTGATAAGAGTATTTTCTTTAAGTTTGCTGAACACAAATAGACTAGATATTATAACTGTAATTCTTGCTTGATAGCTATTTTGTTACATGTAAATTTGCTATGTTAAAATTGAAACCTTCCTTTTTTAATAGACAGAAAGGGGAAGGTGATGTGGAAATGTCTTTTTGTATGCTATGAATATCAATCTTTAAATAAAGGAGCTGTTTTGGGCCATGACAGGCACCATAGAAAAAGTAGGAGGAGGAATCAGAATAGGTAGGAGGAGCAGGGCGGAGTCAGACAGACTGAGCCAGAAGCCCAAAGGATCAACATGGAAGGAACACAGATGAGCCACGGGCCACGTGGCAGACAGATTAATGAAAATGGGTTGAGTTAAGATGAAAAAGTTAGCTAGCAATGTGCCTGAGCCATAGGCCAAACAGCATGAACTTAATATCAGAGTCTGAGTCATTTCTGGAGCCCTGAGCAGCTGCGGATGGCTAAGGGGCCTGGCACGGCAGGTCTGTAGGTCTGGGCCTCAGGCAGCCTGGGCTGAGAAACCACATTGTAACACTGTAGACGATGCAGATGAAGGGCCATTGTTGGTGAGTGTAAACTTGTACAGACACCCTGGAATACAGTATGGCCATTCCTCAGAAAACTGGAAATCAATCTCCCCGAGGATACAGCAATACCACTATTGGGCATATACCCAAAGGATGCACAACTATGTTCATAGCAGCATTATTTGTAGTATCAAGAACCTGTAAACAACCTAAATGCCCCTCATCTGAAGAATAAATTAGCAAACTGTGGTACATCTACACAGTGGAGTATTGCTCAGCAGACACACAAATGACATCCTAAAATTTTCAGGCAAATGGATGGACTTGGAGAATATCCTTGTGGGCAAGGTATAACAAGTCCAGAAAGATAGGCATGGGATGTACTCATTCATAAGTGGATTTTAGACAAAAAGCAAAGAATACCCAAGCTGCAAACCACAACCCCTGAACAGCTTGGGATTAGAAGCAACATAAGAGAGACATCCAGAGATTCCCCTAAGAAGACAAAATAGAGAAGATCACCTTAGCAAATTGGGATCATAATGGGTTGCAACCAAGAAGAGTTGAGAACAAATCTTGAAATTAGGAGATGGTTGAGTGAGAGGAGCAAAGAGGGAGATGGAGGGAGATGGATATCTTGATAAAGGAAGCCAATGTGGAGTTGGATAGAGACCGGGTAATAGGGACATGGAATTTGCAGATGTCCCTGGCCAAGTCTCCAAACCATGGGGGAGGGGGTGCCTAAATGGGACTTCCCTTATAATCAAATGAGTAAACACCCTAGGTGTCATCGTAGAACCTACATCCAACAAGGAATGGAAGTAGAGGCAGAGATCCATAGCTTAGCATTGGGCAGAGCTCCTGGTCCAGCTGAGAGCAGGGGAGGAGAGCCTGTATGAGCAGGGGATAGGTATTATGAGGAAGGTTTCCATGGTGATGGCTGGCTGGAGCTCTGGGGAGCTCACTGAATCGGGAATTGCTGCTGGAGATCCGTTTGGAGGGGGATCTGGGTCCTCCTGGGGTGGAGGCTTTCAACTACCATGAGTGTGTGGAGTTACTAGGGGTGGGATCAGACTGTTCCTCCTGTTCATGGTCTGGCAGTTTGGAGCAGTAACACCCGGCCCAGCATTGACTTTGGGATGAATGAATTGGATGCGCCAGGAGTGAATGTGCCATGCTGGTCTGGCCCACCTTGGGACTTCTCGCCCTTTTGGAGGAGGTGATAGGTGGGTGGGGAGGGGGGAGGTTGAGGGATGGCTGGGACTGGGGGGGAGGGGAGAGGGAGCAGGCGGATACATTGATGGAGATGACATTTTTTAATAAAAATTATATATATATATATAAACCAACAAAGAAATTGGAGTGGAATTAATGTTCTTAGCAGGTCAGTGTCAAAATATTTTAATTTTTGCAAAAATAAAATCAAAACTGATTAAGGATTACAGCTTCTTTCAAGTTATTTGGTAAACCTTAGAAAGGAGAAAGAGAGAGTAAATACTGTGTTTGTCCTAAATGTCTCCTCTGCTAAATGATTGTGTATTTGAGCAGAGAATATATATTTTTTGAACAGAGTAGCCCTGTCTAGCCTGGAATTCACAGAGATATGCCTGCCTCTGTCTCTTCAGTGCTGAGATTAAAGGTATGCACTACCACCCCTGTTCCACCCCCCATTTTATTTTTATGTATACAAGTGTTTGCTTGCATGTATGTATGTATGGATGTATGTATGTATGTATGGATGGATGGATGGATGGATGGATGGATGGATGGATGTATGTATGTATGTATGTATGTATGTATGTATGGATGGGTGGGTGGGTGGATGGGTGGATGAATGGATGGGCACTGTGTGTGTAGTACACAAGAAGACCAGAAGAGGGTGTCAGATTTCCTGGGGCAGAAATTACAGGCAGTTGTGAGCCACCATGTTGGTGCTGAGAATTGAACCCAGGTTCTCTGGAGGAGCAACCAGTGCTCTTATCTGCTGAGCCATCTGTCCAGCCTCATGCAATTTACATATTCCAGTCAAGCATTTTTGGTTTTTGCTAAAGACATTGTACTTTAATAAGTACTTTTAACTTATTGTCTGAGGATTTCACACATGAATAGAATGTGTTTTGATCAAATCCAGCCCCTACTCTCTCGCTCCATCTTCTCCCTCACAATACCCCCTTTCCCTCCCAACTCCATGTACTCTTTGTTAAGACAGGATATTACCTAGGTTTGTCCTAGGTTTGCTTCAAGGCCATTATCCTTCTGCCCCAGCCTCTTGAGTGTTAGGATTATAGGTGTGAGCCAAACAACTGCCTGAACATTAATTTTTATTGAGAAAAATTGTTTTATTATTTTAATTTCTATTAGGGGTAAAAAGTTTAAACAAGGGGATAAAGACAAACTGACTAGTATTTCAAATTTCATAAGATAAAACTTTATTTTTAAAGCAGTACTGATGTGTACTAATAAAATCCAAGGATCTCAGAGAATAGCAGGCTTGTATGTGAGGTTCCAAAAATTCTAGTTTTATGAACTGCTTCGACTCAGTCAATACTAGTTGGGTATTCCTCTGGGTGAGAAGATGCTTTGGCATGGGGTACATAATAGTGACTCACACAGACTCTTTGTTCCTATGTACCCACTTTTCAAATGATCTAACCCAAAAGTACAAAACCTGAGAATCCAGACACCAGAGGCCCAAGTCATAACCCCTGTCTCTGCTGTGGATTGGTCATGCTAAAAAGCTTTAACAGAGCCTACGCAAGTCTCAAAATCTAAACACCAGCTTCCAGGAAGCACAGGGAGGAAAAGAATGAGTTAGCTACACTATAAGAAGGCAATTAGTTCATCAACATCTAGACTGGAAAATTGAACCAGGTAAACATAAACCAGGAACAAGGGAGTTACTAAGCTAATCAGACAAATGGACTTTGCTTGAATCCTGTTTGAACAAACCAACTATACAACACTATTTTTGAGAAAATTAGGGAGATTTTAAAACAAAGTGGGTTTCAGATGATAGCAAGGTGATTTATTTGGGGGAAGCAGTACTACTATGCCAGCTTAAGAGCTTTAATAGGGACTTATCTTTTAGAACAGCTTATGATCCCTTTAAGAGTGAAATTCTAGAATTTGCTTTAAAACACTCCAGGGAAAAATTGGATAGTAGACAAAGTGAGAAGTGGAAAACAGATAAAAACCAAGGTGGAAAATGTTGGCAACATTTGAGGCTGGATGACAAATATATAGAGATGCATTGCACCCTTTATCGACTCCTGCTGTGTGTTTGAAAACCTGCAAGCCAAAAGAAAAAGGTTTGAAGAAACAACTCACATTGACTGTGACAGTCTCTGAGGGTGGTAGGGAAGAAAGGGGAGGGAAGAAAGAAAGGAAGAAGGGGAGAAGGGGTTTGGAGCATTCACAGAAGAGCTAGGCACAATGGCATCTATCTGTAACTTCAGAGAAGAGGGGAGCAGAGACGGCTGGATCCCTGGACCTCACTGGTTGGCCATGCTAAGCTGATGAAGAATAACAATAGAAGATACCTACCATCCACCTCTGGCCTCCACATACACATGTGCACAGGCATCTGCACACACATGAGCACACACACACTTCCACCCCCAGCACATACCACAAAGAAAAAGAAGGGGCAAAAGGAAGAAAATGTGCCCAGGCAAGGGTGCTGCTGCAAGTCCTAGAAAGTTCTGGGTGAGGGCTGGCTGCCTTTCTGTGTCTATGTGGGAAAATTTTAATACTTCCAGATGTGAGGAATGACTAGAAACAGCAATCTGTGTGACATACGACCTTTCCTCTTCTGCTCCTTTGTAACAGGGCTGGGCTCTCTGCCTCTGTTGGATTCTTGACACATGTTTCTCACTGAAGGAGTAACATGATCTTAAAGTGGTTCTTGCCTTTTTTTAGTCTTTTTTTAGTTTTCCCGGTGAGTATCCCCTTTGCATCTGTAAGAAACACAGGCAAAGACTCTTCTAGTAAATTCCAGGGCCCTCAGTGGAGTTATTAACCTGCTACAGAAGGAAGGATGCTGCTGAGAAATTGCCTGATTCTTGATGAGTCTTCTTTGATTTACTCCTTTTATGTACAGTAGGCGCCACCCTAATTTGAGCCTGGATATGGTCTATCGCGGGATTGTTCCCATGAAATCCTTTTTGCTCCAGACTAATCTGTCCACACAATGAGTGGGAAGATGGAAAAAGATGGATTTTATCTTCCTACTCTTTCTGGGGTGAGGGTATTGCCCTGGCCTCCCAAAGATACAGCATTCTGGGGAGAGATGGAAGATGTGGAGGCTGGATTTGGCTAGACTGTGTGATCAGTGAAATCCAGAGATCCT
Organism: Phyllotis vaccarum; assembly: GCA_033318265.1. NCBI lineage: Eukaryota > Metazoa > Chordata > Mammalia > Rodentia > Cricetidae > Phyllotis > Phyllotis vaccarum. The sequence goes on along the minus strand of JARWLC010000011.1, from coordinate 54,377,606 downwards.
ATTGTGTCTGCCTCTCAAACACTGAGGTGTGGTGATATATTTTATATTTAATAAAATGAGCCTGAAATATTAGAGGACAGAGACATTCCTTCCATCCTTTTTTATTTTTTGTTTGTTTTTGAGACAGGGTTTTGTGTGTGTGTGTGTGTGTGTGTGTGTGTGTGTGTGTGTGTGTGTGTGTGTGTGTGTGTGTGCGTGTACGCATGCGTATGCGCACAACAGTCCTGGCTGTCCTGAAATTTGCTTTGTAGACCAGTTTGGCCTTGAACTCACAGAGATCTTTCTGCCACTATCTTCCAAGTGCTGGGATTAACGTCATGTGCCATGAAGTTTCTGGCCCAGCCTTTCTGGCCTAGTCTGAGGTTTAAACCAGCTCACAGTTCTGTTGCTGCTTAGCCCCAAATAATCACACAGAAGCTTATATTAATTTCATGCTGATTGGTGTATTGCTGAGGCATACTGCTAGCTAAATCTTAACTCTTCAACTAACCCATGATTGGCCAAGTGGCTTAGTACCTTTTCTCAGAGCAGAATCCTGGTCTTCTTTCCTCTGTGGCTACTGATGCCTCTCCTTGACTCTTCTTATTCCCAGAGTTTTCTCAGTCTGGTAGCCCCGCCCACACTTCCTGTCTGCCTTTGGCCAATCAGTGTTTTATTAAACCAGTAGGAGGGACAAACATTTACAATGTACCAGAACATAATCCCATAGCATTTCCACTCTTTGTTCATTTTAAAATAAGAACCCCAAATCTAATTTCCTTTGTATAGATTTTCCACCACCATCATCTATAACAACTTGTAACCAATACTGTAAACAAAGGCAAACATCCATAATCCATTTTTTGGGAATGTGAGCATAGTTCTCTAGGCTACTTCCTGCTGAATAGGGGTGCTGGTAATCTCATGGGGACCCAAAGAAAAATTTAGGATTATGGACATGTCTTTAATGGAGTAGTCTGTAAGACTGGGTCATCTCAGCTAGTCTCCTTGAAGTTGTTTTGGATGCAGAGCTCAAAGGAGACTGCAATAGAGGTGCTCTGAAATGCTGAATTATTTGGGCCATTCGTTTCCATCAGAGGCTTTTCAGGGGGCCTTCCTTGATCAAACCTTGTTTTCTTTAACTGAGAATAAATCCACAGCCTCTCATTTTCTGTGGAAATAAAAAAAAAACAAATCTTCTCCAAAGTAGCATAACTTTCGATTTCAATTTTAAAGTCAACTCATTTACAAAATATATAGGTTGGATTAATCCAGAAGCATTTTTAGTCAAATGCCTTTTAGCAGTTTTTACTACTTCATTTTTAGTCAAGAACTTAAAGACAAAACAGTAATATAAGTGTCTAGACACTCTTTGTAATTTCCATCTTTACATGGCTTATTATTTTTTTTATCCTGTTTCTTTTTTTTTAACGACTTTATCCTTTTGTTCCTTGGGTAGCTGGATCACATCTCTCTTGACTTAGCCCTCCTTCCCCTGTATCTATGCTTGGATTTCCTGCCTGCTTTCCAAGATACCCTGTTTAAGTCAAAACAGTTCCTCTATTAACCAATAATATTTACACCATACAAAAAGACAGACAAACACCAATTAAAGTTTGGATCTGGACTAAAAACTGCTCAGAACAATTTGGAGGATGTTACAATATGGTTTTGGGGGCTGTCTGGCCAGAGGTCCAGACTCACAGACCTCCAGTCCCAGACAGCTTAGCTGCCTGCCACTGCTTAGGCCCCTAAAAATGATTCAGACACTTGTATTAACTTCATGCTATTTGGCCTATGACTAAGGCACATTGCTAGCTTGCTCTTTCATCTTAACACAACCCATTTCCATTAATCTGTCTGCCATGTAGCCCATGGCTCACCTGTGTTCCTTACATGTTTCTTCTTGGGCAGCTGGCTCAATCTGCCTCTGACTCCACCCTCCTTCTCCTAACTATTCTGATTCCCCACCTACTTCTTCTATGGTGCCTGCCATGGCCAAAACAGTCCTTTACTTAAAGATTGATACACACAACATGCAGAAAGATATTCCCATATGAGAAGGAGGCTAGCTTAGATGAACCAGCTTTATAGACTCCTCTAGCCAGGACTTAAGATAAGGCCTGTACTTACCTGTAATGCAGAGACTGAACAACAAATGATACAGCTACTTATTTCAAGACTTGACAATTAACAAACCTTTTCTTTTCAGGATCCCCTAAAGATGTCATTACCCCTATCCCCAGACAGCAGGAAATAAATTTAAGAACATGGTGCCTATATTCCCAAGAGATAGATTGGGTGGTTTTTGGTCCTTTAATGGTTTATAGATGATTGTCATTGTTTAGGGTAATTAGTTACAAATTGTTATTGGTTATGGTTAAGAAAAAGCTAAACAAGAGATTAGATTCAGCATTCTTGCTTGAAAAGAAGAAAGAAAAAGGGGATTGATGTGGGAATGTCTTTCTGTATGCTGTGAATATCAATCTTTAAATAAAGGAGCTGTTTTGGCCCAGGACAGTCACAGTAGAAAAAGTAGGTAGGGAATCAGAGTAGGTAGGAGAAGCAGGGTGGAGTCAGAGGCAGACTGAGCTGAAGCCCAAAGGAGCAACATGTGAGGAACACAGGTGAGCCACGGGCCACATGGCAGACAGATTAATGGAAATGAGTTCAGTTAAGATGAAGGAGCAAGCTAGAAATGTGCCTAAGTCATAGGTCAAATAGCATGGACTTAATATAAGTGTCTGAGTCATTTGGGGGGCCTTAGCAGTGGTGGGCTGCTAAGTGGTCTGGGATGGCAGGTCTGTGGGTCTGGATCTCTGGCTGCCCAGGACCAGAAACCTTGTTGTAACAGGGGATATAGATATAATAGAATATAAGGGTAGATTATTGAATCTACTTTTAAAAAAGTAATTGCCAGTTTTAAATATTTTTCATTGGATTGAAACATATATCTCTATGTTTGTTCAAGGTCTTGTACATATACAGTTCATCTAACAATGTAATACAAATTGCTAGTCGTTGAGAGATATTACCAACTAATTAGGATATAAATAAATGCAAGTTAGTAGTTAGATATTAAAATCAAACTTATAGTCATATTAGATATGTTTTCAAGGTCAAACAGATATTTTAGATGAACAGGTCTTCTTTAAACACTCCAAAGATCTATAGAATATTGCATTTAAGATTTTTAATAACATAGGTTATTATTATGTTTTTGACAATGAGACATCTTCTCCTGGCAGCACCAATCACTTCAGAGAAGATTATGGACATCAAAGAAACTCCATAAAGAGTTGACCTTCTTTGTGACAAATCAGCCACTAGACAAGAAAGTGTTCTTGCCTTGACTACTGACAGTATGTTGTTCAAAATGGACAAGCAGGACACATAAAAAGAACTCCAGAACCTTGCCAAGACAAGGTGAAAAGGTCTTTGAAAACATCCTGCTTCACAGAGAAGTCTGTCAGGTATGCTAGGCCTGTAGGACAAAGACGGATGCTTTAATGATATTGAAGAACCTTGAGAGACTGTCCAGGAAGCCAGCTGTCTTATGTCTGATATTTTTTGAAAGTTGCTTGCTTGAAAGTCCTGTTTACTTAGTTAATATATTTTCTTCTCAGGTCTCTGAGGGAGTTGAAGGTGAGATAGTTATAGGTTTCTAGTGATAGTTTTCAAAAAGAGACTCACTTAGAAGATAAAGTGTTTACATTTGAGAGACATCAAAAGATAATTCTCTGTTAGTAATACAAGAAATATAGAAATTGAATTAGGTACAACCCTTTGGATTTATCAAAATAAGATAAATAATGGAATATTTTCTTTGAATTTGACAATTGTTAACAGACTGTACATTACTCATGTAATTTTTGTATATATTGTATATAATTATTGTACCTATTGCATATGGCTTTTCTTATGTTAATTATAAGCTTTTTTATTTTTGACACAAAAGGGGATATTCAGTGATATGTTTTAGATTTAATAATATCAGCTTGGAATACCAGAGAACAGAATCATCCACAGTCAAGCCATGAGGATCAGAGAGTGGTAACTCATGCCATTAATCCCAGCACATGAATGACTGAGTGGTGACCTAAACCTTTAAACCTGTGTCTCAGGAGACAGATATCTTTCTCTATTTCTTTCAGTTCAAGGCCTACCAACCAAACACTAATAGTTCACACCTTTAATCCTAACTCTAGGATTATGATGCAAAGTTAAACCCAGAAGTAAAACAACTGGGTGAAGAAGATATTTAAGGCAGGTGTAGGCAGACATTAAGGTGTAATGTGAAGTTTCTGGCCTAGCCTAGTCCCAAGGTCCTGCCTGCTGCTGCTTAGCATCCCCCTCCTCCAAAATGACTCAGACGCTTATACTAGTTATGTGATGTTTGGCTTATGGCTCAGGCATATTGTTACTTAGCTCTTGCTTCTTAATTCAACCCATTTCCATTAATCTGTTTTACCTGTTTCTTTCCATCTGGCTTCTTGGGCAGCTTGATCGTGTCTCTTGTGACTCTGCCCTTCTTCCCCTTTTATCTATGCTCAAATTTCCTGCCTACTTCTAAGTTGTTTTGCCACAGGTCCAAACAGTCCTTTTATTAAGGAATGATATTCATAGCACACAGAAAGACATCCCACATCATTGAGGTATTCTGTAGGTGCAAACAGTCAGGCTGAGAACTCTTGAAGATAGCTTTTACCCTGAGAAGTTGGCTGTGTGAGAATTGTCTATGGTCTATTTCCTTTTTTTTTTTTTTTTTCTTGGATATTCCAGCTTTCCCCCAATATCTGACTCTGACTTTTCATTAAATACTAACTAGAATTCGCGCTTTACAAGTTCAGTTACTTTTGGCCATTTTCTGCTGGACAATCTCAGCACATGTGACTTTGCTCAGCCTCAACATCAATGGCTTCCAAGGTTTCTTCTTCATGGACAAATCTTTCTTGGACAGTCCAGGTCTGCATTACTTGTGGTAATTCATTTGATCTTTGGTCCTGTTTGCCCAGAAAGCTTACTAAACAGTATTGCTGGGTGTGCCTGTGAGGGCATCTGAAGGGGAATCCAGCATTGGAACTGGTAAAGGTGACTCACCTACTGCTGTGGGTGAGCCTCACCCAGTCCACTAAAGTCCCAAATAGAGCATCATTCTCTGATCCCTGGAGCTGGTTCATGGATCTTCTCAGCAGTGAGTAACAGTTTCTCTAACTGGCTGGACTGGAATCTACTCCACTGGCATTTTTTGGCTATCAGACCTCTGAACTACACCACCAACTCTGGGATTTTTCAGGATGTGTAATCATGTGAGCCCATTACTCATAACAAATCCAGTTAAATAGACACATAGATAGAAAATGAAAAGATGATGGACTGACTGACACATAGATTATAGATGGATATTTTATATGGCTCCATTTCTTTGACAAAATCTAATACACTCAAATATTTCTCAGTTTTATCTTACTTCTTTGGTAATATCCTCAGGCTCCATAGGACCAGTCCTACCCTCTCATTTCCAGATTCCACTAGAGCGTCTCTGTAGACAGCTGTGAATAATCTTTCTGTAGACCATGTATTGCTCTGATTGACTTAATAAAAACCTTAATGGCCAATAGGTAGGTAGGATTTCTAGGCACAGAGGACACTGGGAAGAAGAAGGGAGCAACACCAGACGAGTCAGAGGAAGCTGCATGGGCAAACAGCATAAAGATAATCAAGACACATAAAATAATGTATAATAAAGGATATGGGTATTTTAAGTTATAAGAGCTAGTTAGAAACAAGTCTAAGCTATTGGCTGAGTTTTTATAATTACTAGTAAGTCTGTGTCATTTGGAAGGAGCTGATGATCCCAATGAGAAAGTCTGACTACAAATAACATTAAATGTAGGGGTACATATTTCCACATAAGACCTGAGAAAACTTTTAAAATGTTCCACACACACAAAAATGGAGTCAAATGTGACTTCCTAGGCCCAGTCTCTCCTGTAGGCTGTGGTACAGATGTGGCTCCCAGCCACTGACAGCTGGCTTGAGTGCCAAATATGCCATGAGCTAAGCTTCATGGGGATTTTGCTCCTGCAGACAGAAAAGGTTACAGATCTGCAGTAAAGCAGGCTCAGAAAAAAAAATTTCTAAACAGGTTTCAGTGTGTTTAACAATGTGTGTGGGCATGAAAAATGTTATAGACAGCCATAAAAATTGCTTAAAAATAATGAAGAAAATCTTTAAAAAGAAAAGTAAAGCAATGATAATAAGAATAAGCCACATAAGGATGGGAAATACTATAGCATGGACTTTGGACCTTATATGGTGCTTTGTTAATTTTGAATTTTTTTAATGTTAATGAACAGACAACAGCGGCTGAGAGACATTGGATTATGGAAGGGACTGTTGAATTAAACCAACATATACACCTTAGGAAAACCGTAACTTTAAAATGGAAGTAAAAAAACTGCTTATGCTTTTGTTTCCACAGGAAATGGAAGACTATGGATTCCTTCAAGGTTAATAGAGATCAGATTTGACCATGGGATACCTCCTGAGCATCTTGGCTACAGATATGGGGGAGGAAGCCAAGAAAGACTACAGGACAGGTTATTTTTAAGCTGATTCCTCTGCATGGAAACAGCTCAGAGATGAGATGAGACATGATAAATCTTGCTGGCTACAGAGTCATCATGATTTATTATTACATGCCATCCTTCCATATGATGTGGATAGAGATTTATATTACAGCTTGGTTATGCAGTCCAACTGGACTTGTAAAGTTGATAGATGCCTTTTACCTGCTCAAACATAGAACAAAAAAATCATCTCTAACTGACTTATGCATGCCACACATTCCATAGTAGTGTTAAGGCAGATATGTATGATACCTTTTAAAGTTTGGGTGTTTTCAGAGCAAGGGGACCAGACACCAATGAAAATGGATATCCCAGGTGATCCAGACTCTCAGAGTGTGTCTGCTATAGTTTCCATAGAGTTCTGCATCCAGAATATCTTCAAGGCTGCTGGATGACAAGGTCCAAACTCACAGACTAATTCAACCAGGACATCAGATAAGCCTTACACTTTCCCATGACACTGAGACCGAACAAAAATGATACACCTAGCTTTTCTAGAACTTGACCATTATCCCATTTCTATTAGGGTTTACTAAAGATGCCCACAGACAACAGAAAGCAGTCTAGAGAAACAATACCCACATTCCCAAGAAGTGGAGTGTGTGAATTTTTGCTCATTTGGTGAGTTATGGATGTTTGTCATCATTTAGGAGAGTGGCTACAAGTTTTTACTGGTCATAGTCAGGAGAAAAGCTAAACAAAGGAGATTATATTCAGGTATCTCTTTTTGAAGGGAAAAGGGGGATATAGCATAGAAATGATGGGATAAAAAGGTAGATTGTTGAGTCTATTTTTAAATAATCACTAGTTTCAAATGTTTCCATGGGGTATGGATTTCTGTATATTGATACAAAATTGAGATTATTTTTGTTACAACATACTAGGTCTCTACTCTTGTTTAAGATTTTGGACCTATGCAACTTATTTAAAAGTGCAATGTAAAGTTCTACTCCTTGAAAGCTCTATTATAAACATCTAGGATAATTAAGAAGCACAGGTTAGTAGTTGTCTATAACAGTCAAAATTGTAGCCGTGTTAGATTTATTTTCAAGGTTATATATCTTTTAGAGAGGTAGATGATCTTAAAATACTTCAAAGACCTACATAATATGACATTTAAGATATTTTAATACCATAAGGCTTTTCATGATAGTGAGACACATCTGCTCCTGGCAATACCAATTTACTTCAAAAAAGGATTACAGACATGGAGTTTCCTTTCTTTGTGGCAAAAGTTAGACACTGGGCAAGAAACTTCCTTTGCCTCAATTGCTGACAATGTGCTGTCCAAATTGGATAAGCAGGCAGGACACATGAAAAGTGAGTGCCTTACTTTTTCCAAGACAAGTACAATCCTTCAAAAATCATGCTTCAAAGAAATATCTGTCAGATATTCTAGTCCTGTAGGGATTATAGGTGTGTATCATTTTATCTTACACAGATTGGTTATGTGTGGTTGATTGGCTACAGATCATAAACTGTTGACATGATCACTCCAAGGTTTGGTTGAAGGGGAGGGTATTGTAGATATGAGGGAGGGAAAGAACAACCAGAGACCTCTGGAAGAGGTCAGAGCAGAGACAGAAAGTAGTAGATTAAACAAGGCCAGCAAGATTGAATTTGGCCATGAGCAGGGCAGGGAAAGAGTGAGTGATGAAGAGAATGAGATCTCTCTCTCTCTCTCTCCACACACATACACACATACACACACACACACACAGAGAGAGAGAGAGAGAGAGAGAGAGAGAGAGAGAGAGAGAGAGAGAAAGAGAGAGAAATAGTCAAATATCAAGATTATAAGCACAATTAGAAGCTAGGGGTAGGGATGTCCATGAGGGGATGTTTAAGGTGGGGTAGAGGGTTACTGCATCCGGTTTCTTGGGTGGTTCGAGTCTTGTCCAGGCGAGGGGCGTCGAGGTTAAATAATCTGCACTCAGGAGTCGTTTAGGTTTCATCATTCAGGATCACAATGAGAGACCCGAGCTTTATTCAGTACATCTTATATCTTAAACCTGTTTCTCCCCCTGCCATGCTTCTCTCCTGCCATGCATCTCGCCTAGCCTTTTTCCCTCTAGCTTCCCGCCATGTTGGATTCCTTCTTCCCATTCCACTGACTCTACTCTCTACTCCATGCTTGTCTCCCGCTTCTGCCTTGTGTCTCCTTGTGTCTCTGCTCTCCCCCCACTCTCTGCTTCCTTCTTAACTCTCTCACACCCTGCCCCCTCATCCGGGCACACCCAAGGTCTTGGACATCCCAAGAGACTAGCACTCAGCAGGTGGCAGTCATAAGGAGCAGGAAAGCATGTTTTTCCTTAATCCCCCTATTTAACATAAGGTTTTAGTCCTTTGGGGAGGAGGATGGGCCATAAGGGCAGCTTGCCTCCTGCTGAGTTCCCGCTGTTTCTGCCCAAGCAGAGGCAGCCACCCTCAAGTCTCTCTCAATAAATCTTTATGTGAGGTTTGTTGTGTGGTGTGACTGTTATGTAGAGTGTTTGTTTTTGGTATTCCCTGACTGCCAGGATACCTTTCCCTTTAGTGCTGTTACACTTCCATAGGGGAAGTCTTTTCCTCAGAGCTGTAATACTTCCACTGAAGAAGCTTTTACCCTCAGAGCTGTAACTGGTTACTCACAAAGGTCTCATGGAGAAGCACATTGGTGTAGTCCCTCCTGTGAAGTTTATCATATTTGCCACCCATGCACTTATAAAACCATTGCTGAGTACCAAACTCATGAGTGTTGCTTTCTTTCCCAAGTTATTTAGCAGCCCATTTTTACTCTTGTCAGTCAGGTACTAGATTCTCAAATGTTAGTTAGATGAATGCTTCCATCTGTGGAAATAGGCCTCCCACTCATGACCTTATGAGAATACATAGTAAGAATGCATTTCTTAACTGGTCATGGAGGCACCTACAAGACTTAGAATGGAGAATCCTAAGTTTGAGGCCAGCTTCAGTCTCAAAAAATAAAACAACAACAAAAATAAATGGAAAAGTATTTATCACCAGACATGGAGGGATGCTTTATGATCCTCCCAATTTGGTGAGCCAATGACTTTCCTGGAGTTCCTTATAGGAGTATGGGTATGGGAGGAGTTATTTTGAGACATTACTAAAAACCTCACCCTAACATTGTGAGAGCCCATGGAAAGCCGCAGCTGTGGAGTTCTTTACAGGACTTGTAAGTGGCTCCACAGGTGAGAGAATCTCCTCTTTGTCAGGCAGCTGAAGTCATTTTCATAACCTCCAGGAGGGAACCTGGTGAGGCTTGTTTGTTTCTGCTAGCCAAGTTATGTGATATTTGTTTACTTCCTGGGTCTCATGAGACATTCCTCTCCATGGTAGAAGGGATCTTCAATGCCGAGGAAATTGCTGTGTAAGAGAAGAGTCTTCAGTTCAAAGATCTAATTTTCCTGGGATCCAAAGGATGGGGGTTGGGAGTATTTCTTTAAGCCACATCCCCAAGTTTCACAGATGACAGTATGGAGTCATTGACCACTTGTGCTCTGTGGAGAAGAATGCCCTGAAAACAGGAGTATATATACAGTGGCAGCAGGCTCACCTCCAGAAGGCCCAGGCTTTCTCCTTCTGAGTACCATGCTTACTTTAGTAGCCACTCCAATGATCTTTTTTCTTTTAGAGTCTGATTTCTTCACAGAGGCTGGTTCAGGGATGAAATTTTTGTAATTTTCTCCCAAGTATACATCTTTCAATCTGCTCACTGGATTCTTTCATTTTAGGCAACAAAGAAAAGAATCAAATCAACATGTTCTCGGCTGGATTAAAGAAGAAGAAGACCCCAGACCCAGATTTCTTGCAAGATAAAAAGAAAAAGTTTAATTGATACACTCATGAACGGTCTCAAGGCACTGTGGAAACCAAGAGCCCCGAATATTTTTAGGGCAGAAGTTTTATCCATCACTCTGGGTAGGGGAGGGGATACATCTGGGCTCCTTCTGAGATAGGAAAGTTACAACAGGGCAGGGCCAAGGGTCAGTTTAGGACTGAGTTTAGGAATGCAAGATAGGGAAGTTATAACAGGGCAGGGCCAAAGGTCAGTTTAGGATGGAGTTTAGGAAGGACAGGTAGGCAGGCATATTTCCTGTGAAACAATAGCAAATTTGGGGCAAGCAGGAGACCACCTGAGGACATTCATTTCCTGGAGCAATGGTCACAATGGGCACATTGTGCAAGCTTCAGAAAGTTCCTGCTTCGGTAAACAGCACATGGGCTAATTATAGGTCAGGGGTGGAGGATTTTAAGAGGTCAAATCTCAGGCTAGGCAAGGAAAACTCTATCTTCACAATCATTTTCAGTATTTTTTTATGCTCCAGTGGTTTCTTTCTTCTAGCACATGCTTTCAAAGGCCTATCACAGATATTCATATATGATTTGTTATAATCAAGGTCACATTTTTGAGCAATTCAAAGAGATCAGTCTTGTTTCCAGATATTACCTGGAGTGTTAGAGCCCTGCTATGGGGTTTTACCATGAACAGTACCTCAAGGTGACTGTTTTCTCACTGAGACACTCCTGAGTGTTAAGAGAGAAGTCACATATAATGTTGTTTAATCATGAAGAATGCATGTGACAACTTTTACCATATTCTGTTGAATAAGACACAAGCCACAGATCCTATTTTTAGCAAGAAGACAAGATTATGTATGGCATCAAAACTTGGAGGTGCAGGTCAGTAATGATTAAGTTAGGTCTGTTTCCACATCAGCCTTTCTAAGTGAAGTAGAACAGGCCAACATAGAAAATGTAAGGAGGTTTTACTAAGAGTACAGCCAGCCAGCTCCTTCTGCAGGTTCTAAAGCATGGGTTCATCCATCTGTAAATGAACAACATGTATGTAAAAAAGAAAGTTTCACCTGTACTGAGCATGTGTAGCTTTTGTCTCTGTCCTTAACAGTAGAACATAACAGCTTACATTGTGATTACGTCTTGGATATGATGAGTGATTTAACATATGATGGAGTCTGGGAACTGTGTAGTTCAGTGGTGGAACATGTATTAGCATGTGCAGAGAATTGAGTTCAATCTCTGGCAACACACACACACACACACACACACACACACACACACACACACACACACACACACACACACACACACACACATATTATCCTGGTTAACTTTTTTTTTTTTTTCAACACAAGCTATACTTGTTTTGGGAGAGGAAAACTTAATTGAGAATATGGCCTCACTAGATCAACCTGTGTCAAGCTTATGGGGCATTTTCTTGATAATGTGCTTGGACCCATCTCACCAAGGATAACATTACTCCTAAACACCTGTCCCTGGACAGTACTAGGAAGAAGGATGAGCATAGGATGGAGAACAAGCCAGTAAGCAGTATTCCTGCCTTTGGTATGGAATTAATACCTTCCCAGTGAGAAGTTGTGACCCTGCTTAGAGATTAATAAAAGAAAAACTCTAATGACTGATTCTGACTAATGTACCAAAGAGAACAAGCCTTGAACAGAAATCCCATCAGCTTATAGAATTTCATGGCCCCTAGTTACATTTGAACAATTAAACATGTTTCACAGCAACAGAAATGTCAAGGTTTGGTTGTTTGGGAGAGAGATTTACAATGTAAAAATATTATCATAGTCATTCTGTGACAGGCCAGCACAGTTTTCCAGGCAGCTCTTAGCCAAGGTCATCCTGTGTGGCTGGCAGATTTATGCTGATAAGAGAAGCAGAATTCACCTTCATTCATTTCCACTTCATGCATCTTAGTGTTTCCCAAGCATGTCTAGGAAGCTCTCTATAATATTGTGAAAATAGAAAAATCCTGTAACTCTCTCCCTCGACCCCTTCCTGAGGTCTCTGAAACTGGCCAAGGTCGAGATGGCTGCTTGAGACACACCCAGCAGCCTGAGCCTGATACTTCCTGAATTCCTGAGGCCCACCTGGTAGAGCAGCTTGACCTTCCAAGATAAGGCTCTGAGACCACATTCCTTTGGGATCCCACCTGCAACCTAGGTGGGGTCACCCAGGAAAGTCCTACCAAGAGAATTGTTAACTGTTAACTGTTTAAAGCTTGCACAATGTTTCCTGCTCCAGGAAATGAATGTCTTCAGGTGGTCCTTATTGTTTCACAGGAAATAGCTTGCCTGCCTGCATTCCTAAACTCTGTCCTAAGCAGACCTTTGGCCCCACCCTGTTAGTGCGCCGAGCCCACCCATACTCCCTCCCCTACCCAGAGTAGGGTATAAGACTTCTGCCCCGAGCCCAGGCTTTTCTATACAGTGCCTGGAGCCCACACATGTGTGTACCGGTATTCATATTCATGTTCATTAAACTCTCTTTTTCTTTAATGTTAACAGTGGTCATTAGCCGTGGTCTTGGGGTGTCTTGGGGTGCCCTAGGGGCGCCCACCTATTACAATATCAACTTACTCTGTTTCTTCTACATCCCTTTGAGTTCCCATCCTGACTTTTTTGATGCAGAAGTATAAGCCAAACAAACCCTTCCTTCCCCAAGCAGTTTTTTTCATGGTATTTACCATAGCAATAGGAACCCTAAGTAACACACGCACACGCACATGCATACACACACACACACACACACACACACACACACACACACACACACACACATATATGTTCATGCACTTGCACACATGATAATGGTAAATGTGTGTAAATTGTAAGAAAATGCTACACAATTTTACATTAGGGACTTGAGTATCTGAGGACCTTGGTATCTCACCAGAATGTTAGGTCCAACTCTCTGCAGATACGCCTGTCTTTTAGATTTGAAATGTCCCACAAAGGCCTATATGGTGAAGGCTTAGTCCTCAGCTGGGCACTGTCAAGAGATAATAAGCATCCTTAACAGATAGGACTTAGTGGGAGAAATTCAGGCTATTGGAGACATGAACCTGAAGGGGACTCTGGAACCCATCTCTTTATCACCTCTCTGTCCTTGTCTGTTCAGCTGCCATCGGATGAGTGGGTCTCCTTCCACTGTGTCCCACCTCAGTGTTGTCATGTGACGTTAGACTGAAACCACTGAATGTGTGAGATAAAAGAAGCCTTCTGCTCTTTTGGGTTTGTATGTATGAGCGTTCATGTCTGTGGGTTCACATGGAGGCCAGAGGACAGCTTTGTGTGGTCTTACTCATGAACCCTCTATTTCTTTTTTAGGAGACAAAGTCTCTCACTGGCCCAAAACTCAAAAGTAACATAAAGTGGCTGGCCAGTGAGCCCCAGGGACCATCCTCCCTGTCACTGAGATTTCAAGAGCATAACATTGTCTAACCTTTCTTTATTTCTTGCTCTCTTCCTTCCTTTTTTTTCTTTCTTTCTTCCTTTCCTCCTCCTCCTCCTCCTTCTTCAACATGGGTTCTGGGAATTGAACACAGGCAAGCACTTTACCAACTGCACTTCCTCAGCTTCCCCTTTTCCTTTACACGCTTGAACAAACCTCAGGCATTTCATTATAGTAACAGGAAGCTGACACAGACATTAAGGGATAAGTGCACAGACCTCTGAAGACTATGTTGGGGACACACATGTGCATACAAGATAAAGAAGCACAATTCTCATCAGTGGTGTAAGACAAAAGAGCCAACAGTTGCTGATCTCCGAGATTCTCTGTAGATACTGAAGGTAAGATACCAGCTAAATAGCCCATCGATTTGACTTGTTCTCACTATTTACTCTGCTGCCATGGCAACCAGAAAGAAATGTTTTCTAGCATGCTCAACTCCCCTTCTACTGGCCATCGCCATTCTGGGATTCTCAGAAGACTTCCAAGACTGTAATTATTTCCTCTAAACAGAGATGTCCAAGCTTTTGACATTGTATGACATTTCCATCTACAACTCTGTTGGGTTGCTTTCATAGCTAGCCTTGGGCACATGAATCATACAGACTACATGTCAGACATGCCTCATTTGCTCTTATCAAATGCTGTGTGTAACTCGGTGTGACTCGCTGTGTGTACATAGTCCAGAGAACATGGTCTTTGTGTGACCCATTTTCCTGTGCTGCATAAAGGTTCTGATCATGTTAATGTCAGGTCATGTCAGTGCCTGCCATAATACTCCTGCCCTTATATGCCCTGCTTCTGGCTCTACAACCCTGTTTGCCATCAAAGGCCTTCCATTATTAAATTAATTTATTTTTATAGATGTGTATCAGCATGAGCGTGTGTTGTATATGTGAGCGTGTTATGCATTGCCAGATCTGTGCATAGCATTGTATGAAGTATGAGTGTAAGTGTATGTGTGCATAATATATGATGTGTTTGTGTTGTATAACGTATGCGTGTGTGCATGGTATATGATATGCAGTGTGTATGGTGTGTGAGTGTGTGTCATATGATACATGTGCTGTGTGATGTATAAATAAAATAAGAGCGTGGTGTGGTAGAGTACACCTGAAATTTCAGCACTAGAGAGGCTAAGGAAGGAGGATTGTGAATTTGAGTTCAACCTGGGCTACAAGGTAAGATCCTGTCTGAGATAAATAACATAAAAGTAGGTTTGCTTTCTGCCTCTCACCACAGAAGCCTTATCTCTATAAGTTATTAGTGTTGGGGGTTGTACGTAATACCCCAGGCCTTCATGTTCAGAGGCAGGAAGCTCATGATATTTTTCACTACCACCAATTCATTATTGTCTCTGCAAACACTTTTTTGAAGTATAACAGATAAGCTCCTGCTCCAGTGAGAGGTAACTGTGTAGATGACGGGGGACCATATGGTGGTTACAAATCAGAATTGAATGTTCTAAAGGACAAAACACTCATATTCATTTGTAGTGATTAACGAGGGTATATTGACCATCTGCCGTGACTCATTAGTCTCGTGGACTACTGCACCATGGTAAGCATCACTGTTCCACAGTCTGAGCAGGAAACATGGATTTTCTGTTGCTTTTTGAATCCTTGCTAATATTGAAGTCACATCAGTGGTTTAGTTTGGCTGAAAGGAAAGGAAGCTTGGAGGTCCTTCTGCATGATTCTAGGTTCTTCCTATGCATTATTCTTTCTGATCTGACTCAGAGCCGGGAAGGTTTCTCTCTGTATATGTAGGAACCAATGCACACATGTATGTAGGCTGTGTAGAGGCCAGAGGCTGACTGTAGCTGTGCTTCTCAGGCTCTTTCTATCTTATTTTTTTGAGACAGCATCTCTCTCTAAACCAGGAACTCACTGGTTCAGCTAAGACATCTGATCAATGAGTACTAGGGATTTGTTTGTCTTTACCCCACTAGTGCTGGGGTCACAGGCATGGACAGCACACTTGGCTTTGTAAAGAATCTGAGCTCAGGTCCCCAAGCTTGTACAGCAGATACCATGCTATCTTCCTGCCCCACTCCCCACCCCTTGGCGTAGAAGTTATTATTTTTTTCATCCTCTCCTGTCCCTCAGGAGGTGACAGGGATGAAGCAGAAGCAGTTATCCTGGTAGATAGGGAAATTTCATGTTGTCAGACTCCAAGGTGGACACTGAAGAAAATTTTGACATTCCTGTGATGGAGAGCCCTGCTGGGCATCTTGGATGGAGCTCATTCATCTTTCTAAAACAGGTTTTCAATCCCATGTCCATTCTGAGAAGTTTAATACCCCCTAATGATGTCCTGCTCTCTCATCAGAGAGGGACTTTTAAGCTAATAACACATTATCAGACCAAAAAGAATGGGGGAGGGGAGCAAAGCAATTACTTAATGCCTCTGCTTCCACATGGGGCTTCATCAGCAGGGGTCATGGGGTGGTGGGGATAAGCACCCACCTTAACCTCTCTCAGATAACACCCAATTCTTTAGCTTAGCCTTGTGGATTTGAAGAGATTTTCTCAGCACCAACTTCCCATTTATTATACCAAACCAGAGCTGATGCAGTAATGCTCCAGGGGATGTCTGGCATCTGGGAAAGCATCCCTTTCACCTGGCCAGTGCATCCACTCTGTTTTCCGGTAGGTGGTGGGGAAGCCCTTGCCAGGAGTTCCCTCTGTTATCATTAGGGAGTGAGAATCAAGGGCCAGGGGAAGCATGGAACTGGTTCTCGAATTAGGGAGGCTAGGTTATGGGATGGAGAGGTTAAGGCTAGAGCACATCTCACAGTGAGGGAAGCACCCTTTTCTTAGGGAGCAGGCTGAGATGAAGCCAGCACAAGGGCATTGAGGCTGATGGCCACCAAGACAAGGTGATGGCACAGTTTCTTGTCCTCTAAATGTCCTGAGAAAGCGGGAGAGGTGGGGTCAGGGTGTGTGCTCAGATTCATTGTGAGTTCCCTCTTTGCTTCAGAAAGGGCTGGCTTGGAAGTGAGCTACCCCCAGGAGCTGGCAGTCTTGGGTTGAGAGGGTACATTAAAGATGAGGGAAATGTGCAGAGAGAGGGAAGAAAGGGAGGGGGAGGGAGAGTGAGGACAAAGAATAGGGGGTGGAGGAGAGGTGGTTCAATGTGGGAATGTTTGTCACACATAGGAAGACCTGGGTTTGGGTCCCCAGCACCAACATAAAAAACTCCTGACCCCCAGCATGTTTGCCACTGCCATTTTTCTCTAGTATCTGGCACTGTGTGAAGGGGTGTAAGGAGATCCCCACTGACCTTAATGTAGTGTGATTGTCTCATGGAAATGTCTCGTTCTACCAGGCATTTTAACCTGTGGACTATTTTGAAGATGGCCTCTTCCTAAGCTGTACTGTGTAAATGAAGCCATGATTTTATACAATAAGAGTGTTAGTTTAAATAGGATGTTGATGACGAAAGGTCTTTAATAAATACAGTAAGGGATTATGATAGAGGTTACCTTAGCAGGAAATGTAGAACAGGCAAAGGATTAACTATTGCCCCACCCTTAATAAAACAGAAGTTTTAGAGGATAAAAAATAAAAATGAGGAAGTGTTACACAACTAGTTTCTCTTGAGGAGCCATATAGACTGTGCCTTAGGTTAATGATTAAGAAGAACAATTGATTTCCAGAATTCCAGTTAGCTTAAACTCTTTCCATCTGAATGTAGGGAGATATGTCACAGGTTTGAGAATGAGTCACAGCTGAAACAAAGCTTTGAAAATGACTTAAGGTTAGATTAGGGTGCTTTTGTTAATAGCTTTGAGGTGAAAACCGCAAGGAAACAGTCTGACGTGTTAGAGAGGCACATAGTTGAGTCAGGGACTCACTAAGGTCACAAAACAAGAAAGAAGTGACCCAATTATTATCAGCTGACATTTCTTCCTAGGACTGGTTGGTGATCACAGGTGATGATTACTTCCTTGTGCCCATTTCTGCCCTCAGCTTCCTCATATAAAAAACTGTTAATGAGTGGATATGCACCCTGAGGATTTAAACTACACTTCGTATATAAAAGTTGTGGTTCTTTTAAGATTTCTCATAATATTACCTTTTGAGATAAAGAATAAAATGATTGGTCCTTCGGAACTGCAAAACACAGCCTGCTAGTAAAATAATTGGCTGAGAAAAATACCTTGCTTGCTCACACTCTGTTAATCTATAACAAGTTGCTTGGACATGGATGCATGTGGGCTCTTGGGGCAACTGCTTTTCGCCTGTAATATGTAAAATGTTTGATCATGAAGGGATGTGGAAACATGCTGTTTTCTACATGTATCCATTGTAATCATTCACTTGAAAAATAAAATGTGACCACATTGCAATTTTTATATTGCTTGAAATATGTTTCTGGGTTATAAAAACATCAAAAATGAGTGAAGAAAACACCAGGAAAGATGTAGAAAAAAAGTTGGAGGGAAGACATCCAGACAGACAGAAGGGAAACGTTAAAAAAAAGAAAAGAAAGAAGGAGAAGGAGAAAGAGAGAGTAAACTGAAGAACTGAGCTTTGGCCATCAGAAAGTTCTCATGTGTCTGTCTGTCTGTCTGTCCAGTAGTTCACCTGCTCCACATCTCATCTTCAGTTTCTCTGACCTGCTGAAGGCTTACCATCCATCAGCACCCTAGTGAGATCCCGACATGCTGGAGGTGTGTGTTATGTGTGTGTGATTGTGTGTGTTTTCCTTTTGTGTTTTATTTTTTTGCTGGCCCCAGAGAGTTAATCTTAAGCCCCTTCACTGGCCCCTGAGAGCTAAGTTTTACTCCCTCAGATAGAAAAGTCAGAGGTCTGACAGCTCAGTAGGCTCCCCCTTAAACCCTGTACTGCTGGAGGCTAGTCATCGAGGCAATAATATAAATTCCACCACCACCCCTGTCACTATACTCTGTGACCTCCCAAGTCCTTCCTGAGATTCTGAGCCACATGCTGCATACTCTGTTGCATACTTCAGGCTAGCTGACATTTGAGATTATATATAGCTAATCTCCTGTCACTCTGCCTCCTACCTCTACTTAGGAGTGCTTGGATGACAGATGAATTCCACATCTGGATTTTTTACATGGGTTCTGGGGTTGAACTCAGGTGATTGGGCTTGTGAAGCAAGTCATTACCTTCAGGGTATCACACCAACAGCTTTCCTGATACCTTTAACCAGGTGCCACGAAGCCAACTGTCGTCTCATATCTAACACCTGTATTCCCTTATAGGCCTCCGGTTTGTACCAAGAGAAGACTCTTACAGCACCACGTGAACTTCACTTGCTTTGCAGAGGCTTTTGGCTAATGCTGCCTTTGGACCTTCAGCTCATGACAGTTGTGCAAAATGACCTACCCACCAGACCTGATCAGAGATACTGTCTGCTAGCAGAGAGGGCTTAAGGGAATCTAGGGCCCCCTGACAGCATCTGCACATCCAAGATTAAATGTAAACTCAGATGTCATAACAGAAACCAGAACAATTGCAACTGGAAAAAAGAAAATGGATTCTAGATGCTAGAATGAATCAGATACTGGAATTGCCTGGCAAGGATCTTAAAGAAGCCATAATGAAATGACATTAGAAAATAATACAGGGGCTGGAGAGATGACTCAGTAGTTAAGAACACTTGCTGTTTTTGCAGAAAACATGAGTTCCCCTCACTTACATAGAGCCACTCACCTGTAACTCCTACTCCAGGGAATATGAGAACCTTCCCACCCTCCTCATGCATCTGCACTCATACATACACACACTTTAAAAATAAAAAAAGTTTAAAGAGTAAATCCAATTATAATTTACAAATGAAGAAACAGGGAATCCCCTCCCCCCCAATAGTACATATACTACGGAGCCTAGAGGAAATTATAGAATTGAAGATTGAGACCAAAAGAATCTCTCTGAATGGGCTCAATAGAAGAATGTATATATTGGGAACTCAGAGGAGAAAGCGACAGAATATGTGCAGGCTAAAAGATGGAGAAGAGAAGCTGAAAAGGGAAAGTGTATGCTTAAAGCTCTCTGTGGTACAAGGTTTCTGGCCCTGACTTTCCGGCCTAGCCTCAATGTTTAGGCCCAAAGACCCAAAGACCCACAGACCCACAGAGACTGAGACACACAGATGCATAAGATAGTTTTTGGCTGATCAGCCTCAGGCCCAGGCATATCACTTGCTAGCTCTCTACCCTTCATCTAACCCATGTCTCTCGTTCAGCCATGTGGCTCGGTACCTTTCTTTAGAGCAGCATAGTTGTCCTCGGCTTCCTCTGGTTTCTCTCTGGTGCTCTTCTGGCATTCTGCTCTCAGAGATTTTCTTAGTCTGGTAGCCCCGTCTACACTTCCTGCCTGCCTTTGGCCAATCAGCTCTTTTTATTAAACCAGTGGGTGGGACAATTATTTACCATGAAACAACACAATACCCCTACAGCTCTCATCAAAATACAACTAAAGACTCAACATTCACTTCTTGGCAGTAACGTGCAGAGAGGAGAATAGGGCTGGAATAGTGTGCAAGAGACAGATTGAAAACCATTAACTTGACAAAATCCCTACAAGTTTAGTTATGCTCAGTGACCATAACGCAGTGTAGACTCAAAGATACTCATGATATTGAGTTAAATATGCAGAGAGGGGTGGAGTACAATCGCAGTACTGTGGGGACTGAGGCTGGAGGATCTCAAGTTCCAGGTCAGATTGGGCTACGTAGTGAGACTTTATCTCAAAATATAAAACACAGAGGAAATCTGAGGATTTAGCTCAGTGGTAGAGACCTTGCCTGGCTCAGGCAGGGACAGACACACACACACACACCCGGGGGTGGGGGGGGATATATTCTTAGGGTCTGAGGCTGTAGCTCATTTGGTAAAGTGCTGACCTAGCATGCACATATCCCTCAGTTCGACCCCAAGCCCCACATATACTGACTATGGTGGTATAAGCATGTAATTTCAGCCCTTAGGAAGTAGTGACAAGAGCATCAGAAGGTCAATGTCAGCCTCAGCTACATACTGAGTTTGAGGCCAGCCTAGGATACATGAGGCTATCTTAAAATATTAATATATAGAAGGAAGAAGGGAGGGAGGGAGAGAGGGAGGGAGGGAGAAAGGAAGGAAGGGAAGAGAGGGGGGAAGGGCAGAAGGAGGGAGAAGATATCTAAATTTCACACATTCTATAACTATAATAGAACATAAATGTAAATGAGATTAGTAGAATTATAAGGCCTTAATGGGAACCATGTGAGAAAGCATTTGAATTTGGGGTTACATTTTTAGTCTCAAAGTGTAACCCATACAAGAAAAAGGGAGTAAATGGGAGCGCATTGGAAGTTAACACTTTTGATCCCCAAAATGCCTTGCTAAAGGAGGAAATAGAAGCCACAGATCTAAAGAAAACACTTGCCAGTCACTGACCTGGAAAATCAATTTTGTAACCTATAAGCTCACGATTAAAAGCTGATTAGAAAATGAGAGAAAAGCCAGAATATGAATTTTAAACTCTGTCTGGAAAAAGCAAACAAAAAAACAAACAAAGACTGGAGGAGGTGGATCTGTCCTCTGATAGCTCAGGCTGTTTTTATTAAATTTGAAACATATACCCACACATGGTGTGTAGCACAACCACTAGCCATTGCTCACGGCCAGACAACAGTCATCAACCTAGAGTGTAGTTCAGATTGATGGCACTGTGACCGAACACTGTTTTCTGTGTGTTATCACCCATAGCTGACTAGGGTGCAGCCTCCTGGGGACCCACAAAGCACCTGTGTGTTACCATTAACCATGGCCTACAGCGTAGGTCAGTCTCATGTCTGTGTTTCCTGATGTCTCACTCACAGACAATGCCACAGTCTTTCTGTGACAGCATTACAGGAAAGCCTCACTGCCTTAAGAATCTCCTGTCCTACAGGGATCACCTCTTCTCAAATCCCTGTGAAACACTGACCTTTTTTATAGTCTCTGCACATTACCTTCTCCAAAACATCAGACTGCTGAACTCAGAGGTGCAAAACCTTTTCAGGTTGGTTTGCCTGGATAATACACGTGCGAGATTGCTCTGTTTTGCCTTTTCTATGGCTAGACAGCTCATTTTTTTTATTGTTGGCTTGGTATGTTTTGTTTTGGAACAGAATTTCTCTGTGTAGTCTTGCCTATCCTGGAATTCACTGTCTAAACCAAGCTGGCCTCAAACTCACATAGATCCATCTGCCTCTAAGGCCTGGGCCACGGTAGGGCTTAGGGCATCTCCTTTTGTGTGAATGGTTAGCACATTTTATTCATGTCTAAGTAATATCCCATTGTACAGCTACACCAGGTTTATATCATTTTCAAAGACTCCATCTACAGGCATAATGGTTGCTTCTAAGTGTTGCCAATAATGAAGGAAACTGTTGTGTGTAAGATTTGAAGCCTTTAAACTTGTTAAATTATCAAGGAAATAACTTGATAATTTAAGAAATTTTAACTTTCTAAGAAATGTCCAGATTGTCTCCCTGAGGAGCCACATCACTTCACACCAGCACCGAGTGAAGCAGTTGGTAGCTTTGCTGGTGTCACGGGTGCTGGGGTTCTGGTTCGTTTCACTGGGGCTCAGTTGGCATCTCATGGTTGCTCTGTGCATTTCTCACACTGCACATTTTTGTTCTTCTGTTTGTTTTAAGCTCCATGACATCTCTGGTGAGGTGTCTTGTCAGATGGCCTGCTCATTTGGTCACACTGTTTTGTTTTAATACTGAGGCATTTACAGAGTTCTTGTGTAGTTTGGATCCAAGCACTTTATTAGATGGTGCTTTGTAATTTTTACTCCACCTGTGGCTTATCTTTTCATTCTTTTAGCAATATCGTTCAGATAATGTCTTTCATTTTAAAGGATTCGTGTGTGTACATGTATGTGATGCACACGTGATGGACAGAGGACAACCTTGGGTGTCGGTCCACAGGTGCCTCCCACCTTTTGTTTGACAGAGGGTCTGTCACTGACTGGCCTGGGACTTTGGTGAGTAGGTCAGATTAAGTGGACCCCAACTTCCAGGGATCTTTATCTTCTCTCTTCTCTGAGATCACAACTACTACATCCTGCTTCTTACACCAGTCCTGGGGCTCAAACTCAAGGCCACACACACACACACACACACACACACACACAAGGCTTTACAAAAGGAGCCAGCTCCCACGCCCCAGAAATCTTTAATGGTATCCATTTACCATTTGTCTTTTATGAATCATATCTTAAAACTTATTACCAAATCTAAGATCATTTAGATATTTCCCTGCATTATCTTTTTACAAGCTCTCTAGTTTTGTATAGGTCTGAGATCCATTTTAAAATTAACAGTATATACAAAATGTGTGACATCCATGTACAGTCCTGTGTGCGTGGCTACCGTTTTTAGGATCGTCTTTCCCCTTTCTTTACTGTGGTCGTATTGCGCTGGCTGTATGTCTGAGGACTTATTTACAGGTCTCTATCTGTATTTTTATTTAGTCTTTTATTTATTTTGAATTGGAGCCTCATAAAAAGACGTAAAAACACTCTGACTTTGTTCCTATCCAATAGTGTGCTGAATACTCTGAGTCTTTGGGGGGGGGGCTTTCCATATAAATTCCTGAATCATTTTGTAAATGTCCTTGAAAAAGTTGACTTTGGGGACTGCATTGATGAAGTTGGGTGACATGTCTTAGCGTATTGATTCTTATCCCTGAACATGGACTGTCCTTTCTATGATTTCTTTCAGTAGAGATATGCAGTTTTTTCCCATACAGATATCGAATAATTTGTTAAGACATATTTTTAAATGTCTCTTTATCTCATTTTTATTGGAATATAAATTCTCATTATGGGATTCATGCTTAAAGAAAACAGGGCATTGAGACTTTCTGCTAGGGAGCAGCTTATATGGTAACATACGTTTTCATTAGGTATTTTATAGCTATGGGACTATAACAAGGTGCCATGGACAGGATACAGTTGCAATAACACAATAATACACACACTACTCTTGCAAAAGACCTGTATTTGGTTCCCAGCAACCCCACAATAAGACAATTGCCCGTAACTTCCAGTTCCAGAGGGATCTGATTGATGCTTCTAGCATCCTCAGGCAACGGCATTTATATGCACATACCTACAGAAACACACACACATACACACACACTTAAAAATAATAAAATATATGACCATTAAAAATATTTTTAAATTAGTAAAAAAAGTTATAAAAATGTAAGCAAGCCTGAAGGAAACAAAGATGGATGTTGAAGCATTTGTTTTATTCATGAGGAAACTGAGATTTAATGAGAAAAATAGTCAGCTCAACTGCACGGAGGTGGAAGTGGCTGAGAAGAGATTTGAGCCATTATGGTTTAAGTAAATTTTATGTCCATAGAGCAGATGTAACTGTCTTGCCCTCTACTTCCCCAGGGTGTTTCCCTCTGGGACAGAAAGTCACACTTGACCAAGTGTGAAGTTCAGTTCATCTTCAGAGAAAGCACAAGGCACTTGTGGTTTTAAAATCACAGCAAAGGAGTTAAGGTGAAGGTTCTCTCTACGTTTTCACATGAGTCATAGGCTGAACGAAAGCTAAATCTAACTTCCGTGAATACTGTAAGACACACGGTGATTCCTATTCCTCTCATAGAGAAAACACATAGGCGCCTTTCTGGAAATAAATTAACTGGAAGTCAGAAGACAGATACCACATCCGCCAATTTGTGTTCTAAGTAGGGGGATTTTGTGTGGTGGGGAAGAAGGGCAGCAGATGAAGGGAGGGGATGAAGCTGATTATAGGTGAGTGAGTGAGTGAGTGAGTGAGTGAGTGAGTGAGTGAGTGAGTGAGTGCCACAGATCAGGGCTTAGAGCCTCATCTCCTGCCAGAGACAACTTAGCTTTACTCTAAGACACACAGAGAGAGCATCATGCAAACAGGTTCACCATCCACGCACCACCTGGTAGTGAGTGGACTGTGGTGTTCCCTCCATTCCCAGAACCACAGTCTTCCGGCTGTGTGCAGCACGCACAGAATTACTCTCACAGTCCTTATGCTTTTCATAATTCCCTCCCAGGTACAACCTAACTCACAGGACTGTTGTTATATACATCCCGACTCAGGCCTGGGGTCTAGGCTCTTAGGTGGAAAAATACAAGTAGAAACTGCCAAGAAGACAGAAACTTGGTCCCAACATTTAAGAGTTAGGTAGTAACTTTTACCATTCTGGAAATGTATAAAAAAGAACTGCTGTTTACATGAAAGTGATATATAGACCTTTATAAAAATTATTAGACTTATACCTGGAAAATATTATTCTACGTTGGTATCATACCCTCTACTAATTGGGAAGATATAGAAGCACCATACAATTAAAGGCTATAGGGCTTGAATATTTTTCCTTTTAGTAACCACATGTCTGCTTCCAGCCTGGGAACAATATGAATGTAGGAGGTGCCTGGCTAGAGATAATCATTTGTCTTGCAATATAAAAATCATGCATCGATATGAGGTAAAGGTTAATTGACGCTTAGATATGGGGTAAAGGTTAATAACCAATGACAAGGAAGTGGGGAAGAGGAAACGTAAAGTGACTAAATATTACTGATTCTTGGACAAGGACTGAAGAGATATTGACACTGCTCATGCGTGAATGCTTTAGAACATGCATAAATAAAGACAGCCCGAGCTTTTCAGGGCCACTTCCTTGAACGACAGTGTCTTTATTCTCACCGACTCCACACCTCCATCTTGCATTCCAGAACCCTGCTGAAACAGGACTCCAACGTCTAACTTCTTGGGAGGAAGAGGCAGAAGGATCAGAAGTTCAAAGCCATCCCCTGCTTTGCACAGAGTCCAAGGAGCTACACCCCAGCTCAAAAACAAAACAGGGCTGATGAGATGCCTCGGTGGGTAAAGGCACTCGTGCCTCAGTGGGTAAAGGCACTCGCTGCCAAGACTGAGAACCTAGAACCTGACCTGGATTCCAGTGATACACGTGATGGATGAGCAGCTTCCACCTGACCTCTGACCCCCAGCCACACTAATGCTACACACACACACACACACACACACACACACACACACACACACACACCAATATATACACATGTAAAAATAACAAAAACAGAGCAGTTTTTCAGAGCCTGCATATCTTCACCCCCTGAGGTAAACAACTCGGAGTTAAGAGGACATGGGAAGAGAAAGAAATTGCTCACTTGTAGAACTACTTTGTGCTTCCTGCTGGCCCAGATTCAAGACCTTCCATCTCATCTGACAATGCAGGCTCGGTTGGTTGCACACACCTTTAATCCTTGCCCTTGGAAAGCAGACACGGGTGAATGGCTCTGATTTCAAAGCTAGTCTGCTCTGTTCCTGGACAGCCAGGACTGCATAGTAAGACTTTGTCTCGACAAACAACAGCAACTAAACCACCTAAATTGCCTGCACTGGTAGGCAGTTAGCAAGGCTGTTAAAAACACCGGTTTTCACCTTGAGACTCTCCATATCATTATTCCTTTCTCATCCCTAAATATAAACAACTCACCCCCAAAGCTTTCTTCCAACTTTTATTGAAAATGGATTTTTCTTCCCTGCGTAATATATCCTGCTTGGTTTCCCTCCTCCACCACCCCTCCAGATCCTCCCCACCTCCCTCCTGTCTGGATCCACACCCTTCTGCCTCTCATTAGAAAATAAACAGACCTCCATGGAAGAACAATAAGATAAAATAAATTATAATAAGACAGAACAAAAAACTAACACACCAGGATAACACAAAACAGACAAACAAAAGGAAAAGTAACCAAGATAAGTCACCAGAAACAGAGACCGAAACAGAGACCCACTGGTTCACACACTCAGGGGTTTCCTAAAACAGCAAACTGGAAGCCATAATATAGACGCAAAGGTGTTGGTAGACTTACTTTTGGTTCTTTTTGCTCCTACTGATCCTTCTAGATTATGATGATATTGAAACATTACATTTGTAAATAAAAATTAATGTGTGATATTTTACATGGGAAGTTCCAAAGTGCACTAAAATTAGACATGGCGGTTTTGTACATGAGAGATAGAGGGAAATGATACAGAGTTTAATACATCCAAACTATTGAGAGTGTTTACTGGTGCTTGAAATAAAATGCTTTTCCAATCATGAAAGGAAGAAAATGAAAACTGATTTTTCTCACAAGTACAACTGTTTAAATACTTGAATTAAATATCTTCTTTCCTTTAAAAATCTCAGTTTCTGCCTCAAATTATTTATTTTTAACAAATTCTATAGTATCAAGTTCTTCTCTCATGAATTCGAGTTTCAACTGGACCTGGGCCATAGATGGAGAACCTTGGTTCAGTTCTCAGCACCTGTGGCAACTGACGACTGTTTGTACCTCCAATTCCAGATGACCTGATGACTCTTCTGAACTCTGCTCCTGCTTGTACTAGTTTGAGTGTATATATGCAGGCATATACTCATATAATGAAATATGCACAAAAGGATGAAGGATGGGAGGAAGGGATCCTTTACTAAGAGTATACCTGTACACCTCTGGCTCCTGCTTGCTTTCTGGCCACCTCCAGCCTCTTGTGCTCAGCAGTACAACAGGATTTGGTTTCCTTAGCTCTTGACAATGGCAGAAAAGTTGCTCAGTTTCTTATCTATTTATTCACCCTTATACTCTAGGAGAAGGACACTCCTAAGATCATGCTTCCTAGCTTCTTATGGTCTCATCCTTTGAGGGTTCTCAAGATATTTCTCAGTCAATGTATGCATTTGCAATCCAAAGAAAATTAAGATTATAAGAACACAGACAAAAATATTATAAAAACTATCGTATCACTACCCAGAAAGACAAGTGCAGATGCTTATCTAAGGGAACCCAAGCTCACTGGAGATTAGATTAAATCTCTGTCTTTCATTTTCTAGTGTTGCTCCATACACCAATCCTCAGAACCAGCCACTCCCTGAATTTAGCATGCTTATGGTGCTTTAAAAAGTATTATTTGCATGGTTTAAAATTTATACAGGATAACTTCAATTAAAAGATACATTTAAAAAATCTATGTTCTGCACATTTTAGGTGGGGGAGGTAGACTGAGTCTGACTATGTATCCTAGACTGGCCTAGAACTCACTATACAACCTTGGATGACCTATAACTTACAATCTTCGCACCTCTGTTACCCAGTGCAGTGTGGGACGCCTTAGTACACATGCCACTGTGTATTTTGAGAAAAAGGAAAAGTTACCCACAATTTAAAGCTTCACTATATCAAATAGGCAACGGGTTAAATGTAATTTGCCAGTTTTTGCTTCCACTACCTGCTGAATAGGCAGATAGAAGATCTTGTGTTTGAACAAAATGTCTTCAGTCATTTGTCCTATGCTTCCTTAGGCTTAATTAAAATTTCATATTATCAAACCAAAGTAGCTAAGAATTAAGGGAAATGTTTGTGTGTTGGTGGGCTCTGGTGGCACAAGCTCCATGCAAGCAAACTGTACATTTTGCCTTCTGAATGTGCAAATCAAAACTGCATTGAAACTGTGCACAATGGTTTGAGGCAGGAGGATTGTGCTTAATTTTGAGCCATCCTTGGCTATATAGTGGTCTCAAACCACCCAAAACAAAATACTTCACTGAGAGTCCTTTTCACCAGTTAGAAAGGCTACTGTGAAAAAAATCAAATAATATATGCTATTAACGATGTGTACTGGGGAAGGAATACTTATACAGTGTTGCTAAAGTGTAAATTAGTGGAGCCCAAACAGAAATCAGTATGAAAATTTCTCAAAAATGAAAGTAAAGTAGAACTTGAATAGGATTGAGCACATCTAGGTTAATAAACTACAGAGATGTCGCAACACCCATCCCACACCCATGCCACAGAGATGCTGCCACACCCATCACACACTCATGCCACAAAGATGTTGCAACACCCATCGCACATTCATGATACAGAGATGCTGCCACATCCGTGTTACAGAGATGCTGCCATACCCATCCCATACCCATGATACAAAGATGCTGTCACATCCATGATACAGAGATGCTGCCACACCTATCCCATTCCCATGATACAGAAATGCTTCCACACACATGCTACAGAGATACTGCCACACCCATGTTTACTGCTGCTTATACTCAACAGCCCAAGTATATAACTAGCATAGATATCCATCAACAAAAGAATGCATAAAAAAAAACACTGTTTCTCAGTAGGAGGACCAGATTCAACACAAGAGCCTTTGGGCTGTTTCGTGGTTTGAATATATATATATATATATATATATATATATATATATATATATATGAGAATTTATTGGAATGACTTCTTACAGGCTGTAATCTAACAATGGCTAGCGGTGAGTGGCAAGTTTAAGAATCTAGTAGTTGCTCAGTCCCACAAGGCTAGATGTTTTATAGATGTCTTAGTTGGCGTCCTGTGTGTGCTGGAATATGCTGAAGAAGTATGCTCCAGTGCCAGTGAAGGAATGAATGTGATAGCAAGACATGGGAAAACAGGTGAAGAACGAACAACCTCTTACTTCTTCCATGTTCTCATATAGGCTTCCATTAGAGAGTGTGGCCCGATTAAATGTGTGCCTTCTCGCCTGGATATCTGTATTAAAGGTGTGTGTCATCCCACCTCAAGATCTAAATTAAAGACATATTGCCTTCCTGCCTCAAGATTCCGGCCACAAGTGTGTCATCTGTATCTGAATTGTAATTCATTCCATACACAGTCAAGTTTCCAACCAAGAAGAGCATTCAGAATTCACTCCTGTCAACTTGACACATGTATGTTGACAAGAAACTTATGACAAGTTTTCTGACCTGTCCAGGCCTTAGGTCTGGAGGAATCACTCTCACCCACTGTCCCACAGCTGCATATAAAATAATTATGCAGAGGCTTATATTAAGTTCAAACTGTTTTCCTTATGACTCAGACTCATTACCAACTAGCTCTTACAACTGAGCTCAACCCATTTTTATTAATCTGTGTATTGCCACATGGCTCTGTGGCTTCACCTGTGTCCCATTACATCTTGTTTTCCTAGTGGCAGCTGTAGTGTCTCTCTGACTCCATCCTTCTCCTTTATCTCTGCTTGGATTTCCCACCTGCCTAGAAGCTGCCTTGCCATAGGTCAAAACAGTCCCTTTATTAACCAGTGGTAATAAAGCATACTCACCCCATACAGAAAGATAACACACAGAACTTCTCTGTCTAATTAAAAAAAGATTTCAATTTCAACATAGCAAAATTATATATAAAAAATGGCTATGATAGAAGAATTACAGTTATAATATCTAGTCTATTTGAATTTAGCAAAATTAAAATATTCTACCATCTATCCTATTCTTGTGAGACTAAAGCTTTATTTCTAATTTACCTTTTATTATAATTAAAGAAAACTATACTTATAACTATCTAATCTTCAACTCCATCAAAGACCACAGAAAGATATATTGCCTGAGTAAACAGGAAATGCATTGCAAGCAATTTCCAAATTCTAGAAATGACAGAGACATCTGGATGCCTGGATACTCACCCAAAGTTTCTTTGTAACATTGGGCATCCATCTTCAGCCTACAGGCCCAGAGTCTCTGGCAAACCTTTCAGTGAAGCAGAAAATCCAAAGGACTGATCTGCCCATTCTGGCATAGTTCATCAGTCACTTCTCCTTGTGTCCTGAAGAATGTATGGTAGTTTTCTCTGTGAAGCAGGAACCTGAAGGACCATCTCAGCTTGTTCAGGAAAAATTCAGTGGTTATGCTCCTAAGGATTCTGAATGTTCAGTCTATAAAGGATACTGTCAAGTTGAGGCATGAGTAGATTCTTGCCCAGTGGCTATTTTTTGAGACAAAGAAAGTCAACTCCATATGGAGTTTCTTTGAGGCCCATCATCCTCTTGAAGTAGATTGATGCTGCCAGGAACAGATATGTCTCACTGCCCAGAAAGTCTAAGTTTTAAAACATTTTAAATACCATATTTTGTAGGTCTTTAAAGTATTTGAAGATTACTTATCTAACTGAAATATATCTTTGTATATCTATAAAAGCCTAACATGGCTATAAGTTTGATTATCATGGATGATTAACTATTAATCTGTATTTCTTAATTATACATTATAATTTAAAAGAAATTTAATAACCATAATATCTTAAACAAGAGTAGAAATATACATACATATAGTATAATAAAATTAACCTTAAATTTGTATCAATAAACTAAAACCCATATCAATGTAAAGTATTTAAAACAAGTATTTGCTTTTAAAAAGTAGATTCAATAATCTGCCCTTTTATCATATCATATCTATGTCTTATTTTTTAATTTAAAGATTGACTATGACGAATAACCAAACCCTCTAAACAGAGATAAATATCCATAATCTATTTTTTGGGAATGTGGGCATAATTTTCTAGGCTACTTCCTGCTGATTTGGGGCACTGGTAATTTTTGAGGGACCCTGGGGCTGCATCATATTAGTTAGCAATCTTGAAGTCAATGTGTCCATCTCATTCCATGAAAGATTTTCCAGGGTTTCTTCCTCAATCAAACCATGTTAGCCTGGAAACAATCAATAGGTCCTTATCTTCTGTGGTAACAAAAGCAGAACCTCTTTTCCAAAGCCACATATCCTTAGACCCAAAACTCAAAATCAAGATCCCTTTAAAATATGTTGGCTTAACTTAGCAGCCTTTATAAGCAAATGTTTTTCTGCAGTTAGCTTATTAACAGTTTCAAAAAATTAAAAGAAAATACAATATACACAATATATACTCTGTGTATTTTCCATTTTTATATGGCTTATTATATTTTTATTACTTTATATTTCTTTTTAATGATCTTCTTTACCTTTTTTCTTTTCTCTCCTAATCCTACGTATTTTGACACGCATTGTAAACAGTTTAGAGGTTTTCTTCATCTGAATCTGTTTTATTTATATCTTTAATCATTTTTTAACCAGGAGTTTTTTAGTTGCTAAACTGTGTGTCTAGGACTGAAGTGCTGGCTTCACCCTTCTTAGCTTTTCAACATGGTGCAAGTATCAATTGAGTCCTGCTTATCTTTGCAATTCTGGGAAGCAGTATTAAGTATCATAGAGCTATGTTTTTAAGCCCACTAAGTGCTCCCAAACCCAGAAAGCAGTGGATGAGAGAAGCCTCTCAGTACCACAGCCCATGAGAGAGACTGCAGAAATTGGCCTCATTGCTCAGCTCATGATGGCGACCGACCACAAGCAGCTGCTGAGAGATGCATCTCTGAGACTGAGACTAAAAATCCCAGTGTGGCTCCATTTCTGTGCCTTTGGAATCTTTAAAAAAACTTTCTCAGGCTTTATGTGGATGTATGTGCCCCATGTAGGGTGCCATTTGTAGTTAGAAGTGTTCTGACCTATTGGGGACCATGGTCTGGAGGAATCTTTTTCACCCTCTGTCCTGCAGCTGCTTATAAAATAATGACTCAGAGGCTAATATTAATTATAAACTGTTTGCCTTTGGCTCAGACTCATTACAAACTAGCTCTTACAACTTAACCCAACCCATTTTTTTTTTTTATTAATCTGTGTATTGCCCCACGGCTCCGTGGCTTTACTTGTGTTCTGTTATATCTTGTCTTCTTGGCAGCAGCCTGCAGCATCTCTCTGACTCTGCCCTTCTTGTTTATCTGAGCTTGGATTTCCTACCTGTCTCCAAGCTGCCTTGCCATAGGCCAAAACAGTCCCTTTATTAACCATTGGTAATAAAGCAGACTCACAGCATACAGAAAAACATTCCATATCAGACACACAATCATGTATTTTCATGTCATAATTAATTTACAAATAAAAAATAACCAGGTCATAATAATTCCTAAACATAGTATAACCATTCCACATACTATTGCAAACACACTGTGTATATATTTAACTAGGTCATAATTGCATCTAACATGGCATAACTATCCTTCATACAATTCCAAACCCATTGTAAATTAAAAATCAGTGTTCAATGCACCTTGGAGGACATTCTTCTAGTATCTCAAACTTACATATGATAACCATTGATAGTCTCTTAATTGGGATTACACCAGGATAAGGAAATTGAAAGAGAAATCCGAGTTTCTATTTTAATGGAATGTTTGCTGTAGCTTTGGGCAAGAGTACTCCCTACTATGAACCCAAAACTTCTAGGTCAGCAGAATTTAGGACTGTGACGACAGGAAGCAAAATTTCCCTTGTGGGTCACTAGGAGTGATAGTGAGCAGAACTATTTCCCTTTCCATTCCTTGATTCCTGGGCCCATGGATCCTGGCTGTAACTGTGCCATATATTGGACACTGATTCAAACCATATACTGCCTTCTGGAGAATCCTGGCCCAGCTCTCCAGGCTGCTTTCACCTAATTGGCACTGTAACTGTGTCTTCAAAAGGTCATTCCATCTTTCTATCATGTAGCTTCGTCAGGATGGTGAGGAACATGGTAAAAACCAGTGGATTGCATAATCATGGGCCCACTGTCATACTTCCCTGGCTGTTAAGTGAGCTCCTGGTCAGAAGCAATACTGTGTAGAGTACTATGTCAGTGGATCAGGCATTTTGTAAGCCCATGGACAGTGTTTTTGGAAGAAGCAGGACAGGTGCATTCATAATCTGAATAAGTATCTACTCCAGCAAGGACAAAGTGTTGTCTTTTCCACAGAGAAAGTGGTTCAATATAGTCAATCTGCCTCTGGGTTACTGACTGATCACCCCAGGGAACTGTGCCATATCTGGGGCTCAGTGTTAGGCTCTGTTGTTTTCAGATTTGGCACTCAGTAGCAGCTGTAGCCAGGTTAGTCTTGGTGAGTGGAAGTCCATGTTGTTGAGCCTATGCATAACCCCTAGTGGAATGCAGTCATTTGAAAGTATGGCCTCCAAAGAAAGTGGCACTATTAGGAAGTGTGGCTTTGTTGGAGTAGGTACAGAATTGCTGACAGAAGTGTGTCACTGTGACATCTTATATATGTTCAAGCCACACCTAGCATCTTAGTTCACTTTCTGCTGCTGGAATATCAAGATGTAAAGCGGAGCTCCTTCTACAGCACCATCTCTATCTGCATAGTGTCATGTCTCACCATGATGATAGTGGACTAAATCTCTGAAACTATAAGCCACCCTATTAAGTGGTTTTCTTTAAAAGTGTTGTCATGGTCATGGTTTTCTCTTCACAGTAATAGAAACCTTAAGACACACTTGAATATCTTCTGAAGGATGAACAAAAATGTGACTAGTGGCCAAGAAGAACACAGCCTGGCTTTCCCCCAGATCAATGGTGAGATGTTAACTAACTCATGGTAAACAGCAAGTTCATAGACTGAAGTACCTGAGCAACAAAGATTGCTATAGGAAATATCTCATTCTACTCCTGTGAGGTTTCATTGTCTCTTTTAGCTCCATGGGTTGCAGTGCTGGGGATTGAACTCGCAGCTCTGTGCATGCTGGACAAGCTCTCCATCAACAGAGCTACATCCCCAGTCCTTTGATTTCCCACCCTCACCTATTTTAGATATGTACTGTGTCTTGTGAGTGAAAATGAAACTGTAATTCTCCTTTCAAC
The DNA here is from genome assembly GCA_033318265.1 of Phyllotis vaccarum. Lineage (NCBI taxonomy): Eukaryota > Metazoa > Chordata > Mammalia > Rodentia > Cricetidae > Phyllotis > Phyllotis vaccarum. Next base: position 54,343,147 of record JARWLC010000011.1, on the reverse strand, counting down.
TCCTTGCTTTCTGTTCTAGTTTGTTGTAGTAAGGTTCGCGGGTCCCATGCCCCAGAGGTCCCGGACCCACAGACCTGCCCGGGACTGCTTATCTGCGCACCGCCGCCTAGGCCCCCAGAAACGACTCAGACGCTTCTATTTACTTCATGCTGTTTGGCCTATGGCTCAGGCACATTGCTAGCTAGCTCTTACATCTTAAATCAACCCATCTCTATTAATCTGTGGCCCATGTGGGCCCGGCCCGTAGCTCACCCGTGTTCTTTACATGTTGTTCTTTCCGCGGCTCGCTCGATCTGCCTGACTCCACCCTGCTTCTCTCACCTAAGCTCTGACTCTCCTCCCACCTATTCTACGGTACCTGCCATGGCCCAAACCAGCTCCTTTATTTAAAGATACAGCACACACAAATGCATTCCCACATTTCCCCCTTTCTCTCTAATCAAAAAGGAAGGTTTCCATTTTAACATAGCAAAATTACATATAACAAAATAGCTATCAAGCAAGAATTACAGTTACAATATCTAGTCTATTTGTATTTAGCAAAATTAAAGAAAATACTCTATCATCTACCTTATCTTTATGAATCTAAAGTTTTATATATAATATATCTTTTAAGTGACTAAGAAAAACTGTACATATAACTATCTAATCTTCAACTACATCAAAGACCACAGAAGGATATAATATTTACCCAAGTAAACCAGAAGTGCAAACTACTTCTAAAATCTAGAAAGGACAGAGATGACATCTATCTGCCTGGACAGTCACCCAAAGTTCCTTTATAAAGTTGGGGCATCCGTCTTCAGCCTATAGGCCTTGAGTCTCTTTTTATTTCAGTGAAGCAGGAAATCTGCTCTGCCCATTCTGGCACAGTTCATCCGTTGCTTCTCCTTGAGTCTTGAAGAATGTCTGACAGTTTTCTCTGTAAAGCAGGAACCTGAATGACCATCTAGGCTTGTTCTGTCAAAGTTCAGAGGTCATCTTCTTATGGAACCTGCATGTCCAGTTTAAACAGCATACTGTCAAGCAGTCAATATAAAAACAGTTTCTTTTCTAGTGGCTTACCATTACCACAAATAGATGAGACTCTATATGGAGTTTCTTCAATGTCCATTTTCTTGTTGAAGTAAATTAGTGCTGCCAGGAACAGACCTGTCTCACTGTCCAGAAAAGTCTAAGCTCTTAAAACATTTTAAATGCCATATTCTGTAGGTCTTAGAAGTATTTGAAGATTATCTATTTAATTGAAATATATCTTTGTATACCTAAAAATCCTAATTAACCTAACTATAAGTTTGATTATCAAAAGTGACTATTAACCTTCATTTCTTAATTATACACTACAGTTTTAAAACAGTTACATGAACATCATACCTTAAACAAGAATAGAAAAACACATACAGCATAATAAAATTGACTTTAAATTTGTATCAATAAACCAAAATCTATACCAATGTAAAGCAGTTTGAGATTAACAGCTGATTACCTGTAAATTTAATAATCTAATTTTTAAAAAAAGCATTCACATACCATATCCCCCGTTTCTTCTTAGAAAGAGATTGACTATGACCATTAACCATTTATAATGAAAACAAACATTTAGAAACAATATTTGGGGAATTTGGGCGAAGTTATCCATTACTACTTCCTGCTGATTAAGGGGCGTTGAAAATCTCATGGATTGTTGAGACTGGGTCATAATCTGTAGCTGTGAAGCTGATCTGGCCATCTCTTTTCATCAGAGGTTTTTTCAGGGAGTCTTGGTTGATGAAACCATATTTGCCTGGAAGCAATCCACAGGTTCTCATCTGTGGAAACAGAAACAGAACTCTTCCAAAGCAATAAATCCTTAGACACAAATTTCAAAATCAAAATACCTTTAAAATATATATTCTTGTTTAACTTAGTAGCCTTTGTAATCCATTGTCTTTCTGCAGTTAGCTCATTAACAGTTAAAAAATTAAAAGAAAACACAATAACAACCAAAATCCAGATTTTGTGTCTATTTTCCATCTTTACGTGGCTTATTATATTTTTATTACTTTATTTCTCGCTTTAAAAACTTTTTCTAACTTCTTTATTTTCTCTCCGAAGCCTATGTACCTTTTACAAACATTGTAACCCGTTTACAGGTTTTCTTTTTATCTGAATCTGTTTTATTGTGAATCCTTAATCATCTTCTAACCTTAAGAGCTTTTAAAATACATTCTCCAAAAAGAAACACAGTTTTTGCAAATTAGGCTGAATCACTAAGTTTTCTTAAACGGACCGTAAACAGAGCACACCTAAGAAAATGTTGCCACGAAGAAAATTTGTTTCTCTTTTGTTCAAAATAAGCAGAAATCTAAAATCAATCATATGTTATTTAGTCTTCTGTGAGACTGGTTGCAGCTGCAGCTCACACTGACTGCCGACAGCCCGCCGGCGCCATTTTGAATGTGACTCGGACCATGCTTTGTTTGTACAAAGACCCGATTTACATACACAATTTGGAAGCTGCCTTTGCTTAGTTTCTGCGATCTAGAACTCTTTTTAATCTTTCTCAGGCTCTAAGTGGATAATCGGCCCACGTTGGATGCGCCATCTGTTGTAGTAAGGTTTGTGGGTCCCATGCCCCAGAGGTCCCGGACCCACAGACCTGCCCGGGACTGCTTATCTGCGCACCGCCGCCTAGGCCCCCAGAAACGACTCAGACGCTTCTATTTACTTCATGCTGTTTGGCCTATGGCTCAGGCACATTGCTAGCTAGCTCTTACATCTTAAATCAACCCATCTCTATTAATCTGTGACCCACGTGGGCCCGGCCCGTAGCTCACCCGTGTTCTTTACATGTTGTTCTTTCCGCGGCTCGCTCGATCTGCCTGACTCCACCCTGCTTCTCTCACCTAAGCTCTGACTCTCCTCCCACCTATTCTACGGTACCTGCCATGGCCCAAACCAGCTCCTTTATTTAAAGATACAGCACACACAAATGCATTCCCACACTAGTTTGATATTTATCCTCTTTTAATATGAGTGTAAAGAAAACTCCAGCAAGAGTATTTGAGAAATGCCCCCCACACACACCATTCTGTTTGAAGGGAGCACACAACATTATTTTCAGATATTGTAAAACACTAGCTTTGAAAAAAAAAATAGGAATCTCAACCCAAACACACAGTCTTTTCATTTATTTCCAAAGGGCATGAACCATTATCAGTTCTAGAAACTGAGTCATGACATAAACACCTCCTTTACAACAGTATCGAAGGCACTTGTGCTGTCACAGCACCTGCACCTGCCTGTGACCTTCATGTTCACAGTCATAGAGACTCTACAGAGTGACATTGATGTGTCCCAAGCCTGTGATGGAAACATGAGAAATGGGACAGCTTTGCTTTCCTGGTCACCAGCATTGTGTCTTTATCACTAAAATGTCCTCCAGTTTAAGGTGAATGTCAGAGCAGAGGATGAGGGTGCCTTACAGTGAGCACCTCTATGAATTGAAGTGTCTGTAGTAGACACATGGAGATGAGGGGTCTCACAATGAGCAGCTCTTGTACATCCCCAGACGTGTCCAGTTTTGTGTCCAAACAAAGGCTTCAGTCTTGTTTCTAATACAATGTCATCCTTTCCTTACAGTGCCATCTGCTGACACTTTCTAACTGCAGCCTTCCCTGTTAAACCTGGCCTGAGGAGAGAAAAGGAAAGTTGCTCTCTCAGCACAGCAATCGCTGGTGAAGCACTCAGCAGAAATACACTAAAATACACAGGACCCCAAATCTTCTGCGTTCTGTCTCATCTAATAGAATGCACACTCATCTATGATATGAAGGGGGGAAAATTGGGGAGAACAAAACGCAAATGGCAAGCACAGTGGTACACACCTATGTTCTCACTTTCTCAGAATTCTGAGGCAGGAGGATCACCTGAAACCAAGATCTGAGAACTACTCAGAAATAGTGGCTCCTTCTTATAATCCCAACACCAAGGAGACTTAGGTAGAAGCATAGTAAATTCAAGGCCAGAGGGGATACAAAACGAGTTATAAGTTATCAGTGAGTCCCTGTCTTAAAAACAACAACAACAAAAAAAAATCTGTATGTAAATATATAGATGATAGATATTATATAGATAATAGGTAGATAGGTGATAGATGATAAGATTAGATTAAGTAATTAGATTAAGTATATTATCAGTGATAGAAAGTAAATAAATGACTGACATGAATAGTAGCAGATAGATAGATAGATAGATAGATAGATAGATAGATAGATAGATAGATAGATAGATAGATGATAAATTATTGACGGATATTGCATAAGGACTGGTGAAGTCCAGTTTCTCACTGTGTGATCATAAACCTTTCTGTTACTCACATCTGAACTTACTTACAATGAGACATGTAGATGTCTAAGAAGAAGCTATTTCAGATGTAGGCTCAGGAAATGCTGAAATCCAGCAGTTCCATCAGGTGGTGAGAACCTTACATGAATGAAAAAGTGGAGGCCCACATCCCATCTCTGGGTTCATGGAAGGGAGAGTCAGGATGGTAAGGATGATGCAGTGGCAAGAGCTGGGTGGGGGGCAGGGGTGACTAGGAAGTGACATTTCATGGTGGTCCCAGTGAGAACCCAGCTTTAACCCAAATTACAGAGCAAGTCACTGGGCAGTTTTGAACAGAAGAATGCCAGAACCACACTTAGACTTTGAAAGCATTGTTTTGAAGTATGCCTGGCCAGGAAGAGAGGAATGACGTGATATATACACCCTGAGAACTTGCAACAGAAGCATAAGGAAGAAGGAGGAAGCAGACTCTACTATATATATAGAGAGATGAAAACATTGATGAATAGATGAAATATTGACTGAAAGGGACAGAGATAAAGACTGGTTCAAGGAGCCAGGAATTGTTCCTAGAACTAGAAGTCAGAGGAGAAGAGTAGGGAATTGTAGGTCTTCCTCAGCTACAGATGGAGTTTGTGGACAACCTAGGTTGTGTGAAACCCTGTGTCAAAAACCAAAAGGCAAGAAAATAAAACAAAACAAAAAATGTGTGTGGTCATATGATAAAGGTATGCTAACTTCTGAGAGTAGGGAATCTGGAACAGAAATAAGAGGCTGGCTCTGAGCAATTAGATTTGAAATATCTTTTTTAGAAGTCAAATGGGTATGTTTAAAAGCAGCCAACTGAAGTAGGAAGTCAGGCTGGGTATGGTGGGCTGTGGCTGTAAACCCAGCAACCTGGGATTAGAACAGGAACACCCTTAGTCTGAGGCCAGTATGAGCCACATAGTGAGATCCCATGTCAGAAAAGCTGAAAGGAAAGAAGAAAAAAAGAAGATTCCAGAATCCTATAAAATGAACATTTCACAGCAGGAAGAGCATCTGTAATGGCAAGCTTCCTCAAGCAAACCCCTAAAAAAAGGCAGGCAGGAGCCCATGGTAAGTGTTTGGGCTTGAACAAACAGTGGACTCTTTAGTAGCACTGAACTCTCCTGAACAGGAGCTTCAGTGGACTGACTACATCACCCCAGGGAAGAGCTTGAACAGTTAGAGAACAGGCCAGTCAGTGGCTGTATGGATTCTTGGTGTGCGGAACATTGCCAACACACCTGACAAGAGAACTTAGGGAGGGTGGTTTGGCCTCATGATATAACTGGGGTGTGGATACTGTCTATAAGAATGTGGAAGACGTGGTGGCAGGTGCGTGCATCTGTACTCAGGAAGCAGAGAAAGATGAGTGCTGTGTTCTCCTCACATGTGTCGTTTAAGTCTTGAGCATCGAGTCCACAGAATGGTGTCACTGTTGAGCTGGTTTCTACCTACTCAGTCAAACCCATTTGGGTTTAGTCTCACAGATGTGCCCAGATTTAGAATAATTCTAAAATCTAGTCAGGTCAGCAATGAAGATTAACTATCATGTCATGTATTGAACATTGTCATGCTACACAAAACACCCAAGCTGTGTGTGTGTGTGTGTGTGTGTGTGTGTGTGTGTGTGTGTGTGTGTGTGTTTGTGTGTGCTGACATAGACCTTCTCTATCTACACCGGAGCAACATTGGTTCAATACCATATGATCTGCATATCCAGATGGAAGCACAATGAGAACACGAATTAACACAAGGTGGTACTGGAAAAACAGGCCACTTAGTTACTTCAGTGAAGATCACCTAAAAAAGAAAAATTAAGATAGTCTCTAGTTAGAGGTGAACAGAATTTATTGGGTTTCATTCTATTAAAGATGGGTGAGAGGTAATAACATAGCCTAGGGAAAAAAAAATCTAGAGCTTTAGCCAAAGTAGAGAACCCCAGTTGGGGGCCACGATGACTGAGGATCTGAGTTCTGAGTCTGGCCCAGTTGATAGTGTGGGCAGGATGGGCAGGTCTCCAGGGAGGGGACTCAGTGAACTCAATTGTTTGTGGATTCACTGCAGATACTTCTTGCAGTATGAGGTTTCCGGCCTGGACTTTCGGGCCTAGCCTCATGGTTTAGGACCCACAGACACACAGTCCCACAGAGACACACAGATTCTTACAATTGTAGGCCCAGACATACAACTTGCTAACTCTTTACCTTTAAACTAACCCATGACTCATCCTGTTCAGCCATGCCGCTCGGTACCTTTTCTTGGAGCAGCATAGTTGTCCTCTGCTTCTTCCAGCTTCTCTCTGGCATTCTGCTCTGTTCTTCTAGTTCCCAGAGTTCTCCTGGTCTGGTAGCCCTGCCCACACTTCCTGTCTGCCTTTGGCCAATCAGCACTCTTTATTAAATCAGTGGGTAGGACAATTATTTACAAGGGAACAACATAATCTCCTACATATCCCCTTTTATCCTTTTAAAACAAAAAGAACTCCAAATATTCTTCCCCCCCTTATTTATAACAACTTATAAACAACACTGTAAATAAACACGAACATCCATAATCCATGTTTTGGGAATGTGGGCATTATTCTCCAGGCTACTTCCTGTTGAATGGGGATGCTGGCAATCTCATAAGAATCTAAAGAAAAATTTAAGATTATGCACAAGTCTTTAGTGGAGTAGTACGTAAGACTGGGGACATCTAAGCCAGTCTCCTTGAAATTGTTCTGGATACAGAGCTCAGGAAACTTCAACAGAGGTGCTCTGAAATGCTGAGTCATCTAGGCCATCCATTTTCATTGGAGATTTTTCAGGGGGTCTTCCTCTATCAAACTTTATGTTCTTTATCCAGGAATAAATCCACAGCCTCTCATTTTCTGTGAAAAGAAAAAGAAAACCTCTTCTCCAAAGTAGCATATCCTTGGATTTCAATTTTAAAGTCAACTCATTTACAAAATATATAGGTTGAATTAATCCAACAGCATTTATAATCAACTTTTTTTTAGCAGCTTTTACTAAGTAATTTTCAGTCGAGAAGCTTAGAAATAAGACAATAACATACAGTATCCAGACATTCTTTGTATTTTCCATCTTTATGTGGCTTATTATGTATGTATGTATGTATGTATGTGTGTATGTATGTATGTATGTATTTATTTATTTATTTATTTTATTCTATTTCTTTTTTAAGGGCTTTCTCTACCTTTTTTTTTCTTCTAAGCCTATGTATATATATATTTTCAACACTCTAAAACACTTAGACTTTAAAAAAAAAAACCTGTCTTTACTGTATATTTATTTTTTAACTTTTTCTGTCTCTGACCACAACTTTGCTTGGCTAGGGTGGTTGACTCCACCCAAATTCTTCTGTTTCTTTCTGTTTCTGAACACACCTTTAATCTGCCAAGGTCCTTGGCTACGGATTAAAGGTTGGTAGGATGGATGGATGGCTTCACCCAGCTCCTAGTCTAATTTCATAGAATTTATCTTTTTAACCCAGGTACTCTGGGGGAATTTTAGATCCATATAATCACCAAGTAAAGCTTTGCCATCTGCTGCTCATTAACTCCATTTAAGTATTTGGCAGCAGGGCCTCTTACTCACAAGTGTTTTTGCCTCTAAGGCTGAATCAGGAAGCTTCTCTTCAAAAAGCCAAGCCTCATTTTACTTCCAGCAAACAGAGCTGATCTAAGAAAACACCACCACTAGAAAGCCATCTTTGATTCTGTTCCCTTTTTGTCCTTATGAACAGAAACCTTAAATACATCATTTACAACTTTTTGCTTATATTGAGGGTCCTGTGAGACTTCAGGAACCAGCCATTTTACACCTTAAGCTGCACTCCAAAAGCCAGCCATTGTAACACAAGTCCATGTGCCTCACCAGGGCATCTCTGTACCTCGGCTCACGTGAGAGACACAACTCAGAATCTTTGGGCTCTAGACCATTTTTTAAAGCATTCTATGGCTTTATGTGGGTATATTTGCCCCATGTTGGGCTGCCATTTGTCGCACGAATAAATGAGACTCAGGGATAGATCTCTGAAGAAGTTGGAGATATTAGAGGGAATAAACACCACAGTCAGATATTACCCAGCTGTCTTCCAGCTTCCTCAGCCTCGCTTCCCTTAGCTTGGCTTTTCTCCTGTGTTTCTATTCTGTCTAAAATACTCTTTTGTAAATTAAGGCGTGGCCCCACCACTGCCTGCTTGGGAGCCTGGAATTTCTTCTATAATCTAAAGTGACCTGACTCAGTTGGGATTAAGGGTGTAGGTCACCACTCCCAGGATACTCCCTGTGCTGGGACTAAAGGTTTGAATCACCACTCTGATTTTCCTAGACTGACTGTGGTTAGAGCTCTGGGACTTCTGGAGCTTTTATTAAATCCCCACATAGACTATGGGTAGATTCCCTCTGATATCTCCAAAACTTCTGAAACTTTTATTGAATCCCCACAACTTGTGTTACTGGGCAGGCCTGTGTGACATAGTCCTCAATAGCCACCTGTGATTACATATTGCAAGTTCTATTCTGGCCCCTTCTGTAGTCAAAACGGGAGTCTGTGGACACTGTCCTGTCACCCAGGCTGAAGTAAGAGGCGCTGGGAATTCAGTTCCTCCTCAGCCAACATCAAGATGAGCAGGGGATCCTGGGGTAGGAGTTCTCTGCCCTTCCTGGAAATGTAGGTGGAGACTGTCCCACCTTCTGAGGATTGAAGTTTGTAACGTGTGAAGGTTCTTGGCTCTCTGGTGTCTCTGCGTACCACAGTTACACAAATATCAAGGTGGAGTAAACTAAGGAAAAGGCACCAAACCACATGTAGTCAGGAGCTTCTCTGTCCTGCCTGGCTGGTCCTGCAGCCATTTAGTTCCAAATAAACATACAGAGGCTCATAGTAATTATAAACTGGCGTGTGGATCAGGCTTATTACTTGCTAACTTTTACTCTTAAACTACCCCATGATTCTGTATTTAGCCACGTGGCTTGGTACCTTTGCTTCAGGGCAGCATTCTCATCTTGCTTCCTCTGTGTCTCCTGGCATCTCTTTCTGCTCTTCCTGTTCCCAGAGGTTTTTTTTAGTCTGGTAGCTCCGCCCATACTTCCTGTCTGCCTTCTGGCCAATCAGCATTTTATTAAACCAATACAAGTGACAAAATTTACAGTATACAAGATCTTTTTCTCACACTACAGACCTGGGTGGGGTTCATAGAGTTGGCTCATCCTGAAAAGTTTCTAGACTTTGGTTATCTCTGTAATGAAAGAATAATTAACACTAAGTGCAGTGATGGAACTGGGTGAGGATGACACTTCAAACTGACTCCCCCCACTTCCAGAGAGTGCACTGAGACAGAAGGAATTATGACCTTTCCCTGCCATCACTGCAAGAGAGAAACCACTGTGCTGAAAGACGTGAACAACTAGCAGTGACTCCTCTCTGGGAAGGAGCCATTAGCAACAGAGGATGAGCTCCTGCAGGGAAAAGATTTTCTTTGCCAGAAAAACCAAACAAGACAAAACAATGTTTATTGCCAGGACAGCATGGGGGAACAAAGATTGGGCAGATGGAACATCTTTTGGGAGATTTCATGATGTACAAAGGCCAAGGTGTCCTGAGGCAGCTGCTCCTTGAACTATGCTGGTAAAGTCCATTTGGGGTGACCAGCTCTCTGGGCAGCAGCAGATGACTGCTCCTTGTCTCTAGTTCCCCTGTAGATGACTGGATAATTGTTCTGTTTGGAACTGGTGAGGTGGCCACACCCCAACCCTTTCATTTTACTTTGATGTAGGTCACAGGCTTTATGTATAATCCCCGATTGCCATTTATCTCCAATATCTCGGGGCATAAATAGGTTGCTGTGACCCTTGGGCCTGATATGTGGACTGCAGTCCATTCCACTCTTCATTCTGATTTGACCTGGGTCATAGGCTCTCTGGGTAGCAACACCTGACTGCTGCTTATCTCCAATTCCCATGCACCTACATGAATGGTTGGCCCTCATTCCTCTCTTCATGCTGTTCTGATGATTACAGGCCCTCTGATATTTGTCTCTGATTCCCTCGTATAGGAAGGGACGGTTGTGACCCTCTGGGATGCCTTGACTAGGACTCCTTATTTTCTCTGCTCTGCTACTCTTTGAGTCATGGAGACCTTCAGGAAATTGGTAAAAGCCACGTAACTGGGATATCAGTGGTTCCACTTTACACCATTGTGACTCTGATGGGTCCCCAACATTAAGGCCCAGCCAGTTCACCAGGATCTGTACCACAACATTCATGAGAGATTGCATTTCAGTTGCCATATTGTAGATAAGTTTTTCTGTTGTATCTGACCCCTGGCTCATCACAGTAGCCGGTGGGGAGTTTTCATTCCTCAGAGAGTCCCCTTCCCCCTTGTCTTTTGTATTGAGATTGAGATACTGTAGAATAATCCTTATGATCTTCTTCAGATAGCTTTCTGGTGGAGACTGTCTCTTTCCTGGCATATCAAGGGAGGGCTGAAACCCACCCATGGCTGTATCCTTGAACTGGGTGGAGCTCAGGGTAGGGGACCTCCCTCTCCCTGGCTTTTCTTCTTGGTATGTGGCTCTCGGTTTCATAAACTCCTTCCTCTGGTCATTGTGATAAAACACCTTGTGATTCTTTGCTTGAACTGTATCCTTGGGAACCCTGAGCTTCTGAGTCTCCTGGCTGTGATCTTTCCTCATGAAGACATCACCTAGGCCCTGGTAAGTCATGGGTTTTGGGGGTATATTCTGGAAACTGGGAAACAAGTACTCTGAAGGCAAGCTCACTGAACTGGGGCTGCCTGGACGATGGCCCACTGACAGGGCCTGCGGCTGCTTGTTTGATCTAAAGTCAGTCTCACTATGCACATGTGGTTTTAGAGCTGAGGCCCCTGAGTGCTGTGGAGTAGGTGTTTGGAAATGGCCCGGGCTTCTACTGGAGACTACAGACTCAAAGTCTCTGAGATGGATATTGATGACTTGGCCATTGGGAATCTCTGTGGATCCCAGAGTCACTTTCCACCCAGAAGGTGCCTCTTGTTTCTCTTCCGATCTATTGGCTCGTTTGACCACTGGAGGTGGGACCCTTCTTTGAGAACTTGGCATTGACCCACTCCAGCAAGGATGTCCCGAGGTCACATTCTCAAACATCTTCCATGCTTCATGCTTGGGCTTTCTTGGGCTGGTTCTTGGTGGCAGGCTGCCTCTTCCAGTCCCTCGAACAGTCCTGCTCTGCTGGGTTTTTGCCTGGAAGCAGTAAGCCCGAGTCTGAGTGCTCAGGTAGCTCTTCTGTGTATCTGGACAGGCCTTGGAGGGCCCATGGCTAGCAGCAGCTGGTGGAGCGCTTTGCATCACCTCTGAAGGGGAGTTTGCAAACAGCGGACTCTGCAGCCTGGCAGTTGATACAGTTTCTACCCTTGTCCCTCCTGGATCTCGGTGATGCAATTTTTCCAGGATCATGGCAGCCTTGGAATAGTATTCAGCCTTAGAAGCACAGGTGTTTGAGGAGGGAGACCCAGGCTGGGGACGAGACCGGGCTGGAACCCCCGGAGGGGTGAGATTCCTTGACTCAAGATTCTGTAGTCTCCATCTTCGTTTCAGAGGAAGCTGCATGATGTTTGATTCCAGCTTCCTTTGAGTCTGTGGGTCAAGGAAGGCAAGTTCCTGGGTGGTGTTCACATAGGATCGCTCATCTGTCCTTGGTGCAGGGTTTCTGGCTTCCAGGCCCTTCTCAGGGCTGCTGCTTGAAGTGCAAGGCAAGTCTTCAGCCCTGAAACTCAGGCCCTCCTTGATGGCGTCCTGCATGTTATGTTTTGCTGGGCCCTTCTTTAAGGGCACCCCTGAGGGCACAGACCCCCTCATCTGGCTCAGCTTGCAGCTTTTGGAGTCGATAATGAAGGGCTGGCCAGGCTGGGGGAGTCCAGGCTGGTTCTTGGACCGACAAGGACTGTTTGTTGGGAAATGTCCCTGCAGCTGTGTTTGTTCCCGGGACGGGAGGACCCTGGAGGGGGCGCCATGTTGTTCTCTCCCCTTGGTCATCCTGTATCTCCTCTGTAGGTCCTCATGGTGCTGGGGGAACAGAGGATGCTCAGGGAAGGAGGAGGCTGGCCTGATGGCTTCAGTGGGTGGGGTGGCCCTGGGCAGGTGAGTGGGCTGGCAAATGGCTGCTTGACGTTTTTGGATGTTAGAGCTCAGCTTATCTTTCCACTCCAGATCCTGCTGCCAGGACTGGTTTTCAGTCTGGAGAGATGTTAATGTGGTCATCCCAGTGGTACAATATGTTGTTCCATAGGCCCTGGCCCTGGATGAAGAAGGTGTTTGGTTTGGTGTAGAGCTTGGGAGGTTGTTCAGTGTCTGAGCCTTTGTTACACCTGCCAAACTTGGTGTCACAAATTGGTGGGGCAATGGCTGGGCCTGGGAAGTCTGTGGATGTCCTTGAGCCAGGGGTAGATCTGGGAAAGTGCCACATGAATCACTGAACCTCACGGTTTTAGGTTCTGAAGGGGACCGTCTTTTGGAGACCCAGGCAGTAGCCACCACTGATTCAGAGAGCACAGAGGACATGCCCCAGAAAATCCAGCTAAATTTCTCCAAGACTCGGAGGTAAGACAGCAGCTGACTGAGGGAGAAGTGATCCAGTTTCTCATTAGATTTCCAAAATGGGGGTGATTCAGAGTCCAATACAGGTTGCTTGATGGGGCTGTGGAAGTTAGGAGGTAAACCATCAGTCCTAAGCAGAGAATAAAGATGCCCATCAGTATGTATAAATATGACACCTGAATCCTGTAGTTTCTCCACAGCCTCCACCGCCCATCTCCTTTATGGTTCTATCCAACAGGGCAGGATCCCAATCCCACCATACATGTATCTTCAGTACAAAGATCCCTATATCTTGAGATCATATTCTGGGATGAATAATTGCACAAGACAGAGATTTCTTACCTTTCCACAGGTTGTGATACATTCTGTGTCTCTTCCACATTCTTTCTGTCATCTCTGCAACCTGAAAATGATTATTCAATGTGAAGGAGGAGGGTGAGGCACCTCTTTTATAAGCCACCCACGCAAGGACTCTAATGCCCAGCCTCCAGTGTCCAAGCACACAGAACACCATAAGTGAGCAGATGGCATGGGGGGACCAAGTCTCCTCATTTACATTTCCCTTGCTCCTCCCTCAGCCCATCATTCCCCAAACAAGACTGTGAGGGACACAGGATCAGTCATCTGAGAGGAGTGGCCTGAGAGAATTGCAGCTACCTGTTCTCAGGTGGACCCGGGAGTCTCCTGTGGGGATTCAATAAAAGTTTCAGAAGTTTTGGAGATATCAGAGGGAATCTACCCACAGTCTATGTGGGGGGTTAGTAAAAGCTCCAGAAGTCCCAGAGCTCTAACCACAGTCAGTCTAGGAAAATCAGAGAATGGTGATTCAAACCTTTAATCCCAGCACAGGGAGTATCCTGGGAGTGGTGACCTACACCCTTAATCCTAACTGAGTCAAGGTCACTTTAGATTATAGAAGGAATTCCAAGCTCCCAAGCAGGTGTGGTGGGGCCACACCTTAATTACCAAAAGAGTACTTAAGACAGGATTGAAACTCAGAGGGAGCCATTCCAAGGGAAGCAAGGCTGAGGAAGCTGGAAGACAGCTGGGTAAGATTTGACTGTGGTGTTTATTCCTTCTAGTTATCTCCAACTTCTTCAGAGATCTATCCCTGAGTCTCATAAATTCGTGCGACAGTCCCCCGTACACAGGCACAGCACCCCCACTGCCTTGAACCACAGCTCCATGGCAGCACCCACCCCAGGACAGGCACAGGTTCCTTCTGTCACATAGCCCAGGGAGTTTCCCTGATTCTCATCACTTCCCAGCAGCCCCCTCTTCCTTATTGATGCTCTGCATCCTGTATCCTCAGAATCATGACCCTCATCATGGCTCTCATCACTGAGGGGCAGATAGAATCACCTCTCCAGAGGAAAGCAGAAGCCTACCTTTTACAGAAGCAGTATGCTTCTTGGTCTTGCTCCGTCCCCTCCTCACCACCTGATAGTAAGAAAGGAAAAAAATGAGCAGGTCTGTTCTTCCTCTCATAGACAAGCTGCCTGTCCTCTGTGCTCATGGACAACGTGAAATCCACATTTCCCAGAGAGCTTTCTCTCACCCATCCTTGATTCAGTTGTTCTACGCACAAACACACTATTTTTGACCATGTTAAAATAACAGCAGCAGGGGCTGTCTATGTTACACTTACAGGGATGCACAGTCTGTTCCTCAGACAGGATTCCACTCAAGGCTAAGCTCTGTAGCTGCTTCTGGGCTGTCGAGTAACATCTGCTTCCTAGTCCAGAGGTTACTGGAACTCTGATCTGAGGCCCTTGGTCTCACCCCCTCCCCATTTCATCTCAACACACACAAAAGCATGTGCCTGAGCAGAGGATAAATGACCCCCCTCTCAGAGCCTGTCCTGTCTGAAGGTCCCCACCATCTCAGGAATGCAGTGTGTCCATGGAGCCACAGTCTTCCCTAGTGGCCTCTCTCTGTGACACTGCTCAGATGGTCAAGAGCTTCAGACACACACTTTCCAGCCCCGCAGATGAGGTGCTGTTCTCTCTGGAGAGTTCTCCTCACCTGTCTCTCTACTTGACTAGGGAATGTGAGTAACAGTAGTGAACAGACTGAACACACCCCATTATGTTTGAACCTCACCTTTGGGGTGTTCTTCTGACTCTCAGGTGGTGGCGACACTGGGTACTTCTTCAGGAAGGGAATCAGTAGGAAGAAGAGCCCTACTCCACACATGACACCAAACATCATGTCCATTGCCATGGAAACGGAGCAGGGACTCATCCAGGAGTCATGAATGCTTTTCAGCTGAAGGAGATAACTCTCCATCTTCTGAATCGCTCTGCAACTTTCAAGTTACTGAATACTGGGGAGTACAGCATGAGCTTGTCAGGAGGGCCCAGGCCCACATCACACAGCTGTGGCCACCTCATCACAAAGGGCACCTGGAAGGAGGGAGGGAGCCACAGCCCCTCCCCAGCCTCCAGCCCAGCAGACCCTCCTGCCTCCTGGATATCCCTGCTCTTTCCTTTCAAATCTTCCCACTGAAGCAGTCAGAGATAGACCTTCCTCCATGTTCTGTTCCTTCTCCCCTGAGCTCCAGAATTTCTCTGTCTCCTGGAAGATACATGCTGGAGTCCATTAGTCATAGTTTTTGACACATTGGGTTCCTTTTCTTACAGTTGAAAATTATTTATATAAAACACACATATAAATTAACATATATAATTGATTGTGGATAATTCTGTTTAAGAGACAGCTTTCCAGAATAGAGGGACATATTAAAAAGATATTCATGCGGCAAGAACTTAACGTACCAAATACTTAGAATGACCTCTAACAATTCAGTGGAGAACAAATAAATGGAAAACATAAGTTGAAATGGGCAGAAAAACAAAAAATAAATGTTTTGGTTTTTTTAAAAGAATACATTCAAATGATTAACAGCCTATTTCAAAGGCCCCAACTATCAGGGAAACAGACATGAAAATCACTATGAAATTCCCATGTTAATCCATACAGAAAGAATCACATTAGAAAGTTGAATAACGGCAAACATCAATTACAATGTGGATTGATTATTTTATACTGTTTAAGAAACTGCAAATTAGAAAAGCAATTATGTACACAATGTAAATACATTAGGAAAAGTTATCAAAATTTTATAAATAGAATCATTAGATAATCCAGCAATACCATTACCGAGCATCTATCTAAGGAGGCAGAATCAGGACCGGTTAGAGATGACACTGTTTTCTCATCTGTGAGTCCTATTCTCTGAGAGATCCAGACAGGACTCAGGGATGTTGCTCATGCATATCCAGCACAGACCCCACTGAGGGCCCCAGCACAAGTATTTGCCCCAAACAATGTCTCCAGTGACCTTTTTCTCTTACCACTTCCTATAGATCACGCAATGGCCACCATCGCATGGCTGTCATAACCTGATGGTTGTTCTCAGTGTCTCTATACTTTATTAAGAAAGATGCATTTTAAATATATATGTACATATATATTATTTTAAAGGTGTTTTTAAAAACTTACTCAGCACGGTTCCCCCCATCTCTTCCCTCTTTCCAGTCATTCCTCAGTGTCGCCCCCAGGGGATGGGCACCAAGAAGCCAGTTCATGCACTAGGGATAAATTCTGGTCCCACTGCCAGAGGCGTCACAAATTGTCCACACTCTTGACTTCTGTCCACATTCACAGGGCTTAGCTCAGTTCTATGCAGGTTCCTCAACTGTCAGCTCAGATTTGGTGAGCTCCCAATAGCTCAGGTCAGCTGTCTCTCTGGGTCTCCTCATCATGATCTTGACTCTTTTGCTCACACAATCAAACTCTCCTCCGCCTCTTCCACTGAGTGGGATAACACAAACCCAGAAAGACACATTACTCATAAGCGGGTTTTAGAGGTAAAGCAAAGAATAATCAGGCTACAATCCACAACTCCTGAGCAGCTAGGTAGCAGGAGGAACCTAAGAGAGACACCATGGATCCCCGTGGGAAGGGAAAATAGATGAGATCTCCTGCGTAAATTGGGACCATGGGGGGAGGGGTAAAGGGAGGTGGGAAGAGAACATGAGTGAATGGGGTGGTTGAGTTGGGGGAGGGACAGAGAGGGTGAACAACAAAATAGATATCCCCATAGAGGGACCCATCGTGGGGTGAGAGAAACCTGTTGCTAAGGGAATACCCAGGAAACCACAAAGACGACCCCAGTTAAGACTCCAAGCAATAATGGAGAAGGCGCCTAAACTGGCCTTCCCCTATAATGAAACTGATGATCACCCTAATTGTCATTATGAAAATTTCATCCAGCAACTGATGAAAGCAGATGCAGAGAACCATAACTAAGCACTGGATTGAGCTCACATTAAGCTTCTCTGTGGAACCTGAATTGAGCCTCAGGGATTGTCTCTTTCAGGACGTCTTCTGTCTGCAGATTCATATTTGCTAATAAAATGATCATGCCTTTCTTGAACTCAGACATGAACTTCATTTTGTCTCACACTTACTTAGCTTTGACAATTTGCAATAAAAATCTAAAAAATATAATTTTACTTTATAATTCAGTTAATAAAATGTCAAGGAAAATGAAATTCAGTACTCTATCATAATGTATGTGGCTAATTCTGAAATAAACCATCAATATTTTTAGTGTTTCATATTCGTTTCTTTTATTTACATGCTCATTTTACTTAGCATAAATTATATGATTCATTAAGTTCTTTTTTCTAACTAACTGCCTTGCTCTTGTGAAGAGTGCCACAGTCAGCATGGATGTATGGGCATCACCTTGGCTGGATGTAGGCAGCATCCTTTGAGTCCATGCTCAGTAATGGTAGACCTGGACATATGGTAGCTCTGCTTTTTAGGGGCTTCTATACTGATTTCCACTGTGCTGCCCCAGTTTATTCTCCCAATAGCAGTTACTGAGGGTCCTTCCCCCACATTCTTGCCAGAATTTCTCATTTGTTGTCTGATCTCAGCCACTGTGGTTTAAGTGAGACAGCAACTCAAAGTAGCCTGAAGCATAAGTGCTGCAGGCCACAGGATTATACAGTAAGAATTCATCCTTCTTTAAAAGGTCAACCCACTAGAATCGTGTATTCTGGTGAAGGAGACCAAGAACCTAAGGCATATGGGAGATACCGCCTTTTGAATGAATTGGCTGTTTCCTGCTGTAGATTTCTTGGTGAAGCATTAAGTTTTTCCACCTTTTGTTTTTACCATGTTTTGATCTTTTACTAAATACAATTCCTTCCATGTTCTGGGTGATTCCCCACCCTGAACACACACTCTGTAGGACCTCAGGTGAAAAAATTTAGTCATGTAGTCAATAATCTTGGTCCCCACAGTCTAATCTCCACTCCATTCCCCATACATCAGAAGCCAACTGCCTGCAATTATCTCCCATCCTGCAGGACTTATGACCAGGAAAGGAATCTTTCAAATATATCACATTTGGGACCTTCGGAAATAAAGCTCTGTAACTTCGAGATTGCCAGAGAATTGCCCGTTCTGTGTGTGCATATAAACTGAAAGCTGTGCAACACAGAGGGAAATAAAGAGAACAGAGAGAAACTGTCACGAAGAGGCATGGTGTGATCCTTCACCCTCACATGTCAGTTTTTCTTTGCTGAAGTGTCTTCACTGGACTCTGAAAAGAGGTTTGGGGGCTGGACCTCCAAAACCTCAATAGATAAGGATGTTGAAGACTTTATAAAATAGCCATTGGCCTCTATGCATTTTCTTTTAAAAACCATTCACTTCATTAGACCATTTATTGACTTTTTTTGTTTTTAGTATTTGCATTTCTTTGTACATTCTAGCTGTTAATGCCACACCGGAAGTGTGGCCAGCAATGGTGTTATCTCATGCTCTGGACTGTCTGTTCCCTCTAATGATAGCATCCTCTGCTGTGCAGAGCTTTTTGATTTCATGTGATCTGTCAGTTTACAGGGCTCTTTCTTGGGCTATTGGTGTGTTAGCCGGACAGTCCTTGTCTGTGCTTGTGTAGGAAGTATTTTTCTTTCTCCCCTCTAGCTTTTCAGGGTTTAAATTCAGATTTTTATGTCTACTTTGGACTAATTTTTTGAGCAAGGTGAAAGACGTAGGTCTATTTCAAATGCTTTTACATGGATGGCCTGCCATACCAGCACCATTTATTGCATTTATACCCAGTAAATCATGATTTATTCCAAGGGCCCTCCCTTTTCTAGTGTGTGTGTATACTCCACTGTGTCCCTGGCTAAAAAACAATGAAGAAAAAGGTCATCGAGTCATTTTTCCTATTTTTCTCCTCAGAACATGCTGGTGTTTGCATAAAAGAACCTGGCACTCATGGCATCCCCAAGTCCCACCTCTGGGGAAGGTGGGAATTTCAGCTTCTCATTGGCTGAACTTCTCTTCCTTTTGAACATGCTTGACAAGATCCAGAAGATTCTTTGCCCCGACAACCTGCAGTGGTAAGAAAGCCTTGCGATGGACAGGGATTTTTTACTTCTTTTATTGAGGCAACTAGCACATCAGTTCCTGAGGTTCTAATAAAAGGGGTGAAATGCCAGGCAGCAGCAGTCAGTGTAGTACAAATCACTGGAGAGTGTTTAACCTTCTCCTCTGGGAGTCAAATGAAGACCAGTGTCTCCTTGTCCTCTCCGCAATAAGATCTTGGGGTTTGCAAAATGAACATCTTGGAAGAAAGCAAAGAAGTGTGGCAATTGAAAATATCCCACCAGCCAGCCCTGTTTGTACTATCACAATGCCTCTCTGTCCTTACAGGTGCTCCAGAAAACCTGCCTGAGCAAATTAACGGAGAGTCTCAGTTGGATCCTTGAGAAATGAATGTTCATCTGTGCCTGTCTGCTGGGCTGGATCTCCTGAGGAGGGCAGCGTCCCTGTATGCCCTGTCCCAGGTCATCACTAACATAAAGATGGGGTATTACTGAGATAGGCCTGACCATGTTTTGGGGACTTAAGTTAGGAAAGCAGTGGAATAATTTAAACACCGATTCATGGGCCAAACTAGTAGAAACATAGAAGACAGTGTTTCTGAGGGTGATTTGAGCTGTGGAAGCCTCGCTCAAGATTTTTCAGAGGAGAGGAATTTTAGTATGTTGCCTAGAGATTGTTCTTGTAATATTTTGATGAATAAAATGGCTACTTTTTGCCCTTGTCAAAAGAATCTTCCTGAAGCTCCAGTGAAGAGATTTGGATTAATTCCATTGCCAGAGGATGTCTCAAAATAGCCTAGTACAGATAGACTCTATCTTGTGGTTATTATTGTTAACTCTATTGAAGATTTATAATGATAAAGAGAAAAGGGAACCAGGAAGTGGAATGAAGCTAAATCCTGTGTTCAAAGAGATAAACAGATTAAGAAATAAAATAAAGGGAGTGGTGACCTCAGGGCAGGGTCATATAGCTAATTTGTCAATTTGGGAAAAAGAATTAAAGAACAGTTTAGGTCCAGACATGGTGATGCACATCTTTAATCCCAGCTCTCAGAAGACAGAGGCTAGTGGATCTCTGAGTTTAGGCCAGCCTGGTCTACAGAGCAAGTTCCAGGACAGCCAAGTATAAAGGGTAATGGATGAAATCACTGAAAAGAGAAAGCTGGCAAAGATGTAATTGGACGAGAGACCATCTTTCAGCCCCAGCAAAGAGCAGAATTTGGAAGCTTTGGCCATGTAGTTCTGGCTTTAGAGTCAAGAACAGAAAAGAGAGTTGTGGAATCTTCTGTGACTAGGGAAAGTTTCTGAGGCCAGGCATGTGTCATCGTGTGTAGCTATTATGGTGAAGCTTGTAATGCCTTGGAGACTTTAAGATGTTGGAGATGCCAGAGCTGTGATATACCTGCAAATCAGGGCTTCTAACAGGGAGTGGAATCAGCCCAAGAAAAAGAAGTTTGCTACAGTTAGCAAAAGCAAAAGAAGTTGGATATCTGAACAGTGTTTGGACATTAGTCATGGAGATGCAGAATTTGAAGTTTTCCCAGCTGGTTTTTGGTCTTACTTTGGCCTAGTTATAACCTCATTAACCTCCCTTACCTTTGTTTTGAAATGAAAATGTATATCCTGTGTCATTATATGGAAGTATATTGGAAGTATGTAATCTGCCTTTTGATTTTGATTTTATAGAGGATTCAAGTTAAGAGATTGCATGAATCACAAAAGAGACTTTGAACTTTGGACTTTTAAGCATTGTTGAGACTGTTATAGACTGTGGAAACTTTTGAAATCAGACTAAATGCATTTTGTTTATGTTATGTGGGGGCCAGGGAATGGAATCTGGTGATTTGAATAAGTATGGCCCCTAGAGACTCATGTGCTTTAATGCTTGGCCTATAGGGAGGGGTACTATTAGGAGGTGTAGGCTTGTTGGAGTAGGTGTGGCCTTGTTAGGGGAGATGTGTCACAGTGGGCACAGGCTTTGAGGTATCATATGCTCAAGCCATGCTCAGTGTGGAAATAGTTTATTTTGTATTGCCTGTGGATCAAGATGTAGAACTCTCAACTATCTCTCCAGCACCATGTCTGCCTGCATGTTGCCTTGCCTCCTGCCATAATGATAATGTACTAAACCTCTAAAACTGTAAGTCAGTACAAATTAAATGTTTTCCTTTATAAGAGTGTCCATGATTATGGTGTCTCTTCACAGCAATAAAAATCCTAGCTAAGACATCATATTACCACTGCCCCATGTAAAACTGTAGGTAGCAGGTATTACTGGACTGACCCCATTTCTGTTGCCAACCAACGCAAACACATATATCACTGAATATCCCCCTCAACTGTCTTAGTTAGGGTTTTGATTGCTGTAAAGAGACACCATGGCCACGACAACTCTTATAAAGGAAATATTTAATTGTGGTTCTCTTACAGTTTGGAGGTTTAGTCCATCATGGCGGTGAGCATGGCATCAGGCATGGTGATGGAGAAATAGCTAAGTATCTTACATCTTGCAGGCAAAGTTGACTGTCACATTAAGTGAAGCTTAGGAAAAAGACCTCAAAGCCTGCCCCCATGGTGACACACTTACAACAGAAGGTGTGGCCCAGATTAAAGGTGTGTCCTCTAATTTCCAGGTTTGGATTTAAAGGCATGTGTCATCCAACCTCCTTCAACAAGACCACACTTCCTTTATCAAGGCCACACCTCCTTATAGGGCCACTTCTTATGAGCCTCTGGGGCCTAAATGCATTCAACCTGTCATACCCATATTCACTGTTAGGTATTGTCCCCACTGTATGCCTCTTACTCTGCCCCAAGGACATTGTTAGGAGTCAGACACCATTGGACTCACTCCTCTACCTCCATTACTAAGTGATAAGGCCCTGCTGGATACCATTACACTGCAGAAACATACTTCTATGTGCCATACCTGCTGTGTATCGTACTGCTGGCCATCCTATCACTGAAGAACAATCCCACGACCACTGCTGTAGTCATACCTCTGCCCTGCCCTGCCATTACCTAACATACCATGAAAGGTATCATATCCTCCTGTCCACAGCCTTGCATACATTTCCAGGTAGTGAACCTTGCTGTACATGCCTCTGCACATCCACTGTTAGGCATCATGTGCTACAAGATACCTTTTCATGCCATCTAGTGAAATTAGGTCCTGCAGGATGCCATCTACCACCACCCAAATCTACTGCTAGAAATCAAGCCTTATTATACACATCTCTTCCTCTGCCATAGGCACCCTTAATATACTGCTATGTATCAAGCCCCAATAACCTGAACTCAACTGCTCTATACATCTTGTGGAGTGTCGGGTTCTGGAACTTCCCTGCCCCCAACACACACACACACACACACACACACACACACACACACACACACACACACACACACACACACAAAATGACCAGTTACCACTCCTTGCTGGACACTTCCCTCTATATCCTACCTATACTGGTAGCTGTCATGCCTTGATATATAACCCCCATTAACTCCCTACACACACTAGAACACGCCATGCCCCTTTGGACACTCCTCCATATACTTGGAGTATCGGGCCCTTCTAGACTCCTCTGCCTCTATATGCACACTGCTGAGCATCAGAACCTGGAAGACACCATCTTCTCCTGATGTTTCCAAGAAGAATACACTAAGTAGTAGGCCCTGTCACACACTGCCCTCCATAAACACTATGATATGTGAGGCTCCATGGAACATGCAAATGTGCTACTACTTAACAAAAACCTTCCCACCCTAGCATTGTTCAACACAAACTTGTAGGTATGAGGCCTTGCTAGGCACCCTACTTCCACTCTTAACACTATTACGTTGCTGTATATTAGGTCCTGATGGCGCCTCCCCCTGCTCTACAGAGAGTATCAAAAATCATGCCCCTCTAAACACTCTGGTTTCTGAAAATGGCCTACGTGTACATGTATGTTAGGACCCTGATGGACAAAACTCTGACCTACCATACCATGTATCCTACGATGTATCAGCCCCTGTGGGACACTCAACTACACTATTACGTATCAGGCCCTCCTGGGTACCGCTACACTGCTGATATTTCACAACACTGCTAGAAACCACACATGGTGTATATGAGGCAGGGGGAGTAGGACCTGATATGCAGAAATTTAGAGGCAGTAATATGGAGGTGTCCACCAGCATAGTCTGATGAATGCAGAAGTTTAGAGGTAGTGATACGGAGGTGTCCACCAGCATAGTCTCATGAATAATAGTGTATGTTGAGTGTCCTCAGGAGTGTATGTAACAGAGTATGGTATCTATCACT
Organism: Phyllotis vaccarum; assembly: GCA_033318265.1. NCBI lineage: Eukaryota > Metazoa > Chordata > Mammalia > Rodentia > Cricetidae > Phyllotis > Phyllotis vaccarum. The sequence goes on along the minus strand of JARWLC010000011.1, from coordinate 54,319,477 downwards.
TTATGGAATGGATACATAGAGCTGTATTTGCAGCTACAATGAAGAACTATTCAGCAGGGCCTAAACCTAATTGTGTACGTGGACACTCCCATTATGTGTCACCCTGAATACACTGCTAAGCATAAGGCCTTGCTGGATATCCTAGGGTTACCTAACAGCCAAGCAGTGGTGACTCATACCTTTAATCCTAGCTCTAGGAGAGTTGAACCAGGAGGTAAAATAGCTGAGCAGAGGAAGAGAAGGAAGCAGTTCAGCTTCCCTTGTTGGCTGAGGAGAGAAATTTGTAGTTGGAGGATTCATGGAGAGAGGTCTTACTCAACTGGCTGAGTAAGAATTGGCTGAGGTTTGTTCCCTGTCTCTCTGATATTTCAGCTTTCCCCAAATATCTGGCTCTAGGCTTTTATTATAATACAAATAGAATTCTTGCAAGATCTGTGTGTCCCTTTACTATTTAATAAAGACGAAGGCAATTTGCACACTGTTGAGATGGACGTCCTTATTCATTTTTGTGTATTACATTAAATCTTGGCTGAATGGCTACTGTGAACCTCTTCAATGTTTTCCAGCATTGATGCTTGGTTTTCATAATTGGCAACACTGAGAACACTTTCCAGCTTAATCTCTAGCCCGGCATTTTTCAATCTGTGGGTCAAGACTTTCAAAGGGGTCGTATATCAGATATCCTGCATATCAGATCTTTACATTATGATTCTCACAATGGCACAAAAATTAGCTATGAAATTAGCAACAAACAATTTTTATGATCGAGGTTCACTACATCTAGAGAAAATGTATTAATGGGTAGCAGCATTAGGAAAGTTGAGGACCGTGGCTCTGGCCATGTTTCATTCTAGTTTGTTCTTCATTTTTTAAATAAAACTCAAGTTTTAAACCTATGTCTCTTGATAAGTTGGCAAGTTCTCAAACTGTTAAAAGAAGCAGGTGGCTGATGTGTTTTTACTCCAATGGAGCCTGGTTTACAGGCTGAGCATAGTGTTTCAGAATAAAGAATTGAAGAGACACATTCCTCAAACTGTGTCTAGGACTTTTGGGAAGCTTATTTTCTGTCATAAAATCAGCTGTAGATCTGAACATTCACAAGAACCATTTCCTACCCTGTTTCTACTGTAACTTCTGTAATTTGAACATCTCTCTACCTTTAAACAAAGACACAATTGCTTATTGGATATGTTCAGATTGATGGGTTTGTGAGCTGTGGAAATGGCTCTGGTTGAGAGCAGAGGCTTGGTACTTAGTTCCCAATTGTTCACAATTCCAGTTAAGGACATCTGGTGCCCTCTTTTGATCTGACAGACATCCATGCAAGAAAAACACTCATACACATAAAATACAATTAAAAATATATATTTAAAATCAATGAGTCCTTTAAAAATGTATTCTTCTTTCATACAATATATCCTGGCCACAGTTTTCCCTATTATTCAACAACACCATTTTGAGAACCATTAGTTATTGAAAAAAAATAGACAAAAGCAGATTTCTGCATAGTCAAAAGTATAACAAGGTCACATTTCAGTTAACTTCAGCTATGTGTGAAGCAATAGGCTCCTGAAATTGGAGTTTGTGGTTTTGTAGAGGCTCGGGAACAGATGACTGCTGAAGACACATTTGATATTGTGCTACCTACGTAAACTTTTCAAAGTCCTCAGAGAGACAAGAGAATATTATGTATCCATTATGAAATAACCGGATACTTTAAAAGAAGCATTGAAATATGACTATTTAATACAAAATATAAAGCAGTAAAATCGCAAGTGGAGATCTAAAGGCAAAACTGAGGGCATCTCTAAAGTGGATCAGGAAATTAAAGGCTGGTTAAAAAAAGACTGAACGTATTTTCAGGTAAAGCAAAGGAAAGATAGTATGTGGGATTTTGGGGGAGGGGATTTTGGGGGAGGGAGGGAAGGTTTCAAAGTCTGGGAAATAGACATGTATGTTTTAAAGTGGCCCAGAGTGGTTCAGAGGGAAAAAGGCTCAGAATGAGGAGAATTCTACTTATTTAAGATGTTGGACACCACAAGGAGGTGCTATAGCGATGACTTTTAATGATGTAAATTTAGGATTCACTAAGGAATGGTTTTAAGCATAGTTTGAGTGCAGGCATTAAGGCTGGGGTGGGACAGTACACACTGATGCTCCTTAAGGGAGAGTGCTTTTCCTTTTATAACATCAGCTCCTTAAAAACACGAGCATCTTCAGATCTGCTGATCTCTGAATCTAACAGCTGACCAAGATCCACCTAGTAGTGAACAGTTTAACTGCCACGTCCCTTAGGGAAGAGAGCTAATAGCTGGAGGCAAACCCAAACTCTGACCTTCAGAAAGTCAGTCTAGATTTTTTACAAGTGAAATGGGAACTGGAGAGGGAAGTGCTGCCATTGATTCTATGAACACAGACTATTTGAGCGGGGGAGTTGGCATGAGCAGGCATATCCCTGGAGACAAGTCATGGTGAATACATAGGTGTGACCCTCACCCTGCTTTAACGGGCTTGTCGTCACGCTAGAGCCTCACCACAAACCAGGCATAGGTCATAAGACAGTAACCTTACCAACCAGAAGAGCTCTCCCTGCTTGGCCAGCCTGATTGGCTAAATTCTGAGCATGTGACCAATTAGGTCATAGACCCCCCCCCAACTCACAGTTGGATGTTCGAGTTCGGTAGCTGAGACAGTTGGTGTCCATCTTGTATTGAAGACAGAGCTTTCGGTGCAAGGATACTAGTGTGCTGTGTGTAGAACCACGAATTTGGGAGAGCCGCTTTGTGATTCCTCATCCAACACCCAGGTACAGGCTTGCATTGACATTTGCCATTACACTGCTGGCGCGGATTCTTCTCTCTGCTTTTTTTTGGTGGTCTGTCAACGCCACTTTGGGTTGAGTTTTAGTTTACTGGCCATTGCTCCCCCTGGCTAGCTAGAAGAGAGCCTGTTGGCTTTCATGGTCATGATTCGTTCTCATCCCCGCCCCCTTGCCCAGTACCCTATACTCTAGACACTACATAGAGTAGAAAACAACTATTTGTGATATTGCTTAGTCACACGTAACACACTCATCTCCAGATCCCGGAAAACACCAGCATCTCACTCTTCTTTATGGTGAGCATGGGATTTTACCCTGGATTCTGTTTATATGCTGTATTATTTATCAGTTTGAGTATACGGATCCAGCCCTGAATTCATGAGTCCTGGATGAACACATTTCATCATAAGCCTTTCTCATATGTTGCTGAAACTGGTGTGAAATACTGAGTATTCTCACTTAAGATTTTCCTGTCTATGCTTATCAAGGAAATAGGCTTATAGTCTGTTTTTTGGTTTTTGGTTTTTTTGTTTGTTTGTTTCTGTTTGTGACGTCTTTATTTGGTTTTGGTCAGGGTGGTTTGGCTTTGTAGAAGCAGTTTAGAAGTGTTCATTTCCTTTTTGGACTAGTCTGAGGATCATTTCTTCTTCAGTGGTCTGGAAGGATTCCTCCACGTTACTCTGGCACTAGACCTTGTCTCTGTTTAGGGATTTCTTCAATATAATTTCAACTTCACACTTATTATTGATCTGCTAATAGGTTTTACAAGTTGCTGCCTCAATTTTGATAGGTCGTGTGTGCCTAGAAATGTGCCCATTTATTCCATATTCTCCAGTTCACTAAGATATGATTTCAAAATACTTCCTAACAGTCCCTGGATTTCAATGGTACCTGACAAATTATCATTTTTTTTCTCCTCTAACTATATTCATTTGCATCCCTTCTTTCTTGGTGCGGATAAAGGTTTGTCAGCTTTGCATATCTTTTTAAATAGCTTTGTTTCTTTTTTTCTTTCTGGTCCCATTTTGTCAATTTCAATTTTGATATTTTTTTTATGCATTGCTGCCTACTGCTTAGGGGCTGATTTGTTCTGGCTTCTATGACCTGGAGTGCACCATTACGTTGTTTAGTATAGTTCTGACTATTGTTTGAGAGTTATAGGATGAATTTTTAATCATTTGTATCCCATCCCATTTCCCTCCATCATTCACATGCCTCTCCCTGTCCTGCCTGAGTCATCCTTCTCAACAAGCCCTACTGACTTAGCCTTCTTTTTAGTGTGTGCCCCCCTAAATTTCATTAGAATGTATTGCTCTAGTATGGGTGAGAGATTGTTTGCTAAAGCAAAGGCAAGAACATTTTCCTTGTTGTTTGTCCAATTACAGCCTCCCCTCTTCCTGCTCCTCCAAGTCATTCCTCTGTTTCCCTTCAGGAAAGAGCAGGCCTCCCGGAGATATCGTCTGATGGCATAACAAGATGGAATAAGACTAGACACAACCCTCATCAAGGCTGGATGAGGCAACCCGAGAGGAGGATAGGGGTCCCAAGAGACACTCACAGTCACACTGTTAGGAGTCCCATAAAAACCCCAAGCTAAAACCACAACATGTATGCGGAAGACCTAGTGCAGACCTATGCAGACTCCATGATTGCTTCTTCAATTTCTGTGAGCCCCTGTGAGCCCTGTTACTCAGTTCCTGCCAGTTGTCCTTGGAGAAGGGGGTGAGTAGGCGTGAAGTACAGTGACGCACACTCTGGGAGCAAGTTGAAATACGCCAACTCAGTTTATTTGAGGACAGAACAAACCTTATTTACCCTACACCTAGCCAGGGGAAGGGCTATGCTTTGCTGGCATCTACTGCTGTGGCATGGTCGTTTCTCACTGGTCCAGGTCATCTCGCATCAGGAGTCCATCTCTGTTGCCAAGGGCCCCAGGCAGACCCCAGGCTAGTTTCTGAGGAAGTACCCATTTATGAGGGGCCTTTAGGCGTGACTCATAAGTACTATGAGCACATGCTTCAAGGCACTGGTTGTAACAGGCTTGAACTGGCTGAGACCAGGTTGGCCCTCAGGTACTTAATAGCCTCTAGGGCCTGTTCATCCCACGGAGCCCTGCTTACTTGATTCTGTGGGCTGTGTTCTTCTAGTGTCCTCTACCCAGCTGGCTCCAGTCAGTCCTTCCTCTCCCTCTGTCTGGGGGTTCCCTGAGTTCCACCTAATGTTTGGTTGTGGGTCTCTGCCTTTGCTCCCATCAGCTGCTGGAGGAAGTCTGCTGGATGATGCCTGGGCTAAGCACCAATCTCTGAGTGTAGTAGGATATCATTAGAAATCATTCATTGACTTCTTTGCCAGTCGTATTTGGTTCTACCCTGGGTCTCTAGGCTGTCCAGCTTTCTGTTACTGGCCATCCAGGCAGTGCCAAGGCACTTTTCATGCTGTGGGTCCCAAGTTAGACCAGTCATTGGTTGGCCACTCTCATAAGCTCTAAGCTTACCTTGCTCCAGCACATTTTACAGGCAGGACAGGTTGTAGGGCTTGTAGCTGGGTTGTTATTCTATTCCCACTACTGGGAGCCTTTCCAGGCTAGAGAAGATGTACAACCAGGCTCCAGACCCTCTCTAAGATCATCCTCATAGGTTCCAGGCACTTGCCCTGTGCTAGTTTTCATAGCCCACCAAATGCCCCATGACCAATCGCCTCTCCCCCTATTCTCTCCCTCATCTCTCCATCCACAACTTCATCCCGCCTGTTCCCATACCCACCCATGCCCAGTCCACCCACCAAATCTATTTCCTATTCCCAGAGAGATCCATGTGGCCTCCTTTCTAGAGTCCCCCTCCCATGTCACTGCCTCTCTGGGTCTATGGATTAAACTGTGGTTATCCCTAACAGCCAGTATCCACTTTGAAGTGACCACATATCATGTTTGTCTTTCTGGATCTGGGTTACCTCACTCAGGATGGTTTTTTTCTAGTTCCACCCATTTGCCTTCAAATTTCATGATATCTTTTCCCCCCCACAGGGTTTCTCTGTGTAACAGTTCTGGCTGTCCTGAAACTTGTTTTGTAGATCAGGTTGGCCTCAAACTCACTGAGATCTTTCGTCCTCTGCCTCCTGATACAAATTTTGTAAAATGAAACACATCCATCTGCCAAATTTCATTTCTATATATACCTTTAGGATTGCTTCATGCTGGTAATGGAGTTTGGTTATAGAAGGAACAGATGAGACATCCTTTTACAATTTCTTTGGCTAATTGCCAAGTGATGAAGAAATCTTTTTTTAAAAAATTTTGCTATTGATGTGATGCTTTTCTTTAAAGAAACTCTGAGGCCTCTGGCACATTTCCAATTAATTTATCAGTTTCATCATTACCTTGTGCTAGAGGATCTGGTAGACCCATATGGGATGGAATGTGTGTTATAAAATGGATGACTTCTAATCCTGATTATTTCTTCTAACAGTAAATATTGAAATTAATTCTGACTCATCACTAATAAAATAAATAGTTTCAATATGTAAAACAACTATTCTTTATATTGAGAGTCAGTGACTATATTAAGAGGTTCTGTAAAATCCATTAATACCATCACGACAGCATATAATTCTGAGTTTTGAATGGAATTATAAGGGTTTTGAGCCACTTTACTTAACACTTTCTGATTTGAAACCCGCCTTTTCTGATTTGTTTGCATCAGTATAAAATGTAGGGGGTCCAGAAATTGGTGTATCCCTTATAACACAAGGATGAGTCCAGTTAATTTTCTTTAGCCATTCAATTATTTTGCCTTGAGGATATCTGTTGTCAATCTCTCCCCCCAAAAAATCACTGCAAGCTCTTTGCAAAGGTTCACTTTCTGCCATAATTTGTTGATTTCTTCATTAGTTAAAGGAACAATAATTACTGATGGATCCATTCCTCTGAATTGATGAAGTTTTAATTTTCTTTTACAAATAAAATCAGAAATCTTTTCTACATATGTCTTTAATTTGTTGCTATGTAGAAATATCCATTTCAATACAATATTTTCCCTTTGCATTAAAATTCCTATAGAAGAATGCATATTCTCTCAGAATATTTAAGTCCTTGTCCCTATTTAAAGTTTTAAACAAATTATCCAGTTCATCATTTTTAATTTCAAGAGTGATTCATATATTGGAAATGTGTCTAAGCAATCTTTGGAAATCATTAAGTGTCCAAAATCTATCTCTCTGGATTTGTACCTTTTGGGGTCTATTTTTTTTAATTTATTTTGTATCCTAAATAATTTTTTTTTCAGGAGCAATTTGTAATCCCTGAGCAGGCGAATTTTCTCTTTTCCATTTCTTTAACAGTCTTTCTATATCTGAATCAGCCAACAAGATATCATCCGTGTTATAGTAAATGATAGATTGTGGGAATTTGTTATGTATAACTTCTAATGGCTTTTGTACAAAATATTGGCACAGAGTGGGGCTATTTAGCCTTCCATGGGGGAGAATCCTCTTTAATATCGTTTTACAGGCTGAGAATTATTATAAGTGGGCACTGTAAAGGCAGATTTTTCTTTGTCTTGTTCTTGTAGAATTTTTTTTTGCTTTTTGTTTTTTGTTTTTTTTGTTTGTTTGTTTGTTTTTAAGAACAGTCTTTTAAGTCAATAACTACAATAGGCCAGTCTCCATTTTGCAGATTTCTTTTTAGAAAAAAAAAACCAGTGGAATTTTCAAGGGCTGGTTGATTCTTCAATATGCTGAGCATTTAACTGCTCCTATACTAGCTGCTCTAAGGCCTGCAATTTCTCTTTTGTTAAAAGCCAATGATGAACCCATATTTATTTGTTAACCATTTTAAAGGTAGTGCTGTGGGTGCCTTTGAAAGATCAGCAGCTGTTGTGCCTTGTTTTTGTACAACCTGAATGGTTGGTGACTGTTTCTCATAATACCTTCTAATGTTTTTCCCAGAAACATATGTTAGTTTATGGTTCATTTCTGTGTCAATCTAATTATTCTATTGTTGTAGTAAGTCTCATCCCCATAAATTCACAGCAATGTTTGCCACATATGGCTTTAATTTTTCTCTCTGTCCTTCTGGCCCTATACATTCAGGCCATTGTGCACTGTTTTTCTTGGGATAACGTCCCAATTCCCAAAAACTGAACATTTACCTCTTGAAGGAGCCAATTTGGATGCCGAGATTCTGGTGTAGTTTTTGTAACATCCACCCCTTGTTCACTGAAACTTCAACAACAATATCATTTATTTTTGTTTTTAATTCTGACCTTTATTCATTCATAGAAGTTGCCAAAATATTTACTTTATGGTTTTCCTGAGTTTTTTGTCCTCTTTTCTATATAATTTCTGTTGTCCAGAGCAGTGTGGTTTTCAGAATAGGCTTTAGTTTCTTTAATTGCTTTTGGAAGGTGCTTCCTCTATGATGGCAAGGTAAAACTGAACTGGATTTGATACAAGGCATTTTCTGAAGGCAGAAAGTCACCTTGTCTGTCCCTTGTTGACCTGCACTCATTAGTCCAATGCTTACCCTTGCCATACCTTCTGCATACTCCAGAAGGGAGGGGTGTTCTCTTGGGTTTATTCCTAACAAAGACACTGTTTTGGTGAACACCTTGTTTATAATCTCTTTTTATGTGACCCTGCCTTTTACAATTGTAATATTTAATATTTTGATTTTTTTCTTATACCTCTAGAAATAACCACTCATTCTCAGTTATCATCATAGTTATAAGGCTCTAAATTAATTGCACCATGAGTCCAGTCCTCCAAGAGTTCTCACCTTGCTTTTGGTGGTCTGATTATTTATTTACATTGTGAATTAGCATTCTCAAAACCCAGAGATTTATTTGCCTAGCTCCTGAATTTGGTACTATTTTGTTTACTGCTGCAGTTAATCTCTGCAAAAAGTCTGTAAAGGTTTTTGGGGTGCTTCAAATTACTTTTGCAAAGAATTCAGTTTTCTTTTCTATTCAATCATTTAATGCTACCATTTGACATTAAATGCAGGGTATGCTCATTGTATAGTGATTGCTTTTCTATATCAGCATAATTTCCCTCTCCAAGAAGCTGGTCTTGGAAGATTTCTGTGCCTCTATCTCTGCTTTTTTGTTCTATTGTTTTAGCCTCCTTCCTCCATGTCTTTCACTGTAAATGAGGCCCAGCCTCCAAAACAGCAGTAACCATATCTAACTAGTCCTTAGGGATAATTAGGTTACATGTTTACCAGGAATTTAACATTTGTTTTTTTTTTTTATAAATAGTGAGTGCACACCATATGTTATGATTGCTTCCTTGACTCTCCCTAATTCTAATATTTATACTGGAGCCCAACTAAATTTTGTACAATTTTTATCATTTTGTGACTTCTTTAAAGTTACTGGATATACTAATGTTGGCTGTTTGAAAGCCTTAGGCTGTTTTGTGTAATCTTATATGACAATGTTGAGAATGGTTCTTTATATTCCTTTGTGTTTGAATAACTTTGTATTCTCTCTTAACAGGCTTTTCTAAGAATTTTTTTCTTGGCATTCACATTAATTGACTTTTTAAATGATAAAACAGAAATAGTCAAACCAATGATATTCATAATAAACAATATGATGAACATTATGATGATAATCCCATCTACATTGTTTATCCTTCTCTTTACTGGCTCTAATCTCAAATCATGTAGAGTAATATCCAAGAAAGAACAAACACATTCCATTGCCTTAAACAAATTCCTCTTTTTAAGAAAATCCAGTTTACTCACTAAACTTGTTGTCAGTGATTATTCAGGTGACTGTGAAATGGGGCAGCTACCCCAAGGAGGGGTCCAAAAAGAGAAAAAAAAAAAACCCCACAACCCACCAGAAGAAGGAGGCCACTGTCTGAAAAACTTACCCAGATGAACGTGGAGAAGAAACACATATGGCCAGCTCTGCCTAAACCTGGAGGCTAACTTCAATCAGAAAGCCTAGCCAGTCAGCAATTACTCCTCCGGCCACATGTTGCTCTGGCTAGCAAGAGACCTTTCTGGGAGTTAATGCCCCAAAAGTTGGATGCCATGTAAAACACAAGTTCTATTTGGTATTTAATGAAAATTCAGAGCCAGACATTGGGGAAAAACTGAAATATCAGAGAGAGGAAATAGACCACAGTCAATTCTCACCCAGCCAACTTCTCGGGGTAAAAGCTATCTTCAAGATTCCTCAGCCTGACTCATCACTTCTTGTTACAATGTGGTTTCTTGGTCCCGGGCAGCCAGAGATCCAGACTCACAAACCTGCAGCCCCAGACCCCTTAGCCGCCCGCCCCAGCTGATCAGGCCCCCAGAAATTACTCAGACACTTATATTAACTTCATGCTGTTTGGCTTATGGCTCAGGCACATTGCTAGCTTGCTCTTACATCTTAAATCAACCCATTTCTATTAATCTTTCCTGCCACGTGGCCCGTGACTTACACGTGTTCCTTACATGTTGCTCCTTTGGCTTCTGGCTCAGTCTATCTCTCCTTACATGTTGATCCTTTGGGCTTCTGGCTCCTCCTCTCTCTGACTTCGCCCCTGCTCTTCCTACCTATTCTGATTCCTCCTCCTACTTTTCCTATGGTGCCTGTCATGGGCCAAAACAGCTCCTTTATTTAAAGATTGCTATTCACAGCATACAGAAAGGCATTCCCACATCAACTTCTACAGAATTCCTTAGTGTCTGCCTATGCCTGTCTTAAATATCTTCTTCACCCAGTTGTTTTACTTCTGAGTTAAGTTTTGCATCATAATCCTAGAGTTAAGATTAAAGTTGTGAGTTACTACTGATTGGTTGTTAGGCCTTGAACTGACAAAAACACAGGAAGATCTGTCTCCTGAGTCACGGGATTAAAGGCATAGGTCACCACTGGGTCATTCCCATGCTGGGATTAAAGGTGTGAGTCACTGCTCTCTGACCTCCATGACTTGACTGTGGGTGATTCTGTACTCTGATACTCTTTACAATCAGGCTGACTTTATAAAATATGAATATGTCACCACAGTGTCCAGAGGCATTTTTTTTGGCTGCACCTCTCTCTATCCTTGAGCTCTCAGGTTTTTCTCATCCCCTCTTCCACTGTATTCCTGAAGTCACAGAGGGGGTGACAGAACCATCTCAGTTAGGACTGAGCACTCCACCATCACCTCTTGTCACTTTGGCAAGGCTTGCACTAACCACTGTCTGATTTAGAAGGCCATTTGACGTCACAAAATCAAAGCATCAGTTGTAGGTTCTCTTATAGCATATGGTCTTCCCAACCAAGGTTTTATAGAATCAGACATGAGTTCCCTCTAATCAGAAAGTAGCTGTTGCCCCCATAACGGTTAATTTCACTAGAAAGCATGTCTTGCTTGGTAGGCCATTGTAGCTCCTAGGACTCAACAATTCAGACTACTGGTGACTTTCCTTCTCCAACAGTCTGTATAGCATCTTTTGGCACTATGAAAGCAGCATCTTCAGGTACTGTGAAGACTAGGCATAGGGAGAAAACTTCCAGTTCATCTTCAACTTGATTTCTCTTGTCTTGTGACCAAAGTTAGTGGTGTCTTCAATAATAAGATCTTGCCATCGAGTTTTGGTAGGCAACCGAGAGCAGTGTCAATGCCTATATTATTTTAAGGATCTTTGGGGTTTTATTGGCTGACAATATCTGACATTGGGATATTTACTTAATAACCTATGACTTAAAAGGAGATGTATTCATACATTGATGACACCATCATACAAATTTCCTCTTAGATTATAGTCTTTAACAAGCTTATGTGATCATGTTTCCATGTATCTTTCCGATTTATATTCTAATTTTGGCTACTGCTCCCACCCCTTCTTTTACTCATCCTCCCAATCATCTTGATTGGCTCTTTAGATCCCTAGTATTACCTCCTCACACCTCCTTATTTGATAAATTCTACTTTCCACTTTCCCCTTCATGCTTCCCTCCATCTAATGGTCTCTTTCTATCTTTTTGATTATCACTAGGATTCAATATTTTAAAAAATAACTTTAAAAAAATTATAGCTGAAATTTGCATATGAGAGAGTTCTCATGGCATTTGTCTTTCTAGCTTAGGCTATCTCAGTATATTTTATAGATACAGTCATTCACTCATGAATTTCATAATTTCTCAATCTTCTTGTCAGTAAATAAAATTCCTTTGTGTATATAAACATTTTCATTCACCCATTAGGCATTTAGGCTTGTTCCATTTCCTCCCTGTTGTAAATAGAGCAGCAATGAACATGGAAGTACAGTCACTCTGTTGCAGGACATGGAGTCCTTTGGGTGTGCCCAGAAGTGCTATACTTGAGTTATATAGTGATTTCATATTTAGTTTTTGAGGAATTGTTACAATGTGGTTTCTGGCCTGGCTAGTCAGAGGTCCAGACACACAGATCTGCAGTCCCAGAGCACCTAGCCACCTTCCGCTGCTCAGGCCCCCAAAATGACTCAGACACTTATATTAAGTTCATGCTGTTTGGCCTCTGGCTTAGGCACATTGCTAACTAGCTCCTTCATCTTAACCCGTTTTCGTTAATCTGCCACATGACCCATGGCCCATGGCTCACCTGTGTTCCTTACATGTTTCTTCTTTGGGTGTCTGGCTAGATCTGTCTCTGACTCCACCCTTCTTTTCCTACCTCTTCTGATTCCCCACCTACTTCTTCTACAGTGCTCACCAAGGGCCAAAACAGCTCCTTTAAAGATCGATGTTCACGGCATACAGAAAGACATTCCCACATCAAGGAATCTCCAAACTGACTTCTACAGTGGCTGTGCCCATTCATACTCTCACACACAGTAAATAAAGGTTCCTTTTCCCCAACATCCTTGCTAGCATTTGTACTGATTTGTTTTCTTAAAAACACTTATTCTGATTGGAGTGAGATGAAATTTCAATTTTTTAAAATTTGCATTTCCATGGTAGCTAAAAAACACTTACTAACCACTTATTTTGAGAACTTGCTGTTAGTTTTGTAAGCTATATTTAATCAGATTGTTTATATCTCTAATTAATTTGATGATATGGACTCCATTCTTAGACCTTGCAGTAGGATGAATTAAAAACTGTCCTCTGTAGTTTTACATATTTGAAAACTTAGTTCCCATTTGGTGTCACTGTTTGAGGAGGTTATTCAGCTTTTATCCAATTCACCCTTTCTTGAATGCATGTCCCTTGGGGTGGGCTTTGAGCATTAATAGCCTCATCTGCTTTGCTGTTGTGTGTGGTTAAGTCATGATCTATTAGCTTCTACCACATTATGGATGCTCCCTCTAGAAGCCAAAATAAACTCTATGTTGCTTTAAGCCATGGCATTTTAACATAATAACAAAAACATGACAGATATTCTTTTGATTTTTTAAAAAATCTAGTATTGAATTGGAACTGAGATAGATGATGTAGAAATGGATTTGAGAAGGTGGCAATGCAGCGGGATCCTCAGGCCAGCTCCGCTGAAGAGGAGGTCCTCTTGGATCACTACAGGATCATCAAAACCCTTGGCACAGGCAACTTTGCTCAGGTTAAACTGGCCCTCCACCTCCACACAAAGGTACAGGTTGCTCTGAAGACCCTGGAGAAGGATAAAAAGAATGCTGCTCTGATTGCAAATGAGCTGGAAATCATGAAATTATTAGACCACCCTAATATAACCAAATTGTTCCATGTCATAGAAACCACCAAACACATCTACATGGTTCTGGAATATGCCCCTGGGGGTGATCTGGCTAGTCGTATCTTAGAAGTGGAGTATATGCAGGAAGGGGAGGCCCGACACATCTTCACACAGATGGTTTGTGCAGTTAAGTACTGCCATGAGAATGGCATTGCACACAGGGACATTAAACCAGAGAACATTCTGATGGATACATATAGAAACATAAAATTATGTGACTTTGGCCTGGCCATCAAAGTTACCACTGAGCAGAAGTCAACAGTATTCTGTGGCACCCTTCCATATTGTGCTCCAGAGCTTTTCAGCAGCCAAGGCTATGACCCCAGGGCACTTGATATCTGGAGCATGGGAGTGGTCCTGTATATCATGGTGACAAAGCACTACCCATTCAAGGCAACAACATATGAAAAGATGAAGGAGGAAATGCAAGTGCCCCGCTACTACATTCCACCAACGCTCTCAGCACTCATTGCCAACCTCCTTGTGCAATTGTTCACTATTGATCCTGGGCAGAGGCCCAAGATACGGGACATTATGGAACATCAGTGGCTCAAGGGAAATGGAGAGCTTTCGAAACTAACCTTGCCCCCAGAAACACTCCCCCAAAAGCCCAAGCCCAGTATTATGGTAGCCATGTGGAACATGGGCTATAACCCCAAGGACATTAGAGACTCCTTACATGAAAACAAATTTAATAGCATCATGGCAACGTACCTAATTTTAAAACATCAGTCAGCCCAGGTAGACAATACTGACCATAATGTTAAGCTCATGCAACCTGGCATTGACACCGCACCTGGAGATCCTCCCACCTGCCATCTCTTCCTAAAGAAGATAGGGTGTGAGCCTGACAATTCCACCTCTACCCTGCCAGAAAAATGTCAGTCTCACGATGACGACAAGCTTGAAAGTAAGAAAGACAGCAAGAATCACGGCATGCCTACCATTGTGTGCTGCCAGCAGAAGAGCCTTTCTCCCTCCATAGGTGCCCAGTGTGGTCCTGTGCAGCATGGCCATGAGCAGCCCGTAAACAGCAGTTTGCAGAAAAGTGGGACTTCTGAATGCATGTCCTGTAGTCCTGTGCCGCATGGCCATGATGAGGAGCTCATAAGTTTACAGAAGAGAAACAGGGCTTCCACATGCATGTCCTGTGGTCCTGTGAAGTGTGACCATGATGAGAAGCTCCTGAGCAGCAGTGTACAGAAGAGAAACAGGGCTTCCAAGTTCATGTCCTGTGGTCCTGTACAGCATAGCCATAAGCAGCTTATGAGAAGCAGCTCACAGAAAAGAAACGGAACTTCCAAGTGCATGTCCTGTGGTCCTGTGCAGCATGGCCATGAGCAGCTCCCGAGCAGCAGCTTGCAGAAAAGCATGGCTTCCAAGAGTGTATCCTACGGTCCTGGGCAGCATGACCATGAGCAGCTCCCATGCAGCAGTTTGCAGAAAAGCATGGCTTCCAAGAGTGTATCCTGCGGTCCTGGGCAGCATGGCCATGAGCAGCTCCCGAGCAGTAGCCTACAGAAAAGCATGGCTTCCAAGAGTGTGTCCTGTGGTCCTGTGCAGCATGACCATGAGCAGCTCCCACGCAGCAGTTTGCAGAAAAGAAGCATGGTCTCCAAGAGTGTGTCCTGTGGTCCTGGGCAGCATAGCCATGAGCAGCTCCCAAGTAGCAGCGTTCAAAAAAGAAGCATGGCTTCCAAGAGTGTATCCTGTGGTCCTGTGCAGCATGACCATGAGCAGCTCCCAAGCAGCAGCTTGCAGAAAAGTTTGGCTTCCAAGAGTGTGTCCTGCGGTCCTGGGCAGCATGACCATGAGCAGCTCCCACGCAGCAATTTGCAGAAAAAAAACACAACTTCAAAGAGTGTGTCCTGCGGTCCTGGGCAGCATGACCATGAGCAGCTCCCACACAGCAATTGGCAGACAAAAAACACAGCTTCAAAGAGTGTGTCCTGCGGTCCTGGGCAGCATAGCCATGAGCAGCTCCCAAGTAGCAGCTTTCAGAAAAGCATGGCTTCCAAGAGTGTGTCCTGCGGTCCTGTGCAGCATTACCATGAGCAGCTCCCGAGCAGCAGCCTACTGAAAAGAAGCATGGTTTCCAAGAGTGTGTCCTGTGGTCCTGTGCAGCACAACCCTGGGAAGCTCTTGGGTTTTCCTTCTGAAAATCACATCTCTCAGGTAGAGCCTCAGAGTGAAAATGCCCCTATGAAGAGTTCATCCCTCCAGGATACACCACCTGCCAGGAGCTCCAAAGAAAGCCCTCAGAATTTGACCACCACAGAAACTCATCACAAAGACAGAAGCTTGTCCCCTCAGGAAACATCTGAACCAAACCTCACCAGTGCCCAATCCCAGAGAGTGACTACAGCCTCTCCTCACAACCGGTGGAGTGGATGGAAGCGAGTGAAGGGGAGAATAGTGAAGTGTTTACAAAGATTATGCTGTTGTTTGCCAGCTCAAAGGAGAAGCTATTCTTCCAGGAGGAGAGTGGTCCCACTGGAAGGAGGGGACAATGGAGTCACATAAAACAGTTGGAAGGGGAACAGTGGAGTCACAGAAAGCCAGGTAAGGATGACCGAGATGCACTTCTGCATTTTAAAAAAAATTAATACATTTTCTAACATTCTTTGGTAACGGACACATGATAATTATACCTGTTTCTGGGGTATACATCTTAACATCTGTACTACATCCTGTGCTGACAGCAAGTGAGGACCCATCCCCCAACATTACATTACTCTCCTTATGTGGAACCTGAGAAAGTTGACTAGAGGTAGACAACAGAGTATGAGGACTAGAAAATGGGGGAGAAAGAAATTGGGGGCGGGTTGTTGGCTAAAAGGAGCAAAGATCTAGACAAAAGAGTCAGGTAGGAAACTGCACAGCAGGACCAGCACAGTCAGCACTAAGTTCTGTAGGTTTCAGCCATAAGACAGTGCCTTTCATGTCTTTCTGATTTTAAGTGATGAGCCTCCATGGTGCTGAACCACAGGGTGAGTGGGGATCTGCCTGGGGGTGGACAGAGACCATTGCAGCAGGAGGCAGGCAGGATATCTAGGTTGCTGTGTATCCACATGTTCTGCAGAGAAGGCTTCGTCCAACAAAGGAGGAGGTAAGAGAAATACCACAGGCTTCTTCTCAGGAAATCCCACCTGAAGGAATCTGGCTCAGGATGGAATGCCACAGTATCCTGCCTGGGGTGGGAACTGAGGTGAAAGCATGCCTGAAACTACCTGGGTGAGAAGTGTCTGGAGCCCTCACTTGGGGCAATCATCAAAGATACATGACGGGATATTTCCCCCTGCTCACCTGTCTTTCTCTCGTATGAGAGATGGCTTAGGACATTGGAGGAATAGTCTTCCCACCAGACTGACTGTTTGTACCTAGCCTACCCTGACTGTCTCAAGGTACGTTAGTCTGACTGCGTCCACACCTTAGGCAGTCTTTTGGAACAAGATGTTGACACTTATGAGGGTGTACAGCTCTACAGGACAGTTTCAGAGACCTCCTGATACAGGCTGTAAGTTCCTTGCACAGACTTTGGCAAGGCCCTTATCCCTTCAGAGCCTCAGTTCCTCCCTGTAAATTGGCTTTGACAACTGTTTACTCATAGTAAACAAGGTAAAGTCACCTTAATGGAGTGCTGGTCTCAAACTGTCACACACACACACACACACACACACACACACACACACACACACACACACAAATGCTACATCTATTAGTGCTGTAGGATTTGGATTTTAGAGTGACATGTCAGGTTGGTGGATGGCTTTGATGGAGCAGCATAGGGAGGTAGGATGGTGTCTGATTAGGAGGCAGTGGGATTTCTTTGTTGGGATGCCTCCTGGACATTCTTTTCAGGACAGGTGAATCCTGTGACCCAGTGCAGAGCAAAGCCTGGAAAAACCTGAGCTTGACCGTGTCCCCAAAGAGTGCTGCATGTCCTCACTCCTCAACCTCCCCTGGCAGGTGCTGGTTTTGCTAGCTGCCCCATGGCCCTACCTCCCTTCTTGGTTATTCTTGGACAGTGACTCAGAAGGGGGAAGGAACCCCTTTTGCACAGACTTTAATCAGAGCCAAGTCCACCTTCTGTCTGACAGGACTGTGCCAGAAAGCTGGAGAAGAATGTGTGTCACTTTGGCTGGGCTGCTGGGATGGTGTTCCACTTCTGAGAGGTGAGTGGGCCTTGCCAGGCCAGGGGCACAGTGATCTCATTGTAGCTACTGAACTAAGTTGTATTCAATGTCCACCTTTGGGGGCATTCAGTGGAGACAGAAACATTGATCATCACCAGGCTTGGACTTTTAGCCAGCAGTGTCAGCTTGAGTATCTTGCTACACAAGTTGTCCACATGTTCTACCTTTATTGATGTTTCCCTTCTGTCTGTCTGTCTGTCTTCCTTCTAACTTTTTCTTCTACATCTTTCCTGGTATTTTCCCTTGCTCATTTTTGATGTTGTTATGACTCAGAAAAAATATTTCAAGCAATATAAAAATTACAGTGTGGTCACATTCTACTTTTCAAGTGAATGATTACAATGGATACATGTAGAAAACAGCATGTTTCCACATCCCTTCATGATCAAACATTTTACATATTACAAGTGAAAAACAGATTGTTCCAAGAGCCCACATGCATCCATGTCCAAGCAACTTGTTATAGATTAACAGAGTGAGAAGAAACAAGCTGTTTTTCAGCCTGTTCCTTTGCCTACAGCTGCACTTACCAGTTACAAAGAAAAGACCGATTATTTTGTTCTTTATCTCAAAAGGTAATATTGTGAGAAATGTTAAAAGAACCACAAATCTAAACTTTTATATACAAAGTGTAGTTTAAATCCTCAGGGTGCATATCCACTCATTAACAGTTTTTTATATGAGGAAGCTGAGGGCAGAAATGGGCACAAGGAAGTAATCATCACCTGTGATCACCAACCAGTCCTAGGAAGAAATGTCAGCTGATAATAATTGGGTCACTTCTTTCTTGTTTTGTGACCTCAGTGAGTCCCTGACTCAACTATGTGCCTCTCTAACACGTCAGACTATTTCCTTGGGGTTTTCACCTTAAAGCTATTAACAAAAGCACCCTAATCTAACCTTAAGTCATTTTCAAAGCTTTGTTTCAGCTGTGACTCATTCTCAAACCTGTGACATATCTCCCTACATTCAGATGGAAAGAGTTTAAGCTAACTGGAATTCTGGAAATCAATTGTTTTTCTTAATCATTAACCTAAGGCACAGTCTATATGGCTCCTCAGTAGAAGCTCACGTGTTCTAGCTTCCCTGACACTTCCCTGTTTTATTGTTTATCCTCTGCTTTATCACAGGCAAGGACAACATTTTACCCCACCTTTGCCTATGTTAACTTTCCCACTAAATTAACCTCCATCATAATCCTTTACTATATTTATTAAAAACTCTCAATCATCAAAACCCAATTTAAACCAACACTATTATTATATAAAACTGTTGCTAAACAGTACAGCTTAGGAGGAGATCAGCTTCATAATAATTCACAAGTAAAATGCCCAGTAGAACAGGATATTTCCAAGACTATATTAAAAGCAGTGGGGATTGTCCTAGGCCCGTTCACACCATGTCAGATACCAGAGAAAAATGGCAGTGGTAAATATATAAAGCACAGCATTAGCAAGAGACATTCTGGGCAGAAGCCTTCTGGGCCTTGCTCATGGCTCCAGAGTGGGTCCAGGTCATGGATGACTACTTAGCTAGGCCCTTGGGCCAGCTGTACTCCAGTGAAGTCAGGGCCAGGGCAAGGGATAGATGGCAGCCATATCCCTGGTGGGGAACACTTAGACAGATGTTCCAGAGAACCAAGAGCTTGAGCACTAACGAGGTGGTCTTTTCTGAAAGAGGCCTTGTCTGGAGACTGTGGAGGTAGCTGGGTAGCTCTTCAGGAAATAGCGTTGCTGTCTTTGGTCTTTAACATAGTCAGGTGATGAGCAGGTCCACAAACCCAACATCCTGCTCAGTGCCCGCATGCACGGTACCCATGCTGCTGGAAGGTGTGTGTTCAGGTCCTAGCAGCTGCTCTGTACCAGGAGCTTTATCTATACTATCCCAAAGTAACCCACTGGTGTTCACCTCACAGGGGTGAGGAAGCTAAGTCTCAGAGATGCTGAGTAGCTTACTCTTTGGGACAAAGGATGTTTGTCAGGGATGCTCTTTTAGCTGTGAGCCAGGAGTTTTGGACTCAGCAACAATGTCTGATGTGGCAACATCTGGGTCCCTTGGAGTTTCAGAAGTGCATGCCAGTGCTTTGCTTTCAGAACTGATTAGCTCGGTAGCTGTGCTGGTTGTGTCCCGGAAGCTTCTCTGACCATGGAGAAGTGTAAGGTAGAGTTCAGGAAGGCAAAGTGTCCAGGTGCAGGCATGTTGATGGGGAACTGTTTCTGGCTGCAGCAGGTCCAGCCAGGCCAAGTTCATTTCTGCAGACAGAAGACCCCAAACTTCCCTGCTAGTGATCACTGAAAGAGGTCACATAGGAATGGGACAGGCACTGTATTTCCCCCTCAGTGCCCAAATTCCACAAAACACAACTTTGCCTTCTCTGCCATATCCACAGCCCTTAATATAGAGAATTTCTGAAAATGGTGTAGTTGTAACATGTAGCCTGTGGCTTCTTGACCTGGAGGTGTCAACGCTTGGTTGTGCTGTGAGTGATGTGGAGAGGGCCTTGAAGCCTCCTAAGGAGAGTAGCTCATGATTTCCTGAGGCTCTGGAAGTCAGTTTATTTTTGCCACACAATCTCAGAACATGACACCCTGTGGAGAGTGACAAAATTATTTACCTTTCTGAGGCCCAACTAAGGACTGGGACATCTTTCTGCCTATAATCTGAAGTGCAGCAGATTGGACTCCTTGGGAGGAGATTCCCAGTAGGAAGTCAGTCACAGTGGGAAACAGTGAGGAACAGTCCCCTTGAGCCCTGTTTACATTGTCACAGTGCAGGTCACCTGTGCCTCTCTGTCCTCACAGATGCTCCAGAAAATGTGCTTGAGAAAATTAAGGAAGAATCTCAGTGGAACCTTGAGAAATGAATGCACATCGGTGCCTTCCGCTGGGCTGGATCTCTTGAGGAGGACAGCATCCCTGTATGCCCTGTCCGAGGTCACCACATAAAGATGGCAAAGCTGGAGGTAGCCATATGGATCATCTTTCATTGGTATCACATAGATACAGTTTACAAAAGACCCTAATACTATGGTACTTAAGCAGGGATCCAGTAAATGGTTCTTCAGAATGCCGAGGCATGGCTGAAAGAAATCTAAAGGGATAGGCTCTCAGACACACCTGTTCTTGAGCAGCACAATGGTTAAGATGACAGATCTTTTGAACATCATCTATAGGCTCAGCAGAATGACAGGTGATGCCCAGCACATCAGATGTAGCAAGCAATGAGGCTTGGACCTGGAAGCGATGGCAGAAGAAATCGGACTTGCCTGGAGTGGATGTGCCATGCTGGGCTGGCCCACCTTGGGACTGACTTCTTTCCCTTGTCAGGGAGGGGGTGGGTGGATGGGGAGAGGCGAGGCTGAGGGCTGGCTGGAAGATATTGGGAGGAGGAGGGGAGGGGAGCAGGGGGATACATTGATGGAGATGACATGTTTTTAATGAAAAAAAAATAAAACTTAAAAAATTTAAAATGCACAAATGTAATGAACAAAGCATTCATTTCCCCCCCAACCCCAAAAGAATGACGTGACCCCTCACAACCCCACACTTCTGGTCCCAGCGCTTAGAGAAGATGCTCCAGGGGAAGGAACAGAGACTAGACACATAGAAGCAGCCACAGAGTCATCTACAGACCCATCTAAATCAAGTAAACTGACTTTTTCAGGGAAACCAAGGCGGAGAAAATGGTCCATATACAAATAACTGCAGAACAAGTATTGAAAAAGCAAACAATACAAAATCCACGTGGAAAAATTCACTGTCACAAAGTTTATGGTTAACTATAAAAGTCTAAAAATTAAAACATGACACAGAGGTGTAAAAGTCATAGGAGAAATATACACAGGCATATGATTTATGACAGGGAAGCCTGAGACATACAATTACACAGGGAAGTTGGCCTGTGGACCAGGGAGCTCTTCTGACACCAGCCAAGAAAACTAGTAGAGGTTGGCTGGAGCAGATCTCCACCCCACCCACTTCCGGCCACTAGAGGGAGCCTGGCCCTGTCACAACCCAGGACCTCAGAGCTTGGAGACAACAAATCCATCTTCTAAGCCATCTGAGTTGTTGCTTGACATTATTACAGCACAGGAATTGGGCCAGACAAATGTGCTCTACTCTAATCCCTTCCTTGTTCATAGATGCCTCTCCATCCTCCATCCTGCTGCATGAGGGGTTGGCTGGGAGCAGAACCCTTCCAGGGTCTAGGCTGGATGGTCATTTCCAGCTCTGGCTATCTGTGGCCCTGCCCTGGGCTGCCACACCCCTTGGGCTAATGGAAGAATTTGATTGAGAAAGGAGAAGATGTAGGACTTGGAGCTGGTGAGTCTCCGGCCTGCTGTTTCTAAAGATTAGAAAGACAAGCGCTTCGCACACCTTCATCACGGCTCCGCATACTAAGTATTGATTCAAACCACCCTGCAGCTGCTCATAAATACCGCTAGGCACCAGGCCTTGCTGGACATGCCCATGCCACACAGGAACCTGCCTGATGCCCCATGTACACTGCTAAGAACCAGTATCTGCTGCACTCCCCCCACACCCCCCAGCCAACACCATACACTCCTAGATAGAACTTTGCTGATAGTATGTGTGCATTGTGAGGTGTCAGGCCCTGCTTGATATGGCCACCCTACATACCACATACAGAGCTAGGCATCATTGTGAGTCCCTTGACACCTATCGGCTGTTGTGCACAGGAGGTCCCAGGATTCAGATGAGCTTGCAGGGGTGCATATGTCAGACATTAATAACCTGGAAAACTATTTTGGAGGACAGTTCATTTATTGAAATAGGAAGGCTGTTTTATATAGCTGGAGGGGGGTGGAAGTGCTGTATTGGGACAGGACTCTCTAAGTGACCAGTCAGATTAGCAGACTGCTGGTTCTGAGAAGCCACTTCCCTTGGGAAGAACAGAGGTTTAACTGAGAGTCATGGAGAGTCCCTTGTATCTATGGAGTTGAGTAGGCCCAAGCCTGATTTGTGTTGGGAGTGGCTGGGTTCCTGCCATGCTCTCTGAGGAATGTCTGGGGTATGGATAATGCTCTACCATCTCTCACCTGGCTTGGGAGCCCACATCTCTCACTTTTAAAATGGGACCATGTCATCACATGTGTGAGTATAGTCTTGGGGGAATAGTCTAATATTGTACCAGAACATAGTTGGTGGTGACTTTGGCTGTATTAGTAACTTGTTTTGTGAGAAATTGTATGAGGTATGACGTGAGAAGGGAGAGGGCTTTTCTGATGGCTGCAATTTGGCTCATCAAGGGTCACTGAAGTTCACAGAGGGTCTTAATATTTTGTTTAACCAATTCTGATTCATGTGTGTGTGTGTGTGTGTTATTTTATTTTAGACAGGGTTTCTCTGTGTAACAGTCCTAGCTGTCCTGGCATTTGCTTTGTAGACCAGGCTGGCCTCGAACTCACAAAGATTCACTTGCCTCTGCCTTCCAAGTGCTGGGATTAAAGACACAAACCACTGCTACCTGGCCTCCCTGACCTCCCTAGCCGTTGAAGTACTGCTCTGGCAAGCGTGGTCATTTGTTGTTGGAGGGCACCTAGGTTGTCTGTGGTGGTGGCCATGGCTTGATCTTGTCTCTCTTTGAAGTCCCCAGGTCAGTGGTGGGTCTGTGCGAATGCCTCTCCTGCCATCCCTGCTGCCATCTCAACCTACCCCCGCCATTGAGAGAACAAAGTCCCAAGGAAACAAGCAGAGGGATGAAAATCTCTCTCTCTTGTCTTGTGGAGTTGTGGAGTGGGAGCCCACCTCATCTTTTCATGTAGATACCCTAGGGAATAATTACAACAGGAACAGAAAAAATCTTCAATGGCTGAGTTGGTGCTGGGGCAATAGTCTCTCCCCACCAGAGAAACAGAGGAGGGTTGACACTTGCAAGGCTGGTAATAGCTGTTCATCAGACAGTGGGCATGAGATGTGTCCATGCCCCCACGAGGCGTGGAGGGACGGGGCCTCAAAGAGGGGGACTTCTGTGTTTGTTTTTATCTAAATCTCAATCGTTCAATTTTACCAATAAGGTATCAGGAGCCAAATGCTGGGGTGAAAGTCTGCTAGCTCAGAGAGGCAGAGAAAGCACCCAGCTGCCCTTCCTCCTCAGCTAATGTCTCAGAAAGAGAGCTTTCTCCTTCACCATCTCTAACAGAACTCCTCAAACTGAATATACTTCCCTTCTACTTCCTGTAAGACTCTATCCATCATCCTGATTCCCTCTTACTCTGTTTTTTCCTGCCAACTGTTTGCTTACTCTGCCGCACAACCTAGAGTTGACTTTACTTAACTGTGTTTGCAATATTCAAGCAGAAAGCTCTTGGATTAGAGGTGTGTGCTAGGGCTGAGCCACAGCACAACCAGAAACAAGTTCAGTAAATAATGCAATCTCAGGGTTTTACAGTATGATCAAATATCCCTCAATAGACTTCCTGTATGAGTTAATTAAAGAGACAATCTGGGGGAAACGTGTTACATTTATTGATAGACACAATCTGTGCACATTGATTACAAGTCAGAAAAGAGTCCAGGCCATTCTGAGGCTGCTCTGCCATCTCCGCTGCAGGCACAGCTGTCCAATTGGAGATAGGACAGTGCCTTCCTCCTCTACAGTCTCTCCTCCTCTCCGGACAAAGAGAGATGTGTCCTTTGTTAGGAGTGTGGGGCCATTCCCAAACTCCCTGAGGCTGATATAGGGCTCCCAAGGGGCTAGGGGAAGGGCTGACTATGCAGAGCTGGACAGTTTTGTCTGATGTATATTTGGCCAGGGATATGCCCTGGAATGACTCATTAATCTTACAAAGCACTTTTTTGAGTAATTTTTATTTCCTTTTAGGAGGTCCTGTTGGGGTTTTGTAAGAATAAGCAGCCTTAGTCAGAGCTAGTGAGGTGGTGTCCATTAGGTATTTAAATAGTACCCCCCCCCATTTTTATATTGAGTTTGAATCTTCCAAGATTTTAGTGACCCATAAGACTTTGTGGGTTTCCCTCTTATATCCAGGGCTGAGGGTTGCCCTTTAGGAGCTTAAAGGCTCAAGAAGTTTACCATCTTTATTGCATGTAGACCAGCAATCCTTTTCCCATGGAATCCCTTACAGCATCGGGGGCAGATGGTTTTAGGAGGGGTGGCTTCCAAGTCCTTAGATGGGTAGGAATCAGGACATTTGCTCTTCCAGTGCCCCCCTTCCCACATTTAAAGTATTCCCTTTTCTTTTACGGGCCACTGTGAAGGCCTGAGAAAGGGTAATGTGTAAATCCCACCACAGTAGTGGCCTAATGGGAAGCCATCCCAATAGTGGCAACTATCCATTTATTATGTTCACTTTTCCAACCCTGACATGCCAACCAGTATTCTGACCTCATGCCTTCCCAAGTCATTTTTTTTTTAAAGGAGGATTTCTCTAGCTATAGGATCAGGGAAATTCTAGACTCATTTTTTTTTTTCTAAGAACACAGTCAGAGAAGGGTACCTTGGGTTTCCTTTAGGGTAAGAGAATCAAGAAATCTCTGTCTTAAAATATGGAAATGGAGGTAAGTGTTAAATGATTCCAGGCCTAAAAGGCACAAAAGTGTACTTGATCAAAGCACCCCAGAGGTTGGATAGCCTGTTGTACTCCTGAAGAGAAGTTACCTGTCCAAAAAGTGTAGACACTGTTTCCTGTCCTGACTACCTATTCCAAAATAACAAGCAGCTGCTTCCCAAATAACTGACCTGGAGATGTAATATAAATTATAAATTCTTGGTCAATAGCTCAGGCTTGTTACTAGCTAACTCTTACACTTAAATTAACCCATATTTCTTATCTATGCTTTGCCATGCGCTTGGTACTTTTTCATAGTATGGCATGCCCATCTTGCTCTCTTTACATCTGCGAGTGACTCTCTCACTCCTGCCCTCTTCATCCCAGTATCCTCAACTTGATTGTTCTACCTAAGTGTTCTGCCCTGCTATAGACCAACCAGCTTCATTATTAACTAACGGGACTAGTATTTATTCACAGAGTACACAACTCCCTGCTTCTGCCTAGCATTGTAGGTCATGAGGACACAGGGTTGGATATCAAAAAGGGCCTAATACCCAGCAACAGCTTAGGAAGTAGAATTTGGGTCAGAAGAGTCTATTTGAGCCTGACACCCAGCCTTATAAGCATGGGAGGGGTGTCCATAAGCTTTTCATCTATAAGTTTACCTGTGGTTGTTCCAGGGTAAGCCCAACAGAGCCTGATAAGTAGCGGTATATGTTGGGTGGTATCATGGATGAAGATTGGAGTGATACACAGCACTGTATAGGCTTTGTTAGTAGAGAAGGGTGGGTGTGTCCACATGCCCAGAAAGATCTGATACCTTGCACTTTATGTGTATCAATGCAGGGAAAGACTGAATGCAGAGTAATGTATCAAGGGCAGAGGGCATGTTGTTTCCATCAGTGTCTGATCCCAGAAGTGTATGTCAGGTGCTGGTTGAGAAGTAACAGAGGGGTGTTTTGCAGGTACCTGAAAGTTTAGATTGTGGATTGGCAGAGATATGTTTAACATAGCCTGAAAAACAGCAATGTATTTTGGGCAGAAACAGAGTGTGATAGTGGGATACATCCAATAGAGCCTGATAACTTGCACAACTCTCTCTCTCTCTCTCTCTCTCTCTCTCTCTCTCTCTCTCTCTCTCTCTCTCTCTCTCTCTCTCTCTCTCTCTCTCCCCCCTGTGTGTGTGTGTGTGTGTGTGTATTATAATTTGTCCAGTAGGACCTTATATGTATGAGTGTATGTCAGGTTGCAGGAATGTATCCAGTAGGTCTAGATGGTACCTAAGAATATATAAGGGCTAGAAACGGCTAGGGAAGGAGTATGAAGCATGGCCTGATGCTGGGCAATTAGTGTAGATGTCTGTGCTGCAGGGACTGGTACTTTCTAGTGAATATGAGGCAGTAATATCATTGGAAATGGGGTATACAACATGACTTGATGCCTGTCAGTGCATATATAAGAGGTATACTCCATGATCTGTATGTTCCAGTATATGTGTAGTGCTAGAAAGTTGTCCATCTGGCTCCAGAAACAGTTGTGGCTATGAGGGGTGGAGGCGTATTAACATGGCCTGGTATCTAGAAAATTATTTGGGACACAGAGGTGGGAAAAAAGCTTTATCTGATGCATACACTCTGTATTGACAGGTGTAGTGGTACTAGATATCCAGCAGGGTATATGTGTTATACCTGCTGTTGATAACCCATATTTTTCCTAGATTAGACCATGAGGGACACCTGCTTGGGCTTCATAATCCTGTAGGTATTAGGCCTTCTTGAATAACACCTCCCAGGCCACTGCATCATATACAACACTGGATATCAGGCCCAACTGAACAACTTCATCTTTGCTGCCAACTGACATATGCTGCTAGATGTCCTGATCTGTGGGACATGACATTGCATGTCAGTGACCCACATACAATGCTAGTTGAGCTGATGGACCCCCTCTGATCAACAGTGTACATCAGTAACACAGCCCTGAGCCATATTACTAACACTGCTAGCTGTCTGATTGCTGACCAGCCACCCACTTCCTCAAATACATTCCTAGGTATTAGACCCTACATGGCTTTGCAAACCTCATATTAACTGCAAAGATGTCAATCTGGATACTCTCCTGCCATTGTACCCCCAGCACTGTTGGATATTTGATCCTGCTTGACACCCTCCCAACACTGACATCCCATGTATACTGCTATGCATCAGGCCCTCCTGGATATCACCACGTCCTTCCCCACTGACTACTACAATGTTAGTTACCAGGCCAGGCTGGACACCCCTTCACCCTCATCATCCAATATATGTTATTAGGTACTAGGCTCTTCTGGACACCTTGACGCCATCTCATATAAGTTTCTGTGTAACAGACCCTGCTGGACATCTGCATTCAAGGCCACCATCCTGAAGCATTTATATATGATTTTTTTTACCAACAGAAATATGGGAGTCAGACAGAGTAAGAACCTGATTAATCAGAGACGCAGTAAAGTGACCAGTGACTTCCCCTTTCTTTCCTGTGTTCAATCGGGCCAAGAATCTTTCTAAACCTTTCCTTCTTACTTTCTGTGTCTATATGTCATCAGTCCTCCAAAACCTCAATGCCTAATTTGGTCAGCTAGTAGTTAGCAGCTAGCTCTGCCCTCTGATTCAAAGTAAACTATATTGACAGTCTCAGGAGTGTTAGAGTGTGATCAAAACATCCCACACAACCTTAGCATCCCATACAATGCTAAGTACAACCCTTGCAGCATGTCCCCCACCCCCCTGCCATCTCACATACACTGCCAGGTATCAGGCCCTGATGGATATCTCCAACCACCCCACATACAACTCTAGTTATCAGGTCCTGCTAGCTACTGCCCCACTTGGCTGTATATTTAGTGCTTGGCATTATGCTTTTCTGGATATCCCACAGCATCCATGCTCACCCAAAATGCACTGATAGTTTTCAGCCATGCTGAACAGTACTCTGCCATGATCTAGTAGTGTAGTAGTGTGGTGTAATAGGAAAGTACAGTACTGAGAAATGCCTAATTGCCTAGAAATTTATATGTGGCAGTGATTGGCATTCAAGCAGAGACTGTGAAAGACTGAAGAGTTTTGGAGTCAGACTAAATGCATGTTACATTATATGGCTATAAGCTTATGTGGGCCAGAAAGTGGAATGTGGTGATTTGGATGAGAATAGCCCCCACAGGCTCATATAGTTGAGTGCTTAGTCATCAGGGAGTGGAGCTGTTTGATCACTATTAGAATGTTTAGGGGCTGTGGCCTTGTTGGAGGAGATATGTCATTGGAGATGGGCTTTCAGGTATTAAAAGCCTATGCCTGGCCCAGTTTCCCTTTCTTTGCCTGATTGCCTGCCTGCCTGTGGATCAGGATGTAAAGCTCAGTTACTGCCCCAGCACCGTACCTGTCTGCTTCCTACCCTGATGACCATGGACTAACTCTAAAACTATTAGAAAGCTCCCAATTAAATACTTTCTTTCATAAGAGTTTTCTTGGTCATGATAACTTTTTACGGCAATAGAACAGTGACCAAGGCTACCTTCTTTATGCTTGGCAAGGCATATGGTTCCACTGCTTTCTCTCCTCTGTGGTGGCACATTGTTTGTAATCTAAGAAATAAAGCTTGCCTGAAGATCAGAGGACAGAGCCAGCCACAGAGTTAGCCATAGAGGCCGGGCAGTGGAGGACACACCTTTAATCCTAGGACTCCAGAGATATGTCTGAGTTTCTGTGAGTTCAAGGCCACCCTGGACTACATGAGATTAATCCTATTTTAAAAAGAAAAACAGAGTAAGGCAGTGGTGGCACACACTT
Organism: Phyllotis vaccarum; assembly: GCA_033318265.1. Taxonomy (NCBI): domain Eukaryota; kingdom Metazoa; phylum Chordata; class Mammalia; order Rodentia; family Cricetidae; genus Phyllotis; species Phyllotis vaccarum. The sequence continues at coordinate 54,290,431 of JARWLC010000011.1, read as the reverse complement.
TTAATCCCAGAACTAGGTAGGCTGAAACAGGAAGTGATATGTCTGGGTGGAGAAAGGAATGTAAGACCGGAAGAGACACTCCCTTCCATTTCAGCTAAAGACTCAGAGAATTCAGTCTGAGGAGGCATGGAGACAGAATCTACCCCTTTTATTCTGAGGATTCAGTGTAGTCAGAAATTTCTGGTCTGGCCTAGCCCCAAGGTCCAGACCACCCACAGATGCTTATATTACACAAAGGCTTATATTAATTACAGACTGGCTTTTAGCTTAGGCTCAATGTCAAGTAGCTCTTGCATCTTAACTCATTTCTATTAATCTGTTTATTGCCACATGGCTCCATGGCATTACCTGAGTTCCTTTACATCTTGCTTTGTAGGCTGTCAATTAAGATGATCTAGCCTCAGGACCCCCATAAGACTGCCATTACCCCCAATTAGCAGGAAGTAGTAATGGAAAGCTATGCCCAAGTTTTTTAAAAACTGTTTATAAATGTTTGTTTTTATTATAAATGGTTAATGGCCATAGTCAACCTCTTTCTAGGAGAAAAAAGGGGATATGACATAGAAATGATTTTTAAAAGGTAGATTATTGAACCTACTTTGATCTAAAAAATACTGTTACTCTCAAGATACTTTACATTTGTATGAAGTTTGGTTTATTGGTACAAATTTAAAGTCAATTTTGTTATGCTATATATGCATTTCTATTCTTGTTTAAGGTATTACATTTATGTAACTCAATTACATTTGTGATGTATAATTAAAGTACAGATTAACAATTAACAATCTATGATAATCAAACTTAGTCATATTAGTCAAATTTTTAGATATACAAAGATATATTTCAATTAGATAGGTAATCTTCAAACACTTCTAAGACCTACAGAATATGGCATTTAAAATATTTTAAGAACTTTGACTTTTCTGGACAGTGAGACAGGTCTGCTCCTGGCAGCACCAATCTACTTCAAGAGAATAATAGGCATTGAAGAAACTCCATATGGAGTTTACTTTCTTTGTGTCAAAGGTTGACCATTGAGCAAGAGATTGTTTTTTTGTTGGTTGGTTGGTTGGTTGGTTGGTTTTTTGCTTCGACTGCTTGACAGTATGTTGTATAAACTAGAATGCAGGACCCATAATAAAGTGACCTCTGATCTTTGCCAGAACAAGCCAAGATGTTCCTTCAGGATCCTGCTTCACAAAGAAAACTGCCAGACATCCTGCAGGACATAAGAAATTCTGCGACTGTCAAACCTTGTCAAAGTGGACAAAACAGTCTTCAAATTTTCTGCTTCACTAAAATGTCTGCCAGAGACTCTAGGCCTGTAGGCTGAAGATAAATGTCCCAACATTACAAAGGAACTTTGGGTGACTGTCCAGGTAGTTTCTGTCATTTCTAAAATTTGGAAGTTGCTTGTAATACATTTCCTGTTTATTCAGGTAATATTATATCCTTCTGTGGTCTTTGGTGTAATTGAAGGTTAGATATTTATAATTATAGTTTTCTTTAGTTATAATAAGTAAATTAGATGTAAAACTTTGGACTCACAAAGATAAGGTAGATAATCGAATTTTTTTTTTTTTTTAGTTTGCTAAATACAAATAGACTAGAAGTTATAACTATAGTTCTTGCCTAATAGCTATTTTGTTATAAGTAAATTTGCTATGTTGAAAGTGAAACCTTCCTTTATGATTAGACAGAAAAGGGGAAGTGATATGGGATGTCTTTCTGCGTGCTGTGAATTAGCATTGGACAATAAAGGAATTGTTTTGGTCTATGGCAAAGCAGCATAGTGTCAGGCAGGAATTCCAAGCATGGATACAGGGGAAGAAGGGCAGAGTCAGGAGAGATGCTGTCAGCTGATGAAGTCATCTCTTCCCATCAGAGATTTCTCAGGGGTCTTCTTTGATCAAACATTATTTTCTTTGACCCAGAATAAATTTACAGCCTCTCATTTTCTGTGGAAAAAAAAGAAAACCTCTTCTTCAAAGTAGCAAACCAGATCTTGCTCCTTCCTCAGCAAACAATTCAAAAACAATACAATATACTACTGTTTATTTCAGAGTTTTTGTGTATTTTCCATCCTAATTGGCTTATTATTCCTACTCTATTTCTTTTTTAATGATTTTATCATTCCCCTTTTCTTTTCTCTCTCATGCCTACATATATTTTTAAACACACTGTAAACCATTTTGAGGTTTTTATGTATTTTATTTTTGTCCCAATCTGTCCTTATTGTATATCTCTTATTCTTTTCTGACCACACCTTTAACCTGCTAAACTTTGGCTAAGATTAAAGACATGGCTAGGGCAGTTGGCTGCCTCCACCCAGCTCCCTATTCTAGCCTCATAGAGAGTTTAGCTTCATATCAGAGGTTCTAACAGGAGCCACATTTACCACCTCAACTCTGGAGAATTTTAGGGTCTACATTACAACCACTGGCCACTGTTTGTGAACTCCATTTAAGCATTTGGCAACAGGACCTCTTAAAAGAGCCACATGTTTTTTGATGCTAAGGCTGAGTAAGGAAGTTTCACTTAAAGGAGCAGTGCCTCTGCTCACTGCCAGCAAACAGAGCTGACCCAAGAAAGTACTGATATCAAGAAGCCATCTTGGACCCTGTTCCCTTTCTGTCTGTATAAACAGAAACCTTTCCATCATATGCAGCTTGTGCTTACATCAAGGCTTCTGTGAGACTCCAGAAATTGGCCTTGTAGCTGCATGCCAGAAACCCGACCTTTTGTAGCTCAAGCCCACACGCCATGCCACAGCCCACTTGAGAGACAGAATTCAGAAGTGGGTTTTGACTCTGTTTCTGTGATCAAGAACCCTTTTTAAGCTTTCTCAGGCTTTATGTGAGTGTACATGCCCCATGCTGGAGTGCCATTTGTAGTCAGAAGTTTCTGGCCTGTCTGGCCCAAGGTCCAGACCTGCAGTCCTGCAGCTGCTTAGCCCCAAATAATCACACAAAGACATATTAATTACAAGCTGTTTGGATTGTGGCTTAGGATCATTACCTGCTAGCTTTCTCAACTTAATCCATTTTCATAATCTGTGTATTGCCATGTGCTCATGGCTTACCTGTGTTTCTTTACATCTTGCTTCTTTGGGTGGCAGCTTGAAGCATCTCTGTGTGACTCTGTTCTCCTTCCCCTTTATCTATGCTTGGAATTTCCACCTGCCTATAAGATGGCTTGCCAAAGGCCAAAACAGCCTCCAGTGGTATTCACAGAGTACAAAAAGACATCTCATATCAATTCAGTAGTGGTGAGAAGTTTCTCTAGTGGCTTGCTCCTCTGCTTCTCTGATCTTTTAGCATTTACCCCAATATCTGGCTCCAGGTTTTTATTATAAGACCAATTAGGACTCGTTCGCTACCCCTCTGAAATAACATCCTGATTGCTGGAACAAATGGCCCCTCCTTCTGAGAAATGATCCCCATACAGTGCTTGACAAAACAAGTTCCTCCTTCCTTTCAGAGAAATGATGCTTGCAAAATTCTCTTGTTCCACACCTGGGTTTTGTCTTTATAAATCCTGTATTGACTTACTTTTGGACTGAGAGCCCTCAGGATCCTGGAAGGAGCCTGCTTATGGTTGCTGTCTTAAATAAAAGATTATTATTTGGAGTTATATTTGTGGTCCATAAATTACTCACATGAGTATCTCATTTGGACGTCCCACCTGTATCTCTCATGCCTTATCAGATTCAGCATCACTCCAGAACTTTCTGGTTTCTTTAGTGCTTATCTATGTATAAGACCTTTTGGCCCTCTTCAGCAGGGGGGTCAAACAGGATCTGATACCTAGCAATGTCTGTGGGATGTTGCCTGGGGTTTGGGATCAGACGAGGCCTATTACCTAGCAATGTTTGTATGGCAAACATGGCATCCAGTCCAGCGATATCTGATCTATGGCAGCAGTGTGGTGAATGGTGTCTTGAAGATCTGATTCTCAGCAGTGTAAGTGATGTGTTAGTAGAGTATCCATTGGGGTCTGGCATGTGCTGTGCAGAAGCAACAGTGGGTGTCTGTAAGCCAGGACACACAGGTATGCATGTTCAGTGCTGGCAGGGAATGGAGGGACATTATCCAGTGGGATCTAATACTTAGCATTGAATGTGGAATCCAATTGTTTAAATCATTGAGTTTTTTAAAAATATCAGACAAAGGACAGTTTTGAATGAAACCACTATTTTAAAAAGTAACACAATCAGGTGTCTGCTTAGTCCAATATATATCCTTCATTTCAACAATGTAATAAAACATTACCCTGTTGAGATCACCTCAGCTCTGCATATAGTAATAAACTTCTGAAATCAGAGGCTTGAAAACAAGTATCTATTGGTGGCACAGTTTTTCATGAAGTTACTGACTTTGATAGTGTATCTCCTGTCTCCTTAGCTGCTCCTCTCTCAGCCAAATTCTGGACAATTATACGTTACATTTTCAGAGCCTGACCCATTCTAATAATACAAGATAAGTCATGTAGTGTCTCCTCTTAGGCTATGAATGTCACATTGACTGTAGCACATAGCTCTAAGTTGGTGAGGCTTCTCAGATAGTAAACAATTGGCAGAACATTGAGTCTGAGATTGGAATTACATGCAAAAAGTCAATTACTGAGAAAGTTATGACTAATAAAGCTGCTGTTTGATGATCTTGAACGAGCAAACAACACCTGGAAAAATGACCTAGTGTATGTGTCCCTATGGGCAACCAGATATTTATCTCCAGGGGCAACCAGCCTACTTTGAATCTGCTCTGACATCCAAAATTAGCTGTCTTTGCAAAAGGGTGTCTTTGTGACTGAGAATACAATGTCAGTCTGAGTAATATAAAATATTCTAGTAATATTTCTATATATCAAAAACTATATAGTTTAAGCAGAAATTATCTTCTGACTATCCACAGCTAAGTGTGCCCAAAAGATAGAAAATTTTTTCTGAGATTAGCACACAAGCAATGAGTTTTCAGGAAAGAAATGTAGTAGCACACTTGAAGAATCAGCTACCCTGCAGCCTTGTCAGGTGGAGCTCCCTGTCAGGGAAGTTATAATCTACTGGGCCAACTTGTCAAACATTAGTCATCTGCTGTGTACCCACAGCCTTCAGCAGCTGCTCTCTTACAGCTGAGCTTTGCTCTGCTTGCCCCTTAAGGAGCCTCCCAAGCAGAGCTCCTTGCTTTTGTTTCATTTTGCTAAAGGGGAAACCCCTGCAAAAATGTAGTGATCTCCTATGGCTCTGTCAGTTGTTACTTTTTTCCTGCTCAACCTTGCTCAGACCCCCGCCCCCACCCCCACCCCCAAGGAACCGTCTCAGCAAAGGTTCTTTTCTGTATTTTCTGCTCAGACATTTCACCAAGGGGATGTCTCATCAAGGATTCTTCTGCTTCATTCCAACAAAAGATCTTCACTCAAAACTTTTTTTTTCAAGAGATTTATTTGGGAAGGAAGAGTCCAGGAGAATGGCTGCTTATGTTTCCTGGTTAGGAACTGGTTGGTTTTATTGGTAAGAGCAGAGTTGGCTCTGGATTCAGAGCTAAGCTGTTTCTTTCACTGGCAACTTTTAGCTTTTGGGCTCTAAGTTCAGGACCAGGGCATATTTCTTTCACTGGCTCAGGTTTCAGGGCCAGGGTGTGTTTCTTTCACTGGCTCAAGTTTCAAGGTCGGGGTATGTTTCTTAGGTTCTGGGTTCAGAACTAAAGTTGCTCAGATTTCAGGGCCAGGGTGCTAGAATTTGTGTTCAGGGATTGGTTGATTTTCTCCTCAGGAATTGGTTGGTTTTCATGCTCAGGGATTGGTTATTTTCATTGGTTAGTTGGTCAGAGGCAGAGTTGGCTCTGATTTCAGGGCCAAACTGTTCTTCTCACTGGTCCTTTTTAGCCTTTTAGCTCTGGTTTTAGGGCCAGGGCATATTTCTTTTCCTGGCTCTGGCTCTAGGGCTAAGTATGTTTATTTGGTGCTGGTTTCAGGGTCAGGGTGTGTTTCTTAGACTCTGGGTTCAGGGCTAAGTGCTTCCCCCCCCCCCCCACCGGTTCAGGTCTATGCCAGGGTGTGTTTTCTTTTACTACCTCTGATTTCAGGACCAAGGTGTTTTTCTTAGGCTGGCCCTTTTATCATGTCCCAGGTATTTAATTTGGTAGAGAGAAGAATTAATGTGGATTCTCAGTGAGGTCATAATTGCCAGCTGCCTCCGTCAGGGTCAGGCTCTGTACATACATCCTCATCAAGTCTCAGGGGCGGTCTATTGGGTAGCAAGAAGTTCCTGAGCTAATTCCAGGAGGAGATGAAGAAAGGTATCAGGCTGCTGACACACGAAACTTAGCTTAATTTGCCATGTCTGATGCCTAGAAGGTAAACGCCCCCCACCATGTGCTCTACCTTGATGAACGTTGTCCTAGGCTCAAAGCAAATGCACTGACACTACTGAAACCGTGAGCTCAAACCAACCCGCGTTGGAAGTTGGTTTTCTCAGGGACTTGTCCACAAAGCTGCAAAGCTAGCAAGTACCTTCTTGCATCTTGCCAAGCTGCTTCTCCACTTGGTGGTAAGTGATCATGAAGGACCTAAGTCCACACATGAGTGTTCAGAGGGAATTTTCCTTCTTTCTGAGCAGGACTGGGTAAGTATCCAATGTTTACCACTTTATTCCCACTACACATGCCAATTCAACCCTTCTGAAGTCTTTGAAACTCCTCTGCCCTCCTCTCAAATGGCTTCATCTCTCTGTTTCTCGGGGCTTCCCTCCTCATGCTCAGTGGATTTCCCCTCCTGTACCACACTAACAGGAGCTTGTACCTCCTGAAAGAACGGAAGCCTTGACCTGCAGTCTTGTAGGCCCTGGAGGGTGCCAGGTAGGTGCAGCAGAGATTAGATGACAAAAGACTTAAGGGCTTTCAAAAGCAGCAATTTTCTAGACTGCATCTTTCTGACCTGTCACAGATGCTCCCATTCCTGTGGATGCCTCCACATCTGATCCAGGGGTAGGCCCTAAGTCAGGCCTCATCATTTTCCCAGGTAGGACCCCCACAGTTCCCACCAATGCAGCCAGTAACACTTCTGAACAGGGGTGACCTCAACTTAACTCAAGATGTAGTTTTACTAAAGTAATAAGAAATCACCTGGCTGTGGTCGTATATAGTATTTGCTCAGAAATTGACTCGTGGGAGGGCAGGGGACAGTAAGACAAACTGAGGTCTCTAGGGAGATAAGGAAACATGGTCAGTCCTCATGGACAATGTCTGTGTCATTGGATAGATGTGGTTTGGATCATGGGTCTCCCTCTGGAATCTGAAAATAAAAAATGACAAAGATCTGGGCAGATGAAGTTCTGGGAGGTATGCAGGACAACCTAGGAGGGGACTATGAGTCCAGGAAAGAGCCATGTGTTTTAGTGGCAGCAGACTGCCTCAGAGCAAGGCCCAGAGGAGAAAGGTATGTCACCCAGGTCCTTTTCCTCTCATCCTGCATCTTCCTCCACAGCCTGCCCCTTCCTAGAGACCCAGGGAAGGCAAATTCACTTCTGGAGGCGGTGGCTGTAGAAGTTAGGTGGTAATGACTAAGGACAGCTCCAGAGAGGCAAACCCCAGTACAGCCATCTGGCCTGTCAGGGACATTTACCATCTACTGCCCACTTCCCTTCAGAGGGAGATGGGGATTGTCTCGCACTATTCCAAGGCCCATTGACCACCAGCCCTCAACTCTACTGCACCGCCCCCCCCCCCCAGTGCTTCTCCCAGCCTCACATGTTCTTAGGACACTAGGCTGAGGGGTAGAGCTGGCACTGGAGCTCAGGCGTTGTAACAGCATCGACAATTTATTCTGTATCCACTGACTTGGCATTTCTACTAAGTACAAGGACTTCATGGGGAAAGGAAGAGATCTGCCTGACCACAGCCCACCTCTACAAATAGTCTTGTACCTTTCCTTTAGACAGACCCGATCCCTGACGTGACCCTGTCTGCCTTCCCACCCTGATTCTATTGTCCCCAGGCCCCCATAACAAAGATCCTAATTCCTGTCTGGCTTAGTCTCTGACCCAATCATAACTGCGCTTGACCCATGCTGAGTGTAAGTAGCTCACAGAGCAAAGAAAGTTTCTTTGAATCTTTGAATGAAAATGACATGGTGTCTCAGCATAAAACATGGGGAATGACGTGAACACATCTGTTTGGGGATGGATCTCAGCGGTAGTAATGAGGGGAATCGAAAGTCTGAGTTCACCAGCACTCCCACATCCTCATGATGGAGAGATTTATCTATAGAATGAATATAAAAAGCCATTAATGGGTAAAATTATTGAACTATATGTTAAGAAAGATAAACATTATTTCTACCTGTCATCGTTCAAGCATGTTGTGATTGGCAGCTTATCAGTCTGTGTTAACTAGCAAATTCTCTTCACAGTGGTGAAAGAGGCCAGCGCCTGAATGTCAATGTTCTTTCTCACTCCACATTGACCGCCTCAGCTGAGGTGAGAGCCTGCCATTTTTTATGTCTGTCTTCACTATTCGGCAATAAAGCACAGATGCAGGAACCTCTGTTTACCCTGTTGGCATAAATTCAAATGCATCAGGGTTGCTGTGGACCCTTAGTGGGGAGCTATCAGCTGTCCTTCAGATTCCAGAGCTGAATCTCTGAATTGACTGCATTCTACCTCACCTGTGGTGCCCTTTAGTCCGGGCCAGACTGAAGCCACACCACCCAACCTCCTCCTCCTCCTCCTTCTCCTCCTCCTTAAAAACAAAACAAAGCAAACAAAAACAAAAGAAAACAGAAATCTCACCAGCTTGAGGATCTTCCTACTCAAAAGCCAGGCATAAGGCCATTTAGATGCTGCCCCAGGAGGTACCAGGGAAATGTGACCAGTGGATTTGGGATGCAGTGAGGCTGTGGAGGCACTGAGCTGGGCAAGTAGCCAAGGAGGTTCCTTACTCTGTGCACTACAGAGCTGAGCCCCAGTGGAAACAGAGAAGTTGATGCTGTTCTGACAAGGAACCCATTGGGGGCACGTAGTTCCCTGCTACCTCCTCAGGCTCCCTGCAGCCTCGTGCAGCAGAACATGCCTCTTCTCATATGGTATTCTGTTGTCCTGTGGACACTTACTCAGCTTCCTGTGCATGCCAAGCCAGACACAGCAGCTCTGGTCTCTGACCTGCCTCTGAGTGTGTCAGAGGCAGAAGACTGTCCTTGCCTTGGAGATTACTACCTTCAGTCCTGTGTAGCACAAAGAACTAACTGCTGGGTACTATAGTCCCTTGGGTTCCAGAAAATCAGCCGAAAAAACCACTCACAGAGTCCAAGAGGGAGTAAACCCTAGCATGGAAGCCTGAAGATTACCCTTGCTTGTTAAGAAGCTGAGCTTTCTTCAAATCAAGCAACAGACAGCATACAATAGTTTTGAATCTTCGCCCAGAGGCCATAGGAAGTATTTGTGATATGACAATGTGCTGATATGCACAGTAGAGGACTCATTATGTGCCAAGGATTGAGGCCACAGTGAAATCCTAAGATTTAACATGGGTGAGCATTACCAGAAGTGTCTTGGATTCATCTACGGTGTAGACTTGCTGCCTCCAGGAATATAAAAAACAACTACTTGTAGTTTATGAATTACTTGAAAAAAGGTACTTTGTTGGGGAGTAAAGAGGGGCAGCATCATCCTTATGTTTACCTAAAGGATGCATCAACACAGTCTTTGGAATCCTGGGGTTCTTCTGAGGGTCTCATTGCGAAGTTGTGATGAAGCTGTAGTCCTGGAGACCAGGCACCAACAACCCAGCTGTCTAAGCAACAAGATGCTCCCACTCCCACAACCACTCTGTTCTTCAAGAACCTGCAGAGATCCACACAAAGCCTCCCTCCCTTGAGGCCCTTCTTGACAGAGATTTGGTCACAGCCAGGAAGAATGTAACAGTTACAGTTATTGTAGGACACAAAGTGAGAAAAATCACTGTGGGTTGTGTCGAGCTGAGACTGGTCTGATTCTTGGGGTGACCTCACAAGGATCCAATTCTAACGAATGCTGTGCACCAGTCTACATGACACCACCTGGGCAGAGCCTTGTCCTCTTACTGCAGAGACACGTTGACTGCAGAGCAGCTGGACTGTGAGGTTGGCTCTGATGCACTTGGTGTCTCCTAAATGCTGGAACTTCACAGAGAGTTTATTTCCCAGTTTGTTGGTTTTGCTTTCTGGTTTTAGATTTTGTGGTTCATTTTTTTTCTATTTTTATGATTGGTTGTTGTTTTAAGGTTAATTTTGTACCTATTTTTTTTCTTTGTTATTACCCATTCTCATTTTTGAAACTCAAATTTTTTATTTTTTTGCTTTGATTTGATTTTTCTTATTTCAAGGTGTCTTTTAGCATATACTGCCCATAAGAAATTTCATTGTAACATTTCCACATATGCCTATAACTACACTGTGATCACACCTCCTGCTCTCCTTCACTTCCCCCATTCACATCTGTGTGACTGATATTCCCTCTTTTACTAAACTGGAGCCCACTCATGACCAATAGAAGACAAAACAGAAATACACGTTGTTGGAACTGACCTGTTTCATGTTAAAGTGTTTCTAGATCCATTAACTTTCCTGAAAATGGCAACAGTTTATCCTTCATTGTGGCTGAGCAGGAGACTCCTCCCCCACAAGTCTGTTTATATGCTATGCTGCCAGTAAATTCTTCCTGGGAGAAGCCATTTTGATGGTAAAGTGGGGTTTTAGTGTGTTGTTGAATTGAATGTGAAGTATCAAGTGCTCTTATTAATGATATTCACATCTTAGTTCATCAAGAAAATTGGCTTATACTTTTCATCCTTATTTGATTTGGGGAGAAGGGTAATACCAACTTTGTGATAGGTTTGTGGGTATTCTCTTTTATGGAATATTTTGAGGACCATTGATGCGTATTCTTCTCTAATATCTGGTAGATTCAGTGAATTCAGGATTCCTGCCTGGGCTCTTCTTTGTTGGAAGCTATTTTTATTATTAGTTCAATGTTGCTGCTTATTTTTGACCTGCTTATTGGTTTTTATTCATATTATTTTAATATCCACATAAGCCTAGCAATTTCTTCAATGTTTTCTAACTTAACAGATTATAAAATCTTAAAATATTCACGACTCTCTGAAATATGTTTAAATCCATTAAAGCACCATCTTTTGCCTCTAATTGTGTCTTACCTCTCTTGGTTATCTTGGTAAGAGTTTGCCAATTTTGTTCATTCTTGCAAATAACCACCTTTTTGTTTTTTCTGTCTCTGTATTGTCCTTTGAGTGTCCATTCCATTCATTCCATCTCTGCTCTTTATTGTGCTTTTCACCTACTGCGTTGGGGTTTGGACTATTCTTATTTTCCTATGACCTTGAGGTGCATCATTAGGTTTAGATTAGATTGGGGTATCTCAGATTTTATGATATAGAACTCATAGTTGTAAACTTCTAACCTGCTGTTTCTTCCTAGTATCATGTGGTGCTACTGTTTCTCACAGTATAAAGTAGAGTTGAGATTGAAGGCAATCCTCATGGACAGCCCCACGAAGAGGGCATCCTTCAAAATGATTACAAAATCTACTGTCCCTGAACTGTGGTACAGGACTGTCCAGGTCCTTTAGAAAACCAACAACAGCATTAAATCATTGCAACATCATGAAATTTTTTCATGTGCTTGACACACCATTAACTACTTTTATGATATGGGAGTATATGGTGGGAAAACTGGGGAGGTACCTTAGGGAGCTTGGCTGTACATCGGAGGAGGCACTACAAATTTTCCAACTGATTATGTCAGTGGTTCACTTCCCCAGCCAAAGACACATATTTACAAGAATATCAAGTTAGAAAACATTCTAGTAGAGGCAGTAGGAAATGCAAAGATTTGTGACTTCAGCCTGGCAATTAAACTTACAAAGGGGCAAATGTTGGGGAAGGTCTGTGGCTTCCTGCTCTGCCTGGCCCCAGATATCTTGGCAGAGAAACTGTGTGAAGGCTCTGCAGCTGATGTGGTTCTTGGGCATCCTTCTCTGTGTCATGCTCATAGAGCACTTCCCATAATTAAAACAACTCTTTCAGGCATGCACCAGGTCACTATCACAGCAGTATATCACCTTCCCTGACACTTGTCCCAAACCAGTCAAATTAGCATCACAGGATTACGCACGGGTTTCTCTCACCTTAGTATCCGATAGTAGGTCATCTCATGGAACACTCATGACTGTACCACATTAAAAGAACGTATGCCACATGTTTTCATAGTCATGGAGAATATGTGTATGGTTAGATATACAGCCTGTAAGAAATCATGTTATCTGTAAAACACAGGTTACAAAATGAGGTCATAGAAAATTCAATATATTAGAATATCAGTTGAGTTACGGGGACAGCCATTTGCTAACTGTGAGGTCCTATTTAAGTACCAGCCCTGAAGGTTCCCTTTCCCTACCCCTCTCCTTGAAGAGGAGAGTAAGCAAACTTGCCTTTCCAACCTTTGTATCACCTGGGAACAATCACCTGCAGGAGGAGGCTGAGGAAGGAAGGAAGGATGCAGAAGACACAGTATGGCTAACACCCAGTGCTGCCTTGAGAAGATGCCCTGCCCAGGTACCACAGACATGGGAGGTGATGCTGTGGCTGTTGACATCAACAGCAGTATTCTGAGGGACACTGAAGTTGATCCTCTGCTTTCTAAGCAGTCCCCTCCAGAGTCGGCCAAGGATGCAGCAACCAGGGGTCTAAATGAAAAGAGCAAGAGCTCGTGCCCTGTGGAAGCATCAACAGGCCAGCCACGCCCATGACCAGCCCTGAGTGAGTTTGCAGGCTCTGATTCCAAGTGACTAGAGCTGGAAGGGGATGAGGAGCAGAATGACTTGAGTACTGAGAAGGCTTAGGGGCTGCCTGGCCACCCAAAGATGAGTCGTGAAGGAGCTACACAGAAAAGACCGAGCTTCCACTGAGAACCACTGACATAATCAGTTGGAAAATTTGTAGTGCCTCCTCCGATGTACAGCCAAGCTCCCTAAGGTACCTCTCCAGTTTTCCCACCATATACTCCCTCATCATAAAAGTAGTTAATGGTGTATCAAAAGAGTGGAGCTCACTGAGGACACCAAAATGCACTTCTTTGTTGTATTTTGTGCTTTTTAAGGGTCTCATGCAAATGTCCCATTCATTTATACCCAGTCATGTGAGAAAACGTAAGATGTTTCTCTTTAGAAGGAGCAGACTCCCAGTCTCTCTCTTAGGTAGAACCTTGCGACATTGACCCGGATGTAGATAGCAGAGCATGGCGGCGAGAGTCTGAGAGGGAGGAAGAAGAGTTTAGCAGAGGGGCAAAGGCTCAGAAGGGAGGTGGCACAGCAGCTAAGTCCTGCTTTGTCAGTGTCGCTAACAGGGGCTTTTCCGTGTGTCTTCTTTGAAGTGGTGAAGGAGAAAAGGTGAACTACAGACCTCTTGTGGATGAAGCCCCACTAGAGGGCGCAGGCCAGAACTCAGTGTGCTGTGTCCACACATGCAGGGCACAGGCTCCTGCACTGCACTGTCCTCCAGCCATTGGGTTGCCAGCTCCCTGCTCTCTCAGCCCCAGCACGGCTTGCTGCACAGACCTCTCATGTGACGTATGCCTGATGAAGGTCTGCCCTCCCAGATCCTGCACAACATTCACTCCAAGGAGAACTGTTCTACACAGGTCTTGCTCTTCTGGTCCCGTCATCCCTTCAATCTTCTCTCTCACTAAGCCCATTGGGACAGAAGTAGATAATATGTGTAAGTCCAGTCAGAGGAAGGTAAAATATTGAGAAGGGGGGAAAGGAGGAATAGGGCCTGCCCTGAGAAAACTCCTGTCAGAGCTAAGGAGAAGGGAATGGGTGTTGGACTGGGACACGGCATGGGAAAAAAGGAGCAAACTTTCCCGGAAGAGTGGTTGGAGGGTGTAGGTGATGGCCCACCATGAGAAGAAGTCTGATCAGAGAGTCCTAGCATGTGCCTTGGCATGCAATTATGATGCCGCACTAGAAATCTGCTCCCGTCTTAGGTTGCTGGGGTAGGAGAGAAGGGAAGCCCATCCATCAGTGGAGACCCAGCATCCTCCTGTGTACTCTGGCATTGGGCTCATCTGACATCTCTTCATTTGCGCTCCCATCTTAGGTTGCTGGGGTAGGAGAGAAGGGAAGCCCATCCATCAGTGGAGACCCAGCATCCTCCTGTGTACTCTGGCATTGGGCTCATCTGACATCTCTTCATTTTCACAGCCTCCTGCCTCCAGGCCCCTGTGGTACTTGTTCCTTCCCACCCTGGGGTTCCATGAACATTCCTGGACACTCATTTGACTACACTCTGAGATTTCTTTGTTACCAAGGTAGGTAGGCCTTTTCAGGCCTGTGGCTGAGCACAGTCTCCACAGACCAGCAGCCACGGACTATTTTGTATCCAGTGTCAACCTTAGGGGTCAGGTTTAGAAGGAAGCCTGGATCTCCATGGAGTTCCAGCTGGTAGCCAGTAGTACTGTGTGGCCCTCTGTTCGTGAGGTATCTGCAGTGTTCTCCTGGGAACTTCCTGATAGGGAGTAGTTCTGGGAATCCATTGGGGCCTACCAGCTGAAAGGAAACAGTGGGGCCTCAACTGAGGAGATCATGCGCTTGGAGGTAATTTTGAGTTCACTGAGTATCTGATTGTGGCAAAGGATGAGTTTCTGAAACCTGGTCTTGATGTAACATTAGCCTAGCTGAGTAAAAGGAACCATGGTTATGTTATGCAGGCCTCCCCAACCCAGAGTAAAGGTGCCACTGACTGGCTTTGAGGTTTGGTGAGGGAAGAACCACCTGGTCTGTCAGCAGACTTTCCACTCTGGCCTGCTGGCCCCAGGCTTTTTTGGATTATTGAAATATTTTGAGGACGTGACTCAATCATGTTCCCAGCAATATGGCATATATTCTGTCACATCACCGTGCATCTACTGCCTGACATCATTCTTTACAACCCTGACCATATGGTAAGTCCATTAGGCCCCACATGGGGAACAGATCGAGAGACATGGAAGATCTTGCTTGTGGAGCTGGAGAAAGTTTGAGTGGGGGTATTCACTTGGGCAGACCTTTGCTTCTAATTCAGAAGCCAGGGCTAGAGAGAGAGGTGGATTTTATTGCCTTCTTAGAAATAAGTTAAAAGACTCAATCACCAAGTGGTAATGAGAGAGAAGAGTCAGTTAGATAGAGAAGGCTGCTCACCATGACAGTAACATGAACAGGCTCTCATGAGGCCTATGAACTCCACAGAGCCCATACTCTGCCAACAATCTGTCCTGTTTCTTGTACAGTGCTGCAACAGGGGATTGGGCACTCAGTGTCTATAAACCATCTGCTGTGGACCCAATTGGACTTGTGGAAGGTGTGATGTGATGAGAATGTAGCCATCAAAAGCTGCCTTCTTGTAGTTTCATAGATAACCTTCTTGTCAAGCAAGTGTGAGGACCCGTGTCAGATTCCCAGAAACCACATAAAAGCCTGACTGGGTGGTGTGTGTCTCTAGTCCCACTTCTGCAGAAATGGGAACAGACAGAACCCTGGGACTCCCTGTGCAGATGACGTAGTTTAACTGACAAGCTCTAGCTTCAAGCTTATTCAAAGAATAAGGTAAACAGTGATAGAGGAAGAAGCTTGATGCTGACCTCTCTCCTCACATAAGAGCAAGCACATGCATGTGCCCTTGAACACATCCATAAACTCATGCACCTGTACTCAGACAGGCAGGGGGTGTGAAGAAGAAAAGGGAAGACCATTAGTTCACATCTCATCTTTCGGAAATAAAATTTTACGTGTAAGATAAACTTTTCAAACTTTTATAGTCATGATTTTTGTCCAGGATCATTCTCATGAAAGTCTGCTTTCTCTTCTCATTAGATGCACATGCCAAGGAGTAGGTGATTGGCTTTATGCAGCTAATGGGAGTATCCCGTACTGCACATCCTTATCTAGAATGTGGAATTATCTTCAAAACCTCTAGAAAGGAGTTTGACTTTCACCCTGACTGGAAAGGGCAGAAGGATGCTGAAATTGAGATGAAAATAAACAAAGAGCAAGGTGCAGTTTCTGTTTCAAAAGCTGGGTGAACTCAGTCATGGAGAAGGCTAAACCCAGTTTTGCTTAGTGGATACATTAATAAGCACCATATGGCAGGCAACAAGAGGAATCCTCTGAAAATTAAATTCACACAGAAAGAGCAGGTGCCCCATTTGCAGGCACAGACGGGAACTGTTCTTCCTCAGGCTTGCAAGGAGGCCCCATATTGGGTAGATGGCCTTCTGTACTGAGCTCCAGTCCCAGGCACACCAGAAACGCCCACAGCCCATGAAAACCAGACACAAGAAATTAGTCATCAAAATATTATATTTTTTTCTGCTGGTTTTGTGTCTTTAGGAAATGTTTTGATTTGTATACCTCAGACCTAGGCAATCTCTCACCCGGGATTCCTCCTTCCTGGGTGACTCTTGGTGTATTGAGTTGACAACTCTAAACATAGAGTCCCTTCATGATGCTTATGGATCAATGAATAGTAGTTCTGGCTTCCAAGCAAAGCACAGCTTCATTTTGAGAAACTTACACTTTGTTATCCAGGATTTGTGTGTGTGTGTTTCTGGCCATTGTGTTTTTAATTTTTTGTCTCAGTGTCTTACTCTGTAGCCCAAGCTGGCTTAGAACTCACTATGCAGCTCATGTTGACCTGCATTTCCCAGAAATCCTTCTGCCTCAACCTCCCATGTGCTAGGATACAGATAACGTTTGTTTTGAAATAGCTGGTTGGATACAAATGTCCAAGTCTGTCCCGTTAGTGTCCTAGATATCTGGGAGGGCTTTTTTGACACATACTTTTCCTTTGTTAATGGTACTTGCTGCCACATCTGAGGACTTGAAGAATTTGATCCTCGGAACCTATATGGAAGAAGCAGAGGACTGACTCCAAAAGTTGTCCTATGTCCTGCATATGTGGAACCTGCTCATGTGCATGTGCAGACATGATAAATATGTGATACAAAAGCTTTAAGCGTGTCTTACATTGACGATCTTTGAGACCACTAAAATCCAACATGGAGTAACTTCTTATAGACAGTCCACATGTTAGGTGGTAATGCCCATTAGATTAAGCTTGCCTGCCTGCTGTTGGTAATTGTACTATGCTTATCACTTATTTCAATGAAATATTTGCTCAATGATTCTCTATTAAATAGGCCTGATTTTCATTTAACTACTAGAGACCTCGTGACCAGGGACATCAAACTTTAAGTTTACTTACTGTATCATTAGGTCACTGTGGAATGCACTTGTCTAAAAGAATATTTTATGATTCATCAAAGGCACTTCAAGGTACTTCTGGTTAAAACAGTTCTATGTTAATCTGCTTAATAGTTTACCATTTTTATGATTATATATGTATACAAACCTTGTAAATATTTTTACAAATTATAATTGTTTTAATCTACAAATACCTTTTTTTACTTTATAATGGATTTATTAAATATTAAAAAATATTTCCACATATTCCACAAATCTAGTTCAATAATTGGCTTAACTATTTTTTATAGGCATTATGGTCCACTTAACAAAGCTTCCCAAATACAGAACCTCCCCTCCCTCTGTATTTGCTCACGTGAGAGAAGCTCTGGTATCCCCGCTTCTTGGCTCTTAGTTACATCCTGGTTTAGTCACTCAGTGGTATGTTGTCAGACAGTCCTCTGTCCTTGCCAGCCAGTCCCGAGGTCCTGGTCCCAACCTGCAGTCCTGCAGCCATTTAGTTACAAACTGGCCTGTGGCCTCGGCTTTATTACCTGCTAACTCTTATACTTAAGTTAGCCCGCGATTCTATTTATGTTTGTCCTCGGAGCGTGGTATCTTTTCTCAGAGCAGCATTCTCTTCTTCCTTCCTCTGCGTCTCCAGGCATCTGCCCCTAGCTCTGCTCTTCCACTCCCCAGAGTTCTCCTAGTCTGGTTGTTCCACCTCTGCTTCCTGATTAGCTACTTGACTCAATCAGCATTTTATTAAACCAATATTTACAGTACAAAAGCACTGCTGGGGAGCAGTGCTGACCATCCCATGAGCTCGGCCAAGCTTCATAAATCCTTTTTCCCCAGCACTTATTCCCTTCCTTTCTCACAGGCTGCAGCTGAGCTTCCCTACCATCACCTTGGTGCCCTGGGGGATGGACTAAGACGGTAAGTACACTTAGTGTAAAAGTATCTGGGCTTTCTTTCTGGTTTGGGCACCTCGTCAAATTTATGTGCTGCCAGAGATCTCAGGATCAATGTATGCAGGATACATACTCTGCATCTGAGCAAGTCCACAGAACATTCCCCAATTTTTATGTTGAGCCCTGAGATTAGGTACTAATGGGGTGTTGTTGATTTAAGGCAAGTAGAGTGGGCCCTAAGCTAATGATCAGGAACCTTCTAAGCAGGGGTAAATTTGGACACAGAGGAAAGGAGACAGAAACTAGAACGATGCTACCTAAGATGAGAAGCTAAGAGGACCAAAGGTCACTTGCAACTACCAAACCTCAGACAGACACAGGATAGAGGCTCCTTGATGCCTCAGAAGGGACCAGTCCTGAGAATTAGAAGGACAGGTTCTTCCACCCCCAGCTGAAGCTCCAGTATTCTGATGACAGTTCTGGCTACCGGGCAGTGACATTTTTAGTGTTCTTCATCCTGAGTCACCTGATGATGGAAAGCACAAAGGCCAAATCACATTCACACAGGCACCTTTTGACCTCTGGCTAGGATACTCAGACATAGTCTTCGAGAGAATTTCACATTTGACAGCTAGCTCATGATTATCAAGAGCCTAACAATCATGATGTCATTCTGTAAATTAAGAAACTAGAATTTGGGAGGTGGTGCTTGGAAGATGCCTTAGCTGGAAAAGTACTTGCTGGAAATGCATTAATACCCAGAAGTTCTAGTCCTGGAACCCACATACTAAATCAGCTGCACCAGCATATGTGCTTATCCCTACTCTGGAGAGAACAGAAGTGTTTAGCTGAACTGGCGAGCTCCAGGACTGGAGGGGGACACTCTAAAAAACCAAGGTAGAAGGTCACATAAATGTGGCATCTGAGATTGACCTCCGGCCTTCACGAGCAGCTCAACTAACACAAAAGCATACACACAGGTGGCATATACAAGTTGGGGGAGATAGACAGTCTGGGGCTTGTAATGTCTTAGGAACTGGTCAAGGGCAGTTCTGTGGGTACAGTCTCCAGATTTTGCCACCCAGCTCAATTTGGACTCCATGGTCTCAGAGGTTGGCATACACAGGCTGCCTCTGGTTGGACTCAAAGTTCTATTTTTTCCTAGACTTGATAACCAAGGTTTAAGTGTGTTGAAGTGTTAGTTGAATCTTTTGCTAACAAAGAACACCCCTCATATTCCCTTGATCTTTGATAAATATCCGAAGGGAGTTTCCTAGTGTAGTTTATAGGGCTGGTGTGGTTCCCATAAGAATTCCATTTAGATGCCAAGTGATGGCTGTTTAGAGTAAGCTATAGCAGTATAATCTTAAGAACCTGCAAGACATTCCTTCAATCCCAGGCCCCAGTTGCTGGTGTCATACATGTGCATGCACTGTGGTCCAATAACAATGAGTAACAATTTTTGACTCATTAGTGAAATAGGTCATGGAGAAAACAAATACACTCACTTTGACTTTTCTATTTAGTATTTATTAAGCAATAATGTCACTGCCTCATCCTTCCAATAGCTCTCACTTTTATAATTGTTTATAAATGACCTTCTATGAGGAATTTTAGCATCATTTCTATCCCTCATCCTGAGGTCCTAATGACAAGCCGAGGCAGAATCCCATCAAAGTTCACTCTTAAGCTTCTTTACAGAACTTGTGTAAGAGTGCCTTACAGTGGTGTGGACACTCATCCCCACAACCAGACACACCTGCAAAGCCAAAGCCTTACCCAGCACTAATCGGAGTTTTTGCTATAGCTGCCCACATAGAGCCCCTGTTCTCCTCTTATCAGTTCTTATGCCCTTTACTCCTCCCTGTGCCACACATATCCTTGTTAGGTGGAAGGGAGCAGCTGGATACTTATGTGAATATCTTTGGGTGGGGTTTCAGTCAGCTCCCACTGGTTTGCATGTGGACTCAGATGAACTCCGTAAGATGGCATTCGATTGTCTGGGAAGGACAGTCACCATTGACACAGTCCACCTCATCCTCTGGCTCTTACATTCTTTCCGCCCCCTCTTCCGCAATGGTCCCTGAGCCTTGGAGGAGGTGATACAGATGTGTGACTGTGTTTCTCCTACTCCTGAGCGAGAAAACACATTCTCATGACTGTCTATCCATCTGTCCATCTCCAGAATGTGGCAGTTGGTGAGTCTTGAGGGCAGTTTCTCCTACTACAAAACACAAGTAAGAGAAAGAACAAAAAACAGGAAATGGAAAACAATCGCAATAGACATAGACTATACATATGTGGGGAAGCACTTGAGCTGATATATCATAGACCCATCAACATCAGTTACCTTCCCACTACAGCCTATGACTTCCCTTGCCAGTTTTTCTCTGTGTTCCCAGGACTAGATGTGATTTCACCTGTGAACCAAGCCTTTAAAGTCCAGTCACAAAGTTGGCTCTATCCATAACCACTTGATCCACTATTGCACCAGCTGGCACATTTTGACTGGCACTTTCATCATGATCCATGAAGGATACACAATGGAGTAGCAACTTCCAGGTACTAGAGGAGCTCACTCACAGAGATGGAACACTGGGGTTCCAGTCCTACCTCTGTTTCTCCAAGCTGGGAAGCCAAGTCATGCACCCTCTTCTGCAAATAGGGTCTTACTATTCAGTTTTGGAGTGAAATCAGGCATAGCAATAGCCTTCATTGCTTTGGGGCCTCTAGGGCCTCTGTGGCCATCAACCTTTGGGGAGGAGTCACTCTCCACACTGGGATCCCCAAATAACCATCTCTAATTCCCAATTAACCACCTTCTCATTAACCAGCTTCTAGGATCATAAAACCTTATGGATATTTTGACATTTACAGGCTCAAGGTATTTTAGACATTCTCCAAACATGTTGGTGGATATCACCTGGCCTTACCCAACCATAAAGCTCTCAAGAATTCTACAGAAATCTGGCTTTTATATTTTTGCAAAGTTCCTCTGCTGGCTTCGTCAGGAGCACTTAGGTGTCAAACATCTCTTAACGATTCTCCAAATCTGTAAGACACTCGAGGGTTAGAGTTATACACATGTAACAAAGCCTTCATGCAGAGAATGGTCAGGACAGAGCTGCCAGGTTCAGACTGCTCAGTGGGACTGAGAGACAGAATATCCTGGTGAGGAACTTTGAAAGCTTATGATCATCTTCCCAAGGCAAGTGTCAGACGACTGTAGAAAGTCACAACTGAGGCGATACTGGAGTAAAACATAAGTAAGGTCTAACACAGCATGAGACAACTCTACAGGAGTATCGATTGTGTCCTCCAGAGGTGGGTGTAGCAGACAGACAATACGAACTCTGTTAGCTTTCCACAACCCTCACTTGTTCTCCAAGCCCTCCCACACTCTGGAGGTCTTCCATGAGCCTCTCTGTATTTGCTGCCCCTGATAATCTTGGTGTGGCTGGTTCCTGCTGTTCATCCCTGCTCAGAGTGAAGAGGGAATGAGGCTCCTCTCTCTCCTGCTGCATCCACTGCTCAGACTGCTTCCCTGCATTAGAGAGACCGGTTGGAGCTGCAGCTGTCTCTCTGCCACATCTGTTTGCTGGGGAGGCCCTGGCTGGTCACATTCTCCTGACATTTAGCATAGAGTTTGCAGGAGAAAGATCCCCTGCTTAGACTGGTGTAGAGCTGCCCACCCCTTGCCTAGCCTCCATCTTCAGCACCTGGACTGTTTTTGCAAACTGTCCCTCAGGCTTTAAATAATTAGCACAGAATTTGGCTTTCTGCCAAATTTTTCCTTAAGACTCCAGCTCAACACAATTTTTTCCACTTCTATCTTTTCAGATAGCGCAGGCAGCCCTCCTCTGCAAAGCCTTTCTCCCATCTCTAGGCTGATCTTGAACTTAAATGTTCATCTTTGTCAGTTAGATCCCCCAAAACCTTTCCTACTTTAGAAAGTTCCTGTTCCACCAAGAGGTCAGTAAAAATGCTGAAGCTCCATTCCAGTCTCAGGCCCCTGCCAAAACCAGTTCTTTAGCCTCTGGTGAGGACCATCCTTCAGGCCCTGTGAACTGGGCGTCATACACCACTTTCCCCACTCACAGTTCCTCCTCTATGGCCCTCCAGACCATGACATCCACAGGACCTTCACTGCTGATGGCCATGCATCTTTATGGCTCCTACAAGCCAGTCCATTTGAGATGATTCCCTAGATCTGTCCAGGCTGTGCAGCTTCTGTCTCAAGGATACATTGCTCATGTTCACGGCTTCCACAGCACTCACACAGACCCCCATTTGCCCCCATATCCCACAGCCTCAGAAGCCAAGCTGTAAGAAGGTTTTTTTTTTTTATTGTTTAAAGCTTTCCATGAATTTCAGTGTTGGAATATTTGACTGGGTGTGGTGGGATTCAGGTGTTAGCTGATAAGGTTGGAAGGCACCTATCTAGAGTCCCAGGCCCTTAAGGGGGTGTGGCTAGACCCATTCAAAAAGGGACTCCTGGGATCTTGAGCACCAATTTTGTTCCTGCCTTCTAAAGAGATAGGATCAGCATCCATTGCCTGGGCCATCTGATTGCTCAAGAATCTTCCTAAGGTGTAACCTGTGATCGTGAGTGCTAAATTACTTTCCAGTAAATATTAATCCTGTATTTGGTATATTGCAAGTGAGATTTATTGTGATATCTGGTGTCCCTGGGTGGGTAGAGGAGCCCATCTGTGTCTTAATGTCTGCCAGAAAGCAGAGGACAGGCAGAGTGTTCAGCCTTGGGAGTCTGCACTCTTGTTTGTAGGCTGAAAGCTCCATCCTCCTCCTCCTCCTAACTATCACTCTCCAGCTGCCCTGTAGAGCAGCGGGTACTCACGGACATGGCAGTTGCAGATTCTGTTATATCGTCCTGTCTTAATCTTGTGAGACTTTGCCTTTCCTAAGGTTCGTATTCAGCCTGTGCCCTGCTGGGGCCTCTTAAGACCACATAGGGTCTATCGGTAGCCTCATGCTGCTGAGAGTCCCTGCATTCGCCATATTGCCAGTGAACGAAGCACTGAGCACTAATGCGACACCTGCTGACCAAATGTCATCATTGCAACTGCATTGAGGTAATGGCTGGAAATGATTCTACTCATGACTTCAGGTCTTACTTTTCCATGGTGATTGAGAAATTCTTGAATGAATATCTCGAGGGCTTCAATGCCCCAGTCCTACTGTTTTTTTGGCTTATTTCTGTATCTTATGTTTCAAAGTATAATGAAAGAGATGAAATCTTAAAATCAACAATTGATGTCTAGGATATGTGATATGGAAATTTCAAACACTAAAATGGCATATAAAGTTAATTTTCTGGGAATTGGTTACAACAAGCTTTTGGATAAGGCTTCTTCTTTGTATATGGATAAAACTGTACAAGAAAAATACAGGCTTTACGTAGATGATGAGAACAAGAAACTCGTTAATTACATTAATGATGACAAAAATTGTTAATTATGTTAATGATGTGGATCTAAAAATTACTGGTTCTATGAGGTCATTGGAAGGACTGCTTCATCAGGAAAATCAAGCTCTAGAAAAATCAATAGTATCCAAGCTTCAGGAATGGGAGGGCCGTATTGCAGTACTGGAAAAGAGTGTTAATGTATTTTCTGCTCAGAACAATTCAGGTCAACCCCCAATGAGATATTATGGTAATGAAGACACTCTACCTAAGGTAGTAAACATGACAGGGCTACCCCTTCCCCACCAGTATTGTTTCTGGTTACTGTTCAGTCAAAAAAAAAATATAGGGAGCCCCCAGAATTTGTAGAGTATAATTATGAGCTGATACATATGAAAGACATCAAGATTTTAAAGAGGCCATATGCTTTACTTATATAAAACAATTGCTAAATTCATGGTCAACAAAAAAGATAATTCCTAATGATTGATGTATGCAGCTCACTGCTGCCATATTGGACTACAGCCAAAATTTGCAATGGAGAAATTGGTTTAGGGAGGAGGCTAGGGCCTTAGAGCAACAATAAAAAATAGGGGCTTTTTCATTTCTCAGGACCAAATCCTTGGTGAAGGCATGCTTGCTGATGTGAAGGCTCAGACTATTTATAACAAACATGCATTGTGGCTGTGTCATACTGCTGTATTGAACACTGTGGAAAAGATTTTGGACACTATAGTCAGAAAATTGAGCCTTATACCAAGGTCAAACAAGGCTTAAAAGAACCTTATACTGACTTTCTCCAGAGCCTTATCAAGGCCGTACATAGAGCAGTATCAGATACAGAAGTTGGGAAGCAGTTAATACTTTCTCTGGTCTTTAATCATGCTAATCTGGAATGTAAGAGAATGCTTATGCCTTTAAAGATCAGATCTGCACCAATAGGGGAATGGATTCAGTACACAATCAATGCTGAATCTGTCCACTGTGACGAAGAGAATTTGTAGGCCAAGCCATTGCTAATGTTAGGGTGAGGGACCAAGGTATTATTTGCTTTAACTGTGGTAAACCAGGCCATATACAACAGAATTGTACACAAGGTACTTCTGGAAATACTATTGATTTTAGATATGACTCCAACAGAAGGCCATTGCCTTCTGGTTTATGCAGAAGGTGTGGTAAAGGACAACATTGGACCAATAAATGTAGATCTAACAGGGACAAAGAAGGCAACCCTCAACCATCAGGAAATGTCTCTCAGGGTTTCCTGCGGGAAGCCCCCCCAAATCAGATTTCAGAGCCAAGGAAAGTCCAATCATATCCAGTCACAGTGGAGGAGCAGCATCCTCAGGACGAGTAGGAGATCCAATGCCTAATCTAGAAAATCATATGGCATTGGATGGTAGAATAAACTCAAGAAAGAAATCGAAAGCTCCAAGAGAAACAACAAAACAAATATTTTGGAAGACTTCAATAAATGAACAAAGACCAAAATTGAAAGTACGAGTAGATAATATTTATACTCAGGGTTTAGTTGACACGGGGGCTGACATTTTGATCATAACCCCACAATCATGGCACCCAAGATGGCCTTTACAGGCAGTGAATATCCAATTTCTGGGTATTGGAACAATATCTTAAGTGAAACAGAGTGTAAGATGGCTCAAATGCATAGGACCAGAAGGATAATATATGGCTGACATAGTGGTGAATCTGTGGGGCTGTGACCTTCTACAGCAATGGAATACCCAGATTAAAATCCCTCCAGGTTCCGATATCAACCAGAGACTCAATTATGTTTCTATAAGCAATGTTTTACGGTGCTATAAAGAAAATTCACCAGCTGTTCAGGTTGTGCAAAAGAATTGCCCAATAGCCACTGAACCTAAAAGGATGCTCACAGCGCTGCCTTTGAGATGGTTCACAGAAAAGCCTATTTGGGTTCAGCAATGGCCCTTGACAAAGAAGAAACTTCAGGCTTTGGAACAGCTAGTACAGGAGCAGTTTCAGCTCAGCATATTGAAGAATCAACCAGTCCATGGAATTCTCCTGTATTTGTTGTCAAGAAGAAATCTGGAAAGTGGAGGATGGTGATGGATCTGAGAGCAATTAATAAAGTGATTTAACCTATGGCCTCTTTTTTTCCCCCATACCTTTACAGGAACAGGATGAAGAGAAATTTGATTTCACAGTTCCTACTCTTAATAATTCATGTCCAATTAAGAGGTTACAATGGAGAGTCCTTCCCCAAGGAATGTTGACTAGTCCCACCTTATGCCAGTATTTTGTACAACAGCCACTAGAAGTGCTGCGCAAACACTTCCCACAATCTATATTTACCATTATATGGATGATATCTTGTTGGCAGACCCAAACCTAGATACATTAGAACCATTTGTCTGAAGAACTAAGGACAATATTGCCTGATTGGGGACTACAAATTGCCCTAGAGAAAGTACAGAAAGGAGATTCTATCAAATATTTAGGATATAAAATAGGTTTACAGAAAATTAGGCCACATAAGGCGAAATTGAATAGAGATAAATTGAGGACTTATAACGATTTTCAAAAACTACTAGGGGACATTGCTCATCTATGGCCCATTATTGGTATAAAAAACTACAAACTAGGTGAAAAGAACTTAAATAGTCCCAGAGAATTCTCCAATGAAGCCAAGAAAGAATTAGCATTGGTGGAAAAGAAACTACAAGAAGTACATTTGGATGGTGTGGATCCAGACCTAGATTGCATACTCATTATTTTGCCCTCTAGAAAATCTCTGTCAGGAGTCTTAATGCAAAGAGAAAATATCATATTAAAATGGATATTTCTGTCACATAGGCCAAGCAAGGAGTAAGAGAGAGGGTGGGTGAGAGAGAAAGAGACAGAGAGACAGAGACAGAAATAGAGAAATCAAGAACCTGGTGTACACCACACAATATATTCTAAAAATATATGATGTACCTTATATGTGTTAGGTTTTAGTTATAGTTTGCGCCTTATCCTCTCCTAGATATTACCTCATAATAATTCCTATTGTATATAGTCTTAGTTTAGAACCTTCTTACTTAGACAAAAGAGAGAGATGTGGTGGGATTCAGGTGTTAGCTGATAAGGTTGGAAGGCATGTATCCAGAGTCCCGGGCCCTGAAGGGGGTGTGGCCAGCCCCATTCAAAAAGGGGCTGCTGGGATCTTGAGTGGCCCATTTTGTTCCTGCCTTCTAGAGAGATAGGATCAGCATCCATCGCCTGGACCATCTGATCACTCTCAAGTATCATTCTAAGGTGAAACCTGTGATCGTGAGTGTTAAATTACTTTCCAATAAATATTAATCCTGTATTTGGTATATTGCAAGTGAAATTTATTGCAATAACTGGGTCTCTTGCCCCTGACACTTAGTAAGACCCCTCTTTGCCTGGTGGATCAGGGATTTCCCCTTTCTCCCTTGACTCCTAAGATAGCTTTCATTGCTTCTGGGTCACCCCTTTACTTACACTCTTAACCCAAATCTTCCCTTGGGTTCCAGGTTTTAGGGTTCCCAAAGTGGCTCTGTATTACTTGTTGAGTCTGGGTTCTCTTTTCACCCCCTAACTATAAAAAATGGCAGGATAATATCTTCATTTCTCTATTTTAGCCAATTTACCCACTAAGGCAAAGTCCAATGAGGAAGCCACCATCAGCTTCATATTCTTTCCTTGCTTGCAATCCCTCCCTTCCACTGTCATCTCTCCCCCAGGCCACCACCATCCCATCCTTGGGTCCATATATCTCTTAGTATGCCTCTGAGACTGCCTACCAACACCTCCACATCTGCTGCACTATTCCCAGGCTTGTAATGTCTGCTGTAGATCTTTGGTCATTCACAAGGCATTGCCATACTTTGAGCATGGATTTTACCCATCAAGCCAGCATGCTACTCCATGCTACCTGGAAGACAACTGCAATCCTGACACTTCCCCCTGCCCACTGTCATGTTCTACCCAGGTAGTTATATCCCACTTCTCCCTGCACTGTCCACATCCCTGTTACCATTCCTGCAAGCCCTATAGGGACAAACCACCATATCAAAATTTCCTCTGTAAACACCCAATGCTTCATTTGTTTGTTTTGTTCTTCCTATTGTAAACAACAGGGCTCTTCGAAAACTCATCCTCAGCGTTGTATCCTGCAGACTATGCATAGTGTCACTAAATTCTTTTTGGGGGTAAGACATAAAGCAATGTCTACCTCTCCTGTCCCAGTCCAAGTGACAAGCCTTTGCATAATTCCAAAGTTCAGTCTGGGGAAACAATGAATTTATTGAGCTTCCTGAAGAGTCTAGCTAAGGAGTGACTTACAGAGGTATGGGTACTCCTTCTCAAACCAGCCACAGCTGCAAAGCCTTACCCAGCACCAATCAGGGGTTTCTCCCTGGCTACCGAGATGGAGGCCCTGCTCTCCTCTCCCTTGGCCCTAACAACCCTGGCCTTAAGCTCATCTTCAGGAGTAAAATTCATCTAGACACCTACCAATACCAGAGTAACCACCAAGGCATTTATCAAAGTCATCGAGAAGTTCTCAGACATTATCTTTGAGGCAGACCTCATGTGAGTACAACATCCTAACATTATGATGTTATTTCAGTTAGTTAGCACACCAGCAAAGTCTTATCTGTGGACAGAATTTGTGGCAGGGGAAGATTTGGTCAACCTCAAGGCAGTTTTTGGCCTTATGAAGAAGGAGGTATGTCTCACTTTCCAGTTGAGTTCCTTCATAAAAGAAATATCAGCTAACGGGACATAAAAGTAAGAGCATCCTGGTTGGTAGATGTGACTGGAAATACCAACTGTGTGACTTTGCAGTGGCCATCAAACTTATCAGTGACCAGATGTTGGAGATCAGTGGCACACATTATTATTTAGCACAAGAAGTTTTGGAGGGCAGAAGCTATCATGAACTCTCCAATGATAGTGTTGCCTTGGCACGATCATTCACTTTATGAATACACAGTACCAGATGAACACCATCTCCCAAAGTGTCGAGCTCCACCAAACCCCACATGCTTGGCAAACTTTATCTCATACTTTATTGTTGTGGATTCCACATGAAGGACGACTATTAGCCAGCTTGTAGGGCACCCATAGCTATGTCTCTGTGATGAAAGTTTGCCACAAGCCTACAGAGAAAGTTTCCACAATTCCAGTGGCCATGACTGTGAAAGTCATCTGAAGCATGGGATAGAAATCCAAAGAAATCACGTGAATACCAGGAAAGAGAAGTCTTAATGATGTCATGGCTATATATAGTAAGCTATCAGTTAAGCCATGGGTACATTTTTAAATTAACAAGGAAGCTTGTGAAGCCCAGTTCAAACATGAGCCCTTCAGGTGACCCTCCCTGTTTTGCCCACTTACATCTCATCTGGGAGGAACCAACTGCAGGAGGTGGATGAAAAAGGAAAGAGAAAGGGCTGCTCAAGGGCCGGCTTACGTGACCTATAGGGGTTCCTGGACATCAACTGTCCTTGTGATCGTGCTGGACATCAACTGTCCTTGTGATCGTGCTGGACATCAACTGTCCTTGTGATCGTGCTGGACATCAACTGTCCTTGTGATCGTGCTGGACATCAACTGTCCTTGTGATCGTGCTGGACATCAACTGTCCTTGTGATCGTGCTGGACATCAACTGTCCTTGTGATCGTGCTGGACATCAACTGTCCTTGTGATCGTGCTGGACATCAACTGTCCTTGTGATCGTGCTGGACATCAACTGTCCTTGTGATCGTGCTGGACATCAACTGTCCTTGTGATCGTGCTGGACATCAACTGTCCTTGTGATCGTGCTGGACATCAACTGTCCTTGTGATCGTGCTGGACATCAACTGTCCTTGTGATCGTGCTGGACACCAACTGTCCTTGTGATCGTGCTGGACATCAACTGTCCTTGTGATCGTGCTGGACATCAACTGTCCTTGTGATCGTGCTGGACATCAACTGTCCTTGTGATCGTGCTGGACATCAACTGTCCTTGTGATCGTGCTGGACATCAACTGTCCTTGTGATCGTGCTGGACATCAACTGTCCTTGTCATCGTGCTGGACACCAACTGTCCTTGTGATCGTGCTGGACATCAACTGTCCTTGTGATCGTGCTGGACACCAACTGTCCTTGTGATCGTGCTGGACATCAATTGTCCTTGTGATCGTGCTCCACAAAGTGATACTGTGCACACCGACAGGATTAACACCCATTTCCAGTAGACTGAAAGTTACATAGCATTCACTACTTCATCCCTGGACATCCTGTGCTACCTCGAGGACACAGGTTATACTTATAACCAGCACACAGGATAATAATACTGTGGATGCTTAGGGGATAAACATTAGTTTCCAGGAGACTGGAAATAACATGACATTCAGTAATGCATTCCTCAACATGGAAGATATGAACTGCCATTGTAACCCTGTCCTACAGAGTGATGCTGTGCGTGCCAATAGCATCAATAGCACATTGGAAGACATTAAAATTGAGCTGATTCTAATCAAACATCACCTGATGATATATCCTCCATGGACCCTCTCAAGAATGGGGAAAAGATGAAAATAGCTGATGGGGGCTTGTACTCCAAGGGAGCATCACCAGGTCCTATCATAAGCAAGAATCAGACTGAAGTGGGACCCGCAGCTTCCAAGGCCATCACATCAAAGGGCTGGAAGGGTATAAGGAAGCAAATTATTCGCATGCTTCACTGTTTGTGCTGTTGTCTTCCTATCCCAAAGAAAAGCAGCACACTTCCCCAACAAGAGATATCAAGGAAAGAAAACCGTGGACCCATGGGAAGCACAGTATAGGCTTGACCACCAACATTAAATACATAAAACACACATTCACTTGGGCATTTTATCATTGCTTTTTAAAGACTCTTTGCTAAAGACAGGCTGTACCCATTGATAGGACATGAATCTTAAGACATATTTCACCTTAAAAGCTGTCTTCCTGTATCCCCCTCATGTGGATTCAGGAAGAGTTGAACCAGAAGTGGCTGCAGAGGATGTGATGAGAGCATGGGGAAGAGGGGGGAAGGAGGCATAAGAGAGCACAAGTTCACAAGGAGAAGTTGGGTGGAGGCTGAGGTGCAGCAGGTAGCTCAGTGCTAAGTCCTGTCTGTGTCAAAGTCACTGACAGAGTCCTTTTCAAATTTTTTCCTTCAAGGGCTGAAGTACAGGCCCAGCTCTCTTGTCATTGAGTCACAGGGATGGGTTCAGCCTGGTTTGAACTAAGAACCATAGAAGGGAGCCAGACCAGGACACCAAGAGTTTGTGTGCCCCAACACCTATCTCCAATAAGACACCAATAGTAATCAGGGTACCAGCTTCTCTACCCCTCCCGTTCAGGTCACTGTGCCCTCAGCACCAATGGCTCAAGAGAGATGTGACCCACATAGCTTCCATGTTATGAAGCCACATCCCTAGCTTCTGCAATCAACATAGGATGGAGCACATGCTGGGACTCTTGAGGATCAAGCCCTCGTCTCCTCATGGTTGGCCATGTGCTGTAGCCTTTAACTTGCTCCTCAGAGGGGGAGTTTGCTTATACTCTTGCTTGTTCATGGTACCTGCCTCAGCCCAACATACTCACTTTCCTCCTTCAGTTCAGTGGCTTAATTTTCCACTGGACAGGCTCTCCTCCTTGTTTCATGCCCTTTCTTCCTCCCCTTTCCTCCACCCTGCTCTTTCTTCCTCTCTCTACCTTTTGACTCCTCCTCTGCCTGCCCTTCCTACTTCTGTGCTTTACAGTTTCTGTACTTCTGTCCAGCTTCTCAGTGACAATGTCAGTAGGGGAGAGGGGGCAAGCTGCTGAAGAGCCTAAGCCTGGTGGAGAACTCAGTTCTCTCACTGTTGGTGCTCCATCCTATGCTGATGTCCTATGGAGCCTTCTCATCTTCCCCCTCCTCCTGCCTCATCCACCATTGAGCCAGTCTGTCATCTGTCTTCCTTCCTCCTGGTATGGCACATCAGTACCACATGAAGGTTGTGCTGTCGCCAGTCAGTCACGAGTATGTGACATCATACTCCAGAACCATGACCCCTAGTTGAGTTGCAGACAGCCACACCTGGAAAACGGGCAGAGACAGCAAATAGCTTGCTTGTGGGGCCAGAGCAGGTTTGTGCCAACAGGTAACCTGGGAGCCAGTCCACTGGTCAGTAAAACCAGCTTCTGGGGAAGGGATTTTCATTTACTGTTGCCATGTGAGGAATTCCTGGTAAGGAGAATCCAACCAGGTAATAATGGGGCCTAACTGCATGTCGCTGTACAGCAAAGACTGAGTCTTTGAAATGCACAGAGGTGCTCACCAAGAGTCTGGATGACTTTTCTGTGACATGAGCACATCCATGATGCTCAAGAGCTAATGCCAGTTTCTTTGGTCTCTTTACCAAGAAAAGAGAAGAGAAGTGTGTCACAGGCTGACAGGGTTGCCTTGTTCCCCCACTGCTTGCCTATGATGTGTCAACTTGACTACATCTGGGGCCCTAAAATCCAAGGAGCTGGGCACATCTGTGAAGGGATTTCTTGATCAGATTCTTGGAGGTGGAAAGACCCACTCTAAATCTGGATCACTTGAAGTCAGAAGTTTCACCCTAAATCTGGATCACTTGAAGAAGACCCATCCTAAATCTGGGCCACACCTGGTGGCAGCCCACTTATAATGGCATGAAAGAAGGAAGCTTTATGCTTCTACCTGCTTGCTCTCTCTCTTTTTCATTGTCAAGTTAATCTATCCTGCTGTGAAAGTATCTCTTTATTGGCATTAGAACTTATTTCTTTGGGATTCCAACTTATACTGAAGACCAACTGAGACATCCAGCCTTGTGGACTGAATAATTACCAAATTATTGGCCTTTCTGTCAGAAGACAGCCACTGTTGGACTCACTGGGCCATAGTCTGCAAGTCACTCTAATAAATCCTCCACATATAATTTCATCATATGAGTTCTGCTCTTCTAGAGAGGTCTGACTAACACACCTATTTGAATTATTCTTCATTCTTTCAGAGGGAGAGCATCTTCAGAGACACCAGGAGATATTGTGTACCATGCTCTTGACACACATCCTTCTTGTGGGGCCCACAGATGTCTACTGCACAGAGGAAGATAATCAGTGAACCTTCTAAGACATGATAAGTAGTTTCTCTGGGGACAAACAATCATATCAGAGAACCTTGTAACTCCATAGTCAAGCCTTTGGTCTAAGGCACAGTGCATTTTAGTTCACAAGACAGATGTTGGAGCTCAAATTCAGAACTCTCAGGAGCCATCTTTCCTTCCCTTGGTCCTGCAGATCCATGTGTTTGGTGTGTAAGCTTCTCTCTGGGAGAAGTGTGAGTGAGGTAAGGTACTAGAGGGCAGAGGGCCCAGGACCAGGCATATTAGTGAGGAGCTTTCTTCTGAGTAGGCCCTATTACATTCTACTCTGGACAGGTCAAAAGAGAAGGAGACAGGCACTAAAGGCCTTGGACCTGAGAAATGTGGAACCTTGTCCCTGTTACCCATTTATCTAAAACATTCTTCCTCTTTCCCCATTCAGGTGAGTGGCCTCTCCCTGCTTCATCCTGAGGGGCTTTCATTGCCACAAAGGAGACAGAACAAGGTGAAGCCATGCATATAAAATCAGCTGCTGATTAAATGTACAGAGCGTCATTGTTCTCTCCTGTAAAGTTAAAAGAGACTGTAATTGAACACCAAGGGCAATAGTGTGGGTAAGCACAGAGCCAAAATCAGCAGAAGAATGGAGATTCAATACTTGCAAAATGCAAGGAGAACATGGACATCGTTTAGAAGGTAACATCTGCTTTAAACACAGAAAACAAGGAGGTTCAACATTCATAGATGAGTAGGTCTCTTTCTGATCATGCTCAGTGAAGGAGGCCTCAAAATGCTCCCAGTGATGAAGATCATGCTTAGAAGACTGAAATAATGGACAGAAGTGCCTGAGGGTATATTTCCTTTACAGTATAATTTTGAAGCTTAAAATGGAGTCTGATATGTTGGCACACTCCTTTAATCCCAGTGCTCTGAAGCAAAAGTAGACATATCTCTTATTTCAAAGCCAGCATGCTCTACAAAGTCAGTTTCGGGCCAGACAGCCAGGCCTAAACAGTAATATCCTGTAATAAAAAAAAAGTGGAAGAGATACTTTAAACAAGTATCAATGAAGGATTCTGCCCCAGAAGTTGCCAGACTTGCTTTGTGGCTGACAGCCATAGTCCACTGGGGCTCATGGTACCATTCTGGGGCATGAGGCTTACAGGAAACAGTTTGAGCATGGGCAGCTGCTTCCACTAGGACTTCACATTCAAAAATTGCTGGTGAGTTGTGTCCACTCAATGGAAATAGAAGCAAAATGCAAGTTAGATATGCCAGGAAGCATTTAATGAAAAAAAAAATGCAAAATGTCAGTTGTGTCCCTTCTGGCTTTGTGTTCTAGTCCTTCTTCCTCTGGAGGACGCTCAGGATATCAGTGTGGCCCTGAAAACTCCTCAACTCTGTTCTGAAGATGTTCACTCTCACTTGTTCACAGTTCCTTTCTCAGGCCTGCCCACCAATACAAGGTTCAGTGAGCCTTCATCCTCTGTGATGGGGCCAATTTAAATTAATATAGTGTGATGGCCTAGGCTTGTTCATGCTTCATTCTCTGTGTGGACCCTCCATGCTTATAGAGCACAGGTGATAGCCAAATGGCACTAAAAATACAGTAGATTGCACGATGTTTTCTGTTGGCATTGTAGTTCACAGTCCTTCTATCAGGCAAGGCTAGCTCCTCAAAGAACTGCCAAACAGGAACTAACATAGGACAAAAGAATAGTATCTGTGATGCTCAGGATGCTGACAGAAGATCAAGAGATGGCAGTAATGGTTGACTACTGGTCAAAACCTAGACAAGGTGGTGGTGGTTTACTCTGCCCCCAAATCAGAATGCAGGGATGGTGGTGGTCCATGAAGTGGGGCTTATAGAAGACTAGGTTCCATTTGTTGATAAGCTTCAGCAGCTCAACTCTCTTCATGAACTTCCTGACCAGGGGAGTATGTAAAACATGCTGCCACCCTTCCTCTAGTAAATTATTCAGCTTTTGGGGGTGCTTATACCTCATGCGTATTCTTGCATCTTCTTATCTATCTACCTAGACTGAGTGCATGGTAAAGCAGACTCTCAGGAGAAGCATGCTCCTGCCCTGGGTGTGCCCATGCTGAGGGAGGCATAGGGCAGGGATGGCAGGGTCAGGAGATATGGGAGCTGACTCTGCTAGGTACACTTGCTTTGTCCATGGTGTATTCCATTTTCCTTGCTTGCTCTCAATTAGTTTCTGGATGTTTGATCCTCTGTGATGTCTGATCTGAGCTCTTCTGTTTCAGGAGAACGAGAACCCAAACTACGCTGAGTGGAAAGCAGAGGGAACTGGAGCCCTCTCCATAACACTTGTGCTCATAGGTTCCAAGCTCCTGGCTCTTGGGTGTTTGGGGCTCCTGGAGGCAGGGCAGGATCTGCCCTCATTTGCTGTTGTCCTGCACTTGGATGCCAGGTTGAAAATCCACCTTCTCTGAAGGGCCTGGCACTCTCCGTGGCAGGAACAGTCTGAAAGGAAAGATGGAACTACATTGCCTACCTTACAGGGTGTGATTCAAGGGAAAGCAAAATGATTCATCACATTAGGCTGGGTTTTCTAGGCTTCATTTGAAGAGTGGTGATAGAGGGACAGACAAGCTAAGAGAAATGTATCTATGATGGAGACTAAAAACGAAGATTGGACATGCTTCTCCAGGGTCAGCCTAGTAAGTCTGCCTGACCTTCTCCCTCTTCACACTGTCAGAGCTATCCCACATCCTAGAGCCAGTGCCTGGGCCCAGTCTAGCCATCATCGTTCACACTACAACCAACCTTTAAGATTCCTCCTACATTGGACCCGCCTGCCATGACCCACAAGCCGTCTCACCACACATGCAAACTCTCCCACTCAGCCAGATCTACCCCTACACTCTAGAGTTCACATCTGGCACACCAGCCCACTTCTCTGTGTCCATTTGACTTGGTTCCACCTAAATCATTTCCAACTTCTAGACCAAACCTGCTTGAACATCTTCTCATATGTCACAGCCTGGACACAGAACTAACAAATGAAGTCCACATGCCCAGATCACCTAAAAATACAATCAAATTAATGTGAAAGATAAAGCCAGCATCTCCCCCAAAACCTGCCAGTCCTGTAGAAATATTTGCTAATGAGAATTACCTAGATGAACCCAGAACAGAGAATTTAGAAGAACAACCACACTGAAAAACTCAAGGACTTTAAAGAAGACATAAAGTCTCCATAAAATTAAGGATAAAGAACTTGAAAATAGATGCTGAGTTCTGCCCAAGAGAGCAAGAATAAAGCTAATGGAAATGACAAAAACAATCCACAACTTGAAAATGGAATTCAATAAAGAAAAGGAAACATTTAAGAAGACTCAAGATGAAATAAAGGTTTCAATTTAAAACCCCCAACAACCCAACTAGAAAACTCAAAGGAAAGCTTTTTAAATAGAATGAATCAAATAGAAGATAGACATAATGTCAAGACTTGAAGATAGGGTACATGAAATAAATAATCAGGCACTAAAAAAATTAAACATAGCAAAGGAAAATAAAAGGAACAGGAAAGTAAGCAAATGTAGGATACAATAGAAAGTCAAACCTTTGAATTATAGGTATAGATGAAGGAGAAGAATCCCAAGTCAATGGTATCAACTGGATCTTCAACATAATTGTAGAATAAAACTTCCCAAAATTAAGGAAAGTAATACTCACACAGATACAAGATGAGTACAAAAACCATATAGGAAAGACGAGAAAAGAACATCCCGACTGCATGTCATAGCACATTGAAAGCACATTGTAAGAGAAAAATACATCACATAGAAAGGAAAACTCAGAGTGACAGCTGCTTCCTCAGTGGAAACTTTGGAATCCAGAAGAACCTGGAGCAGCACATCTCAAGTCCTAAAAGGTCATAACGGCCAATATAGATGAAAAGCTCTACAATATAAACAGCCTAAAACAAATCTGCCAAACCAAACATAGAGAAAATATAGAAATCAATTCTTTAGACTGAAGAGAGGAACAAATAGGGACAAGAGATTACAGAAATAAATAAGAGCCATAAAAGACAAAAAGCCACTTAAAAACACCAAAAAACCAATAACACACAATTTCAATAATAACATCAAATATTAATGGCTTGGCAACAGGCTAGGGGAGGGCTCAAGGCCATGGCCTGGAGCTTGACATTTTCTTTGGAAAGCTGTGTTCAGATGATGTAGTATGTACCCTGCAAAAGAAGAATTCATGTTGTTCTGAGTTGTAACTATTATCTGATGAACTTTACCCACGTTTTCTGCGTCCTATTCTGAGGTATATATACGGGGCTGTGCTACTGATAATTTTGCTGGCTTGAGTCAGCCCTTGCAGTCCTCCTTACCCCATTTTGTGACTGTTTATTTTCTCATTTTCGATCCCCCTTCAGCATGAACACAGAAAGTAGTGCTGATCAGGCTCAAGAAATTCTATCAGAAAACTTCTAGAAACACTAACGAAATTCAGCAATGTCATAGGATACGTCAACTTGCACAAATCCACAGCTTTTGAATACACATACAGAGAAAAGATCATGAACACACTCCCAATAAAAAATATAGCTTCAGGCACTTAATAGTTCACAAATATACCAAAAAATATATTGGGAAAAAAGATGTCCACATTTAGGAGAATAAAACTGGACCAGTATCTATCACCTTATATAAAAATTAACTCCAAATAGATCAAATATCTAAATGTGAAAACCAAAATAATGAAACAACAGAAGGAAAAAAAATAGGCAATGTAGGAATGGATTTTCTGAATAGGACTGAACAGGACTCAGTTTTCCCAAGAATTAAGGCCAACAATTAGCATCCAAATGGTAGCCCTCCTTTGCCTTTTTTAGGCTTTTCCATTGCTAAGAAGGTCCACTCTTAGAATTACAATTTTGTGGCATGGTTAATTGGCTTAAACCTTTCTTACCTGTCCTTGGCTAAGAGATGAGACACCTCTTTTTGTTGTTGAAAGGCCCAAACTGTCTTCCACTAAGGTTAGGCTTACCCAAGAAACTAAAGATTTGTAACAAAAGGTTTTGGCCATTCTAGCCACCTCCAGTCTGCAATGCCATGATGCCCCAAGGCCCTTATTGGCAATGGTTCTCTGGACACCCAGGAGATTTGGGGGAGCATTATGAAAACCTTGGCCCTTTCTATGGATACACCAAGCACGTTCTGATATGTACAAGCTACTTCCAACTCGACCTAAAGGCACAAATGCTGGAATGGATAAGCTTATTTCCCATTTTCTTTAAAGAATACCCAGTTCCTCTGGGCAGATTCTATCTTGTTCCAGGAAATGGTTGCAGGATCCACAGGAACTATTGACAACTATTTGCCAAAAAAACAAAATGTTAGCAGAACTCCCCACACTTCCATGTACACTACACATCTGGGGCCAATTCTTTTTTAGTGGATGAAGGCTAGTCCACGGCAGGACATGCATCTCTTGTTGGAACCCATATTGGTGTAATGTCACTCTGAGGAAAAACACAAACATACCCTCACCCATATGTCAGCAGGGGGATGTTGGCTGCCACTGGAGGAAGATAGGGTCTTTAGATCTTACTAGGGCTAGAAGTATGACTCAGGGTAGGAATGACCAACTTCTATGCTGTACTGAGCTCTGCCTCATCAAAGTTGAGTCCTGCCTACGCCTCTCAACAGTTTAGTGACTTTCTGGGATCCTAGAAGATCTCTTATACCACTGGAAACCCCTATAATCCTCACAGTCAAGCCATCATGGAACCAATAGAGCTCTTATAGAACTGTTGGCCAAGACCATCTCACCAGAGAAAAAAAGGACTCCCCCTCATTCTGTCCTAACTAGAACTTTCCCAACACCATTGCCCCTTTTATTCCCTCAAAATAAGAGGCTCTATGGGCTCTGGTTCCCTTGCCTCCCATTTGGTTGCCAGTGGCAATTAACTCCCCTGTTTTCCGTGTGTGTGTGTGTGTGTGTGTGTGTGTGTGTGTGTGTGTGTGTGTGTGTGTATGTGTATGTGTGTCTGTGTGTGTGTTTTGTTTTTGTTTTTGTTTCTTAACCACCAACTCTTTCCCAGACCTGACTTTCTAGACCTGACACTACCAGAAAATTTAGAGACTGGCTGGTCTTTGTTTTATTCCTCTTTATTCTTCATCTTGTTCAATGCCTCCATTTCAGATTCCACCCCTAATTGCTCAGAAATAACATGATGCCTCCTTGCAGCATGCTGGAGTACATGTAAGGCTGGCACTACTGATGAGGGAGCCAGCTGCCCCCTGGATCCTGGCCATCAATGCCACTCAGACCCAGT
Organism: Phyllotis vaccarum; assembly: GCA_033318265.1. NCBI lineage: Eukaryota > Metazoa > Chordata > Mammalia > Rodentia > Cricetidae > Phyllotis > Phyllotis vaccarum. The sequence continues at coordinate 54,251,386 of JARWLC010000011.1, read as the reverse complement.
TACACTCATTGAGCTGAGTCAAATTTGACTTTAGTATTATAGCAGCCACTATTCCTGCCATCCTGCCTGGAGCTTGTGGGACAGTTACTGCTGTTTTTCAGTGACCCAGACCCCACCACAGCCAATGTGGTTGCTAGGTCTGTGGAAGCTCTATAGGCTCAAGAGGTTTTAAATCAACATTTTTATTAGGCCATTTATATCTTACAATAACAAACTGACCTTTTGACTAAAGAAATAGAATTGGTAAATTGGCCTGCAATCCATGTTTTCAGGCAATTTGCCTCACCCCCTCTAAAGTGTCTAATGTGTCACTAGAATAACATTGGTTGTGCCAATATATAAAAGGCACTTTGTCTGAATTTTTTCTTAATTTCTCCATTCTACTCCAGGAAGAAATATCCTGTCTCAATATGACCAGGGTCCTGGTGATGTCATTAAAGGCAAACTTTTTAACTAAGGTCTAGGACAACTTTAAAAGGCTGTTTGATCCCTCCTGGGTGCTCACATATGCTTTGATTGGTGGGGTGAAACTGTTAATCCTTATTCTCTTTTAAATATCTCCTGCAGCACATCAAACAGCAGCAGGCAGTGACTAAGCTGACTCTTCAGGATTTAGTGGTTCTTAGACATCCTGCTCATAGCCCTCCACAGGAGGTTATGCATGCCCAGTTCTCTGAAATTTAAAAGGCTACTGTCTAGTCCTCTTTACCCATGTGGCTCTTCATGAATGGATGTTCTTTGAGGGCTGACAGTCAATGATGAGTAAGAGCTTACTAGGCAAACTAATCTAAGATAGGCACAGTCCAGCTTCTGAGCCCTCCTGAGATCAGTACAAAGAACTATGACTCCTACTGTGTACTCATGTAATAAATAAAAATTTTGTAGAAAAAAATATGTTAGAAGATAAGGCCTGTGAGGCCAAGAGACCAGATAAGATGGCTATGACTGGCTCAAACCAGCTAACAAGGCATGCATATAACATACTTCCTTACAAGCCAATCTAGAGTCTGCCTGAGGGCCTAGTAACAGGAGCTGCCAAAGCTTTGATAGTGCCCAGCCAATGAGGGGTGATCACACAATATCACCAGATTGAGATGCAGCCTGGGTGCTGGGAGGAGGGTATATAAGGCTCTCCCCATTGCTGAATAAATGAGTCCGCTGTTTGCTTTTCACCTGAATTTTGATGTTTGTGTCATTAAATCCATGCCTTCTCATCCCTTACCCAGGGGGAACTACTGGGACTTTGCAACATCTAGCAATTATGGAAATGCAATTGAAAGCTTTGATATTTCATCTAACTACAGTCAGAAGAGCAAAGGTCAATAAAAACAACCAATAACTAATGCCAGAGGGAGCATAAGAAAAAGGGGGTCCTCATCCACTGTTGGTGGATTTCAAACTGTTCCACCCTCTTTGGATATCAATATGGAAAATTTTCACAAAGCTAAAAATCAACCATATGATTCAGCTAGTTCATTTCTTGGTATATTCCCAAATGACTCAACACCATATTCTACAAATATTTGTTCAGTCATGTTCACTGTTGCTCTACTCACAAGAGATAGAAAATGGAAAGAAATTAAAATATCTTTCAACTGGTTAATGAATAATGAAAAGTATTATACACTATGAAACACTATCTACCTATAAAGAAAAAGTGAATTTACAAAAATTTCAGGTAGATGAATGGAATTTGAAAAGATTTAGTGAAATAACCCATACTCAGAAAGACAAAATCAAATGTCATCTGAGGTTTCTGGCTCCAAAATTTCAGATGTAAGTATATACACTGAAGCAACTAAAGAAACCAGGAAAGTAACAAAGGACAACGGAGGGTATGGAGAAGGGTATGAGACAGGAGAATAGCAGAGCACACGAGAGCTGCTGGAGAAATGGGAAAGGGAGCTCCAATTAGGGAGAGAGGGAGATAAATACAGAAGGAGGAGGATAACCTAACAGTAAAGATGTCTGAAAAAAAATAAATGTTATGATTATTTACCTAAAATATGTATACATAAGATGGTGTACAAACATGCATGCTTTGAATGAAATCTCATCTGAGCAGGCAGCACTCCCTCCGTGAGCCAAAGACTATCAAGAGAAACCTCAAGAGGAGACATGAGAAGCTCTCCTTTGAGCTGTTGATCAAAATTGTTCAAGAGACTTCTAAAAATCTATAGATTGCTATTGCTCTTGATTGCCTCTGGCAGGTGTAAGGTAAGTAACTATTGCTGAAGGTAGTGCATTTCAGACATAGAGCCCAGAAGTCCCTAAACTGAACTAACCTGAAAGCCTCATCTCTAAGGTGTAGCTTCCATGATACCAGAAGATTCCATGCAAGCTTCCCAAAATAGGGAAGAAACCAACAATCCTACCCAACTACAAAGCTTATGAATCACTCCAACAACCAGCACAACACCATAACTTTCAGGATGCAGTAATGGCATGCACACCTTAGTAGTGACCTACAACTAACTCAATAAGACAACAATAATGGCTGATCCTATAAACCAAGCCAAATACCCAGGGCTAGTGAAGTCATAAATCTAGTAGGACCTGCAACCACTACTTACTAGACTTGCACAATCCCTAACTATACTCTAAATATTTATCCTTATAACACAGATTAGTTCTCTTTTTTCATCAAGGAAACTTCCCTTTGTAACAGAAACCATTACAGAAAACCAAAATTGATCAAACTTGTTTGCTCCCTATATTCTCAGTCATAGTGAAAGGCTGCTGAGGTTGCAGCACCATCTGGCACCATTACAGAGTGGTTTGGGTCATGGACCACTGTCATAATAAATCATCTTTCCTGAGGTGAGAATGGCTTGGTGATCCAGTTTCCCAGAAATATCCACATTTCTGGAGGCCACAGTGAGATTTTACTACCACACTCCTCTCGGGTAAAAACCTCGTTTCTTGGAGCTCCATCGTGGAGGCCTCAGGTATTCAAGGCTTCATAGAGCCTGCAACCCACTGATTGACTCCAGTAGTTGGGGTGATAAGAGCTGGAAGTGGCCATAAGACCAGGTAAGATGACCTGGGGCAGAAAGACAGGAGCCAGGGCAGACTGATTCCCCATAGGAGGTATTCATGGCCCTTGAAAAATTCCCAAGTTATAAGCCTTCCTTTCATCTTGTCCAAGGTAACTGGAATCTGGGTTTCTAACTAGAATGAAATAACTAGGAAATAACTGCTTAAAGTCTGAATAAATGAACATGAATACAAGAATAAAGATGATGACTTCCAGGCCCTAAGGCTAAGGAGTCTGAATACCAACCTGTGATTCTGATGAGGTTGCTTAATCTGAACAAGCACTCAGTTCAAGTAGTAAGAGATGACTGAGTATGGGCCTGCACTTTATACGTGTGGCTCTAAGACCTCTTAAGTTGCCAAGAGTCAGTTGTCCAAGTGGCATCTGTGATGATATAGTCAGCCTAGAATATCAGAGAACAGATCCACCCACAGTCAAGCATTGAGGATAAGAGAGTGGTAACTCACACCTTTATTTCTAGCACAAGAATGACAGTTGGTAGCTCACACCTTAATCCTAACTCTCGGATTATGATGCAGAGTTGAACCCAAAGGGGAAACAACTGGGCAAAGAAAATATTTAAGGCAGGCGTAGGACATTCAGGATTCCAGAGAAGCAATGAGCAAGGCTGAAGATTCATGAAGATAGCTTTTATTCTAAAAGTTGACTGGGTGAGAATTAATTGTGGTCTGTTTCCTCTCTCTGATAGTCCAGTTACCCCCTCCCCACAAAAGAAGGCAGACAGAAAGTGTGGGCAGGACTACTAGTCTAAGAAAACTCTGGGAAGGGAGGGAGAGAGAGAGGGAGAGAGAGAGAGAGAGAGAGAGAGAGAGAGAGAGAGAGAGAGAGAGAGAGAGAGAGAGAGAGAGAGAGAGAGAGAGAGAGAAGCAGACACAGAGGAAACAAGGCCAAAATGCTACTCTGAGAAGCATCAAACCAAGGGAGAGTTCTCTGGGCTCCTGATTCTCACTGTGCGTATTTACACTCAAGCCGTATATAAAATTCAATCATGGTTTCCTCTAAGTTGATGAGTCTGATGATGATTCAAATGATGTTGGCAAACTTCAGAAAAGGGTTCTGATGATTCTGAATGCCTGAATTTTCAACAGTAGCCAATCCCCTTCATGGATCCCTAAAGGGAAACACTCTGGGCTTGTTGCTATGGGAACTAGAAGAAGATAAGAGTTTCAACCTAATAAAAAGATAATTGGCCCAGGCATTTGCCCTGGTAATATACCCATTTGTGCTCTACGTATATGAAAATGAATATATGTATGAAAATGAAGGATTTGGAGTAGGCCAGATGACTCATGTTTTCAGGCCTTGGCAACAATTTTTATATTAATTCAGGAGGCAGATAAACTCATACTGGAACAGGTACCTTCCTTGCCCCACACAAGCTGATGGATGATAGGGGAGAGAGTGGCTTGCTATTAGGACAAGTTGGAAGAGAATCCCCAAATACAAGTTGAGGCAGTCAGGACTCTAAACCCTGTCACTTAATTACTTGAAGAGAAAGTAGAACCTCTCCAGTCTTTGAGAAAATGGTGGGTGAAATCTTCTCATTGGAGCAAGACTGACAGATGCCTCTCTCCCAAACCCTGATATAGAACTCGTCATTGATAAGAGCTACAGTTTGCAAACTGACTGGATATGCCATAGCCATGGTCTAGGAGGTCCTAAAAGTAAATTTATGGTCAGCACAAAGAGAAGAACTGGATGTCTTAATCTAAGCTTCCTCAGAGTAGAAAGGAAGTGGGCCAATATTTACACAGACTCACAATATGCTCTTGGAACTCTGCACACAAATAAAGAGGGATATTGACTTCTGGGAGAAAGACTATCAAAAACAGAGCAAACTCTCCAACTACTAGACACTATCTAGGTTTAGAAAGCTATTCACTGCCAAGCCCATTCTCACAATAGAGACAAAATCATGCAGGGGAAGCAGTTGGTCACAAATCATTCAGATAGGTGACTCTACAAGAAGGAAGTCATTCCAAAATAAACTCTTGAGGTCTTCCCTACATGTTTTACTCTTTCCATTGTCCCTGAGAGCCCTCAATGTGGATGAAGGAAAAAAAAAGAGGAAATCCTGATATCAAGAACAAACATATCTGAGCAGGAGGAGGGATGACTAATCATTCCAGATGGAAAAGGAGTAGTTTTCCTAGAGGGAATGAAGCTCAGGCTGATCACACAAGTCTACGAGATTACATAGATAGGTAAAGTGGTCCTACAGAGACTTAGACAGAAATATCTAGAAATCCTCGAGCTATCAGCCCAGTAGACAAGCTGGGCCTGTGTCCAGTATGTTCAACATAACCAAAGCAGAGCCTGAAGGTTCTGCTACTGCCCCAGAAATATGGACCATCTCTCCCTCCCTCTCTGCCTTATCCTTCTTCATGTCCTTCCCTTTACCCCCTGCCACATCTATCTTTCTCTCACTCACCAAATCACCATAGTGCGTATTGTCTGTGTCTGTGCTGGGTATATTTTAGACACTCACGATTAGTACAAGGGGACAGTTTCCATTGGGTGACCCCTACATTCAGTAATGAACGTCACAGTGTAAGAAGTGCTGTCCCAGACAATGGCAGCTCTGCCTTATTTTTTTCAAATTTGCCAAGACGTTTGATAGGAATGTGCCTGTTTGTGTCAGATTTCTTCACCTTGCATAAAATTTTAAGGTTATTTCACCCCCTGGAACCTATCACATTTTTTTTCTGTTTACTTTATGATTATTATATAACAACATTGTGGCTGGATATTTACCAGTTGGTAGGTATTTGAGTTTGTGATTGTCATCCACAATTCCTGTGATTATACATGATGCTTGAGGGTTCACTTTCTCTTTATCAATAATGGAATTGGGACTGCTACAAACTAGGCATTTTCACCATATAGAATCTGTGTGAGAGAGAGAGAAAGAGAGAGAGAGAAAGAAAGAGCCTATCTGCTTGGTTTTGGTTCTCTTCTTGATAAGGAAATGTGAATGATGAACCAGAACTTTGGTGGTTCCGACTCCAGTGCTATTTTCTTTAACTCTCTCCTATAAACTTTTTGATATGTAAAGTGCCAGCTGTGAGTCAGGGCATCTGCTTTTGGTATGGGAACCAGGCCTAACTACCTATCTTATCCAACAACTCTTAAGAAATATACTCTCAGTAAACCTATTGTTTGATTAGATTTAACATTAGTACATCTAATTTAACCTATTGTTAAATTAGATGTACTAATTTCTCTTTCCAATAGTTTCTAATAAGCCTGGTTGATATATACTACCTATTCTTGAGGATTACTGTACTTAAGTTCAACTTTGTCTAACTTAAGATTTCCTAAGCAATTTTAGGATATCTTTACAATCAGTTATTTCCAGTTTCTTTTAAATTACTGTCACCCCCCATTTCTCAAAAATATAGTATAGACTTCACATCCTCTAGTTGTACAAAAAAATCAATTTCTGAAGCTTATAAATTGCTATAAATAAAATACTATAAATAAAAAACTTTATTGGAGAGCAAGAAGGCTCCATCCCCAGTGCTACCAGATGGTGTAGCAACCCAGCATCTTTTGAAAACTTGGGCTTCTGTTGAGGGTCTTAGAAGAACATTGTGATAAAACTCTCTTCCTCTGAAGCCCATAGATGTTTATCACATATCCTATGGTCATTGGGAAGCAGAGCATTTTTTCCCAGCAATGCAGTCAGTGAAGGGTTACCATCCTATAAGCCTATCTGTATATGTTCCAAGATAAGAGTTGACCCTGAATGAAAGTATTATGAGGTTTGTAAATGCCAAAATTATTACAAAAAATTGTCAAGAGCTATGACATAAAAACAACATATGACAATTAATATTCAAGGTGTCAGCCCACCAGGAGAAAAACTCTCTGATGGAAAACCAAAGGCAAGGGCTGAGGCTCCAGACTTCAGAATATTGTTTGCTTCTGTCTATAATTTCACATGTGCTATTGCAAATTTTCCCTACTGGCTATGGGAAATCCCCCACTGCCTGTATTGCAGTGTGTTTATCTCATGAATACATCCCATCTACTGGGCATTTATATCTGTGTATTTCTCCTTAAGCTGTACAATTTTGGTGAACAGAGCTTCATAACTAGACCTATTGTTCCATGAGGACTGAGACACTTAGGGCCTCTTTTATATCATTGCTCGGGCTGACGTAGGAAAATTGTTGAATTTCTATAGCTGCCAGGATGTCTTTATACTATTAGCAGATTTGAAGCTTCAAAGTAACTTTAAATTAGACCAGTTGCCTTGCTAATATATTTTTTTAAGATGAACGATTCCCAAAAAAAGCAGTCCAGTTCACAAGAACATAATAGCCAGCTGTCTGTGCAAAGATGAGATTTTCCTGGCCTAACCTAAGGTTTGACCTCTTGTGCTGTCACACTAACTTTCTGTTTGCTAAGAAGATACTTATTCACTAACCCCCTCCAGAGCCCATTGCCTGGCTGGGACTGCATTTCTAGCAACCTGGTGAGACCGCATTCCTCATTCCTGATGTAGCAACCTGGGTGGGGCCACCCAGGAAAGCCCTACCATGAGAACTGTTAATTGAAGCAGGCAAGAACTTTCTGAAGCTTGCACAATGTGCCCATCATAACCATTGCTCCAGGAAATGAATGTCTTCAGGTGGTCCTATTGTTTCACAGGAAGTAGCTTGCCTGCCTGTCTGCCTGCCTGCATTCCTAAACTCCATCCTAAACTGACCTTTGGCCCCGCCCTGTTATTGCGCCGAGCCCGCCCATACCCCCCCCCCCCCAATCCAGAGTGCAGTATAAGAAATCTACCCCGAAAATATTCAGGACTCTAGGCTTCTACAGTGCCTGGAGCCCACACATGTGTGTACCAGTATTCATATTCATTAAACTCTCTTTTTCTTTAAAGTTAACAGTGGTCATTAGCCGTGGTCTTGGGGTGTCTTGGGGTGCTCTAGGGGCACCCGCCTATTACATCTGATTTGTTGAACCAAGGTTAAAGGTGCAAAGTAACCTACTTGATCTACCAGCCTCTTGTGCTAGGTCTGGTTGAATTACAATGATTAACTCCCTGCACAAATTTCTAATCTTAGTTTTATAATCTGGACATGTAACCTGAAAACTCTAAGATCAGCCAACTAATTGTTTTTTATGTTGGGCCTTGAAATTGTGCAGGTGACAGCGAAGCAATTAACTGAGTTCCTGATGTGCAAGCCACAAGCTGCTCCCACTGGCTTTAAGTATCCCTGAACATCTGAGCCTAAAAAGCCCTTTCTCACTTAAATTTATTCTTGTTAGAGAGTTGATCATAGCCATGAGAAAAGTTAGTATAGTGGTTTAGGAGCAGAAGATGAGGGGGAATACCACCACCATTGGGTTTGCAAAAAGCTTGATTGGTCCTGAAAGACCCCCGGGGGTTAGGGACCCCCGAAATGGACCTTTCCTCGGAAGGAGACCCCATGACCCAAGGAGGACCGAGCCACAGATCAGCTGCAAACAGCACGAGGTTTTATTGAATAACGCAGGACCTGCGGGCTACCAAGCCACTTGGGATGGCTGGCGCGCCCAGCCCTTTGTTCGGGGCCTTTTTATAGGGTTTAGGAAAAAAAACGTGCGTACAGAGGCAAAGGCGAAGTTACAAAGTTTCTATTGGCTGGTTTGAATGAAATCGCCCGTTGAGGGGTGAGGGGTGAGGGCCCCCAGGTTGCCATCCGGCCTGACCAAGCAACCTGGTTATCACCCGCCCCCAGGCCTGCTGTTTGTTCTTTTGTTCTTTATCTTCTTTTTGGAATTCTTTCCCTGATCAGGCTGGGCCTGATCACATAGCTAAGTAACTGCTTCTCCTCCCTTCCCCCTCTGCCCAGCTGAATCCTTGGTTGGGGGCTGTTTCTTGACTACGGCTCTTAACTGCAGTTTTTCTTTTATCAGTGAAGCTAATCTTTACTGTCCTGTTAATATGTCTTAGGCGAGTTGCTTACTGTCCTTACAACGTGCTGTTGCTAACTCTACTTCTTGGGGAGGGGGCCTTACAGTCCAATTCATGTGACATCACAAGGAGTTATTAGGAGATATGCTAGACACCAACTCATACAATGTGCTGCCTGGGGCTAGATTTGTCTTATACTGCAGAGAGGCTGTTGTCTGACTGGTTGAGGGTTTGGTTGACTGGTTTGTGAGCAGTTGGACTAAGCTGCTTCTGAAAGATTTGGACTTTCTGAGCCTGCTGGCCCTCAACATTGGGGTTTTGGTGATTGGTCTTTTATTACATTGTTTTAATATTGGTTTAGGTTATACCTGTATTTTCTCCCTTCATTTTCACTCTTTTTCCATTTAAAATTTATTTCATTGTAATTTTTTATTTTCTTTCTCTTTTGTATTTTAAAACCTTTATGTCAGGTCCAAAGAAAACTTCACTCCCCCAAATTCTGGCAGTTAGACAAAAGGCAGCATTCCTCAGGAACTTGTGAAGCCAGTTTCCCTTCTGAAAAAGAAGCTATTTCTTTATCACCGGAAGAAGTAACAAATAGCTATCTGTGGTGTCTATTAGCATCTCAAAGCATATGCTGGCCTCACGGCTCCCTCTGTACCATGAATACTATTGTACATTTTGGAGTCCATTGCTGGTATCCTACCTGCTCTTCTCACCCCAATCTTTGCCTTAAACTTCTCCAGCTCATAGGCTTCCCTTTCCCCCTCTTGGTTTGCTTTGTCCACATTCTCTTTGTCTTAATTTCTTACTCTACCCTACCCCCCCCACCTCTCCTCTCATGGCCTTGTCCAGTCTTCTTGCTATGTTTAATCTATTACTTTCACAATCTGCTTTGAACTCTTCCAGATGCATTCACTGTACTCTTCCCTGTTATCAATAATAATAATAATAATAATAATAATAATAATAATAATAAAATCCCCTTAGCCACACCTTAGAGTGGTCATGTCCCCAGTTTATATAGTTTTTATTCATATTAACATATACATATTCAGGAAGTCATCAGACCTGACTTTAGACTGTGACCACACCTCCTGCTCTATGTCACTCCCCCCATTCATATCTGTGTTACTGATACTTCTCCTTTTACTAAACTGGAGCCCAGTCCCTGCTTATGACCCATAGAAAACAGAACAGAAATATTACATGTCGATGAAATTGGCCTGTTTCATGTTAAACTATTTCTAGATCTATTTACTTTGCTGAAATGGCAACAGTCTATCCTTCATTGTAGCTGAGCAGGGGACTCCTCCCCCACAAGTCTATTTATATGCTATGCTGCCAGTAAATTCTTCCTGGGAGAAGCCATTTTGATGGTAAAGTGGGGTTTTAGTGTGTTGTTGAATTGAATGTGAAGTATCAAGTGCTCTTATTAATGATATTCACATCTTAGTTCATCAAGAAAATTGGCTTATACTTTTCATCCTTATTTGATTTGGGGAGAAGGGTAATACTGACTTTGTGATAGGTTTGGAGGTATTCTTCTCTTTTATGGAATATTTTCAGGGCAATTGGTAATCAATTTTCTCTATTGACCTGTTTAAAGGTTTTTGTTTCAAATTATTTCAATATACATATAAATTAAGCAGTTTCATGTTTTCTAACTTAACAGATTATAAAATCTTAAAATATTAATGACTCTCTGAAATATATTTAAATCCATTAAAACATCACCTTTTGTCTCTAATTTGTGTTTTATCTCTCCTGGTTAACTTGTAAGGGTTTGCCAACATTGTTAATCCTTGCAAATAACCACCTTTTTGTTTTTCAATCTCTGTATTGTCCTTTGAGTGTCCATTTCATTGATTCCATCTCTACTCTTTATTATGCTTTTTCATTTACTGTTTGGGGGTTTGGATTGTTCTATTTTTCTATGTCCTTAATGTGCATCATTAGGTTGTTTGGGGTATCTCAGATTTTCTGATATAGAGTTCATAATTATAAACTTCTAGCCTGCTTTATATTTCTTCCTAGTATCTTGTGGCCCTACCATTAACCACAATCAAGTGTGAAAGATGGAGACAATCCTCATGACCAGCTCCATAAAGAAGGCATCCTTCAAAATAATTACAAAATCTACTGTCCCTGGGCTATGGTGCACTCTGGGAGGTGATGCTGGTATGTTACATTTTTATACATCCATGTCCTAGAGAAAAGCAACAATGGCTTGTGTGGCATCACCTCTGAGGTAGACAAGATCATAAATTCTTAGAACACAGGAACATTATAAAAAAAATTTATATAGCCAATATACCATTAACCATTTATATAGTAATGGAATAAATATGTGGTGGGAGAAGACCCAAAGAGGTGCCTCAAGAAGCTGCGGTGTATAAAGAAGGAGGAGGTGGGACTGATTTTCCAGAAGTTCACTTCCTATAGTAAAGACACATGACCATCAAGATATAAAACTAGAAAACATTCTAGTGGATGTAGCAGGAAATTCAAAGGTTTTTGACTTTGCAATGGCTACAAAATTCAGAGATGAGCAAATTTTGGGGAGGGTCTGTGAGTCCCTGTTCTGTTTAGCTTTAGAAAACTTGGAGAAGAATCCATACAGTGGCTATATTGTTAACATGTGGGGCCTAGGCTCTATATCATGCTCACAGGATAGTTTCCATACTTAAAAACAACCCTATCATGAATGCACCAGCTTATCACTACCATAATGTATCATCTTCCCCATGACTTGTACAAAACCAGCCAAACTATCAGTGCACGAATGTTAATGGTGTCCCCCTCCCCCATCCTGTGTACAGGATGACAATAGGTCACCTTGTGGAACACTGGTATGTTTCTAAAGAAATAATTCTCATGGCCATGGAGACCATGTAAATGATTATATGCAGCCTTCATGAAATTGGATCATACGTAAAGCACAGGTTACTAAATAACATTCAATTTATTAAAACAACATTCAATATATTGAAGCACTAATTGAGTTGGGACAGCAGTTTGCCAAATGTAAAGCCCTGTTTAAATACCAGCCCTGAAGGTTCCCTTTCCCTACCCCTCTCCTTGAAAAGGAGGATGAGTGAAACTGCCTTTCCCACCTTTGTATCACCTGGGAAGAATCACCTTGAGGAGGAGGCTGAGGAAGGAAGGAAGGCTGCAGAAGACACAGTATGACTAACACCCAGTGCTGCCTTGAGAAGATGCCCTGCCCAGGTACCACAGACACGGGAGGTGATGTGTGACTGTTGACATCAATAGCAGTATTCTGAGGAACACATGACTTTTGGTGATACCCTAATTTGATAGTCTGTCCCTGTCCCCCATGGAGTCAGTCCAGGGTGTAACAACCACAGGGTTAAATGAAAGCAGGGACTTGTCCCCCATAGAACCAATAACTGGGTCAGACACACCCAATGACTAGCCCCAGATGTTCCATAGACTCTGATTACAAGGAACTCAGGCCTGGAAGGGGATGAGGAAGGGGAATTACTTGGGTGCTGAGAATATTTTGTTGCTGTGTGCCCATCCCAAGATCAGCCATAAATCTTTGCAGTTAAGAGCTACAAGGAATGAGAGAAGAGTCTCACAGGAAATCCAGTAGTCTAGGCCACCAAGAAGCACTTCTACATAGTTTTTTAACTCTAATTTTTAGAATTTCCTTTGCAATTGCCAAATTGTACACATTAAGTAGGAAACTTAAGACATAGATCCCCTTAGAAGAAATAATGTCATAGGAACACACACACACACACCTAATGTAGAACCATAGAAAGTAGAACCAGAAACAGACAGCAGACCATAGCAAGTAGAAGATGGGGATGGAGAGAAGAGAGTTTGGTACAATGGAACACAGGTTCATAAAGGATAATGAGGTGGAGAGCTAGGTCCAAGGCGGTAGCTCAGTGCTCAGTCCTTCCTATGTCAAGGTCACTAACAGAATTCCTTTCTGTGTCTTTCTGTTTTGAAACAGAAAAGAAGACAATACCTAGATAGGCCTGGTGTAGACAGACAGCCATAGGAGGGAGCCAAGCTAGGACTCCAGGGTGGTGGGGGCCCACATACCAGGGCAAGGCACCTACAGCCATCCTCCAGCTCTCTGATCCTTCAACTCCCTCAGCCTAGCACTGCTTGCTGCACAGATAGGTGGTCTCATGTGACATCTACCCAAAGAAGGTCTGTCTACCTCCCCAGCCCCTGCAGTGCCCATGGCATAAGGCACTCCCAGGGTCTAGAATACCTGCCATGAGAACTGGACTGACCGACACACAAGTCTCAAGCTTCTCACTAGTTTGGTTCCTTCATCCCTCCAACCTCCTTTCTTAATGTTGGTCAGAAGTAAATTGTGTATGTGGAATCAGGGGCAAGGGGGGCCTATGGAGGAAGAGAGGGAAGGAGAGGAAAGGAGGTCAGAGCAGTAGAGTCTGTCCTGAGGAAATTACAATCTCAGAGGTAAAGAAAAAAGAGTGTATTGGGGAGGGGGCAGGGGACACTGGACAAGCAGGAGCAAACTTCCCCCGGAAAGCAGAGTTGGAGGAGGCATGTGAGGGCCAGCAATAGGGGAGGAGGGCCTGATCCTGGTGTGCCCTAATATGTCAATGCTCAGCAACAGGGTGCTGCCTTGGGAATATGTTCCTGTTCTGGGGTGCTGAAGAAGGGTGTGCGGAGAGGTGGAAAGCCATTTTCATTGTAGCCTGCTCCTCTTCATACTTGACCATGTTTGGGGCTGATGTGCCATCATCTGTGTCTTTGTCTTCACAGCCCCTTCCTCCGTGCTTTCCATGATGCTATCTGTCCCCACCTCATTATTCTAAACATGTATAATTGTCCTGTCCTACTGAGGGATTCCTTTCCTTTAATTTGACTGACATTATCAGAATTTTCTGCTACACTGAGGCAAAGTGAGTAGACCTTGCCAAGCATGGGAACCAGCGTTCCCTTCATAATCAACAGTCAGGAGAGAGCTGCTGGTGTTGGCCAGTGCTGCTGTATGGATCCCTGCTGAGTAAGGTGTCTGTGGTGTTCTAGGCTCCTTCCTGGTAGGGAATAGCTCCCTAAATCAGCAGGGATCACACAGCTGACAGGGAATCTAGAAGCTTAATCTATGTGGATCATGCACCTCAAGCTAGATTGGAGCCCATTAACTGTCTGCTTGTAGTAGATGATGAGTCTCTGAAGCCTGGTTTTGATGTGACATTGGCCCTAGTGAAGACATAGGAAACATGGAGTAGCTTATGTTGGCCTGCCCAACCCAGAGAACAAAGAGTGGTCGACTTGCTTTGCTGAAGATCAATGGGAAACCTGAGGGACTGAAGAGGTGGGGCTAGAGAGAGGAACTAAATGGTGCTTGGTTGTAGATTTTCACTCTGACTTTCTCTGTCCCTGGGTCTTTATGAAGCAGTGGCTCACACTGGAATGGCCAAGTTACTGTCCCAACTGTATTGCATGGAGGATGAGCTGTTGCCAGCCAGCCACTTTGTGGCAGCACATTCCAGACCCCTGACCATCTGGTAAGACCCATGTAGCCCCCACATTGTTTCAAAGCAGGAATAGAGACAAGAAACAGCTTCATTGTAGGTTGGGAAGGTTTGGATGTGTGCTGTCCACTGGGGCAGACCTGTGATTAAGTGGCAGATTAATGAAGACAGGCTTGGGAAGGGGGATGGGTTCTGTTGCCTTCGTGGGAATAAGTGGGAATTGAGTACCAGGTGTTGGTCTCACAGTCAGAGTTACTCTCTGGAATACAAAGAGGTACTTTGGAGGAGGAGGTCAGCTTGTTCTGTTAAGGCATTGCCATACTTTCCCTATAGATGAGGCATGTTAAGAACCATTTACTGCAATGATATAGAATTTGGGTTTGTGCCCATCTGGTCTCCTCATTCATTCACCTGAATTACAGAGATATTAATAGAGCTCTGAAAATATCTTTGGGATAGTTGATGTTTGCTTTGTGTTCATTTGAAGCTAAGAGGGGCTTTTGTCAAAGAATGATGCCTGGGCCATCAGGGCCACAAGTCATATTCGAATCACATATTCTCAGGGATGGGCCAGCAGTGTGACATATGGTTATTTTTATGGGGCTTTTGTTTCTTCTGCGAAGTTCATTCCCCCAATTTGCAATAACAGAGATGTCAATGTGGCACTAAATTTCCTGAGCATTTTCCACATAGGTCTTTGGTTTGCTACTTGAGAGCAAAGAATTAGGTGAGGAAGGGCTCCCAAGCCTTGACACTCACACACTGCTTCTCTGTACCTTGCTGTTGGGAGCCAGTATGGTCACCATCAGCCTCTGGGTATAAGACTCTTCCCATTTACCATGGTACTGCTGCTCTCACAAACTCCCTCTCAAGGTACAGGAAACACTATGGACCTTATCAGAGACATGAAGAAATGTGTTCTTAGGAAATAACAAGTCTGGTCAGTCACTATGTAATCTCTGAGTCAGGCATGTGGCCCTAGTCATGATGTGGCTCCAGGCTGGGTTGGGAGTTCACTTGTCAGTTCCAGAGATCCACCATGGCCTTCCTTCCTGGTCTTGGCTCGGGTGGCTCTATTTGATGTGGTCACTCTCTCAGCTGGACAGGTGTAAGGAGCTGGAGAGTGGGAGGCAGAGGAAGGCATGTTGATGGGAAGCTGCTGCTGGGCAAACAGCAGGACCAGCCAGGACAAGCCCAACCCTGGAGTCAGAGGCCCTGCTTGGTGTCCCTATCCAGGGAGGTGACAGAGGAAAGAGACAGGCTCATACCTGACACCAATGAAAATGAACTGCTTACTCTTCTCTGCAGAGGCTGTGGCCTCAGACCTGGGGAACATGGGATCTTGTGACAAAATACCCATTTGTCCAGAATGTTCTTCCTCTTTCATAGCTGCTTGGCTACATCTTGTAGACAGGGCCACCCGAATTTCTGAGCCCTATTGGCAGAGATGGAGCAGAGGGTCATGACATTCCTCTTATTGAGAAACTTCCCATATGTGGTTTCCTGGGGTTCTAGTAAGGCCCAGCCCTTCAGGGTCCTAAAGGACAGTGACTTGCTGTGGGTGGTGACAAACGTGTTTCTCTTCCGACACCAGTTCCCGATTAAAACTTCACCCTCTTAGCCCCAAATATGTTACATCTTGGAAGAATATTCCCTTGAGAAGGCATCACAGTGGGTGTATTATACACTATCTCCTTGGACATTGTATTTTCTCTAAAGAGAAACATTAACCATGTCTCTCGTCCTATACAGATGCTTCAGAAGAGCTCAGAGCAGAAATCTAGACTTGTCCTTTTATGACCTTCACAGGGTGATGTGAGAACCCCCTCTCCCCCTCTCGAGTTTCATTTTCTTCCTTGAAGATCTTTTCTAGTGGTGCTGTTTTTGTAGAGAACCTGAATTTGACTCTCAAAACCCATGTTTAACCAACTCGGGACTGCCTCACCAGGTCAGCCTGGACTAGACAGTGAGACTGTCTCAGAAAAAGAAAAAGAACACACAAGCACACCCCATGATTCTCCACAAATGATAAAAAACACAAAACTACCAAGTGGTTAGTCCATAGCCGACAGAAATTATGAACACTGTGGTAGTCAGTAAACCATCCAAAGCCACAGCCCTTTTGGCAACTCTCTCAAACAGGTGGGATATTCAATCTTAGTGACTTTTAGCCTATGACTCTTCCAGATAAATCATGCTAGTGTGAGACTTAGTTCATGGGTAGAGCCTGTTCTGTTTCCGAACTTCTTCAGTTGAGAAAGACTTTTAAGCCCTAAAATCTTCTCTCAACCTGGTCCTGAAGCTGAACATGGGATGGAAGGAACCAGTCTGAGTACTATGGAAGCAGAGAAATGGAGCAATAAAACTGTCCATCTCACATCACTAGCAAGGATGTAGTGCTGAGGTAATATGAGGTGATTCAGTCCCTGGCAGACTAGCTCATGGGAGCCATTAGGAACACATCCAAAATAGGCAGACCACTTCTCCTCAGGATCTTCAGGACACCCAAGTCCCACAGCCTGGAGGCCTTTGCTAAGCACAGGCACACAGTGTGGCCACATCCCTGCTCCTTTCAGCCTCTAATTCCATACTTCTGACCTTAACACAGTCGAGATACAATTTTCCCTCCCAGTTTTCCATGACAGGCATTGATAATAACCTAACATGAATGCACAGGCTCTCATGAGGCCTATGAACTCCATAGAGCCCATACTCTGCCAACAATCTGTCCTGTTTCTTGTACAGGGGATTGGGCACTCAGTGTCTATAAACCATCTGCTGTGGACCCAATTGGACTTGTGGAAGGTGTGATGTGATGAGAATGTAGCCGTCAAAAGCTGCCTTCTTGTAGTTTCATAGATAACCTTCTTGCCAAGCAAGTGTGAGGACCCGAGTCAGATTCCCAGAAACCACATAAAAGCCTGACTGGGTGGTGTGTGTCTCTAGTCCCACTTCTGCAGAAATGGGGACAGACAGAACCCTGGGACTCCCTGTGCAGATGACGTAGGTTAACTGACAAGCTCTAGCTTCAAGCTTATTCAAAGAATAAGGTAAAGAGTGATAGAGGAAGAAGCTTGATGCTGACCTCTCTCCTCACATAAGAGCAAGCAATGCATGTGCCCTTGAACACATCCATAAACAACTCGTGCACTTGTACTCAGACAGGCAGGGGGTGTGAAGAAGAAAAGGGAAGACCATTAGTTCACATTTCATCTGTCAGAAATAAAATTTCTTACACTGAGATATATTTTTCAACCTTCAATAGTAATGATTTTGTCCAAGATCATTCTAGTGAGAGTCTCTTGCAAAATTGGTTGATTTTGACTTGATTCATTAGATATTTTTGCTGCACTTGGCTTGGTTCTGGTAAGAAAAGCCCCTTACATGCTACATCTCCTCATCCAGAATGTGGGCATACCATCAAAATCTCCTCAAAAGACTAATCATTGACTTTGACCCTGTTTGGTATGGGTAGATGGATGATGGAAATGAGTGAATAAATGTTCAGAGAACTATGTTGTGTTCTTGGTTTAAAAGACAGGTAAGCTGAAGAACCAAAAGTTCCTCCATCTTAGAGTCAGTAACCATGTTATCGAACAGGTCAAGGAAAGTTCAGCCTAAATCCACCTCAGTTCTGAGAAGTTTGCAAAACCTGATATCCAAAAGAACATCTGGGCCAGGCCCTAGCCTAACTGCAGAATGTTCCAACCCTGGGACCAGTCAATAGAAATCCAGACCACCCTGACCCACTCTGATCAAAGGCAAAGTTAGCTATCAACCCAAACCTGTGTCCTCATTTTAACCCAGTTCACCATTTTTGCCTATAAAAGATACACGTATTTTCAACTCAGGAACTCCTCCTGGCCTCGCTGTGCCAAGTGCTTTGGATGAGTTCCTTGCCTGGCTTGCATTGTGCACTCAATAAACCTTGTGTTTGAATTTCGGATTCCTTGCACTCCAGTGATCTCTCTGGGGGTCATTCTCTGGGCAGAACAAAACCAGTTATGAAGGCTGAAACTTTGCTCAGGAGACACAGTAGCAAGTGTCAGCATGAGGGACCCTTTGAAAACTAACACAGAGTGCAGAAGCCTGAGCTTCAGCAGACACGCAGGCAAAGACAGTGTTCTTCCCCAACCCCAAAAACTCCTTCAAGCCTTCAGTGGGTAAGAAGTCGGTGAACTGTTCTGAATCCAGTGTTTCTAATGTCTGTATCCCAGACAATTCATAAAATGATTCATTCTATTCAGAATTAACCATTACATATTCTATATATTTTTCTGGTGGTATTTGCTTTCAAGTATCTCTAGAAGATGTGTTTTTTAATCATATATGTTAGAAATGGTCAATTTTTAAAATAAAACAGGAACTAGTACATTTGTGGTTTTCCTACTTTTGATTTTACATAACTATTAGGAAGCTTGCATCTAACTCTAAAATACTAAAATAGATAATAAAAGATTAATGGATATACTTTTTACTCCCTGACCACATGTATCTTTCATGGATACCTGAACTATTTTGCAACTTGTTGAGTCATAGAAAGTCAAGAAGCAGTCAGGAGTGCTCATTTGTAGATGAAAATGACTGGTGACTGACCATGAATTGTTGCTCTCTAGTTTGTTCAAATCTTTTCAAGCGTGCATGTGTATGTGTGTGACTGTGAACACACACATAATATGCCTAAATCTGGGACAGGTACATGTGTATGTGGCGCCTGGTCCACAGACACAAAGTTCATATAGCTCTCATGCTCTATGATGGGCCAATGGGCACTGTTGCAGTGTAACGGCCTAGGTTTGTTCATGCCTCATTCTGTGTGCGGTTATAGAGCACAGGTGGTATCTAAATGGCACTAAAAATACAATAGATCCTGTGATCCCTTGCTGTTTGCATTACAGTTCAGGGTCTTTGTATTAGTTGGGAAGCTAGTTTTTAGATGAAATACCAAACAGGAACTAACTTAGGATATAAGGACAGTATCTGTATCTGGACATGGTGGCACACACCTTTAATCCCAGCACTTGGGAGGCAGAGGCAGGCAGATCTCTGTGAGTTCAAGGATGGCCTGGTCTACAGAGTGAGTTCCCGGGCAACCAAGACTGTGACACAGAGAAACCATGTCTCTAAAAACAAAACTAAACTGAACCAAAACAACAGCAAAACAAGTTTGCAGTGGTTCACTGCACCCCAAAATTAGGATGGTGGTTTTGTTCAGTCTTTTTGTATACTGCGTGAAGGTATATCTCTGTTCTCCCTCACCTGTCTAAGGTCAATAGCTATGCAGGAAAGGATAGGAGGGACTTCCAGCGTAAGAAAGAAACTCTGGGAAAGAATCTGAGACACAGGAATTTCTAAAGAGAGGAGGCCAAGTGACTGAACTTAGATTAATCAAAATAAATTTAAGATCTAAGAGCTAGTCTGGAGCAAGCCTAAGATAAGGTTTTTATGATTATTAAAAGTTTCCAAAGAAAGACCCGTTATATTTGGTACCCAATGTAGGGCACATATATCCAGGCATAGGGCCTGAAAAAGGCCGAGGAAAGCTCCAGGCAAGAAGCTGAATGTGACTTCTTAACTACAGCAGTCTCCCAGACAGGCCAGACCCGGTGCTTATGATATACAGAGGTGTGGCTCCTTAAAAGGCCTTGTTGCAAAGCCAAGCACCTAAACGGAACCTGTAAGCAGCTAGTGAGGACCTGTGAGCTACTTGCTACTAGAAAAGCCTTCCCCAGCATGGGCCCAGTAACTTCCTAAAGCCAATAGGCACTCCTGGCCAATGCCACAGGCATAAGACTCAGCTCTCATAGAAGGGCAAGCAGTTGGTGCAGACAAGAACCAACAGCGTAGCCTGAATGACAGATCCAAGGAGGGTGAAGCCAGCTGCCAGCACCATGTGCTAAGTCAAGCCACAGAAGGAACCTATAGATGTACAGTAGGGCAAAAGGAACATTTCCCAGAGCCGTGATGTGCAGACACTCCCATTCTGCCTGGCAGGCTTATGAGTCCTAGGTGTGCATGCCCACCTCTTCCTGTTGGGTAGTTTGTGGTGGGTGGTCTGGCCCTTTAAGGCTTGGCTCACACCATCTGAGGATGGCTACAGGCACAGGCATGCAGAAAGCCAGCTCCAGGCCAAGCCCTCTGAACAGGTACTGCATGCTTGAAAGTGTGCTTAGGGGCTGAAGAAAATGAGCATAAATAGTCAGAGGAAAAAAAATAATTTTAAAATAATTAATTGAAGTTCTTAAAGAATAAAGTAATATGAAAAGAATAAGCTACATAAAGATAGGGAATATGGTGTTTGGACCTAATATATTGCTAAGTTCAGTGGTTTTAAAATAGAAGCATAAAATAAAGAGATAAGTGACTTAACTAAGATAGGCATAATACTGATCATGATTACTATTATTCTGGTATTTCATATATAATTCTTAATAGCCACAGTGGCTTTCTAAACCCTCTCAAAGAAAAAGAAAAGCCTTAGAAATACAGGAGAAAAAAAAATAAAAGGTGGATTGATAAAAGACAGGCCTTAGTAGAAAAATTAGGCTTATCATGAGAAAGAGGGCTTAAGACAAAGGCCCTACTGTACTGCCGTATATTGAATAAAAGAAGGTCAGCCAAAAGTTGTTAGAAAACCAACCTTATTTTATCTGGTTAATACACGACAAAAGTTAGAGGCATTAGAACGGCTTGTCCAAGAGCAGCTGGAAGCTCAACACAGCCCTTGAATTTTTCCTATATTTGTAATTAAAAAGAAATCTGGGAAATGGAGGATGTTAGCAGATATGAGAGCAACCAATAAAGTCATTCAGTTTATGGGTTCCTTACAACCTAAGTCCTTTTAACTTCATTACCTAAGGCATGGCCTATTAGTAATTAATTTAAAAAATAATTTTCACAATCCCTTTGCATAAGCAAGATAGAGAAAAAAAATTCTCTCATAATGCCTACTTAGGCATTTGAGAATAATTCTCAAGCTGTTAAAAGGGACCATTGTAGGGTCTTGCTACACAGAATGTTAAACAGTCCTACCTTATGTCAATATTTGGTACAACAGCCACTAGAAATAATATGTAGTTTCCCCGATATATAATTTATCTTTATCTTTATATGAATGATATTCTACTGGCTGATTCAGAAGCAGATACCTTAGGAAAAAATATTTGGTAAAAAGAATTTTTCTTTGTTGGGATTACAAATTGCTCCTGAAAAAATACAAAGAGGAGAAGCTGTTATTATCTAGAACATAAGATAGCTTTACTAAAAATTCAACCACAGAAGGTATGAGTCAGGAGAGATCAATTACAAAATCTTAATGATGTTTCAAAACTGCTGGAAACATTAATCAGATAAGGCCCACAAGTGGGTCAACAGCTAAGGAGTTAATAATTAATTTCAAGCCTTACAGGGTGATAAGAACTTAAATAGCAAAGCTGAGAGAGATCACAGGATGCGCATGTGGATCACTTGGGTTGGTTTGCCTTCAACTCAGTCTCCCACAGGAGATTGCAGAAAGAAGACATATATTAGAATGGATATTTTTAGGACACAAGCAGAGTAAAAAATTAAAGACTTAGGAAGACCTTTGTAGAAAGGTTTCTGAGTTGACTCTGAAAGGAAAAATGAAACTTTGTAAATTAGCAGGAATAGATCCAGAAGAAATTGTGGTTCCTTTTACTAATGCTCAAATTGTCTCATTATGGGCAGAAAATGAACACTGGGAAAGAGATTGCAGTAATTTCATGGGAGAGATTAGCAACAAATATCCCAAAAGTAAGAGACTTCAGTTTATAAAAAGAAGTAATTGGACTCTCCCTCATATAATAAAAAGGACACTAATTTCTGATGCTCCTACATTCTATATTGATGCAATTAAGTCAGGAAAAGCAGGCTATAAATCAAAAAAATTAAGTAGCTCAAATGATATGCTATTCTCTTGGTATTATTAGACTTTTCTGGAACCTCTTAATATAGTCATTGACTCTCAAAATGCAGAAAGAATTATATTACATATTAAAGCCACTAAAATTATTTCAGATAATTCATAACTAACTTTGTTATTTACTCAAATACAACAATCAATCATAAATATAAATCATCCATTGTATATAACATATATTAGATCTCATATGGGCCCTCTGTCACACAGTAATGATAAAATTGATCAGCTATTAATAGGAAATATGCTAGAACACTCAGAATTTCATAAGAAACACCATGTTGACAGCAAAGGTTTGAAAAAAAGACTCTCTGTCACTTGGCAACAAGGAAATTATTTTAAAATGGCCTATTGTTCTTTGTATAACCAAACTCCATTATCTGCAGAAAATAACCCAAGAGGTAACCAAAGAAATGAAATTTAGCAAATTGATATGTTTAGTTTTTCAGAGTTTGGTACACCATGTCATAGAAACATACTAAAGACTTGAATGAATGACTGCTTTAACTTCTGAAAAGGCTGATTCCCTAATTATGCATTTACTAGAAGTTATGACTATTGTGGGGATACCTTTACAAATTAAGATTGACAATGCCCCAGTATACGTCTCTGGTAAATTAAAACAATTTTTTCAAATTACAACATAAGGCATATTACAGGCATGCCACTCAATCCTACAGGACAAGCAGTTGTAGAAAGATCCAATTGTACTTTTAAAGAGATGCTTAATAAACAAAAGGGGTAATAAAGATCCCTTAGGGAAAGATTACACAGCACTTTATGAGCTTTAATTTTTTATGCTAATGAGCAAAAAACAACAGCTGCTGGGAGTCATTGGATTGTGGGGGAAAAAAAAGCCTGCTGAATTAAAACCTGCCTATATGTTTTAAGGATGCTTTACTTCAGAACGGAAGTAAGGAAGTCAGTTGGGAGAGAGGTTATATCTTTATTTCCACAAGAAATGAGAAGCTATGGATTCCTTCGAAATAAAGATCAGATTTTACTGAGGGAGACCTCATGAATATCTTGGCTGTAGACATGAAGGAAGAAACCAAGAAAAACTACAAGACAGGTGACATATACTGATCCCTCTCATACAGCTTTGAAATGTGATAGATATGATAAATTTTGTTGGCTACAGAGTCCTGGTGACTTATTACTACGTGTCGTCCTTTCAGATGGCATGGATGAGTATTTATATTACAGTTTGGGAATGCTGTAGTCCAAACAGGTTTATAAAGTTGACAGCTGCCTTTTACCTACTGAAACATAGAGCAAAGAATCATTTGCTGATTTGTGCGCACTGCACATTTTATTTTTGTGATAATGCAGATATGTATGTTACCTTTAAAAGTCTGTGTGTTTTCAGAACAAAAGAACCAGACACCAACAAAGAGGAGGCAAGCAGCCCAGGTGATCCAGCCTCTCAGATTGCCTCTGCTGCCATTTCCTCAAGAATCTGCATTCTTAACATCTTCAAAGCAGCTAAGATGGCCCCGCCTCACACAGTCCTACAGCCAGGACTTCAGTTAAACCCTCCACTTCTTCAGCACACAGAGACAATGAATGATAAAGCTAACTCTCCCAAGACTTGATCATTATCCCAATCACCTCAGGGTCCTCTATAAAGATGTCATTACCCCCAGACAACAGGAGGCAAGTTTAGTAACAGGATATGCATATTGCTGGGAGGTGGGGTAGGTTATCGGTGTTTGTTGTCATTTAGATGGGGAAGTTGCAAGTTGTTACTGGTCATCATCAGAGAGGAAAGTTAGCAAAGGAGGTTAGATTAAGGATCTGCTTTTTCTTTCCTCTATCCTTTCTCTCCTATCTAGTGTTTGAGGGAAAGGGATGAACAGAAATAAGAGGTGTATAGGAATGATAGAGCAAACAAGTAGATTATTCGATCTACTTTTAAACTTAAAAGCAGCTAATACATTGGTACGGATTTTTGTATATTGTTATAAATTTAAGGTTATTTTTGTTACAACAGTGGTGGTCCATGAAGTGGGGCTTATAGAAGACTAGGTGCCTTTGGCTGATAAGCTTCAGCAGCTCAACTCTCTTCATGGACTTCCTGACCCAGGGGAGTATGTAAAACATGCTGCCTCCCTTGCTCTAGTAAATTATTCAGCTTTGGGGGTGCTTACACCTCATGCATATTCTTGCATCTTCTTATCTATCTACCTAGACTGAGTGCATGGTAAAGCAGACTCTCAGGAGAAGCATGCTCCTGCCCTGGATGTGCCCATGCTGAGAGAGGCACAGGGCAGGGATGGCAGGGTCAGGAGACATGGGAGCTCACCCTGCTAGGCACACTTGCTTTGTCCATGGTGTATTCCATTTTCCTTGCTTTCTCTCAATTAGTTTCTGGATGTTTGATCTTCTGTGATGTCTGATCTGAGCTCTTCTGTTTCAGGAGAACGAGAACCCAAACTACGCTGAGTGGAAAGCAGAGGGAACTGGAGCCCTCTCCATAACATGTGTGCTTTGTCACACAGGTTCCAAGCTCCTACCTGGATCCTGTGTGTTCAGGGCTCTTGAAGGCAGGTCAGGATCTCCCCTCATTGGATGCTTCCTGTACTTCGATATCAGATTGAAAGGCCACTTCCTCTGAAGGGCTTGGCACTCTCCATGGCAGGAACAGTCTGTAAGCAATAAAATGTCTGGCTGAAGAAAATCCAAGTTCCTGGGAATAGATTACCTTGCTCTCATTACTTAGCTGTTACTGGCCAGCCACATTCCTATCTCAGAAAGGACTGTTTGTAGAGACAGGCAATTTCACAAGACATTCCATTTTGCCTGAGAAAACAGTTTCCAGAAGAAGAGGTCATGAAGGTCTTTCTTAAGACTCTCTTAGCCTGAATGTACCCTCCACAGTTTTATCAATTTCTTTATGCCCAAGCCCCCAACTCCTACTCATTCAAGAATCCTGACCAGCTCCCTCCTCTTTACAGACCTTCCATTCCTACAAGAGAGAGTCAGCTCCTTTCTATGTGCTCTAAGAACAGCTTCATCTGTTGAGGTCAGAATCCTGACTCTCTCCCGACTTCTCTTTCTCTATCCTGCGTTCTAAGTTTAACATTTGGTGCCAAAACCTGGGAACGCTTCTGGGACCACCTGAACTGGAGTTTCTTGGTTTTCCTTCTTGATTTGCCTTACTGCCTTTGTCTACTTTGAGATCCATTCCTTCTAGAACAAAGACACAGCTGGTGATCTCAATATAAAGGCTAAACAGCCACCAGGCTACTTGAGAGCAGCGATCTTTGTGGCCTCTGCCTCTGTGAACAGGTCAAGTTCCCTAGACAGTCTCTGGTTCTTTGGGCTTTATTGGAGCTCTGTGTAAACAGCTCATTTTCTTAGAAGGTGGCTCAACTGCTTTTCTTCTCCCTTCCTGTCATTCTGTCCACCTGCTTCTCTCACACTTCCTGTCATAGCTGTCTGGCTCTAGATAAGAGGCCATTTTCCATTTGGCTGGACCACAGCTAACACGTTGGACAAGATAATTCATGAGACCTACATCAGAGGTATCGTTACGTCTCAGGGACTCCAGGACTCCCTTCATCTCGTCTTTGGACTCACTCAGCTGCCAGTTCTGGGAACTTCGCACAAGCTCTAAAAACTCACGGAAGGTACAATTCAGGGAGCAGCCTTTTCTACATTCCACATGTTTGATTAATCCCTAAACCTGAGGATGCCTTGATGGCAGAACTTGGTTCATTTTTTACCTTGGTTCCACACCCACTATGGATTTCAAATTATCTTATACTCCTCTGTGAGCTAATTGAAAAGACTTTCAGGTAGGAGAACTGAGACCAGCGATGGCTTTTTGCCTCTCAGTACAGGTGCAGCCTCAACACAGACTGGATAACAATCATTGGCCAGAATTTTTAACTTTTGATTTTAATATATGACTGGTTTAATCATAAAACAGGATGGAAAATGGTCTGAGTTCCCCCCACATAACCCCACCTACACCTTCTGCTACCTCTACCTCAGTGTCTATCTCCATTCTGTCCTTCCTAACCCCTCTCTCTGATGTCAGTCTGGCTGAGCAGGCCCTCCTGTATCTCGGTGCCTGGTACATCACTCTCTTGGCCCATTTTCCTGAGATAAATGTTCTTTCCTCCTCAGATCACTTTGTTTCCCACATGACTAGTTTTTGTTTCTGCCCAACCTAACAATATGTTTACTAAAGATCTCGAAACTAAGCTTCTTTCATAATAAAACTATAAAAATATAATTGCAACAAACAAAAATGTTCAAAATCTTAGTTTATTAAAATATGACTTATATATGTTTAAATATGTATAAACTGTCTGTTTACATATGATTATGGTTTGTTTCTTTAGTAAATTTATGTTTAATGCTATTGTGTATCATGGGATCAAGAAATAAAAATGTTATAAGGATGAAAAGATGGGAATTATTTAAATATAGAAAGATTTGTGTGTGAAGATTAAGCTTTTACAAATTATGAAGGTCTTAGTAAATAATTTAAGGTGCATAAAGGATAAGACTTAAAGATAATCTATATAGTGTTAAAATGTCTTAAGTTCTATCAACAACAATTACAAAAACTGGATAAAATGCCTCATCAAAGTTCATTTAAAAGTACCTATTAAAATATGAAATGTTAGTTAGAAGAACTAGACTTCTGGATGTTAGGAACCATCTTTAAAGGCTATTTTAATACGGTCAGAGGGACTAAAATGGAAAATATCCCCCCTCACCCTCCAAGATCAATGAAGCCCCAGGAGTCTGTGGTCATCTCTAGACATGTTCTGCAACTGTGGAAAGTCACATAGACAGCTGATAAAGACTCAAGGAGTCAGAGGTCCCTCAAAGGCCTCAGTGGCTACTGAGGCCTAGATCTTCAATTGGCCCTAATGGTAGAAAAACTAAAATTAATTTTGGCTACCTTGATTGATAGTCTTAAGTACCCATGAGGAAAATATAACCAAAATTAAAATAATATTTTTTTTAACAATTCAAGGGACTGCCTTGTGCAACATTATACTTAGCTATATGAATGTTATGTGTACAACTATTTCCCTCTAACAATTTTTTTGCACACACACATAGGAGAAGGCCTTGGCTTCCATCAGCAACTTCAGTATATATCCACAATAAGCTAAAACAAAACAAAACAGGCCTATATTTTTAAATGCTGAGGCCAAATTTAAAAGATGTTCTTACCAACTACAGAACACCAGCTCTTCCTGGAAGCATACTTCTCACAGCTGCAATGGTCCTTCTGCACCTTAACTACCCCGTTCCCTGATTAAAGAGAACCTCCTGATACTCTGTCATCAAACTCATAGGTTTGGAAAGTTAATAGGAATATTCAAGCAATATCCCTGGAACATTATTAGGTAATCCTTTAACAATGTCTTGATAAGATTCTATTTTTCTTGTAAATCACTGATTGCATGCAAAGTCCTTTACCTTTCATTATTTAGTATCACATGTTCAGGCATTCTGGGTCCTTTAAACTTTAATGTAAATTTTAAGGTTAGCCTGTCAAATCTCCACTCCCCCAAGCCTCTGCTGGGATTTTGACAGGGTCGCTGTCATCATAGTCCCCAGCACCCACTTTCCTACAGCTTTCCTTCCTCTCTGCAATGTTAATCCTTCGTAGATGCAACTGTACGGTTAGTTTCTTTTTCACATTTTTGCTAGGTTGTAGAAATATAACTTTTATAGAAATACTACTTCCTATAAGCTTAACACTGTTTATTAGTTTGAGTATATTCATTTAGTTTGACAGATTCCCTGTGGTTTTCTACTTAGAGAATTATGTCCTCCAGGACTGTCAGTTTCAGGTGCATTCCATTTTCCTCTTTCCTTCACTTCCCTACCCTTCCTTATTCTCTTCCTCCTTCCCCTCTTCTTCTTCCTCTATCTATTCCCTTCTCATTTGGAGATCACACATCCATAGAATTTCCTGTGTGCGTGTGTGTGTGTGTGTGTGTGTGTGTGTGTGTGTGTGTGTGCGCGCGCGCGTGTGCGTGTGCTGCATGTATATGAGTGTATGTGCTACTGTGTGTCTGTAGAGGTCAGAAGACAACTTGTGGAAGTCAGCTCTTTCTTTCCACCATGTAGGTAATGGGGATCGAGCTCAGATCATGAGGCTGGATAGCAAGCATCTTTACCTATTGAGACAACGTACTGGCCCCACCTTTAACTTTTTCTGAGGCATGGTCTCACTATATAGCCCTGGCTGATCTGGACTCTTGATGTAGGACAGGCTAGTCTAAAACTCATCTGCCTGCCTGTGTCTCCTAAGTTTGGAGACTACATGTGCACGCCTGCCTGGCCTTAAGTACTATGTAAAGTCAATGATAAACCCTTCAAAATATTTAGAGAAGAAACTGTACCAGTTCCCCACTTTTTCATTTTGACAGGGTCAGAGATTGAACCTAGGATAGCCTCCTACCCTCAATTCCCTATAATCACCTCAGAGTATAAAAGCTGTCCAGATGGTATCCTTCCTAAGCCATTCTTACACAAATACCCAAGTTAGGCCAAGAATAAAGCAGAAAACCTACCTCTTTCATGAACACAACCGCAAAAGTCCACTAAGTGCATTGTCCAGGTGTGTAAGCCAGCCAAGAGAAACTGCAAGCTGCTGCTGAGAGACCAAGATATAAAGGAACTCAGGTAAAAGCCACAGGCATATAGCAAGACGTAGATGAATAGAAATGGGTTAAGATGCAAGAGCTAGGGGATAATTAGCCTAACCCATAGGCCAAATGGCATGTAATTAATATAAGCTTCTGTGTGTTTCTTTGGGACTTTGAGATTGCTGGTCCAAACCTCAAGGCTATGCAGAGCTAAGCAACTTTGGGCAGTTCCAGACCTAGGGGCTAATCCAAGCCAGAAACTTCATACCACAAATGGTGATCCAGTGTGAGGCAGATACCAACATAATGCCTAAGAAAGCTTAAAATGGGGTTCTAGATCACATTAATGGAACCAAAAACACCTTCCAAATTGTGTCTCTCAAGTGGACCGTGGTACAGAGATGCCCTAAGGTGGCATGCAGGCTTGAGCTACAAAATGTTGGGTTTTCAGAATGCAGATTAAGCCACAACAAGGCCAGTTCCTGAAGTCTCACAAGAGCATGAGCTGCATATGATGAATTTAAGGTTTCTGTTCTTACAGGCAAAAAGGGAACAGAGTCAAAGAAGTCTTCTTAGTAGCAGCATTTTGGAGACAAGCAGAGGTGTTGCTCTTTTAAGTGAGGCTTTATGATTCAGCTTTAGCAGTTAAAAACAAAAAACAAAAAACAAAAAACCTGTGGCTCTTTTAAGAGACCCTGCTACCAAATACTTAAATGGAGTTCATGAGCAGCGGGAGGCCATGCTCTATTTGGTGGCAATGTGGACCCTAAAATTCCCCAGAGTGGTAATTGTGGCTCCTGCCAGTACCTCTGCTAAAAGCTAAGCTCTCTATGAAGCTAGACTAGGAGGTGAGTGGAGCCAGCCAGCCACCCTAGCCAAGCCTTTAGTCCTAGCCACAATTTAGTAGACAAAAGGTGTGGTCAGAAA
Organism: Phyllotis vaccarum; assembly: GCA_033318265.1. NCBI lineage: Eukaryota > Metazoa > Chordata > Mammalia > Rodentia > Cricetidae > Phyllotis > Phyllotis vaccarum. The sequence continues at coordinate 54,221,436 of JARWLC010000011.1, read as the reverse complement.
CAGAAAAGGATAAGAGATATACCTCTAAATGGTTTGCACTTTGTTTTTAAATATGCACAGGCTTGAGAGAGAAAAAGAAAAGGAAATTACAAAAAAAGGATGTAGAATTATATCTTTACAGAAAAGATTGAAATTGCAAAGAGAGACCGGATACTGTATGTTATTGTCTTGTCTTTAAGGTTTTGACAGCAAAGGAAGTGATAAAAGCTGCTGAATTAATCTGACCTATATATTTTATAAATGAGTTGACTTTAAAATTGAGCAAGACACATTTTTGCCTCAACTGCCTGACAGTATATTGTATAAACTGGACATGCAGGACACATAGGAAAGTGAACTCTGAACTTTGCTATAACAAGCCCAGATATTCTGTCAAGTTTCTGCTTTGAAGAGAAAACTGCCAGACATTCTACAGGGCACAGGGAGAAGTGACTGATGAACTATGCCAAAATGGATAGAATAGTCCTTCAAATTTCCTGCTTCACTGAAAGATATGCCAGGGACAGTAGGCCTGTTAGCTATAAATGGATGTCCCAACATTACAAAAGAACTTTGGGTACCAGGCAGCCAGATGACATCTACATCATTTCTAGAATTTGGAAGTTGCATGCACTTCCTGTTTACTCAGGTAATATTACATTCTCCTGTGGTCTTTGATATAATTGAAGATTAAATAGTTATAATTTTCTTTAATTGTAAGAAAAGGTAAATTAGATATGAAACTTGAACTCACAAGGATAAGGCAGACAGCAGAATGTTTTCTTTAATTTTGATGAATACAAATGGTCTAGAAATTGTAACTATAATTCTTCCTTGATAGCCGTTTTGTTATATTTCATTTTGCTATGTTAAAATCAAAACATACACACTGACAACTGGAGACCCAGAAGCCTCTCTAGCAGTCCACAGCTGACTAAGGGGTGAGTCGCACCCTGGCCCTCAGGCCAAGTAGAGATCGTGGTCTCCGAACTTCCACTGGAGGACACTACCCCTGGCACCCCAACCACACTCAGCTCTGCCCTAAACCAAAGAAAGCTGGGAGAGCCACTCCCAAGCTCAATCCCCAGCAAAACACAGCTGGAGGGACAGCCCACGAGACAAACCACCCTAAAACCACAGTCTATGTCATCATATACCAACAACTGGAGACCCTGAAGCCACAGGTCCACAGCTGACTAAAAGCCAACTAAGACACTTCCAAGAATGACCCTTGTGACAATTGGAAAAACACAGCTCCTTGGCATGCAACCAAAAAGGGCTGAATAAGAGCAGCTCCTGTAATTACTGGAGACACGCAGCCCCCAGGCTCATAATTAACTAAGAGCCAACCAAGGGCTGACTAAGAGTGAACCAAGGAAACAATTGACAGATGCCAGTACAAGAATATATATAACAATATAAATAATAACAAGACATCACCATAAGAAGCTGGTGGTTCTACAACATCAAGATCTGAGCATAACAATGAAAAGGAAACAGGAGGAAATGATCTTAAAAACAACTTTTTGAAGAAGCTTTAAAAGAGGATATAAAAACTCCCTTAAATAGAAGAAAATGCAAACAAAAAATCGGAAGAGATTAACAAATGCCTGAAAGAAAATAAAGAAAACCAAGAAAAAGAAAATAAACAAGTGAAAGAAACATTCAGGAATTAAAAATTGAAATAGAGGCAATAAAGAAGGCAAAACCAAAACAAAGCTGGAAATAGAAAACCTGAAGAAGCAAACCGGAACCACAGATGCAAGGATAACAAACAGAATGCAAGAGATGGAAAAGAGAATCTCTGGAGTGGAAGATTCAATAGTGGAAATAGATATATCACTTAAAGAAAACACTAAAACCAAAAAGTCATAGCACAAAATGTTCAGTAAACCTGGGATACCATGAAAAGATCAAACCTGAGAGTAATTGGAATCCAAGAAGGAAAAGAATACCATCTCAAAGGCCCAGAAAATATATTCAAAAAAATCACTGAAGAAAACTTTGCCAATCTTAAGAAGGAAATGCCTATAAAAATACAAGAAGCTTAAAGAACACCAAATAGACTAGACATTCCAAAGAAGTCTGCTTGCCACTTAATAATCAAGCCACTAAGGCTGCAAAACAAAGGAAAAATACTAAGAGCTGTAAAGGAAAAAGGACAAATTGCCTATAAAGGCAGACCCATCAGAATAACACCAGATTATTCAATGGAAACAATGAAAGCAAGAAGGTCCTGGGCAGATATTATATAGAAACTAAAAGAGCATGGCTGCCAAACCAGACTACTATACCCAGCAAAACTATCAATCACCATAGAGGGAGCAGATAAGACAGTTCACGACAAAACTAGATTTAAACAATACCTATCCACAAATATGTCCCTACAGAAAACCCTAAAGGGAAAACTCCAATCTACGGAGACCAGATACATCCATGAAACCACATACAATCAATAATCCCACAGAAGAAAAATCCAAAGAAGAGAAATACACATAAGCTAGCACCGAAAGCACCAAAAGCACCAAAAATAACAAGAAATAGCAATCATTGGTCACTAATATCCCTTACTATCAATGGACTCAATTCACCTATAAAAAGATACTCCCTAACAAGATGGATACAAACACAGAATCCATCTTTCTGCTGCATACAAGAAACATACCTCAACTTCAAAGATATACACAGGCTCTGAGTAAAGGGTTGGGAAAAGACTTTCCAATCAAATGGTCCTAAGAAACAAGTTGGTATAGCCATTCTAATATCTAACAATTAGACTTAAACTAAAATCAATCAAAAGAGACTAGGATGGACACTATTTATTCGTCTCAGGAAAAATCTACCAATATGAAGTCTCAATCCTGAATATTTATGCCCCCAACAGAAGGGCACCGACATATATAAAACAAACATTACTAAAGCTTAAACTTTACATCAAATGCCACACACTAATAGTAGGAGACCTTAATACCTCACTTCCACCCTTGGATAAGTCAACCAGACAGAAACTCAACAGAGAAATAAGGGATCTAAGAGATGTTATGACCCAAATGGACTTAATAGATATATATAGAACCTTCCACCCAAACAGAAAAAAATATACATATTTCTCAACACCCTATGGAACTTTCTCTAAAACTGACCAAACACTCAGTCATAAAGCAAATATCAACTGATACAAAGAAAAATGGGAATAACTTTGTGTACCACATCAGACCACCATGATCTAAAGCTAGAGTTCAACAACAAAAAACATGCAAAGCCTATAAACTCATGGAAACTGAACATCTCTCAATTGAACCACCTCTGGGTCAAGGAAGAAGTTAAGAAAGAAATCAAAGACTTCCTAGAATTTAATGAAAATGAATCCACAATATACCCAAGCTTATGGGACACAATTAAAGCAGTGTTAAGAGGAAAATTCATAGCACTAGATACCTATATGAAAAAACTTAGAGAAATCTCACACAAGAGACCTAACAGCACAGCTGAAGGCTCTAGAACAATTAGAAACAAACTCACCTAGAAGGAGTAGACAGCAGGAAATAATCAAATTTAGGGCTGAAATCAATACAATAGAAAGAAAGAGAACAATACAAAGAATCAATGAATCAAAGATTTGGTTCTTAGAAAAAGTGAACAAAATAGATAAACTATTATCCAAACTAATCAAGAAGCAGAGAGAGAGTATGCAAATTAACAGAATCAGAAATGAAAAGGGAGACATAATAAAAGACACTCAGCAAATGCAGAGAACCATCAGGTCATACTTTGAAAATCTATAGTCCACTAAAATGGAAAACCTAAAAGAAATGGACAGCCAGCACTTACCAAAATTAAACCAAGATCAGATTAAATACCTAAACAGACCTATAATTCCAAAGGAAATTGAATCTGTTATTAAAAGTCTTCAAGTAAAAAAAGCCCAGGACCAGATGGATTCAGTACAGAATTCTACCAGACATTCAAAGAAGAACTAATACCAATACTCTTCAAACTGTTTCATAAAGTAGAAACTGAAGGAACATTGCCAAACTCTTTTTATGAGGCCACAATCACCTTGATTCCAAAGTCACTCAAAGATGCAACAAAGAAAGAGAATTGCAGACCAATCTCATGAATATTGAAGCAAAAAGATTCAATAAAATTCTTGCAAACTGAATCCAACAACATATATATAAAAAAAAATCATCCACCATGATCAAGTATGCTGTATCCCAAAGATGCAGGATGCAGGGGTGGTTTAACATGCGAAAAACTGTGAATGTCATCCATCATATAAACAAAGTAAAAGAAAAAAACACATAGTCATCTCATTAGATGCTGAAAAAAAAAAACCTTTAACAAAATCCAACACTCCTTCATGATAAAAGTCCTGGAGAGATCAGGAATACAGGGAAAATACCTAAATATAATAAAGGTGATATACCGCCAACATGAAACTAAATGGAGAAACACTCAAAGAAATTCCACTAAAATCAGGAACAACATAAGGTTGTCCTCTCTCTCCTTATCTATTCAATATAGTTTTCAAATTTTAGCTAAAGCAAGAAGAGAACAAAAGGAGATTAAGGGGATACAAATTGGAAAGGAAGATGTCAAACTATCTCTACTTGCAGATGATACGGTTGTGGGGATTCAATAAAAGCTTCAGAAGTTCCAGAGATATCAGAGGGAATCTACCCACAGTCTATGTGGGGATTTAATAAAAGCTCCAGAAGTTCCAGAGATCTAACCACAGTCAATCTAGGAGAATCAGAGAGTGGTGATTCACACCTTAAATCCCAGCACAGGGAGTATCCTGGGAGTGGTGACCTACACCCTTAATTCCAACTGAGTCAAGGTTAAGGCAGGCATAGAGTGAGAGGAAGCCAAGGGAAGCCAGGCTGAGGAAGCTGGGAGCAGCTGAGTAAAATCTGACTGTGGTGTTTATTCTCTCTAATATATCAGACTTTCTCAGAGATCTATCCCTGAGTCTCATTTATTCATGCAACATATGATCATATATATAAGTGAGCCCCAAAATTCTACCAGGGAACCCCTACAGCTGATAAGCACCTTCAACAATGGAGTAGGATACAATATTGACTCAAAAAACAATAGCCCTCCTATACACTAAGGATAAAGGGCTGAAAAAGAAATAAGGGAAACATCACCCTTTATAATAGGTGAAAATAGCATTAAATATCTTGGCATAAATCTAACCAAAGAAGCACTGAAGAAAGAAATTGAAGAGGATATCAGAAAATGTAAAGATCTCCCATGCTGCTGGATAGATAGGATCAACATAGTAAAAAAGGCAATCTTACCAAAAACAATCAAGAGATTTAATGAAATCCCCATCAAAATTCCAACACAATTTTTTATAATCCTTGAAAGAACAATACTTCACTTTGTATGGACTTAGAGGAAACCCAGGACTGCCAAAACATTCCTGCTCAATAAAAGAACTTTAGGAGGAATCACCATACCTGACTTCAAGCTATACTATAGAGCCACAGTAGTAAAAACAGCTTGGTACTGGCATAAAAACAGACTTGTGGATCAATGGAATCAAATAAAAGACCCCAACATTAACCCACACACCTGTGAACACATGATTTTTGACAAAGTGGCCAAAAGTATTCCATGGAAAAAATATAGTATCTTCAACAAATGATTCTGGCATAACTGGATGGTAGTATGTAGGATCCAAACCTATCACCCTGCACAAAACTCAAATCCAAGTGGATCAAAGACCTCAACATAAACCCAGCTACACTGAACTTGATAGAAAAGAAAGTGGGAAATATCCTCCAATGCATCTGCACAGGAGACCACTTCCTAAATATAACACCAGTAGCACAGACACTAAGAACAACAATCAATAAGTAGGACTTCCTGAACCTAAGAAGATTCAGTAAGGTAAAAGACACAGTCAATAGACAAAATGAAAGCCTACAGAGTGGGAAAAGATCTTCACCAATTCTACATCTGACAGAGGACTAATCTCAAATATATAGAGAGAACTCAGGAAACTAGAGGCCAAAAACCTAAATAACGCAATTTAAAAGTGGGGTTCAGAGCTAAAAAGGGAATTCTCAACAGAAGAATTACAAATGGCTGAAAGGCACTTAAAAGTTGCTCAACATCTTTAGCTATCAGAGAAATGTAAATCAACAACTTTGAGAGACCAATTTACACCTCTCAGGATGGCTAAGATCAAAAGCACAGATGATAGCCTATGCTAGAGAGGATACAGAGCAAGGGGAACACTCCTCCATAGTTGGTGGGAGTGTGAACTTGTACAGACACTGTGGAATGCAGTATGGTGGTTCCTCAGAAAACTGGAAATCAATCTTCCCAATGATCCAGCAATACCATTATTGGGCATATACCCAAAGGATGCACATTCATACCCTAAAAGCATTAGCTCAACTATGTTCATAGCAGCATTATTCATAATAGCAAGAACCTGGGAACAACCTAGATGTCCCTCAACTAAAGAATGGATTAACAAACTGTGGTATATCTATACAATGTAGTACTACTTAGCAATTTAAAAAAAAAGACATCTTAAATTACAGGCAAATGGATGGATTTGGAGAATATCCTCCTGAGAAAGGTATCATAAGCCCAGAAAGACAGACATGGGATGTACTCACTCATAGATGGATTTTAGACAAAAAGCGAAGAATATCCAACCTGCAAATGACAACTCCTGAACATCTTGGGATCAGAAGGAGCTTAAGAAAGACATCCAGAGAATCCCCTAAGAAGAGAAAATAGAGAAGATCACCTTAGCAAATTGGGGTCATAACGGGTTGTAACAAAAAGAGGTGGGAACAAATCTTGAAGAGGAGATGGTTGAGTGAGAGGAGCAACAAAGAGGGAGAAAAAAAAAAAGAGATGGAGCGATAGAGGAAGGCAGTGTGGCATTGGAGAGAGACTAGTTACAAGGAAACCTCCAAGAACTTACAGGATGTCCCTGGCTAGATCTCCATCCCATAGTAGAAAGGGTGCCTAAGAAGGCTTCCCCTATAATCACATGAGTAACCACCCTAAGTGTCATCACAGAACCTACATCAAACAATGAATAGAGGTGGAGGCAGAGATCCACGGATGAGCACTGGGCCGAGCTCCTGGTCCAGCTGAGAGATGGGGAGGAGAGTCTGTATAAGCAAGGGAATGGGGGTTATGAGGAAAATTCCCACAGTGATGGCTGGCTGGAGCTCTGGGGAGCTCACTGAATCAAGAATAGCCACTGGATATCCATGGAGAAAAGAAGCTAGGCTCTCCAAGGGTAGGCAACTGTTGATTGGTGTGGGCAGTATGTGGAGCCTCGAGAGATGGAATCAGACTGTGTTCCTATATATGGGCTGGCACCTTGGAGCCCATTCCTTACAGAGGAACACCTAACTTGACTTTGGAATGAGTAGATCAGATTTTCCTGGAGTATATTGCCACACTGAGCTGACCTACCTTGGGACTTCTTGCTCTTTTGGAGGAAGGGAGGGGGCATGGGGAGGGATAAAGCTGAAAGGTGACTGGGAGGGATTGGGAGGAGGGAAGGGATAAGGAGAAAGGGGCTACATGGATAAAAATATTTTTTATAAAAAATAAAATAAAATGAAGAAAAAAATCAAAACCTTCCTTTTTTGATTAGACAAAAAAAAATGGGAAGTGATATGGAACGTGTGATGTGGGAATGTCTTTCCGTATGCTATAAATATCAATCTTTAAATAATGGAGCTGTTTTGCCCATGATAGGCACCATAGAAAAAGTAGGAGGGGAAATCACAACATAGGTAGGAGAAGCAGGGCGGAGTCAGACAGACAAAGCCAGACACCCAAGAAGAAATGTGAGGAACACAGGTGAGCCATGAGCCACGTGGCAGGACAGATTAATGGAAATGGGTTGAGTTAAGATGAAAGAACAAGCTAGCAAGGTGCCTGAGCCATAGACCAAACAGCATGAAGTTAATATAAGCATCTGAGTCATTTTGGGGGCCAAAGCAGCTGCAGGTGGCTAAGGGCTTATCTGTGGCTGCAGGTCTGTAGGTCTGGACCTCTGGCCACCTGAGACCAAGAAACACATTGTATGTAACAGATGGCATCCCAACATGGGCTGAATATCCACTTAAAGCCTGAGAAAGTTTAAAAAGGGTTTTAGCACAGAAACTGAGCAAAAGCAGCTTCCAAATTGTATATCTGAAGCAGGTCATTGTACAGAAAAAGCATGGCATTGGAGCCACATTAAAAATGGCACCGGCAGACTGGAGGCAGAGTATGTAAGCTGCAACCAGGCCAGTTCCTGAAGTCTCACAGAAGACTCAGTAGCATGTCATTGATTTAAGGTTTCTGTTTACTTTGAATAAAAAGGAAACAGAGTCAAATGGTTTCTTAGTAGCAGCATTTCTTGGGTCTGTTCTGTTTGCTAGTGACTAATAGAGACCTGGCCCCTTTAAGAGAACTTACTGATTCAGCTTTATCTGCAAGAACTATGTGGCTCTTTAAGAGAGTGCAAGTATTTTAAAAGCTCTTCTGGTTGGAAAATGATTAAGGATTCACAATAAAACAGATTCATATGAAAAAAACCCTGTAAACAGGTTACAATGTGTGTAAAAGGTACATAGGCTTCAGAGAGAAAATAAAGAAGGTAGAGGCAGTCTTTAAAAAGAGAAATAGAGTAATAAAAAATATAATAAACCATGTAAAGATAGAAAATAGACAAAATCTGGATTTTGGTTATTATTGTGTTTTCTTTTAATTTTTTAACTGTTAATGAGCTAACTGCAGAAAGACAATGGATTGAAAAGTCTGCTAAGTTAAACAAGAATATATATTGTTACAATGAGGTTTCTTGGTCGGGCAGCCAGAGATCCAGACACACAGACCTGCAGTCAGCCCCAAACCCCTTAGCTGCCCACCGCTGCTCAGGCCCCCCAAAATGATTCAGACGCTTATATTAACTTCATGCTGTTTGGCCTATAGCTTAGGCACCTTGCTAGCTTGTTCTTACATCTTAACTCAACTCATTTCCATTTATCTGTCTGCCATGTGGCCCATGGCTCACCTGTGTTCCTTACATGCTTCTTCTTGGGAAGCTGGCTCATTCTGTCTCTGACTCTGCCCTTCCTCTCCTACCTATGCTGTGATTTCCCCTCCTACTTTTCTATGGTTCCTGTCCTGGGCCAAAACAGCTCCTTTATTTAAAGATTGATATTCACAGCATACAGAAAGACATTCCCACATCAATATATTTTAAAGGTATCTTGACTTTGAAATTTGTGTCTAAGGATATATTGCTTTGGAAGAGTTCTGCTTTTGTTTCCACAGAAGATGAGAACCTGTGGAATGCTTCCAGGCTCTTATGGTTTCATCAACCAAGACAACCTGAAAATTCTCTGATGGGAAGAGATGGTCACATCAGCTTCAAGACTACAGACTAAGATGATCCAGTCTCAGGAACCTGTGAGATTTTCAAGTCCTGTAATCAGCAGGAAGTAGTAATGGAAAACTATGCCCAAATTCCCAAAATATTGTTTATGGTTTTTTTTTCATTATAAATGGTTGATGGTCACAGTTAATCTCTTTCTAAGAAGAAAAGGGTTATATGGTGTATGAATGATTTTTTAAAAATTAGATTATTGAATTTACTTAGATCAGCTATTAATCTCAAAATGTTCTATACTGGTATAGATTTTGGTTTATTGATATAAATTTAAGGTCAGTTCGCTTATGTTGTATGTATTTTTCTGCTCTTGTTTAAGATATGATGTTTATGTAACTCATTTAAAATTGTAATATATAATTAAGAAATGCATGTTAGTTATATTTTTAGGTATACAAAGATATTCAATTAGATAGGTAATCTTCAAACACTTCTAAGACTTACAGAATACGGCATTTAAAATGTTTTAAGAACTTAGACTTTTATGGACAGTGAGACAGGTCTGCTCCTGGCCCCACCAATTTACTTCATGAGAAAAATGAGCACCGAAGAAACTCCATATGGAGATTAGTTGCTTTGTGGCATCAATTAGCCACTGGACATGAACCTGTTCTTATATTGACTGCTTGACAGAATGCTGTTTAAACTGGACATGCAGGTTCCATAGGAAGGTGACCTCTGAACTTTGGCAGAACAAGCCAAGGTGGTCATTCAGGTTCCTGTTTTGCAGAGAAAACTGTCAGACATTCTTCAGGACTCAAGGAGAAGCAACTGATGAATAAGCAGAGCAGATTTCCTGCTTCACTGAAATGAAAAAAGACTCTGGGCCTGTAGGCTGAAGATGAATGCCCCAACTTTGTAAAGGAACTTTGAGTGACTGTCCAGACAGATAGGTGTCATCTCTGTCATTTCTAGATTTTGGAAGTTGGGTAAGTATATCTTTCTGTGGTCTTTGATGTAGTTGAAGATTAGATAGTTATAGGTACAGTTTTTCTTAGCCATTTGAAAGGTGTAGGCGGAGTGTACTTAGAAGGCACCAATACAGGATAGATATTTATTAAAATATAAACCAACACTCAAGGTTCAGGTAACAGTTTATAATAGCACCTGAACAGGGACTGGAGTCTGGAATGGTGGACGAGTGATGGACGGATGATGGATTCCGATCCTATCTCTCCAACAACCAGGAACCAGGAAGAGAGCTGCCTCGTGTCCCAGAAGTCCCTTATCAATGGGGTTTCCACGCCCCCTTCAGGGGCCCGGGGCTCTGGATAAGCGTCTTTGGACCTTATCAGCCGACACCCAAATCCGACCACATCTCCCCCTTTTGTCTAACTAAAAAGATTCTAAACTAAGACTATGTACAATAGGAATTATTATGAGGTAGTATCTAGGAGAGGATAGCCACTACTACAGAAAGGTATATTGGACATGAAACTTTAGATTCATAAGGATAAGGTAGATGATAGAGTATTTTCTTTAATTTTTGCTAAATACAAATAGACTAGATATTTATCTGTAATTCTTGCTCAATGGCTATTTTGTTATATGTAAATTTGTTATGTTAAAATTGAAACCTTCCTTTTTTATTAGACAGAAAGGGGAAGGTGATGTGGGAATGTCTTTCTGTGAAGCTGTGAATATCAGTCTTTAAATAATGGAGCTGTTTTGGGCCATGACAGGCACCACAGAAAAAGTAGGAGGGGATATCACAACCTAGGTAGGATAAACAGGGCGGAATTGGTCAGACTGTGCCAGCTGCCCAAGAAGGAGCATGTAGGAACACAGGTGAGTCACGGGCCATGTGATAGAACAGATGAATGGAAATGAATTGAGTTAAGATGAAGGAGCAAGCTAGCATGGTGCTTGAGCCATAGGCCAAACAGCATGAAGTTAATATAAGCGTCTGAGTCATTTTGGGGGCCAAAGCAGCTGCAGGTAGCTAAGGGGTCTGTGGGTCTGGACCTCTGGCCTCCAAGGGACCAAGAAACCACACTGTAACAAATGTGTTTCTGTATGCTGTGAATTAACATTGGATAATAAAGGAACTGTTTTGGCCTATGGCAAGGCATCTTAGAAGCAGGTGGGAAATCTGAGCATAGATAAAAGGAAAGAAGGGTAGAGTCAGAAGGAGATGCTGTGAGCAGTTGCTGAGAGAGGAAGATGTGGGGAAACTCAGGTAAACCATGAGCCATGTGGCAAGACAAATGAATAGGAATGGGTTAAGATGCAAGAGTTAAATAGCAATATGCCTGAGCCATAGGCCAAACAGCATGTAATTAATATGACTTTGTGTGAATATTTGGGACTAAGCAGCTGACAATGGTTTATTTGAAACTGCTGGTCTGGATCTCGGAGCTAGTCCAGGCCAGAAATTTCATACTACAAAGACTATTGAGGTCAAGACAGGATGATCAAGAGTTCAAGATTAGCCTGGGCTAATCCTAAGGGCCATGTCAGCCTGGCATGGTGTCAGTGTGCAGTAGCCAGGTTCTCTGGCTTTGCCTAGACCCAAGCATGCCAGCGATCCCGGCAGACACTCCAGGTCTCAGTGTCTGGGCAGTTCCATGGGAGGAGGGTGTGAAGGCACCAAGAAAAGGGGGAGTAAATGCTATTCTATTTGGTGCCTCTGATGCTGCCTGTCTTAAGGCTGTCCAGTGGCTGGATTTCCCTACATATCAACACAAGAACTATCCAGATAAACTCTCTCACACACAAATAAACATTGTATACATATTCTAATTGAAAACTGGCATTCTACGATTAAAAATAACTGCCACGGGATTCTTTATTTTGTACATATGCTAAACAGTAAAAAGCTCACGTTTTACCACTAGCTACTAGTATTTTAATAATTCCCACATTTGCTACGTTTTGCCTACACCACAGGTATCTGTCTAGAGAAGTGGTTCTCAACCTTTCTAATGATGGACCCTCTAATAGTTTCTCATGTTGTGGTAACCCTTCCAACCGTAAGATTATTTTTGGTGCTCCTTCAAAACTGTAATTTTGCTGCTGAGTGGTGCCTCAGTTCTTAAGACCACCGGAAACGTGCACTCTGATGGCTGTGACCTGCAGGTTGAGAACCGCTGATCTAGAGTGTAAACGACTCTAACAAAAAAGATTCCTTAAGTTTTTAGTATAAATACAATGATAAATAGCCCCACGGGTCAAAACACTACCTCGGGCCTCTTCCTGCTCCACCAGCCTTGGCCTGCACAGCCTACCTGGCCAGCCTCCGTCCCTGAGTCCCTCTGTGGCCACCCACACAGGTTCTGGGAGCTTTGGACACCAAGGAAGCCTTCTGGGGGGCAGAAACTGAGTCTTGCTGAGCTCTGCAGTCAGTGGAAGCAGCGAAGCAGAAGGTGAGAGGGAACTGCTGCTCCAGTCTGTGTCTACCGGACTCAACCGACCGTTGTACATGAGATCAACTGTCTGATCCCTAGAATCCTTTTCAGTAAGGCTTAGAAGGCTAGCCCCGCCCCCAGCACTTGGCCCCACCCCCATTCCAGGGCCTCATCGGGCTTGCCAGCCCCTCTGCTTCCAAATAATCAAGAAAGCTCCGCTCACTTGGCAGGTTCCATTGCTCTGGGCTTCTGCAAAAGAGTCGTGATTCCGAGCCAGGATGGTGCCTCTCTGAAGGGTCCATGTGCCAGGAATCCTGCATGCGCAACTGAAGCTGCACTCCTCAAGGATCCAGTTCCCCGGGTCCCAGGACCTCAGCTGACACCAAGTGCTGCTAGCTTTGGGCCTTGTGGTCTCGGAAACCTTACTGGAGTTCAGAGCACCTCTGAATCTGAGGGTCTGTCAGGAGGCTGTGCGGGGCCAGACTGACGGAGGACCAAGATGCTTCAAGAGTGGTTTGACCTTTTGGCCTGAGTAGGATAGAGCAAAAGTTGTGTAGAAAAAAAGCAAATCACGTGTGCTGTTTTGTGTGTGTGTGCTGCAAAGCTACATCTCCAATTCTAAATGTCATCTTAAAAAAATAATTTGTGTATCTGTGTTCTGACTACATGTATGTCTGTGTACTATGTGGGTACCAGGTGCTCACAGACACCAGAGGAGGGCATCAGAATGCCGAGGACTGGAATTACAGAAGGTTGTGAGCCACCATGTGAGTGTTGGGCATTGAACTCATGCTATAAAAGAGTGCTAACCCATCTCTTTTGCCCTTGAACTTTATCTTTCGATGGAATCAGCAGTGGAAAGGCACATCAGGGATGACCGGGATTTGTGGACTTTATTTTGCGTTCTTCAATGGAGTGTAAGGTAAGATTTGTATTTTTGGAAGGGGCATCAAGTGTTTGATCAACAAGGGTTTAAACCCACAGTGAAAAGTCTGAGATGGTTGGCTGTCATTGCGGTGGTCTGTGGAAAGGCAGCTCATTCTCTGCTTCCAAACTTTAGAATTGTGATGTCTGAAGATACTTCATGAATAAATATGAAAGAATAAATATGGTATGAGACATCTGCCCACTGGCAGTCCAAGTTCTGACAAAACCATCCTCAGGGCTGATGCAATTTAAGGGGAGAAGTATATGGCATTTTTCTTTAGCATCCTGGTCACCAAGAGCTTAGAAAGCAATTGAATGGTTGCATGTTGGTCTCTGCTATGTAGAGGTGAGACTAAAGAATGTGTGCATTTCAGGAGAATGTTCATTAAAATAATATGTAATTCATAATTTCTAAACATACAATACTAATGATCAAAAAATGAGCATTATTTAGTTTTGCGAGATATAACCTAACAGATGGTACAAAGGTGTGCAGACACAGACGTTGATGTGTGATGGGTAGTTTTTTGTTTGCTTTTGTATTTTTTTGTGAGGGGTAGTTTTGTCAACTTGGTACAAACTAGAGTGGCCTTGAAAGAGCCCAGCGGGACCAGACCACTCCTGGGCAGGTAGTTTCAGGTTGTGTAGGAAAGCAAGCTGAGTAAGTGTGGGGAGAGGGCTGGTAAGCAGTGGTCCTCCATGACATCTGCTTCAGTTCCAGCCCACGCATCCCTTGATAGACAGGAAGAAGTAAACACTTTCCTTCTCTAAATTGCTTTTGGTCAGTGTTTTGTTTCGGCAACACAAGTGAATCAACGTATGTGTCTGGTCTTTGCAGCAGTTGGGGGAGTTGCTGTTGGTTTTTCTTGTTTGAAACAGTCTCAGTATGTATGAGTCTCTGGATAGATGGGTACTTATGGTCCTCCTGTTTCAGCCTCCCAAGGGCTGGAATTCTACATGTGTACCATTGTCATGTATCTGTTTGTTTTTTGTTTGTTTGTTTGTTTTGTTTTTTTAGTAATCATCCTTATTCTTGACTCTATACATCTATACAATAAAATAGGGTTATGTCCACTCCCATTTCCTCTCTCCAATTTCCCCCTAAAAGTTCCCAGCACAGCCTTCCCTGTGGTGGGATTCAGGTGTCAGCTGATAAGGTCCAAAGATGCTTATCCAGAGTCCCGGACTCCTGAAGGGGGGTGGGGGTGGCCAACCCTATTCACTTCCCAATTCCATGTTTTCTTAGGTGTCTCTATTTTGCAGCCACAGATATCTGCATTCCAGTGATTGATGACTGATAGAAGGCCAGGCAGAAAGAACACAGCCCCTGAGGTACATAAGAAGCTCAGTAGAACAGCTCTCTGAGCTTCCTGCTGTGAGAATTCTTTGAGGAGTCTTTATGCTTCTTACTTGTGTGCAACTTTGTAAATAGGATGCATGGTGCAAGAGTGTGGGGATATTTTCAAATATAATAAAAACATTCAGAGATATCAGAGGGATCTACCCACAGTCAGTCTAGGAGGATCAGACAGTGGTAACTCACACCTTTAATCCCAGCGCAGGGAATATCCTGGGAGTGGTGACCTATGCCCTTAATCCATCTGAGTTTGAGGTCATTTTAGTTTACAGAGGGAGTTCCAGGCTCCCAGGTAGGCAGTGGTGGTGCTATGCCTTAACTGAGCAAAGAAAGTATTTAAGGCAGGCATAGAAAGACAGAAGGACAGAAGAAGCCAGGAGGAGCAAGGCTGAGGAAGCTAGAATACAACTGGGTGAGATCTGTCTGTGGTATTTCCTCTCAGATATCTCAGCCTTTCCCAGAGATCTAGCCCTGGGTTTCCTTTATTTGTGCAACACAAGAGTGAAGCTTGGACCCTTCATTGACATTCACCTTTGTTGGGATTCATTTGCTTGATAATGTGGTTCAGAAACTTATTTAAATTTTTACAAAAATAGGAAATGAATAGCAAACAAACACAACAACAATAAAAACTACCTTCTAGAGAACAGGGTTAAGAATTTTCCCAGAGCTAGCCAGAATCCTCATAATCCTTTCAAATCATTCTACTCCGTGGTGACAAAGCGTTGAAATACATGAGCCTGTGGGGCCCATTCTCATTCAAGTTACCACATAGGCCTCTTCAGATTTTAGCACCTTCCTTAGCCTGAACACTCAGGCTTTTATTACTGTAGCAAAATTTTGTCATATTTCATAAAACCTTGCCTTTCTTCTTTGCTCTTTATTTTTCTTCTGAGACACTGAATGGATGCTCTGATGCTCTAGATATGCTATGTCTGTATTCCTACTCCCTTGTTACCTTCTCTGTAGTGTTTACCCAGTTCAGTGCATCCGTACTACTTATTTTCTAACTTAGTTTCTTTTCTTTTTCTTTTTTAAATAAAAATAATGTCTTCTTTTAATCCATGTATTCTTCCCTCCCCATTCCCCCATCCCCTTCCCCCAAAGGGCATGACGTCCCTATGCGGTCAGCTCAGCATGGCAGGTCCACTCTATCAAGTCTGATTTCCTGGTTTCTTTAGGAATATACCAAGTTCTCTTCTGGGTGGTTCTCATCCCCTCTGCTTCTCTGGCATTCCAACAATCAGGGTTTATAGATTCACCACTCACCCTATGCCTCTCTGAATGCACTTTGTAATTTTTTTCCGTAAGGTGGCTTTTCTGTGGAAACAGCTTAAGGATAAAGTTCTTCAAAAAAGACAAGCCCTGTTTTATCTCATCTCCCTGGCTTGGGGTTTCTCACAACATCCTGGCTAGAAGACTCTTGTTTCCAGTGGTCCCAGTTCAAATTTGCCTCCTGTTGGGGAAGGTGTTTCAGGGACTCCATACCATGAGCAATGCTAGAGTCAGCCCTGCTCGCAAGGTATGGAATGGAAGTGTCACATTCAACATCAGTTAGCTTCATGTGGGAAAATTACCCACAGTGCTTCAGTGTTGCAGGCCCCATGTTCTCATTTCTGGATTGATAGTAAAACTCAAGACATTTGATAAAACTAGATCAATGTAACTGTCTTCATGGTAGGAACAAGATTTTGTAGTGGGCGGGCGCCCCTAACTTTAGCGCCCCTAGATACCCTAAGACCACAGCTAATGACCACTGTTAACTTTAAAGAAAAAGAGAGTTTAATGAATGATATACTGGTACACACATGTGTGGGCTCAAGGCACTGTGGAAGCCAAGAGCCCAGAATGCTTTCAGAGTAAAATTCTTATACTGCACTCTGAGTAGCGGAGGGGATATGTCCAGGCTCGGCTAAAGTTACAATAGGGCGGGGCCAAAGATCAGCTTAGGACAGAGTTTAGGAATGTGACAGGCAGGCAGGCATATTTCCTGTGAAACAATAGAGTCTTGGGCAAGCAGGGGACCGGCAAGGCAAGCGGGGACCGGCAAGGCAAGCGGGGACCACCTGAGGATATTCATTTCCTGGAGCAATGGTCACATCCCAATGGGAGGCACAGGGAGTCAGGTGGCCAAGCAATTCGGCCAAGCAATTCAGGAAGCACATCCTTATCTTGGGTGGTCCTGTTCAGAGTGATTAGTGTCCAGAAGGTCAAGCTGACCAGGTGTGTTCTAAGTGTGCAGTTGAGCAAGCAGCCATTAATCCTGTGAACAAAGCTTTTCCGAGAACCTGAGTTCTGAGCAAGCTGCCACTTAACAATGGAACCGAAGCTCTGTCAACTTTGGCTAGTTTCAGGGACCTCAGGAAGGGGCGGGGGAATCAAACAGGATTTTTCTATCTTCACAATTTCACAGACTGGATATGAAAATTCTCTTACTTCTTAAAACCACACATGATTTTTATCATGACCCTCCATGTCTCCTTAAGAGAAACCTACAGCTTCCAGTTCCAAGTACATTAGAAACATTCATGCATTTATCTTTCTCAGTCAATTCTCAGTCAAGACCTCTACTCCCACACATACCCCAACATGGCCATCTACTATTCCCATGAAAGCTTTGCCTTTGACACATCTAATGAGGATGTTGTATGATGGCTATTTTCTGAAACTCACAGGCATGCCAAGTCTGCAGTGAGGCCATAGAGCTACCCAATTCTTCATTGTTGGTGAGCCTGTGTCCAACCATATTCTAGCATCAGAATCATAGTCCCTGTCACAGCTCAAGTTTTCTTGAGGACACACAACAGTTAGGCCACTAACGTATGGAGCTTTGTAGACTACCCTCTTCCTTGGCAGCTTGAGCTGTCAATTTTAATCTATTGTTAGGGTCGGTGAGACAAAACCAAGTCAGAGTCTTAGGTCTCTATTCCACACGCATGGGACCCACTGTATCAGAAACAGTGGGCCCAGAATCACAAATGTTTTATAGGGCAGGGAGTGAATCATGGGGGTAGGGGGTCAGGAATGTGGCTACCTGCAGCTGGGTAGGTAACCACAGTAACCACACAATCTGGCAGACAAAGCTTTTTCGGAATAAACAGATACTTAGATCTTATCACAAGGAGCAGAAACTCTGTCAACATCTTGGGGATTTTACAATGCTCTGTCGATATTTATCATGTGGTGTGGGCTGTTGTGCACCATCTGGAAAGTCCCTCTTCACGCTATTTCTTCCTCTCTCTGGCTCCTGGGCACTGCTGCATCTCTCTTGCAAGTTCTCAATACATTTACATCCTTTCGTGATGTTATCAAGCATGTATATATCACTGACTTGAGAGAGCTGCTAAGACTATATACAATATTCTTTTCTCCTTGTAGTTTAACTTACAGCCAGTCCTTTAAAATGTTGGCTTCATTTCTGATATTCAAAATAAGTGATTAGTACTAAACATTTTCTAAGCCTTCAATCAGCTCATAGAAATTCCTGTGAGAAACCCTCAAACTTTTTTAGACAACTGATCAAGCTACCAGGAGCCAGGCAGCACTGACTAAGTAGTTCAGGGTGGTGGACAGGCAGTACAGCTCATAATCAGAAATAAAATTTCTTCCCTTCAATCCAGATAAATTCCCCTTCTGCACTGAGGCAACTTTAAAATGCTAATGCAAAGGGCTTCATCCCTGCAGTGGCCTGGTCAGCTCTGTTCAGGAGCCAATGTTAATCCCACCAGTTGAGTATAAGATCACTATCACAGTTTAAAGGCAAATTTGAAGCAAGCTTTAATTAAATACTGGCCAAGTTGGTGAATTATTTGGCCAGGTCCATTTCCTAGAAAATGACCTGAAGTCCATCTTGTAAGGGCTTAAAAGGGCAAAACCCATAAATCACCACATTTCCCAGAGGCCCAATTATGGGCAAGAGTACATTCTTACATATTTTCGGCCTACATGTGATCAAGCATGTCCGGTGAAGATGGATCACACAGACCTGTGAAAAACATATGACTTGTTATCTCCCATAAACAGTAGCCTCCAGCATTTTAGGAACTATCTGTCCTTGGGCAAAGGGTTTAAGATCAGAGGCATTTTTGATTCGTGAATCTCTTAGGCACAGTAATTAAGTCTTAAAATGTAGCTTTGGCTTTTCACATTCCCCTCTTGAGTCAAATCCTTGAGTCTGTAATGGCTACCTGTTTATATTGGGATCTAATAATCATCAACTTAATGGTACTCAGACAGGAAGTACCATTTAATTAGGGCATCACTGATGAAAAAGTCAACAGTAATTAGCAGAAGAAGAAGGACTCAAATTCCTGTGATTGATGACATCATCAGAGTTAAGTTTTAGAAGGAGCCTAGAAATGAAAATAGGGACCAGTTATTTACTTAATATCATGTCCCCCTTTTTGCAATGTTTTTATTCCTTGAGTACAGCCAGATTATCTCTAATAAATCCTGAGTGGCTTATATAAAAATAACAATTTTCTCTCAAGGCAATACAATAATCTCTGTTTTACATAGAGCAAGTTGAGTGCCCTATCATATTATAGAACTATGTCAGCTAATGAATCTACTTGTTGATAGATCTGGGTTTATTTGGTTTTAACAGAGATACCTTTCCTGATATGCCAATAGGAACTATAGGTAGCCATTTTGTCCCTATGCCAGGGAATTTCCTTTTGATCTAACATTCTAGTTTACTGGGGAACAAAAGGCAATTTGTCTGTTCTGTAACTATTTCCTACTGAAATTAAGGCATTGTCAAGGCCCAAGAAGTCTAGACCGCTAGTCAAAAGCAGAGGAAAATTTAGGCAATGGGACATTCTTGAGAAGCGTCTGGTTCACTGATCTAGCTGAGGAGACAGGAAACATTCACAACAGCTGAACTGTTTGACGTCAGCTTTTAGCACATTCAGGGCTCACAGTCACTTGGAGCAGTTTGTAGTCAGCAGCTGGTGCTTGAATGTGTCTATCAGCTGAGCAGAAACCTGCTGAGACAGGTATGGACTGGGACAGAAGCCAAACTTTAGGAACGCAAAGGAAAATCTCACATTTGAAACTCTAAGGCCATAGTTCTAGTAGATGGGGGCGGGGAGGAGTCCCAAGACTAGAAGAGAGGGGTGTAGAGAGATTCTCACTTCACAAAGAGACAGGCAGAGAGACGTAGGCTGTACTTCTCTGGACTCTTTTTAACCTGTGAGAGTCAGATCCAAGTCTTATGACTCCCAAGATTCTCTGAAGCTCTTTTTTTTTTTTTTTTTTTTTTTTTAGTATTGAAATCCATGTTGTAGAAAAAGCAGGTAACAAATGTTTGTAAATAGAAATAAATGTTTGTAAATAGGAATAGACTCACACCTTTGAGTCCTAGTAAATGCTATAGATTTGAGTTTAAAAACATAAACATTTTTTCCTGTCCAGAGAGTTGGATATATGTTTTAGCCTGATGTAAAGCACCTTGAAGACTTAAAAGAAAACCATAAAAAAATTTAAAATCTTGAGATCATGAAGCTAGTAGTCAATGCTCTACTAGCTTCATAAAAGAAGGAAAGGGATCGGAAATATATTCCTTTTTGTACATAACTTAAATCACTTACTTATATCTTTACAACTTGCATTTCTATATCTTAAATCATTTTCTGAAACCCTTAGAATTTACTTGAGCTTTCACATTTTCAGACCTTTATGTATCTTAAAGCATTTCTTAGACTCTCAAAACATGCATAGACTTTAACCCTTTTTCTTTCCATCCAATCATTTACCAGAGACACAAGCAGTTATTACTGAGAAGCCATTGCAAACCATGTTCCTTTAGTGGAAAGTTACATCTGAAACCTGCTTATCTTTTATTATGGATCTGGTTAGCAAGACAAATCTGTCTGCATTTTCTCAACAGGATATGTAGTAGCTCTAGAAAAACCAAGACTTGATTTTTACATATGAAATGAACTGACAAGGTGGCTGCATTCTTAGAGAAGAAGCTAGTTGCCTGCTGCTGCTAAGCTGACAAAGCTATAGTTAGCCTAACCATCAATAATACTATCAAAGAGCTGAGAAGGGTAAATTAGCACGAAGTATAATCCAAATGGCCTGTGTATCAATTAAAATGACAAAGACTAGTACATTACCTAGACTGCCATCTTTGGCTCTTGTGGTCTCCATGGTGTTGGGGGCAGAGGAATCAGGAGAACATCAGTATTCAGCCTCTAGGCCCAGAAGGTGAGAGTCTTTCCTGTGGGGGAGAAACATGGAGGGATGCTGATATTACTTTATCTACACAAAGTAGGACAATCAACTCTCTAGTGTCTTCCTTGTCCACAGTTTGAGACAGACCCTGATGACAAATATAGCATTGGGGCAGTCTTTCCCACAAATCAGGTAAGAATGGGGTCTCTGCCAGGATCTGGGGGTCTCTGTCATACTAAGCTTTTTTCATTAAACATTTAAAATACCATATTCAATAGATTTCTGACAAATTTGAGAAATATTATCTATTAAGTATTATCTGATCTAAACAAACTTAGGCAAAACCTTAAAAACATAATTAAGAGTCTAAATATAGTTTTTTCCTATAATTAACTATATTAGTATTGCAGAATATTTGATCACACTATAATCCAGAGATTGCAGTATTTACTGGGGGAAAAACAAAACTTGATTTCTAGTTGTGGTGTGGCCCAGCTCTAGCACACACCTTTAATCCAAGTGTTTTCTGCTTGAATATTGTAAACAGGGTTAAATAAAACCAACCTTGGGTGAAGAGACAGACCAAGCAACCAGTTGACAAGGAAGCAAACAGAGGATTATTAAGAAAAAAAAAAAAAAAAGTAAGAGTAAGATAGACTCAGGGGGACAGTTAGAATGGCACACAGGAAGTAAAAGATAGGACAGTCAGTTTGAGAGATTTGCTATTGTTTTCTACAGAGGTTGCAAGCCTTGGTCCTGGGTAGCATGGAACTTGGTGCAATTGTATCCATTTGCCTAAAATATTCATCTCTTTCCTCATCCAGGTGGATGGTCTCTTCCTCATTTGAACTGAAGGGCTTTCTTTGCCCTGAAGGAGTCACAGCCAGGTGCACCTGAGATCACAGTTTCTTATCAAATGCTCTTGGCAGCATTGTTGCCGCTACTGTGTGTTGCTACTTTGTTTGGAGACAGTGAAACTGAACAGCAAGGGCTCTCATGTTGGTGAGTGCAAGACCCCAATAACAGGGATGGTGTTCTGCCCAGAGAACCACTCCCAGAGAGATCACCGGAGTCTGAGGGATACAAATGCAAGGTTTATTGAGTGCATAATACAAGACAAGCAGGGCACTCGTCCACGCATTTGGTACAGCGAGGCTAGGAGGAGTTTCCTAGTTGAGAATACATGTATCTTTTAGAGGCAAAAACCATCAACTGGAGTTAAAATGAGGAAACTAGAGGTAACTTGGCCTCTGTCAGGGTGGGTCAGGATTGGGTTTCTATTGACTGGCCCCAGGGCAGGGTTGGAACATTTTACAGTTGCTTAAGTTGGCCAAGGTGAGTCAGGGTGATGTATGGATTTGTACTGACTGGCCCCAGGGCAGAATTGGAACATTCTGCAGTTCCGCTAGGGCCCTGGACCAGATGTTCTTTTGGATAACATCTTTTGCAAGTTTCTCAGAACTGAAGGGGGATTTAGCCTGAGCTTTCCTTGACCTGTTTGCTAACATGGCTGCTGATTCTAAGATGGAGAAACTCTTGGTTCCTCAATGGGACACAGAGAGTGTAAAAGCTTATGATCTATCATAGGTAAGGGGAGCATGAACATCATTCTGGAGGCAATGTCTTCCTTGAACACAGAAAACACAGGAAGGATTTTGCTCAGTGGTAGATGGAAGAGTCTGATCTTGAACATGCTCAGTGAAAGAGAGCAGTACCATCCTGAGTGTTCTTAGCCTGAAGTCATGAAAACAAATCTCCAGAGATTTAGGATATGGGTTAGCTATTGAGATGGCCCAGCAGATAAAACTACTCCATAGCTAGGCAACCTGATCTAGGCCCCAAATCCAAATAATGAAGAACTGGTACTTCAAGTCAAAACTTCTACAAAAGTGCCTACATGGTGTACACACACCACAGAAGTGCCTACATGGTGCACGCACACCACAGAAGTGCCTACATGGTGTACGCACACCACAGAAGTGCCTACATGGTGTACACACACCACAGAAGTGCCTACATGGTATACATACACCACAAAAGTTCCTACACAGTGTATACACACATAAGTAAGTGTATTTAAAAAAAATGATTTATTTTATGGACAAAGTACTGTGAGTAGTCTCAGTTTACATTGTTAATACTGAAGCTAGAAATAGTGGAAGGGATGTTTTTAAGTATATTAAATATTAATAGAAGATTTTGCCTCAGAAGGTGTCTACCTTATTTTGAGGCTGAATTCATCACAGTAATCACAGGGGCTCATGTTGCCAGCTCTGAAGCATGGGGTCATAGGGAGCTGTTTGATCATGGGCAGCTACTTCTACTAAAATTCATACTGAAAAACTGCTGGTGAGCTGTGTTTACTCACTGGAAAGAGGAGAAAATACAGTTATAACATGCCAGGAAGCATAAGATGAAAATGAATGCAACATGTCAGCTTGTGTCCCTCTAGCCTTCAAACCTGGTCTACTTTCTCTGCAGGTTGTACAGGGATATTGATGTCGCCCTGAAAAGTTCATTTGTAATGACATCTGTACACCATTACTCTCCAACTCTGTTCTTTGGGTAAAATTTGCTCCTACTTAATTGTGACCCCTGTCCCAGCCCTGGGGTCAAGTGGTGGTAACTCGCCTCATGGACATACAGCTTCCTGAACTACCATCTTCTTTGACAGGACAAGGCTCTGCTGAAATGTGATGGTGCATGTGTGGCTTTTTTTTTCTATGCATGAGACCTCCATGCTTATAGACCACAGATGGCACCTATATGGCACCATGTAAGTTGATTCTCCAGAATCCGTCTGGGTATCTTGCAGGCAATTGTCCAAAATAAGGCATGAAGAACAGGATCTTGGACTGCTCAGGCCTTGAAACAGGTTGGAAAGATAATGCTAAGATTAAATAATGGTCAGAATATGAACAAGGTGATAGTTCATTCCATCTGAAACTGGGATGTAAAGATGGTGGTAGTTCCCAAACCAGGATCTAAAGGAGAATAGGTACCACAGGTCAGTGGCTAGAGCAGCTTTGGCCAGGGGAGCATGTGAAGAATACTGCTATGCTTTTCTCTAGGAGACTTCTCAGCTTTGGAGGTGTTTAAACCTCATACATATTCTTTCATTTTATCTGTCACCATAGGTTGAATGCATGGTAAAATGTACCTCGTGAGATGCTTGCTCCTGCCCTGGGTATGCTCATGCTGAGGGAGGCACAGGGCAGGGGTGGCAGGGTCAGGAGACATGGGAGCCCACCCTGCTTGGCACACTTGTTTTGTCCAGGGTGTATTCCATTTTCCTTCTTTGTTCTCAATTAGTTTCTGGATATTTGATCTCCTGTGATATCCCATCTGAGCTCTTTCATTTCAGGAGAATAAGAACCCAAACTGCTGCTGGGCTGAGAGCCAAAGGAACTGGAGTCCTGTAACAATAAGGTTTCTTAGTCCCAGGCGGCCAGAGGTCCAGACCCACAGACCTGCAGCCCCAGACCCCTTAGCCACCCGCTGTTGCTCAGGCCCCCAGAAATGATTCAGACACTTATTAATTTCATGCTGTTTGGCCTATGGATCAGGCACATTGCTAGCTAGTTCTCTCATCTTAACTCAACCCATTTTCACAAATCTGTTTGCCATTCGGCCCGTGGCTCACCTGTGTTCCTTACATGTTGCTCCTTTGGGCTTCTGGCTCGGTCTGTCTGACTCAGCCCTCTTCTCCTGCCTATGCTCTGATTTCTCCTCCTACTTTTTCTATGGTGCCTGTCATGGGCCAAAACAGCTCCTTTATTTAAAGATTGATATTCACATCACACAGAAAGACATTCCCACATCAGAGCCCTCTCCAAAACACTTGTACTCTGTCTCACAGGCTCCAAGCTCCTACCAGGCCCCAGAAAGTCTGGGGTCTTAGGAAAGAGAAGTAAAGCCAGAACTGTCTCTCTCATAATTTGCTATTATTCTAGACAAAAGAAAAGGGGTAGTTTTGAGGTGATAGCTTGTGATGCCCTTGTCATCTGAGCGAGCTCATTGATCAAGGGCTTTGAGATTGAGAGACACAGGCGTGGGTCACTCTTGAACCAAGAATGCCATTTATTGGAGCTCAGGGAAAGACTTCTATACAGGGTTGCCTTTTTGACCTTGAGTAACATCTGAAGCTCACAATTAACACTTGGCCTGGGTTAACTTCTTTATTCTCTGCTAACTTCCCTATTCCCTAATGGCAGCACCCACTTGGAACCAATAATGGAACAGATCAACTGGTTCCAGTAAACACACAGGCCTCTAAATAATGCTAAACCCTGGGGGCTGCAGGTCGACTTCCACAAGAGCTGGCCTGGCCTGAGCATTCTGCCATAGCTGTGACATGGAAAATAACTTTCCCATAACTAGGTTGTTAGCTAGTAACTAAGACAGACCAGGAGGGTCTTTGACAAGTGATGGATGCCTGTCCCTGGAGCAGACCAGGGAAAGGAGCCTGGAGCAGTAATCTACTTGGGGACACTTGAGGGTAGGCATTAGATCCTGACTACAGATATAAAGAAATAAACCTAGAAAAACTACAATATGCATGATGCATATTTCACTTGTTCAAACATGTAACAAAAGATCATCTTTGGCTAGCTTATGTACAGTGCATAATCTATACTTATATTAATATAGATATGTTCACTACATTTAAAAGTGTATTTATTTTCAGAGCTAGAGGACCAAGCACCAATGAAAATGGATAACCCAGGTAATCCAATGAAGAGCCAAAGTTCCTCCATTTTAAGCCAAACAGCCATGCTAAACCGGCAGGTCACCAAAAGTTCAGAAACCCTCCCCACCCAGTTCCTGGAACTTGTTATCCATGGGAACATCTGGGCCCCTGACCTGACCTAACTGCCTGAGCATGGAGGAATGTTAACTGCCTAACCAGGGAATGTCCCTATCCCCCTATCCGGAGGCCAGCTGTTAAGAACTTAGATAACCCCCTCCTGACCCCGAGGGGAATTAAGCAACTGCCTGGAAACAATCCCCTAGACACGGCCCAGTCACCTGCAAGCACACACCCTTAACTTTAAAATCACCCCAGGATGTCAATTCACTCTATAAAAACGCCTATGAGCTTTCCCTACAGTGAGGCTGGGAGAAGCTGATGGGGGAATGAACTGAAATATGAAAAAGAGGCCTTGAGGTGCCATGCTTCTAGTCATCCTCATCCTCAGAGAGTTCTGTCAGTGTTCTGAATGTAAGAGTTAACAGAGCACTAAAGGGCCTCAGGTCTTTCCCCTGATCTGGTCAAGGGGCCATATGCCAGTCCCAGGCAATTCAAGCTACTTTAAAGAAAGAAACTAGGCTCAGGGCGTGGAAAAGATTCACCTCAAGTCTCTTGAATTCCAGCTCTGCACCTAGTCTCCTCTGACTAACTCATTTTGACCACTTATTCCTGGATTACTGCTGACTAAGAGCCAGGCATGGTGGGGTTTCTTACTCCAACTTGCCTGGGAAAATTCTATATATGGATCTTTCTTGGCTCCTATAATGAGGGGCAAACCTTGGAGAAGTCTTGCATTTTACTGAATAGCCCTCAGCCTTTCAAGCAAGTATTAGAAAAACTTGGGGACATAGTGACATCTTGGATGATGACACCCATTGACCAAATTGTATGGCAACCCTGAGGGTCAGGCAGAAAACTGCATCAGCCTGATATACCAAATAGCACAGCGGTTCTCAACCTATGAATCATGGCCATTGGAAAACACACATTTCTGATGGTCTTAGGAACTGAGATACTACACAGTGCAAAATTAGTTATAAAGTGGCAACAAAATAATTTTATGGTTGGAGGTTGCCACAAAATGAAGAAATGTTATAGGGTTGCAGCATTAGGAAGGTTGAGAACCACTGAAACAGCAGGATTAAGCTGTTTATTGTTCCTGTCTGACTACAGTATATCATCTAGGGAAACTTGAAATGAATGGGTTATCTTTGGTAAGGCTCTCTGGCTGGCTTTGCCCTGTCTAGGTTTTTTCTATCTCTTTGATGTGTCCCACCTCCTGCTCACCATCCACATCTATTGATAACAACTAATTTAGACCTGTTATCTAATAAATTATGAATTTTCAATAAATACAGTAGCCATATTCACAAATGATTATACTTTTGTTTTTGTTTGGTATAGGGAATGATTAGACAGTAGCTTCTGTGTATGCTAAACAATTCTACCACAAACTGGAAATCTGAATGACACATACTGGAGGTAAACAATGTGGGCCAGACGTAGTCAGACATACTGGGTCAGATCAGTTAGTATTCATGTGGGGTTTTGAGGTAAGGCTGACCATACCAAGTAACTAGATTGGCCATTGCATTTTGCAATGCCCTTATCTTACTGAGTTCAAGACCTGAATAGGGCAGTGCATTGTCTGGATCAGCACTTGTGACATTATGTGACTTTATGCATATTTTTATGTGACTTTATGCATTTTTTTCTTAGTCATGAATTTTAACTCCAGGTGGAGTGTGAGATCACTCCTGTAGTAGTTTGAATGAGAATGCCCCTAATAGGCTCATATATTTGAATGCTTGGTTCTCCATTGCACTTTTTGGAAGGATTAGGAAGTGTGGCCTTCATAAGTAGGTGTGGCTTTGTTGGAAGAGGCATGTCACTGGGAGTGGGCTTTGAGGTTTCAAAATGGCATGACAGGCTGAGAGTCCCCCTGCCTGCTGCTATGGATCAGTATGCAAAGCTCTGAGCTACTTCTTTAGCATCATGCCTGCTTGACTGCTGTCATGCTCCTAACTACAATAATGAACTAACCCTTTGAAACTGTAAGCCAGCATCAAACTGAGTGCCTTAAAAAAAAAAAAAAAGAGTTATCTGATCATGGTCTCTCTCCATAGCAGTAAGACAGTAACTAAGCTGTCTCCCACAGTTTTTTTCTTTTTGTTTCTGAAATAAACATCAGTCTAACAAAAACTGTAGGGAGCCTTGCTTCAAACAGGTTTGATGTTTGGACAGATGGGTGAAATGGGTGAAGTGATGAAACTGTGACCATTTGTTTTACATAAGTGGCTCCAGACAGCCCGGGCTGTGTTTGTTTATACAGTTCAATAGTTTACAATGACAATTGTTTCCTTAGGCTTCGAATGATGGTTACAACAATAGCTAGTTTGTTCCCTTGCCTCATTCACCTTCCCTCCCCCAACTTTGCCACTAGTAACTATCAGCTACTTTATTCATAGCTCTAATATTAGAATCATAAGCAGTGTTGCAAGCAACAAAGGAAGTTTTCTAACTAGGCACATCTACAGGTAGGACAGCGTGCCCAGTTGGTAGCATTCAGAGTTATGACATCATACAAATTGCAAAAGAGTTTTGACTCTAGTGACTAATGTTTAGCTCTAGTCAAATCTAAGTTCTCATGATGAACTCATCAGTCAAGGCTGAATCAGTTCATTTTTCATTCTACACTACTCTGCCTCCCTTGGGGGATATATGAGGTTTTTATTATGATCCAGTAAATGATGTAACTTAAAAGCTTACTCTTAGTAGGTGGCACAGCTTTGCTGTGGGATTATGCTCATGTACACTGTAAATATTTGTCCTTCCTACTGGTTTAATAAGATGCTGTTTGGCCAGAAGACAGACAGGAAGTGTGGGTGGAGCTACCAGAGTAAGAAAACTCTGGGAAGAGAAAAAGCAGAGCAGAGATGCAGGCAGATGCAAAGGGAAGAAGATGAAAATGCTCTGAGAAAAGATACGAAGCTGATTTGCTAATCATGGGTTAGTTTAAGAGTAATAGTTAGAAAGTAATATGCCTGAGCTATAGGCCAAACAGCATGTAATTAATATCAGACTTGTGTGATTATCTGGGATTATGGCTCCAGACCTCAGAGCTAGGCCAGGCCAGAGACTTCTGACTATACTGCTTACCTCTCTTTCTCATACCCCTTTCTATATACTTCCTTCAGCATTGGCACAGCTATTAGGGATGAGGGTATTGTAGGTTTCTATGATTCTACTTCATTCCCTGTTTCTAGACTGTTCCCATTAACATTTGACATCATCTACTATCCTAGACACTTGTGGTTAGAATCATTCTCTCCAGAATATATATGTGTGTATATATATGTATATATGTATATATATGTATATATTATATGTGTGTATTTATGTATGTATGATATATATAACTTATATATAATTATATATATATAATTATATATATATATATATATATATATATATATATATATATATATATATATATAACTTACTTAAGCTAGAGCAGTTCAATGGACCTTACTTTCCCCTTGCTCCAGATCTCAGATCTTCTGGTGGTGAAGAGCCACCAGAAGCAGAAGCATGGCCAGAGGTCATAGTTGTGTCAGTGATAGTAAAGTGAGAGTGCCTCATATCCCGAAAGAACCACCCCCTGCCACTATAGGCAGCAAGCCCTTCCTACTGGTCACTGAGGACAATTACCATGGAAACTCAGCCAGTGTTATTGTCAAGACCGATTTCTGAAATAATTTTCTGAAGGACAGGACAGGTGAGGTTCTCTGTTTATAAAAGTGGGTCACTGTTAGATAGATGTGGCCATTTTCTGACATAACCAGACAGGAAGCCCAAAGAAATTGCACCATACTCCCTGGTGGAAAAATGTTGGAGAATATTTGATATTACTGTGACACCCTGAGACTGTGTTAATAAAGTTAATCTTGAATCATAGATTGAAGCCAGTGACTAGTTGACAAGAATTAGTCATAGAGAATACTCAATACTATCAGATTCAGAAGTCAGACAAATATTAATCGAAACTTTGGCTTTTGAAAAGGTTAATTCAAAATGTCAAGGGGGTGATTAGGCATTTATAAGCAAGAGTAGCACCAACAGATGAATGGATTAGAAATAGAAATTAGATATTGGATCTCACACTTAAGATGCTACTTTGATAGGGGAAGTGATTTAGAAATATTTTAAGAAAAATCAGCTTTTGTAGGTAAAAATTGGAGGAGAGCCATAAAACAGGTGTTTTGGCAAATCTAAAACTACTTCATGGCTTAACAGGATAAGAATAATGGGTTAGATTAAGAGCAACAGCTAGCAAGTTATATGCCTGGGCCAGAGGTCAATCAGTGTACAATTAATATAAGTGTCTATGTGTTTCAGTGGGACTATGGGACTGTAGGCCAGAAAGTCTGGGTCAGAAACATAAGATGTAGTAGGATTGTATATTATTACATTGTAAATAATTGTCCTGCCTACTAGTTTAATAAAAAAGCTGACTGGCTGGAGGCAGACAGGAAGTATGGGCATGGCTACCAGACTAAGACAACTCTGGGAACAGAAAGAACAGAGCAGAGATGCCACACAGACACCAGACAGGCCAGAAGATGCAGAGAACCACTATGTTGCTCTGAGAAAAGATATTGAGCCACATGGCTGAACAGGATAAGAATCATGGGTTAGATTAAGAGCAAGAATTATATGCCTGGGCCCCAGGTCAATCAGCATACAATTAATATAAGCATCTGTGTGTTTCTATGGGACTATGGGACTGTGGGTCTGAAAGTCCAGGCCACAAGGCTAGGCTGGAAAGTCTGGGCCAGGAGGACAAAAGCTAAAAATATGAATATTATAAAAATATGAATGGTGCAAAAGTATGAATAAATGAAATGGTGTTGCAATAGAAAGATTACTGGACCCTAATGCAAATATAACCATAATTTTACCAAAATCTTGACATCCAAGCCTCTTTGGGAAGTAAATATTCAGCTTCTAAGAATTGGAACTTTATCTCAAGTAAAACAAAGTATAAAATGGGTTGTGTATATAGAACCAGAAGAACAGATAGGAAAATTAAAGACATATGTGGCTGACATGATTTGTTATAGCAGTGGAAAACACAGATTAACATTCCTCCAATCTCATAAACAAGCCATAAAATAAAGAATGCCCATGAAAAAAATGTTAAAAGGTGTTATTAAGAAGAGTCACTAACAGTTAAGGTTGTATATAAGCAGAGCACAACAACTTTTAATCTTATAAAGATATGAACAATTCTCCCTCTTTAAAATGGTTAACTGACAAACCTGTTTGGGTGGAACAATGACCTTTGATATCAGAAAAATGATGGCACTAGAACAGCTAGTCCAGGGGCAGCTAAATGATCAGCAATAGAAGAATCAACCAGTCTGTAGAATTCTTCTATATTTGTCATTAAAAAGAAATCGGAAAATGAAGAATGGTAACAGATCTGAGAGCTGTAAATAAAGTGAGCCAACCAGTGGGCTCTTTATAGCCTGGAATTCCTTTGCCTTTCCTTATTACCTAAGGGATAGTCTATTATAGTGATTGATTTAAAAGAATGCTTTAAAAAAACAAACATACTTTTACAAGAACAGGATAGAGGAAAAATTTATTCTCATAGTGCCCACTTTTAATAATTTTCAACCTATTAGAAGATATCAGTGGAAGATCTTGCCACAATGAATGTTAAACAGACCCACTGTGTGTCAACATTTTATACAACAGCCACTAGAAATAATTTATAAACAATTTCTCTATCTATAATTTATTACTATAGGAATGATATCTTGCCATCTAACTTTCACATAGATACCTTATAAAAATGTTTGATGAAGTAAAGAGAATTTTGTCTTGCTGGGAATGTCTAAGGGGAACCTCGGGTGTCTTTCTGGTGGGCTCTATCAGAGTCTCTAAAGTTGAATGTGGAAGAGCTGGGGAGACGGCTCATCCATTAAGAGCATTTGTTGAAGACCTGGGTTTGGTTTCCAGTACTCACATCAGGTGGCCCATGGCTGCCTGTACTCCAGTTTCAGGGTCTGAAGCCTCCGCAGGCACTGCAGGTGTGGAGTGCTCATACAGACAAGCATACTCACATGCATGTGAGTTAGGGAAATGGTGACTGTTGTTCTCACAGTGGGAGTCTCTGTGGAGGGCTTTGGACAAGCAGCTGCTCTTCTGTTCTGACGAATACTCACCATCTTCATGCCCATGTGGATGGACTCTGGGATTGAAGCTTGACTGGAAGCTGAGGAAGGCTCAGGCTGCACTTGCATTTTGGACAAGTCCCTTCCCTGTGTGAACCAGTCCTGTAGGATCAATAGCCTCATGGGAAGGCAAGGGCCAGGTTACACTCTTGATCATGTTAGGTCCCCTCCTCTGCCCCAGTGTAGTGTAGCCATATGTATGTAAGAACGTCACCAGGGTAGGAGTCCCACTCAGAATTCCCTAGCCTGGCTTTCCCATCAATTAGTGACTCATCCTTTCTGGAATAAAAAGGGCAAGAAAATGCAGAGTGGTGAGCTCTGCTCTTAGGAAATAGCATTCCCTACTCGAAGGCTCTGCTTGCTCTCAGAGTCTGTGATGGAGCCGAGCGGTCTCTCCAGGCTTGTGGTTGAGGCCAAGAGCAACGGTCCTCAGGATGGCGGCAGAGTAAGGATGGCTCAGAGCCAGATGTCTCATGACTAGAGTTAGTGCTGTGTCCTGTGAGGACAGAGTTTTCCTGCCCATGGCAACCATGATTGCACACACAGGCCTGAGCAGATGGAAAGACAGGCGATCCCTGGGCAGGGTGACACACCCATCTAATGCCATCTTGTAGCCACCACACTGTAGGTTTTAGGTTCAGTTTGGCATGGCACAGAGGGAAGCAAAGACTGGAGAGGATGACATTACATTGTCACTCAGACAGAGCTCAAGGACAGCAGGGCTCAGCTCCCATAGACTTGAAGGATGACACTACACTGTCATCCAGGCAGAGCTCAGGGGCTGTGGGCTCAGTTCCCACAGGCTCCATCAGGAAAACAGGGGCTTCTCTCTTGGGGGTTTCATTTTCCCTCAAGAAACATAGGACACAGGAGTCTTTTAGCTCAGTTCCACCACACCCCCAACATTCCTGAAACTTCCTTGTGACATTTAAGGTACTGGGCCTCTGTTCACTCATACCTTCACCTGCACAAATGTAGGACACAGCCGGAGGGGGAGGTTGACAAGACCCTGAGGTGAGGTCACTCGAGGATTAGTGCATCTCCACATATGTAAAGGCTTTCAGTGGTGTCTCTAATGCTGGGATGGCAAGCCTTACAGTGCAGTTAGGGAAAGGGGGCGGTGTGAGTCTCAGCGGCATGTCATGTCTCTTTGCCCTTAACTCCTAGATGCTGCTTCAAGGACAACCAAATGCTGACCTTGCCTTGTGCCCAGCTCAGTGCAGACAAAAGCCACCATACTGAAAGCTGAAAGAGAATCAAAGTCAGGAAGCTGTAGTAAGAGGTTTCTGTTCTGGACTTTTGGGCCTAACCTCAAGGTTTAGGCCCACAGACCCATAGACCCACAGAGACACACAGAGGCTTACTATAGTTTTAGGCTGTTTGGCCTAATGCCCAGGCATATAATTTGCTCGCTCTCTACCCTTCATCTAACCCATGATTCTTCCTGTTCAGTCTGGTGGGCAGAGTAGTGTTAGCACCTATTGCCCTTGGGCCACCACTTCCCTGACCTCAGACCACCCTTCCTGTCTCAGGCACCATAGTCCTTGACTTTCCTTCCGGGCAAGGCCCAGCTCTTGGGGTTGCATCACAGGTCCTGGTAAGAATTATGCAGGTGTGTGGCAAGTTCCTTGTATTTGCACACTTAGTCTGTCTCTTCTCCTGCTGGCCATATCTACAGGCTGGAACCAGACACTGGACAGAGGGTGGGCCCACAGACTGACAGGACAGAGTCCTTTACAGGAGCCTAGGAAAGCATTGGCTATGGAGCCCCAGCACCAGTGTCCCGGGATAGAGGTAGACCAGTGACAATAATTGCAAAGGTCCAGAGGGACCACCACTATATGGGTAAAAATAATGAATCATTTAAAAGAAGGCTATCTCTAAGGGAACTGAAACAGTTTATTCACAGAAGAACCTAGGAGTCCCTCCAGATCTGGACAGCATAGCTCTACCCCCTACACCTTTTCTCTGAGAATCATCCATGGACACAGCTTTATTCCAAATGTAGAACCTGGAAGATCTCCCCAGTCCTGATTGCCTCCTGCCGTGGCTTCTCCAACTCACATCCACAAACACATAACTCTCTTCACTCAGGAACAGCAGAGTGAAACTGCCTCTGGGGAGGAAAGGCAGAGCCCAGCCTTCACAGCTACAATTTTCTTCATACTTACGTTCTGTTCCTGACAGACACAGAAAGAGTTGAGCCCCAGTCCTTTCCTTTCCCTGCACTTGCTTTTGGTGTTCCTGAACAATGGGACTTTCCATATTTACAGGACAATCTGCCTGTATTTCTTTTCCTTTTGCTCATTTGTAACGTGGATAAAGAGCCCCATGTGTTTCAGAAATTCAATCCTAGACCAATGGGCCCCCGTTTCTCCCTGACACCTCCAGTTCACCACACAGACATTCTGAGAGCTTTGGGTAGACCATATGGGCCCTACCTCACCAGTTCCCAGGAGTGAGGCTCTGTTTCCTGAAAATTTTTCTCTGCTGTCTCGTGATTTTCAAAGTGAAAACGTCAGCAGAAGGGAAGCGAACCTCCCTCCCACCCCCATCCTGAGTATTTCTCACATTTGTTGTTTACCTACGTGGTCCTGAAGCCCAGTCTATTCCCAAGTCAAGGATGCTCTCCACTGCTCCAGGAATGTAGCATTTCCTCATCTCTGAAAGGTAGCTGAACCTATACCCACCCACCCATGAGAACAAAGTCTGGCAATGTGTGGCTCCTATCATAGGTGGAGCACTGTCCAAGCCTGGATACATCACTAACTGTTGTGTGAAGAGGCCATTCTTCCTCAGCCTGCTATAGCAGACCCTGCACTATGTTAGTGACAGGTGGATTCATAAAACAAAGGCCTCACTGATAGCTTACTGAACCTCTTGTGGATGCTGTTGGGCTCATATAGTCTGTCTGTGAAAATGCCTCACCATCTAAGGTGGAAACCCAGTGTCTGTGACCTCAGAGGTGTGAAGGAGGCAGCAAGTCTGAAATTACTTGATAAACAGAAGACTCCAGTGTCTTGTACACTGCTGCACTATAATCTGCCGCTCAGTAAAGCCAGCCCAAGACAGAAAATAGCAGAGAAGGATAGAGCTTTGACTGTGTGACTTCTGTGTGTCATGAAACATGGCTGCTGGCTAGTTTTACTAAGTGGGTAGCATACTGAGGTCTATATGTGTGGCAAGAAGAGCTGTGTTCTCTACTGGAGGAGAGTCTATCTGAGCAGCCATACTGGCAATTTGTATGGTTATGGTCACTGACCCTAGTTAGTGTGTCTGTTCATAAGTAGCCTACCTGCTTGAAAGTTGGAGGTGGTTTTACTCAAGTCCAGGCCTTCACCCTGACCCAGGCAAGAGGCATGATGCTGTGGATATGTAGAAAGTTCTTTCAAAAGTACAAAATTGGGGTAAAGCATAGGCAATATCATCCCTAAAATATAGTGACTCTGTGGTAGTCACAACTCAGTGACAAGTATTCCTGCCTCTTGCCCTGTCATATGACCCACATGAGCAGCAAATATACCAAATTTTCTAATGAGTATGAGACTGTCAGTCTGATTACACTCTCTTTTATGAATCAGAAAATGACATAAATGTTCTGTAAGCTGAGTAGATGCCATCGTTGGCTACAGCAAGCTTTCCTTAACAAAGGAGCTAGCTACTCAGCTGCCACCCCCAAAACTGAGCAATTCATGTGATACACAGCTATCCAACCAGGTTATCAATAGCCTGTGTTCTCATTTCTCAGACTATGCTGTTAGTCCTGAGAACAGGATGCGGTATGACACTCAACAGCCACATAACCCTCGGGCAGCAAGATTGGTACCCGTTTTGCCCAGTTCGACTAAAGTCATTGAAGGAGCATGAATCAAACACTGAGCAGCCCCACATGACTGTCCCTTATGCAAACCCGGGGCTCTGGCAGTTGTCCCAAAGGCATTTCCAAGCTGCAGCCAGGACCATATAAGCCAATTTCTTCTGAATCCCTCTCAATTGAGAACAAGTGTCTGGAATAGAGCAGGTGATGAGGACAGTGGGATCAGAAAGAAAGTCAAGTGTTACTGGCTTTGGAAAGGGTGAGCCTGGATGTGGTGTCTACTTAACCTGAAATGTGAATCTAATCTAGTGAGTGACCCACTGCCAGAGCTGGTAGGTCAACAGAGCACTGCTATAGTGTACAGAACACCTCAAACCTGGGTAGTAGGCAAGTCAGTGAGGACTCAGGTGGCTTGTCCAGCAGGGGACAGGGAAGCTAGCTCATATCACAATGTGAGGAGTCTCTGGCCTTTCTCACTCAGTTCTACTGATCCTGTGGGTCTCTTCTGTCACTGGTTTACCGAATGGGCTAAAGAAAACTCCCCAGTGTCACTGTGGTCTCCTGATCCTGCATATCACTTTGCTGTCAGTTCCAGGAATGACATACGGGCTCATGCTTTTTAGCCAGTGTGTGGAATGCTCCATGGTTATACCCCTAGCTGCTTTCACTGAGGTGTCTGAGGAAAGGTGCCAGTGATGCTGCTTTGGGAATGGTCCAGACTAACTGTGACAAATGCTAGTAATTACTTATTGTCAAGTCCATTTCTGGAGGCCACTACCTTTATATTGTCTGTAGGAAGTGCTGTCACAGGACAAAATGCATGCCCATCTCTGATGTCACAAACCTCAAGTCATGCTGTAAGCCCAAATTAATGTCTTGACTGATTGTGACTCTGTTTGGAGGATGCTAAGTCATTGGTTTGGTTCCTATGGAGACAGAGGAATCAAGACTCCAGGTGAAAAACAGTTGTTCCTGCTCTTTTGCATATTACTTTATGCCTTAGCAACACTTGCCTCACTGACGCTGTAGATTCTGCTTACAAGTCACACAGATCACCTCCTGACTGCCTGATACTACAACTCCTCACAAGCTCAGGGAACACTGCAGAGGGGGCATGTGGGATTGTAAAAGCCTATAATAAATGGTGGAATATGTAGATTCAGGTTAACATGACTGCAGCCATCTTGATTCCAAATTGTCACTGTGAATCACAGATTAATCTTAGAGTTTCTGTATATTCTCCTAGAAACTAAAAATAAATCCATTAGGGGACGTGTGTGGAGCTTCACAGTGGGACCCTCGCTCCAGGAGGGGATCTTGACTCCAGTGTGAATATAAACTAGATTCCTGTGATAGAGATCCTTTTACCTAACTCACGTATCCTTCTTCTGACCCAAACAGTGGGCAACCAGCTGCCTCTTAATAAATTATATCTTGTAGAACCCTAGATCTGTCTGCTTTCCATCTCATGGCGTCTTTGCTGTTGCTTCTCATACACTGGGCTGGGTTGTTCTAGAAAAAAAAAATCCTCAGAAAACAACATAAGTCTCATCCTGAGTACTGAAAGTGCTTCCTTTTAGCTAGAATTAATAGCAGTTTTCTTCATTGTTCACAGACTGAAGTTAACAGAACACATTTCAGCTCAGCATCTCTGTGGAATACATGATATGTGTCCTTCTCCACTTTGGCTCTGTGCTCTGAGCGTGGCGAGTTACTTAGATCCAGGTGGCAAGTTAAGTTGGCCTCACCTCTAGGCTCCCAGTTCTCCCTTCATAGCCACCACCAGTGTCACCCAGTCTGTCCCAGATTCTTGTTTTCTCACAAAGGAACTCAGAATGCTGCCTTGTAGGGTCTTGTGTATACATTTTCAGCTTTCCAGTGGGTTCAATCCATAACTATCAACACTTCAGCTTCTTTCAAGCCCATATTCAATAAATTCCAGTGTTGAACACTTAATCATTAATTGGGCTTTTGTGGCATGGCTTTGCCTAAGTGTAGGATAAGTTTCCCAAGACCTTGGCTGAGGGAGGACCAGCTCCTTTGGGGAAATAAAAACTGCACCCTTTACACATCTCAGAAATCTGACCCAGAACCACAGCATCTTAATAAACAAAGGTCACCTTGTAAATAAAACTGTTCACAGCAGCTTATTGGTTCCCCTTCCCCTTAGTCCTCCTGCACAACTTAGTCCTATAAACACCCAAACTCTCTGAGCAGGGCTGTGCCCCCTCCTCTTGGAGACAGCCCAGCAGTTTGTACCTCACTTAAGCTCCGTTCTCAGTGTGGCTCTCTCTGGTGGTCTTGCTCTCCTGTAAACGTCACAGTAAGTGCTGTGAACACAAGAAAGGCAGGACTGCATTGTGAGTCTTGCTGGATTAGATGTGTTCGTTTTCAATTTTAAAAAAGTTATAGTGTGAAGGTTCTTGGCATGTGACATCATTCCAGTATTTCAAGAAACCATTTGAGGGGGTCTCATAGAACCAGAGCTGCCCCCTCATATTCTCCCTTCCTCTCCTCTCCCTCCCCTCTCCCTCTGTTCCTTCCCTTGTCCCTGTCCCTCCCCCTCCATTCCCTTCTCCCTTTCATCCTCTCTCTTTCATCCTCCCTCCCCCCCCCTCTCTCCCTCCCTCCCTCTCTCTCTCTCTCTCTCTCTCTCTCTCACTCTCTCTCTCACACACACACACACACACACACACACACACACACACATATCTCAAAGAAGACTCTGCAGTATATCTCACATTAAAAACATATCTTCCCATTTTATTGTTGACAGTCTGGCAACCTAAAAGCTATCTTCATGTCTTAATTTGGAAAACACTTAAAGCAAAATGATGATGTATTTTAGTTAGTAATTAACCAACACTTAAGCAATGGTTGGATATTGAGGAATAGTATAGATGTGAATCCATAGCTCTAACTATGGCAGAGCTATAGGCCAGTGTCAGCTTGAGAAACACTCTCACATAACTTGCCCTTGCTTGACAGCAGCTGTCTGGTAGATATCCCACTGCAGGATGGACGATCCGACAAGTGCTCTGTACTGTGCTCTGCACTGTGTTCTAACAAAAATGGGAGACAATGTCTCATCAAGTCAGAAGCAAGTGTGCTGTGTCCTGCTGGGACACAGAAAGGTGAGATCAGTACAGCCAAGTGTGCATTCATTCACTATGGAGCCAAGGGAAGCAAAGTAGTCCAGATTCTATATCATACCTCCTTCTATGTGAAGCATAGAGTTCTACAGAATGAAATAGTACATTCTTTACAGATCCATTGATGTGAAGAAAAATAAAGTCAATGACAGACATTAGGGAGAGATCCATACCATCACCAAAGCTAAGAATAATGTTCATCCCTTGGGCACATTGGGTCTCATTTTATTATTACCTGATGCTTTTCCATAGCCTGTGGAAAATAAAATTAAACACACAAAGAATAAAGAAGAAGGGGGAATGAGTTAGAATGATTTAGAATATAAATATTCTGGAGTTTCAGCTTTATTCTCAGGCAATTAAAGATTCCAACACAACTTTTGGTTTTTAACTATTCACAAGTTAAATTCCACTTAGGGCATGTGATGTTATAAACATCCAGCAGTTCTTAGTATATGGAACCTTTGCTTTCTGGCCATTGAAGTCCATCAGTGGCCAGGTGATACTGGACTGGAGCAATGAGTTATTTTGACCCTCTGCCCAAAGGAGCACCATCTGGTTTATGGCTAAAGTACAGGCCATGTCTTTGAACTTGGATGATAATGACCAGACAATCTGCATCAAGCCAAGCCTCACAGTATTAACAAAAAGAGGAGATAGGAATGTAGATGTCATCTGCTATGAGTCAGAGGAATGAAACCAGGCTTGGGTAGAAGGAGCCACAGCACGACTGAGGCTGTGACAATTTTCTTTTCCAAGACAGGGATTCTCTGAGTAACAATTCTGGCTGTCCTGGAGCTCACTCTGTAGACTCAAACTCAGTAAGAGAGATGTACCTGCCTCTGCCTCCCATGTGCTGGAGGAGTATGCCACCACCACGTGATGAGGCTATGACAATTTTATTCAGAACAGTTAGACTTTTTATGCCTTTATCAGAAACAGGATACAATGGCAGTTGCAGAGATCAGTATAGTTGTAGTTTCCAGCATACGGTGAAGTTTGCATGTCATACAAGGTACACAAGACTAATACTGAAGACCAATGTTACAAATATAGGAGACAGTAATGGGCATTGAACCTCATACCAGTAAAAGGACCCTTTTTACTTTATTAATGAAAGCAGTAGTAACCCTGCTAATGACAAACTCAGGAAGCCTTGTGCGTCCCTGGAAACATACTGGTATTTACTAGTTAGGAAGTGAATGTTGGGTGCTTCAGTGGAAGACTAGAATTGGACCATAACATTCTATAATAATTTGACTTTTAAAGATCTCATCATCCTTTCACCTAGGTATGCAATCCCTTTTCATTTAAACCCAGGCCAATGAGTTTAAAGAATAGGAGCCCCTCACTGACACTACAATGCACAAGGATTCATGTGTACACATCTGGAGGCACCAGATCCCTCCATGGCAGGTCCATGTGCGGGGCTAGGAGAGAAGGGATAATGTCCTGCCATCCTAGGTTTAAAGCTCCACAGCGGAAGGTGAAAACAACATATGTTAAGAAAGTGACCAGGTACCTCCAAGCTCCATAGGCATAGTCTAGGGCAACCATCCACTTAGCTCTCTGCTCCATACTCTTCTTATTCCCTCCCCCCACTTCCCAGTGCCCCAGTCTGTCATATAACCTTACGCTTGTCTAGCATAAACTCAAAACAATCCTTTTGTCCCTGGAAGAATCAGATTTTTTTTCCATGTTTAAGCATCTTGGTTGTAGTGCATTGAAATGATCCACATGAGACAGTTATTAACAACCATGCTGATTAAGCCAATTAAAGGTTTTAAATCCTTCTTATTGATGACCAGAACTAGAACAGGCTTGTGCCTCTGAAAAGTCTCTTGGCGCCCAAGCTCAGTGTGGTACAGAGTTTCTAAAGATGAGGCACTCAGGCCCTTGCCCAGACCCCTGCCTTGCCTATTCAGTAGCCAAGACTGGCTGCAGAGACAACCCAGTAGGATATAGTTCTCTGGCTCAGCAGGATGTGCCCTTAGGCTACAACCTTGGGCTCAGCCCTAGTTACTAAAAAGAAATCTCACCAGGTGTCCTCATATAGTAAAGAACCAATTAAAAGTTATGACTATCAGGCTATGAATGAGCTTTCATAATAAAGATGGGATGGAGTAACCACAACAACCTCTGTAAGAGATAATAACTTTCCTTCAGGTGTAACTGATTTAACCAAGGAGAGGTACCTCTGGCTTGGAGGTGCCTCAACCCTGAGTCTGTTGCTATGCAACCCATAGACACCCCCCCCCCCCAGACTCCCTTTGCTTTACTCCCTATGAATACCCAGCCACAATGCTAAGGACTCTCTCCTGCTCTACTGCTGTGCCAGACTGACGGAGAGGCCCGAGTTAACTGGCAATAAAAAGACTTGATG
Organism: Phyllotis vaccarum; assembly: GCA_033318265.1. NCBI lineage: Eukaryota > Metazoa > Chordata > Mammalia > Rodentia > Cricetidae > Phyllotis > Phyllotis vaccarum. The sequence goes on along the minus strand of JARWLC010000011.1, from coordinate 54,179,869 downwards.
GATTTGGTCTCTTGGTGGCCTTTGGGAGTCCAGACTCCGGGCACAAAGACAAACCCACAAAAACCACAATTTATATCAAACTTGAATGAGGGTCAGAGTAACCTTGGAATGTTCATTACTGGCAACACATAGTAATTATTTTAGCCATAGCATGCCAATTCTTATGTATCTTAAATAATTTTAGTTTTCTTATTATCTTGGTTAATACATCTGGGTCATGGTCAAGGCCGGAGCGTCCCAAATGCATTGCCAAGGCAGATGTGCTAGTTGAGGGAACCGGGTTGAGGATTGAGAGCTAGATAAGCAGACACAAACTGAAGTCAAAACAAGATGATGTTACTGTAAGCCTTTCCGTAACACAGGTCTCACTTGGTTTAGGGACGATGTGGCCGTCTTGTTGATCCCACTGAGTAAGGCCACTACCACAGTTTTAAGCCAAACTTGAAGCAAGCTTTAATTAAATGCTGGTCAGGTTGATGAGTTCTGGCCAGGTCCATACCCAGGTTCTCAGGAAACAATTCAAAATCAGTTTGCAGTGACTTAAGGAAAACCCATAAATCATTGTACTTCTCATCAGGTCCAATCAGGGACAAGCATGCATCATGTTGTACCTCTAGCCTACATCTAAGCAGTGGCGAGTGTACATCCTGATTTGTTTTCTGCCTGTGAACCTCCCACCATTTGTGATCAAGTACGTTCACATATTGTTATCTCCCATAAACAATAGCTTCCAACATTTCAGCAACTCTCTGTGCTTTGCAAGGGGCTTGCAAATCAGAGGCATTTTTGTTTCATTGATCTTTTAGGCATAGTAACTTTGGCTCTCACACTTCCAGGAGAAAATCTGCTCATCAGTGGCAGTAATGATTATCTCTAGCCAAGGATGGGAGTATGGACTAGTTGCTGCCCCGGCAGGGGTTCAGCAGCTCTAGCTTGTCCCTCTGCCCCTTCAGGAGTAGAGAAGAAGAGTTCGTTACAAACACATAGTACTCAATACTTTCCTTCTTTTAAGGCTAAATTTATTTGTTCGCTGATTTTTTATGTGTGTGTGTGTGTGGTTTTTTGAGACAGGGTTTCTCTACGTAGAATTGGCTGTCCTGATACGAGCTCTGTAGACCAGCCTGCCTCTGCCTCTGCCTCCCAAATGCTGGAATTAAGGGCGTGTCACCACCTCACTCGTGTGTAGTTTTAAACAGCAGCTACAAGTCGCGGAAACTACTAGAGGAAGCAGTTGAGTACAATAGAAGATGTATGCTTCTTTGTCCTGCCGAACGACCTGTTTCTGGAAAAGACCAAATGTTTATGTGTTGGCAGGGTCGGTGCAGAATCACACACGGAGGAGGCTGAAGCCAGGACTGGGCAAGGACAAAAGCTGATTATAGGGGAGGGGCATAGAAAACTATCCCCAAGATAAGAGGCATCCGAATGTCATTCCCTGGGACCCAGAGCAGGATCAGGAAAGGCGAGCTAGGGAGCGGAAGGAACCAGCACAAATTCCGCATGTGGGCGGGCTTATCAGCGGCGGAAGCGAGCCAGCGAGGGGTGGGTCGTGGCGAGCAGGATGGCGCCGCAGCTTGGTCCGCACGAACTGATGCACGTCTTCTCCTTTCTGGATGCCCGCGACCTGCTGCGTGCTGCGCAGGTGAACAAGGTGAGGTCCGACGGAGTCGCCCCCGCCCGGTGCTCGGCAGGCCCGGGGCATCCCCTCCCGGGATTGGCTTTGCCGAAGGTTCTCTTGTCCGGTGGCCTCCGGTGGCCTCGCCTTAGCACTTACCCTTTGCCTTCCTGACCGTGTCCCACCCTGCTTGTCATCTGCTGGCCGCTCCAGGCCCTCCCGTTAGCTTCCTCTCCTAGACTCAGTACAAAGCCACTGAATCACGATTAGTATAAGATACCGGTTTTTCTTTGCCAGATTTGTTACTGAACTGTAACAGAAAAGATACAAAAATCTCTCTTCAGTGTCGATCCCATTATACCCAGTTCTTCCCTATCTGTTGCAAAAACTTTGTGAGCCTGAGAATTCACCTCATATTGTTACAGTTTTTTAGTATGTTGTCTTCTACACTTTTTCCCTGCCACACCACCTGCAACCTCAGGTGCCACTGGAAAGGATGGAAACAGGTCCTTCTGCTAAGGACCTGGCAGAGTCTGGGAAACACCTGGGTAACTTTGGTTTCCTATACGAAACTGATGTGGCCCAATGCTAAAATTAAAAGTAGAGTACAAGCAAAGTGCCCGTTTGCCAGCACAAGCCTTTGGTAGGGAAGGAAGAAAGTGCCTCTCCCAGGCACTGCTCAGCCCGGGGAGCACCTCACAGTTATAAGTCTCCGAGGATAATTTTAAGTATATCTAATGAACTTCTGGATTTCACACCCATGTGTACTCATCAAGAAACTGCGTATCACACAGTGACTTCTCTAAGATCATGATAGGGTCATGTGCAGGGTTCGTTCAGTCCCCAATAGGCTGTCACAGTTTAGACACAGAATTTGAAAGAGAAATTTCTTCTGCCCTTTGGTATCATTAGCTTCTCCTGGTTATGATCCTACCCATAAGTTAAATGAGGTCAGTTTTCTCTTTGAATCTAACAGAAGGATCCTTAAAGATGACTATACACATTTTCTGTTTGAGAACTGAGATCTTAGTTGGCTTTAAACGGGAAGATGCTTAGATTTTTGCTTGGTTTGATTTTGTGAACTTACAACATTATTACTAGATACAAATACTTTTTTCTTAAAAAAAAATTTTTTTTTGGGTTAAGAGTCTCATAGTTCAATAGTTCAAGCTGGTCTTGAACTAGATTTGCAGCCAAGGAGGGTAACCTTAAACTTATCATCCTGCATCCACCTTCCAAGTGCCATGACTATACACAGTCCTGCAACAGCACACTCAAATAGCCTAAGTTTTGCAGATAGCTCTGCAGAGAAAAGAGCAGGGCTTGAATAGGACCCGTCTTGGAAAACTGTTCATGTTGGACCATCTTGGCAACTCTAAGACATCCCTATTGCTGCAGCCCCACATAAGCTGTCTGAAATCATTTCCAGTCCCACAGCAAGCTGAGAGATCTTAATTATACACAACTTGACCTCCATACTCCCTTATTCAAAATGCTCAAGTAGCTTATCCATATTTTTGCATAGAGAATTGTGGGAGTGGTAGAGAATCCACCCAGCCATCGTCTCTTCCCAGTTCTCCAACTAAAGTTTTGTGTTCTGAGACAAATTAATAACTACCCTTTTCATACTTATGAATTATCCAGTGTGTTTTCCTGCATTTCTCGGGATAACTATCCACTCTCATTACTCACTGTTTCTCTGAGCCCCTAGGCCCTGACTAATCAGACCCCTTGAGTCTCTTCTTTCTTACCATTTGGTGATTTTTAATTATTGTTTTTAACGCCCCAGGCCGAGCCATGTCGAATGTAGAAACTGGATTGATTTTGTTCTTTTTCCCTTCCTTGAGGTCTGGCAAGCTAGGTGCTTAATGGTTAGCGACTGACCAGATGCTGTCTTTCCCTTTTCCATATTCTAGGTCTGGAATGAGGTATCAATGTCCAAAGAACTGTGGAGGTGAGTGAAGGAGGAACCAAGGGTGGTCCTGTAAAGGAGAGACATTCATTGGAAGTGGTTTCCCAGTGCTGCAGCCACATTTCCCTCTATTGAGGACAGAGAAAGGATTATATCCCTGGTCCTTATCCATGAAGAAACCCCTTTATGGTTAATAGAGGTAACTATTAGGTAATTAGTTAACTATGGCTAATAGTGTAAGACTGTATTTGGCAGGACCTGCCAAACTCGGCCAGCTGAGTTCATTTCCTGCAGTTTCTGTCAGCATAATCAAATTACTTTGGTAGGGAAGTAGGTAAATGATCCATTTCATAGTCAGGATGGCCTTATACTTACTTTATAGCCTAGCCTAGCCTTGGGCTTATATCTTACTGCACTACCCTCCCGAGTGCTGGAATTGAAGCCCTGCCCCCCTTTGAGAGAGGAGAATGAGTAATCCAGGGTTTCAAAGCCATGTGGTGATATACTGTGACTGTTCTAAAGAAGTAAAGATTGCCTGAAGATTGGAGGGCAGAGCCAGCCACAGAGTTAGCCATAGAGGTCGAGCAGTGCTGACACACAACTTCAATCCTAGCACTCAAAAGGGAGAGGCGGAGATCTGGATCACTGAGTTCAAGGCCAATCAGAGCTAGGCAGTGGTGGCACACACCTTTAATCCCAGCACTAGGAAGGAAGTGATGTGGCTGGGCAGAGAAAGGAATAGAAGGCGGGAGGAGGAAGGGTACAGCCTTCCATTTCAGCTGCTGGATTTCTTCCCCATTCTATCTGAGGATTCATGAGGCAGAATCTACCCTTTCCAGCCTGAGAAATTGGCTACATGAGAAGTGGCCGTGGCTTGTTCCTCTGTCTCTCTGATCTTTTAGCATTTGCCCCAATATCTGGCTCTGGGTTTTAATTAAAAGACCAATTAGGATTTGTACAATATTTGATGTCCAACTTTTAGGACATGAATTCATGAAAAAGCTACTTGCCTATGACTTTGCAGTCACTGACACAGGCTGGAGCCACATGCACTGGGAGTCCCTACCCTGCTGGCTAGGCTTCCTTTCGGCTAGCCACTCATCACCACCTGGCTCTGTTGAAAAAGAGAGAAATGCTGTGAAATAATGCCCTTGCACACTATAAAGATTTGTCACTTTTGTTTAATAAAATACTGGTTGGCCAGTAGCCAGGCAGGAAATAATCGGCATGACAACCCGACTAGGAGAATTCTGGGAAAAGGAAAAACAGAGGAAGCAAGATGAGAGAGAATGCTGGACTAAGACAAGATACCATGCCATGTGGCTAAACATAGATAAGAATTACGGGTTAATTTAAGTGTAAGACCTAGTTAGTAATAAGCTTGAACTATTTACTTCCTAAGCATTTATAGGTAATATGAAGCCTCTGGGTAGTTAATTGGGAAGCAGCTGCTGGGTGTTTGGGAGTTGTTGGTGGGACAGAGAAACTTCCAACTACAAAGCCAGAAAGAAAGCCAGAATTCAAAGCTACCATCTCTTGACTTCAGAAACCAGACTACTGTACCCTGCCATAGTGTGCATCTGTGTTTCAGGCAGCTGTGTCTAAGACGCTGGGCCTCTTGCAAAGCCTTCCCACCGGTTGTGGGCACACAGACATGGAGGCAGTACTATTTCTGCCGGTCTGAGCTGGAGTTTCGTGTGGAATCTGGACGGTCACGGGACTTCATCTGCAAATCGATTTCTGGGCATACAGGTATGAGCTGGGAAGTGTAGTAGCTGTGTCCTCTCCCCACTGCCCACCCTCTTTCTGGTCAAATCCTAGGGATCTTGGCATCTCAGCTAATGGCTTGGCAAGTGCCTCTTGATGAATGAAGGTTTTGCTGGATACTGTGTCATCCGTGCTATGTCATGGGAGGAAGGAATGAGTTGTCTCCTTTTCAGAGTAGATTGAAAAACTAAAATAGGGCAAGCCCGGTCTCTAGTGCTAACTGGGTTCTGCTCTTGGGAATGCTCACCCACCAGCTGGATGGGTATGAGCTACCTCCCTCTCTTTCCTGTACCCTAAACAAGTACTCATTGTGTTCCTGATACTGGAAAAGAAGAACAGTTGTGTATCAGATCTGAGTCCATCCGTGCGTGTGCTCTCTTCCAGGAAAGATAGATCAGCTGGCCTATGTCTCACCCCATGAGTACCGCTTTGATGAAAATGCAAGGTCCGTGGTTTGCACTGTGTCTTCAGACTGTACCGTGCGTGCCTGGGATCTGCATGAGGTGAACTATACTCCCTGGAGAGGAAAGGATCCCTAGCTGTGCCCTTGGCTAGATTATCTTAGTGCAGAGTAGGAGCCTCATTTTGCAGATGAGAAATCTGAGCTATACTGTCAGCTGTCACCAGTAGGACATGCCAATAACAAGCATGGGGTACTTTTGAAACTTGAATGTAAACCTATCCGACGTTACACATGCTTGGCTTCCTCTCGGAACCAGACGTTGCCAGTGATGGTGGGGGCAGTTGTGCCCTGTGCCTGGGATGGTAGCTGTTTTGCTGTTCCTCACATTCACTCCAAACCACTTATTTATGAGCCTCCATGCTGGAACTCAAGCTTCCCAGCCAGGCAGTTTTCGAAGATGCCACTTTTGGTCATCCTCACGTGCGTGCACTGGACAGCTTGCCAAGAATTTTTACCTTTGTTGTTAGTGCTGATGCAGATGGAAAACCTGAAGGTTTTTTAGAGGGTTTTTGGTTTGGGGGGTTTTGTTGTTGTTGGGTTTTTTTGAGACAAGATTTCATTCCGTGGCCCAAGTTAGCCTAGAATTACAGGCTGATCCTTCTGTCTTATGCATGTGCATACACACACACACACACACACACACACACACACACACACACACACACACACACAGATATGCACACTAATGAGTAAGTAAATTTAAAAAGAAGTCAAAGGTTGTGCATTCGTTAGTTTGAGTTTGTGCTTTCCAAAAGAAAATAGATTAGCTTGCTATATGGGCCAGCAGTATTTTCTTTAAACAACTTATAAATATTTTACCCTTCTCAGGCCAGAATCCTCTATCATAACTAACTACTTAACTCTGCTGCTACACAGAAGGAGACAGACAGTATGTGAGCACGTGAGAATAGCATACTCCAGTAATACATTATTTTATTGAATGTTCTGTGTTTAAACCAAATACAGAAATACTCAGGGGCCAGTGTGGCTGCAGGCAGACCATGGTGTGCTATTGTTTCCAGTATGGGACACCTCAGACTGCCAGGAGCCCTTTCTGCCATCTGACCTGGCTTCCCGACCTTAATATATATATATGCCAGGCAAGTACTGTTCCACTGAGCTAAAGACCCAGCCTGCCATTTTTGTTTTAGGAGCTTTCAAGATATAAAAACACACCAAGAAGCCACTGTGGGCCCTACACCCTCAGTCACCTCCAAAGAGCACAAGCAAATACTGTGCTACTGGGAAGCAAGTTTCAAGCAACACACACCAAGGTTAACGACTTCAGGTTCAGTTCCTAGTATTAGAGCGGGGTTATAGTCACTTTATTTTAAATGAACAGCCACGACAATACTCTGTCCCTTTCTCTAATCCTTCAGATTACCTGTTAACAGTTCGGCCTTTCTTTCTCTTTGGCCTTTTGATCCCAGGTTAGATTTTTTTTTTTCTATTGCTCTTGCTGGCGTGGACCCTACGATGATTCTCCCACCCTTTCTTCCTGCCCCTGGGATTGCAGGCCTGAGACACCATGCCTGGTTTATTTTGCACGTTTTCATAATTCACATCCTTCTACATCCAGATACAGGATTCCTTAAGCATATTTTTTAAAGGTTTGCTCTGTGTCTGTGAGGTCATGGAGGTCAGAAGTAGAAGTGGGTGTCAGATCCCTGAAAGCAGCCCAGGACCCGAGCTTATCAAATGGTATCGGTTCAGTTAATCTCTAGAAACTCCCACTCAGACAGGTTTGTTTCCTAGGTGATCCTAGAGCCATTCACAGGTACATCCCATCCTTTTTACCTGTGCTCTGGGTGTGCTATGGAGTCTGGTAGAGTAGGCCCAGGTAAACCTGCTAAGGAAAATACTATGTATCTATGAAATAAACAGGGCCCCTATGTCAGTCAGTTATGTTAATATTCTTGTTGCCAGGGTGCAGAGATCTGGTCCAGCCCTGTGCAGCCTGCTCCCCTGGTGAGTTTGGTGGCCTATCCTGCACTGAAGCTGGTTGTCACGGTGGACACACAGGGCTTGATCATCGGGTGGAAAGTGGAGACCGGGGCTGAGTGGTCCTCGTTCTGCTTACCCACCTCCTGTTCGTCCATGGAGGCCTGTGGCCACCCAGAGGGCCCCTTCCTCATGGTGAGTGATCCTGCTCTCAGGAGCCCTGCAGGGCCTAACCACCTCTTTCTTGGTCTAAGCCACTATGGAAGGAGAAGTCTGGATCTCTCTTCATAGCAGATCCTGCCTTTCTGGCTCCTCCTTACCCAGGCTTCTTTGTCCTTCAGACTCCTCTGTGGCCTCAGGCTGTCCCTGTAGCATCTCCTGGGGTGGCGGGACCACCGAGTGGATCCGGTTCTTGTGGTTCTGTAGCCCTGTGGCCTTGCTTCCTTGTGTGCTGAAGCCTTTCTTCTTCTTGTGTTTTTTTTATATCAGTCCTTCATCTTTACCAGGTTTTTATGAGGAACTTGGCTCCTGTCCGTCAAGGCCTACACAGAGCTCCCTGACACTCCTAGTTTTTAGCTTGACAGTGTCTATACTTCCTATTGCCTCTAAAGCTTCCTACAAGGGCTCTCACTCTGGGGTTGCAGGGGGTTCGATTCAGGCTTCCTGACTTGGGTTTTTTCTCTACTCTTGGGACCCCAAGACAGCACCTTTTTTTTTTTTGAATACATAGCTTTATTTTTTTATTAAGAAAAATGTCATTTTTATCTATGTATTCCCGATCCCACTCCCTTCCCTCCTCCCAATCCCTCCCAGTCAACCCTCAGCCTCGCCCCTCCCCATCCACCCATCCCCTCCCCCAAAAGGGCAAGAAGTTCCAAGGTGGGTCAGCTCAGTGTGGCACACCCACTCCAGGCAAGTCCGATTTCCTCATCCCAATGCCAACACTTATTTAGGTGTTCCTCTGCAGGGAATGAGCGCCAAGGAGCCAGCCCATATACAGGAACACAATCTGATCCCACCCCTCGAGGCTCCACATACTGCTCATGCCAGTCAATGACAGCACCATTTTAAATAGATTTCTTCAAACCACAGTGCCTGGATAGTGCCCTCTGGATAATACAGTGAGATGTGGGAGTCTTTTTCCAGTATTGACTTATCCATTGGGGAATATCACTGTCATTGCAAACCTGCAGCTGAGTGTGAGGGTTGTAGACTTGTCACCAGATGAGACCTGTCTTACTTTTCGATGAGGCTTCAGCTTCCCCCCCCCCCCCCCCCCCACACACAGAGCTGACACGGGCGGAGCTGCCATGGGCAGAGCGGTTTGTCTTTCTGGCCCCAGCTGCTTGTCCTCCACACTCTCCAGCTGATGTCACTTTGTGAATTTGGAATAGTGTCTTACTATTCAGACTCTCAACTTTTACCAGGTTGCATGTAGGCCCAGTCTGGATGGGCACCTTACCCAGAAGTCTTAAAAAATTTATTTTTCTACACGTTAGGTGGAAATGTGCTTGAAACTAGTTTCCAAAGTTTTCTGGTTATCTTAATTTTGTGAAACTTTGTAAATATGCTTACCATTTGACCTAATGTTCTAATTTTAGGCATCCCCCTGAATGCATGTCTGTATGTGTATATAGGATTTAGACAGGAGCGCTTAGTATAGCAGTAATTGTAGCAACCTTTGCACTCCTGGAAGGTCTTTCCAAATTAGTTAATATTTTCTTTTGACTTTTTAAATTGCCATCCATGTGAGAGAAAACATTTTAAATGTAAAACATATAGGCAAGCTGCCTCATTGACTGGGAGGGTAGTAGATGGCCACATGCCAAGCTCCTATGGAAGACCTGAGCTCTGCTCTGAAGACTACCGTTGTGGGCTATGCTCACCCTTCGGGGCTGGCACAGCTCCTTCAGAAGATGGTGGTTCTCCCCTTTCTTACTTGCCTTCTGTTCCAGGTGGCCTGTGCCGAAGGGAACCTCTATACTCTGACAGTACCTCAGCTGAAAATGGTCTCCAAAGTGCCCACATTTCCTCATACCTCTGTGAGCCTCACATGCTCACCTGACCAGCAGTGGGTGTTTGTGTTTGCACGAGGATCAGACTTAGGCCCAAAGGTCAGTGCCTGGGGACCCCTGTCCCAGGCAAACCTAATGCAATGGGAGGTTGTGGTGGAATATTCTTTTACGATGTTCCATTTGTTTATGCTGTGGAACATTTGTTTAATGATGTAAAAATGTGTTGTAATCTTTTTTTGTTGCATTTGTTTAAATCTGTGAAACTGTTTTTACTGTGCCTGTCTAAAACACCTGATTGGTCTAGTAAAGAGCTGTCTGGTGTGCTGAGGGTGGTGTGAAGACAGTGGTGAGCAGTGAGGCCCAGTACAGGAGAAAAGAGCATGTGATGCATGTGGGGGTGCAGTTTTTCTCCTGGTGCACTGTGGTCAGGAGGAATGCCCTGACTCTGCCCTGGTTCATAGGCACAGAGGTAGAAACCCTTATTGAATGCCAGGACCTAAACTGGAAGTTAGACCACAGAAATGAGAGCTAGTTGAGCACCAGAGAAGATCTGGTAGCTAGGGAAGGCAAGTCATTAGAGAATAGCAGTTGGGTACAGAGGACATGGGATGCCTGGAAAGGGGACATAAAATGACTTAGGCCGTCCTGTAGGGCCCCATATAGAGGGTGTGGGTCTGTGGGCAGCCAGCTGTGGAAAACAGTCCTGCCAGAGGCTGAAATCAGCTTTGGGTTGAAGGGATGTGGGAGCTCTCGGGTCCCTCGCCACTGTGTGGTCATATAGGAGTTTTTCCCCAGGCGTTCTACACTCAGCCCTTGTTCCATCCATCAGAAGACGAGCTTCCTGTGTCCACCACCCTCCCTGTCAGGCTGAGTTCCAGAGCCTGCTGGGCTCCTGATGAGGCAGCCAGGCTGATGGTGATGCACAGAGATGACAGTGGCATGCATCTGGTCATCACTACCTTCGATTTAAAGGTCAACAAGTCCAAGGACAGAGTGAGCATCCTGGGTAAGGTCCCTGTGCTGGCCACAGCCTGCAGTTTGGTGCTTCAGGATAGGCTTCTCACAGCTCCGCTAGTACATTTTCTGTTCCCTTTCAGGGAAATCGTAGGGGGTGTCCTAGAAGCTTTACTGTGTGATTCATATGCTGACTGGTGGAGCTTCCATTATGTTGACCCCTGCATGGTTCTAGGCTTTAGATGTAAATCCCTCGCCCGTGGTACCCTCCTGTATGGGTGGTAGCACTCTAACATTTTGCTGCTACTGGACTGGGATTTACGGTTTGAATAATGGGCTCAGGAGCAGGAGCAGAGCTCTCCTAACTGCACAGCCATGTGCTTTTCCCTGCACTACAACACTGGGTGAGGTACTTATCCATGCCTGAAAAGCGACCTGTGTGTTTTTATTCTCCCAAGCACAACAGCTGGTCAGCTTCCCCCTGCCGAACACTATGACTCCTCACCTCATGCAGGGCCATGGCTCCCAAGTGATCCTGCTGGCTTCCAGGTCAGAGCTGGTGCTATTTACCATACACGGCCTGCAGTTGGTAGCCTTCCAGGACCACCAGAGGCCCATCACATCTATGTGGGTGGTGAGTATAGAGCATCTCCTGCCCAAGGCATGCTTTCTACTCTTGGGAATCCATAGCCACACACCATTTAACTTCCTTTCAAGGATGCGAACTGTGTCATCACCTCTTCCTTGGACCTGTCCTTGCGTGTCTACATGTGGAATAAGAAGAATACATGTCCTATTCTCAAGAGCTGTTATCATTTACTTGGGGGATCTCACAGATGGGCCAGGTAACTGTCTGTTCTCCTGCCCTGTGCCTGTAAAGTGGTAAAGCTATTGGTTTGCTTTCTTTTGGACAAATATTGTCACGTTGCCCAGGCTGGCCTTGAACTTCCAGCATCAAGTTATCTTCTCACCCCATTCTTCCATAGCTGAGATCAGATGTGCATATTGCATCTGCTCAAAGGAACAATTTTAAAGGAGATGTTGGAGAGAGTACAAGTAAGTCCAGCTTCATTAACTGGGTCTCAGGATGAGCCACTGTGAACATCATGTTTCTTTATCTGATAACAAGCAAGCAAACAAACAAAAAAAAAACCACAAACCAGATTTCCAGCTCTCACTGTGTGCTGTATATTGTCTCCTACATTGTACATAACCAGCTTGCATTTGCATGACCCACACTTTGCAAATGAAACAGCTGAAAGATTTAGATGTTTTATGCATAGTCCACAGAGAACATGTGGCCAAACCAGAGTTATATCTTGAAAAGGCATTGTGGAAAACAGTCTGTCCTGTGAGCTCTTAAGGGCATACATACCACCTTTGACCACCACATGGGTTGGTCGTAAATTCTGGTGGAGATGCACTTACAAAGGCATGTCTAGTCCACTTCCCCTGATGTGTCTCAGCAAACTAGAATCATTGTGATCCAGGCAGCACTGCCAGGAGGGAATGTGATAGCATTTCCTTTCCAAGCCCAGAGGAAACAGGGGTGGCAGTGGCTAGATAGATAGGGTTGCAAATATGCGGCTGGGTTCCATCCTCACTAAAAGCTTTTCTTCTTAAACACTTGCCTTTATTCCAAGGTTAATGCCTAGCATGTCTGTCTCTTTGTAGTGGATTTACCCATGTGAAAAGCGACAGTGTGAGCATTGCTGGGGTGGAAGCCAGAAGCACTGGAACCAGTATTCTGAGGTCATACTGCTACAAAGTTCAGCTTGGCTAGAGTGGCCATTTGAGGGTGCTCTTGCTTTGTGTGTACGTGAACACCTTACCAAAGATGATGTCAGCTTTGGGAAACACACTGGTAAGATGACTACCATGTGATCTCAATAAGCCAATGAAGTATTTTCTATCGTCATGAGAAAGACAATGGAGAGCAAGTAGCCATCTTCAGCCAGCCTTCCGGGTGCTAAGTGGTGTGCCTAAGGCTTCTCAGATTGCTGGTCACAGATGAAGTAGACCATGAGAGTGCTTCAGAACCTACTTTCTTACAGTATCAGGACTGCAACAGAGTTGTTCTTGTTATCCAGAATGTAAATAAAATATTTTATCTGCCTGTGCTGTGTTAAGTATTATAGACACACATATGTAGACTTTGCTGTCATTGAGATGAATTCTGTGAGACCGTCTCACAATCTCAAGAGTACCAACAGAACACAATGAAGGTGCCAGCCTTAGAGTTGGTCGGCATGGGAGCCCTGGCTGGGTTAATTAGTGTAAGCAGTGTGTTTTGGCAGTCACCCACCAAAACCAAAAGTGGAACTTGGTGGACGTCAACAGAGTGTCTCGCTTTCAAAGAGAAAGCTGAAGAACCAGGTGGGACCAGGGTAGAATGGCCATAGGAGACAGCCAAGCCTGCTCAGTTCTGGCTCTCTGTGACTTTACCCATTTCCCTCAGGCTCTGTCCTCCACTACTACTGAACAGGTTACCAGCGCCTCCATATAAAACACTTTACAACTGCTCCTGAGAGAGTGTTGTGTATGTGTGCGCACATATGTATGTCCATGCTTTTGTGAAATGCTGTCTTTGTGTCTCCGGTCCACGCATAGAAAGGAGGAGCCTGATTCCTTCAGCTGCAGGAGGTACCTCCAACTAAGATTCATATAATGGGGATTTTTCTATCTTGAGGAATTTTTCCTTATGTTTTAAGAGGCAAAAACAGGAAACTCAGACTGTTTTGCCTAATATCTGAATGCAACATTATAATGTATTATATTAAGCCCTTAGCAGCAATATCTAGATACCATAGCGACTGGTCAGTGTAGGACATGGTGATGAGCCCATGAAATGCCTGCCCTTCCAAGCTGAGCCAGCCCTGCCCCTCAATAGCCCTAAGATAGCTGACCCTGCCCCTCACTGTAAGTTTTGGCAAAAGCTGCACCCCCCCTCCTTTGCCCCCACACCTGGGAGAGATGGTCCCACCCCTCACCATGGGGAGAGCTGACCCTAATGGCATGGGCATAAGGGAACTGGCTCTGCCCCTTGCTAAAGGATGGCAGCTCCAGTGGCCTGGACTGACCAGCTCAAATACCACCTGTGCCCACAGCCGTTCTTGGGTTGCCCATCCTAACATCTACCCCATGTAGGACCTGCTAGAGTTTGTGAAAGGACTAGTCCTGTGGGATGATACCCAAAGGATCTCCATGACTCAGGTGACTGGGAAAACCCAGAGTTTTGTTGAGGTTCCAGTGTTGGTATACCAGAAGACTTGAACCAGACATTGCAATAAACATTTGCAAGTAAAGCTGACTGGGCCAAAAGGTATACTGCATGACACATCTTGGGTCCCAATGCCACCAAGACAAATGAGGTGTGTGTTGGGGGCGGTGGTGGACGATACAGATACCACAGCCCAGCAAGAAAGATAACTGTCATGTTCCAAAGATGATGGGAAGATTCAGGTCAGCCAAGATGCTGGTGTTTTCTGCTGGAGACATTGTGGGCATGTTCCATTTACATGTCCTCTTCAGGGCAGCATCCTTGGGACACAGAAGTTGTGTTAAGTCCCCTCCTTGAGAAAGTATCAGCTCTGACATTAGGGGAATGTGAGGGTGGGCCTGGTGGCCCTACACAAGAACATACACAGCTCTAGGAATCCTGCTCTGGAGATTCAAGCCCAGTTGGTAGTGGAGTCAGGAAGCTCAGGTACCAAGGTCAACAGAGTTAAATCTTGCTGAAGATGTGTGAACACAGGCCTTAGGGGTGGTGCTACACTGCACTCTCAAGCCCCCCAGTTCCAAGTTCTGATGCTTTTCTTCCATGGCCATCCACGGGCACAGGTCTACCTGAGGGGGCAAGAGGCCCACAGACAGGCATGTAAAGCTGTGTGAGCCTTCCTTCTGCAAACCAAGTTAGAAACAAACCAAGGCCAAGTCACTGCCACTTTCTAGTGATTGAGTTTTAGGTCAGCCTGAGAAACTTAGGCTGTCTCAAAATTAAAATTAAAATGAGGGCTGGAGACAGATGTCACTGGGTGCTGCAGAGCACTTGCCTAATGTGAGGCCCTGAGTTCAGGCCTCAAAATTATCAAAGAACTATATAAGCCTGAGAATTGCCTAGAGGTAATAATATATACAGGATTTTTCAAAAATATATACAAGTTGTAAAAATGTTGAACTCTTTGGTGTATTAAGAAACCTAAACAAATCATTAGAATTACTAAGCCAAACTCAGCAACACTGGCAAAAGCAACCCATATTGGAGTTCACTGTGCCAGTGACTAGACAGAATGAAAGGTCTCCTCTCCTCAGGAACATACAGAAGAAAAATCAAAGATTTCCTTAAGAACAAAGTCAGTATTTTATGCTTCCAGGGAGAATACTGAGCTAAAACTAGTCAAAACACTCTTATAGGAACAAGATTAGAGAATGGAATAGACCTGCCCTGCAAGTTATAAAGGAAAAGTAAACTTGAATAATTAAAGACTGGTCTCCATGCATTCAGCAAAACAAAAGGTCAGGAAACAGCGTGGAGATCTTAGACACACTGTAGGTGAGGTTCCAAGTGTACAAGGAACAAAACTGAAGGGATATTTCTCAGTGAGCCAAGTCAGACCCTCCCCCTTGCTAACACATTATCATTCCTCAGATAGAAAAAGCCAAAATGAAAATTACAAATTACAACAGAGACTTCAGAGTGGGACTAGGGATGGCCGTGACAGAATCCCTAGATTGTGCACCCCCATTCTTTTATATTATAAAGGAAGCATGTTTTTATTTACTCGGTATGATGACTTCAGAAGACTTTATTAAACGTGGTGTATTTTGCATAGGAATGCATGCTTTTAGACCTATAGAATGAGCAAGAAACATGGGGACAAGAATTTCTGATGGCTTAATGATCAACAAACTAGAAAATAGTCAAATTAAATTAGTGATTTTCATTAAAAAGTGATATAGAGTATGTATGTATGAAGCAACGTGTGACATCAGCTCACACAGAGCTACTGTTTCCCCACCACATATTCAGCAAGCTAGAAATGCCCCCCCTTTAAAGCTCCAAAGACCAGTCAACACAAACAGCTGGGTAAGCAAAGCAGAACTTGAGTTGCCCATGATTGAACTCACTCTTCATTTTGTTAGATGCTATTCGTGGTGTAAAATTTCTCCCTAGCTCCCATTTTTTTTTTTTTTTTAATTTGAGATGGGAATCTGATTACCCAGGTTTACCTAGAACTATCCATCCTCCTGGACCTTCTCACCTCTACTGCCTGCCTATGGGATTACAGACGTGGGCAGCTTAAACAGCCAGACCAAAATGTAAATCTTCTCTGTACCAAAAGGGACATAAAGTTAAAAACATACTGTCAACTCAATCCTCCCAAATTTAACAGACATGAGTTAGGGATACAATGAGGAGGCCCCTTTGCTCCAAGTATTAGTGTGGACAGTTAGGTCCTAGCCATCTGGAGTGGTTGCTCGGTGGGGTGACTAGGACCTTTCTCAGTCTGAGCCCCCCCAGTTGAGGCTATATGTTCATTGTTCCTTAAAACCACTGCTGGGTATAAAACTCCAGAGATACCCTGTGAAGTAATAAAGCTCCGTCCATCCTATTCCATGATGAACAAGCAATCCTCATTCTTGCCCTTTGTAATCCCTACCTTTCCTGTTGAACCACTGATATGGAAATGTCTTTGTGTAGGCAGTGAATATCAGTCTTTAAATAAAGGAGCTGTTTTGGCCCTTGGTGAGCACCGTAGAAGAAGTAGGTGGGGAATCAGAATAGGTAGGAAAAGAAGGGCAGAGTCAGATGGAGCCAGCCACCCAAGAAGAAACATCTAAGGAACACAGCAGAGCCACGGGCCATGTGGCAGACAGATTAGTGAGAATGGGATGAATTAAGATGAAAGAGCTATCTAGCAATGTGCCTAAGCCATAGGCCAACAGCATGAATTTAATATATGTGTCTGAATCATTTTGGGGGGCTAAAGCAGTGGTGGGCAGCTAAGCGGTCTGGGACTGCAGGTCTGTGGGTCTGAACCTCTGGCAGGATGAGGCTGAAAACCTCATTGTAACAGATGGTATCCCAACGTAAGCCAAATCCCCACATAAAGCCTGAGAAAGACTAGAAAGGGCCCTAGAGCACAGAAACTGAGCCAAAGCACCTTCCAAATTGTGTCTCTGAAGCAGGTCATTGTGCAGAGATAGTGTGGCATTTGAGCCACAGACAAAATGGCGTCAGGGAGCATAAGCTGCAACCAGGGCAGCTCCAGAGTCTCACAGAAGACTCTGTAGCATGTGATTGGTTTAAGGTTTCTGTTTATATTGAACAAAAAGGAAACAGAGTCAAAGTCGGTTTCTTAGTAGCAGCATTTTCTTAGGTCTGCTGTTTGCTGGAGGAAAACAGAGACACGGCCCCTTTAAGAGAGCCTCCTGACTCAGTTTTTCTGAAAAAACTGTGTGGCTCTCTAAGAGAGTGCTAGTATTTTGAAAGCTCTTCTGTTTGGAAAATGATTAAGGATTCATAATGAAACAGATTCAGATGAAAAAAAACCCCTGTAAACAGGTTACAATGTGTGTAAAATGTACTTAGGCTTCAGAAAGAAAAGAAAGAAGGTAGAGAATGTCCCTAAAAAAGAGAAAGGGTAATAAAAATATAATTACCACATAAAGATGGAAAATAGACGCAGAATCTAGATTATGGTTATTATTGTGTTTTCTTTTAATTTTAACTGTTAATGAGCTAAATGCAGAAAGACAATGGACTGCAAAGGCTGCTAAGTTAAACAAGAAAATATATTTTAAAGATGTCTTGATTTTGAAATTTGTGTCTAAGGATTTATTGCTTTGGAAGAGAGGTTCTGCTTTTGTTTCCACAGAAGATGAGAACCTGTGGATTGCTTCCAGGCAAATATGGTTTCATCAACCAAGACCACCTGAAAGTTCTCTGATGGGAAGAGATGGTCACATCAGCTTCAGGGATGCAGTCTCAAGATGATCTAGCCTCAAGAAACTGTAAGATTATCAGCACCCCTCAATCAGCAGGAAATAGTAATGAAAAGCAATGCCCAAATTCCCAAAATATTGTTTATAAATGTTTGTTTTCATTATAAATGGTTAATGGTCATAGCTAATTTCTTTCTAAGAAAAAAGAGGGGATATGATATATGAGTGATTTTTTAAAATGATTATTGAATTTACTTTAAAAATCAGCTGTTAATCTCAAAATATTTTACAGTGGTATGGACTTTGGTTTATTGATACAAATTTAAGGTCAATTCTTTTATGCTGTATGTATTTTTCTACTTATTTAAGGTATGATGTTTATGTAACTCATTTAAAATTGTAATGTATAATTAAGAAATGCAGATTAATAGTCACCTATGATAACCAAATTTATAGTCATATTAGTTAGTTTTTACGTATACAAAGATATATTTCAATTAAATAGGTAATCTTCAAACACTTCTAAGACCTACAGAATATGGCATTTTAAATATTTTAAGAACTTAGACTTTTCTGGACAGTGAAACAGGTTTGCTTCTGGCAGCACCAATCTACTTCAAGAGAAAAATGGGCATCAAAGAAACTCCATATGGAGTCTACTTTCTTTGTGGCAACTGTTAGCCATTGGACAAGAGCCTGTTCTTGTACTGACTGCTTGACAGTATGATGTTTAAACTGGACATGTAGATTCCATAGGAAAGTGACCTCTGAACTTTGACAGAAAAAGCTGAGATGGTACTTCAGGTTCCTGCTTTTCAGAAAAAACTGTCAGACATTTTTCAGGACTCAAGGAGAAGCGACTGATAAACTATACCAGAATGGACAGAGCAGATTTCTTGCTTCATTGAAATGAAAAGACACTCTGGGCCTGTAGGCTGAAGATGGATGCCCCAACTTTATAAAGAAACTTTGGGTTATTGTCCAGGAAGATAGGTGTCATCTCTGTCATTTCTAGATCTTGGAAGTTGCTTGCACTTCCGGTTTACTTGGGTAAATATTATATCCTGTGGTCTCTGATGTAGTTGAAGATTAGATAGTTATAGGTATAGTATTTCTTAGTTATTTTAAAAGGTATATTGGATATGAAACTTTAGATTCACAAGGATAAGGTAGATGATAGAATATTTTAATTTTGCAAAATACAAATAGACTAGATATTATAACTGTAATTCTTGTTTAATGGCAATTTTGTTATGTGTAATTTTGCTATGTTAAAATTGAAGCCTTCCTTTTTGATTAGACAGAAAAGGGGAAGGTGATGTGGAAATGTCTTTCTGTATGCTGTGAATATCAATCTTTAAGTAAAGGAGCTGTTTTGGTCTTTGGTGAGCACCAAAGAATAAGTAGATGGGGAATCAGAATAGGTAGGAAAAGAAGGGCAGAGTTAAAGACAGATCAAGCCAGATGCCCAAAGAAGAAACATAAAAGGAACACAGGTGAGGCCATGGGCCATGTAGCAGACAGATTAATGAGAATAGGTTAAGATGAAGGAGCAAGCTAGCAGTGTGCCTGAGCCATAGGCCAAACAGCATGAACTTAATATAAGCATCTGAGTCATTTCAGGGGCCTAAGCAGTGGAGGTGGGCAGCTGATAGGTCTGGGACTGCAGCTCTGTGGGTCTGGACCTCTGGCTGGAGGGGGCCAGAAACCTTAATGTAACAAACCACTGACTTCCAGAAAAAGTCAGTCTCTCTCTCTCTCTCTCTCTCTCTCTCTCTCTCTCTCTCTCTCTCTCTCTCTCTCTCTCTCTCTCTGTATGTATGTATGTATGTAATTACAGGTTCCATTCAAAAGAAGACATTTGCTATGGGCTTTGAAAAATTGTCACCATTCTCACATTCATTAATTAAGACCTTTAATCACCAAGAGTACAAAGCTTCACAAATGTAAATAAAAGATATACAAGAGGGCCATTCACTGGATGCAGTGGAAAGGCTCAGTCCTGTACTTGCTGGATCTCAGTTTCACTGGCTGGTGATGCTTGGCAGTATGAGTTGTTAGTATACAGCACACTCTAGACTGGAAGATGGAATCCATACCACAATGTTCTGGATGTGCACCATCCCATCACCACCATTTATCCTAAATACCAACAGATCCCATTGTCCTGATCTTGGTTTATGTTCTAAAGGACTGTGTGTAATATCAAGCTGATGGAGAAGGCATTCGGTGAGACTTTGACTTCTGGTACTAGAAAATTTATGGGCAGGGATAGCAGACTCATCCCCTCAGCTGTAGAAGAGTTAAGAAGGTAAGCTGATTACAGAAAGCATGCATTAATTCATTGCTCTCTGCTCCTGACTTGGGATATAATATAACCAGTTCCTGCCACCCTGACTGTCCCATGGTAGAGAACTGTATTCTGACATTGTGAGCCAAAGGTGAAGGGGGGAGGGGGGAGACTCTTTTCTCCCTTAAGTTGCTTTTGCCAGAGTGTTATACAGCATCAGGATTTTTTAAAAAAGGAAACAAAAACTAATAGGGCTGGGAACTTTCCTGTGAGGAAGGAGGGAAATGTGGTTCCTTGACTGTAGGAGGCAACACCAGAGCTGTAAAAATTGTATGTTGCTTCCAGCATGATTATTAGAAATTACAATAGTGATGTTGGCGGTCTCCTTATTTATCATGAATTTAAATACGGTGCAGCCAAACTGCATAGCAATGCTGAGCTGGTGATGACTTGACGGCTAGAAGAGGAGAAGGGGTCTGCAGTTCGAGGCCTGCTTTTCCTGACTGAATTGATGGTCTTGAGGAAGTGGTGCAGATCCCAGGAGACTGGGTTACATCCCAAGAGAGCAGGTGATTATAAAATAAATTTAGCATTCTTGCTCACTCTTATTTCCACCCCATAACACATCTGTCATTCTGCACAAGCTCACTCCCTGCCACCGGAATCATTAAACCCAAATAAACTATTAGTTTTGATTAGCTGTGCACCTGTTGGCATATCTACTATATTTTGCCCTAAGATTAAAAAATATTTATTGTTGATATTATTTTAATTATGTTTAGGTGGAGGTGGTGTGTGAGTGTGTGTGTGTGTGTGTGTGTGTGTGTGTGTGTGTGTGTGTGTGTGTCTACATATGAGTATATATGCACAAGTGTAGGTGCTTTTGTAGGTCAGAGGTCTCATATCCCCTGGAACTAGAGTTACAGATGGTTGTGATCTTGGGAACTTGGATTGTCTGAAAGCATCAGGTGCTCTTATTCATTGCACTGCAAGCATCAGGTGCTCTTATTCATTGCACCAGCCCTTCGATCCCCACCCTAAGTTTTACCATTAGCTAGGAATGTGTTTGGAAGGGTCTCAGACTCAAATAAGGACTTTTTATCATATTTGCCTGGCTTTCCCCAATTAAGTAGGCCAAGTAGTTAAGAACAGGCTTTGAATTTCTGCCTTGTGTTGGGGATGGTGGCTTATATCTCTAAAACCAGGAGATGGAGTCAGAAGATATGTCATAAATTAGGGGCCAGCCTGGACTATATCATGAATTGAAAGCCAGCTTGATTACAAGGTGAGACCCTATTTCAACCTCCACCTCAACAACAAGGAAAAAAAACCCCACCACCACCACTGAAATAGATCCTGCCTTGCTACCTATACAATTATAAGTCTTCAAAATGTTTTAGCACTGGCTTTAAATCTGAGCATCAGAAAATAACCTACGGTGCATATTATATCATAACATGGAAATCAGTTATTACATAAATAAGTCTATGATGGCCTTTGAATATTGGCCCTGATATTATGTACATCTTTAAAAGCTGTGGCTCTTAGCTTAAAAATGAGTTGATATAAACCAAAAAGTTCACATAGCCTATTAATTACAACCCAAACAAACATATTTTGTATTTATTTAGTGTATGCTAATCTGCTAGCAACAGATAAACCTTGGCCTATAACAAGCCACGCCGCTGCTGCTCTGTCAAACTCTATGATCTCGGGACTCATGGACCTGGCTGAACTGTGGTCCCCTATGTGAAAGCCCCAACTCTCAAACTCTTAGAATATGTGTTTGCAAAAAGAATCATTAAAGAAGTAGTTAAATTGAAATAAGGTTTTAAGTGTGAACTCTACCTCAGTATGGCCTGGATCCCTTTAAGAGGAAATTGGGGTAGAGATGCATGCACAGGATTGATGAATAAGGACGGGAGAAGAAAGGCCTAAGGAGGAACCTACCACACCCACACCTTGACCTTAAACCTCCATCCCCCACTACAGTGAAGTTGGCCTGTGACTTTGTCATAGCATCTTGAGCTAACGTGCGCTCCAGCCCTGCTTCTGAAAAGCATTAGCTAGGAACACGACCCTCCCTGTTCTTCCTTTCCTACAGTTCCTGGCTTCTCATCCGGAGCCTGGACCCCGGCTAGAGAAAATTCTCATCAGTCTACCACAGCACCACGTACACATTGTGTCCTATCACATCTGGTCCCATCTTTTCCTTGACCCACCTTCACACTCACATTACATTTACTAAGGCGGACTCGGAGACCAGCTCCCGCTCTGCTCTGAGGTAGTGAAGAGAATGTCGCAGAGTAGTGGGGTTAGGTGGAAATTCTAGGTAAAACAGATGGGCAAAGGCATGCGCTCTGCAGATAACTATTACTGTATCTTCTCTTTTATATCCTTCGCACACAAAACTTTAGCCATTATATGAGCTGGTATTGAAGGTTGTTTTACATTTCTTAAGTAAACAGTAGAGATAGAACATATAAAAAAATATCACAAGGGCTTTTTTTTCCCCCCTCCTACATTAAAAAGCCACACTGACCGTAGCCAGGGCAAAGCTTCAGTGTTAGCCAGATTCCCTGATGTCTAGCCTATGAAGAGAGGTACGGAGCCGGGCAAGAGACAGTGACCTGGGAATCACCCCCAATACTGGTGGTGCACTCCATTAGAGGCAGGAGGAGTTCAAGGCCAGCCTGGTCTACAGAATTAGTTCCAGAACAGCAAGGACTGTTGTTACACAGAAAGCTCTGTCTCGAAACAAGCAAACAGAAAGACGGGAAGAGATGTCGCGGTCCTCTGCTATTCCAGGCTGATTGTATTAAATATACAATATATCACCATCTAAGTTACATACTTTGACTCTGTATTGACAGTTAGCTGGACCTTGAATTTTATAACATGAATATGAGGTTAGCAATATGTGTAGAATGTCAATTATTAAGACTGTGAGTTATGTCTATAAATGTTATCTATTAGGCCTTTTATGCCAGGGAAAAACTGGCACTGAAGTTGTTCCGTGCCTGACCTTGCTAAATTCCTGGGAACTTGTCCTTGAGCACTTCATCTCCAAGGCAACGAGCCTTATTTTGAATTTTCTGAGATCTTAGCTAAAGACCTGGCTATGAAAGTATATTTTATTCATCAAAATTACATGGAATAAGAAAAAGTCATCTTTCTGACAAATCACTGACAATAATGCCCCCAAAATGTAAAACACACCAGCAAGGGGCTATAGAAAGAGTCCCATAGGTATTCTTTTAGGGAGGTCAGGTCACCACCTGTATGCAAAATGAAAAAGTTACAGACAGAAAACTACTGGTATTCACAGCCAGTCACCCCACGGGCTTTGCCTAGTGGGGACACTCTGGATCTTGTGTAGTGGGGCTCCTCTACGGACTTTACCCAGTGGGGTCCCCAACACAGTGTTTTCATCTGGTAGGTTGATCTGCAAAATATTGGTTGTCATGCGCTGTATATTCTTTAGTGGCCTGTGGCAATTTAGGTTAATGTTTACATATATCTATACCATATTTGACCATGGTATAGATGTTTGGCTGACTAATACATACCCGTTTCTGGAGATTTAGAAATAAAGCAGCAGGCATCATAGCTTAGAACCAAAAGTTATGATGTCTGTATGCTGAGACTCTCCACAAAACCACACATTCCTCAGAACAGACAAGTAGGACATCTAAGTTTGTGACAAACATGTCATTGCACATGAGAGCCTGCAGCTTTGTAGGCTTTACTGATAGATTTACATATGATATCACAGGAACACATTACAACAATCTTCTGAATTAATAAATTCAAGGAGCTGGTAAGGAACGTGGCCAGTAAAGTACTTACCCATGCAAGCACGTGGAACTATGTTTCATCCCCAGTAGGCAGCTTTGGCTGTGTGTGGGAGCACACACCTGTAATCCAGATTTGGGGAGGTACAGTTGAGGTATCACTGCATCTTGCTAGCCAGACAGCTGAAAGAATGAACGTCGGGTTCAGTGAGAGGCCCTGTCCCCAAAATTAAGAGGAATTAATTTTTACAGCTGAATAGAATTCCATCATGGATATTTACAAGATTTTCATTGTCCATTCATCCCTTTAAGGACAATTAGGCTGTGCCTCCCAGCTGTTGTAAGCAGCATCAATGAGCATGGCTGAGCCCTTGTCTGGAGTAGGGTGTCAAGTCTGCAGGCACATGTGAAGAAGTGGTGGAGCGGAGTCATACAGTCAATTTACTTCTCAGCTTTCTGTTAATTTTCAACACTATTTCCCTAGCGGCTGCACAGTTTGCAATCCCACCAACAGTCAACGAAGGTTCCCCTTCTCTCACATCCTCACCAACATGGTTGTCAGCTGTTTCCTTGACATTAGCAGTGCTGACTGGGACAAAATGAATCAATGTAATTTAAATTTGCATTTTCCCAATTGACAGCTACACTGAACACTTCTAGACATTTTCAGATAAAAGGATGGAACCAGAACATACAATTCTGAGGGGACCCTGACTCAAAAAGGACAATCTCTGCATGTTCTCAATGTGGCTCCGAGCCTCAAACCTTTAAAGTCTATCACCTGGAGGAACAACATGCATCAGCAAAGTAAAAGGGACCGTGAGGGGACTCTAGCAAGGGAAATAGTGGGAACTGGTGCAATGAAGGAGGAATGCAGCACAGGAGGGTACTTACATGGCGGAGGGAGCAGCGGATGAGGGAGAATGGCAGGATAAATAAGACCTAGGATGTTTGAAAAAGCTATAAAGAATCATATTTTATATCTACTTAGAATTACACGCATAGGCCTCCTTGTGTTTACTATAGACTGTTCTCTCACACTGTAAAGAAAGAGATGTGTGTGAGTGTATATAAGTGTGTGTGAGTATGTATGTCTCTGAGTGTATTGTGTATGTATGTGTGTGAGTGAGTGGCTGTGTATATACACAGTAGTGTTTATGTGTGACTGTGCATATGAATGTGTGTGTGCTCAAATGTGTAGGTGATTGTGTGTGTATAATTTAAATGAACTTATGACGGATGGGATGAGAGCCATAGACTAAAATCAGGCATGAGAAACCTCCTGTGCGGTTATTGGTCAGGGGAATCCAAGAGATTCCCAAAATATAAGCCATTTACACTGCCCTTGGTTGCCCCCAGAAATTAAAGGTAAGTCCCTTTTGCTGAAGATGCCACACATTTTAGACACAGGAGTTAGAGGACTCAGAAAGCCCCCTCTTCCCAAGAGCTGAAACCTGAGAAGTCTCAATAAAATGGTTGTCTAAACAGGACCTTAAAACAGCAATATCGATATACAAACCAACATGCATGGCATGAGCGAATTATCATGGCTCAAGAGCAGGGGAGGAGAGTCTGTATAAGCAAGGGGATAGGGATTATGAGGAAAATTCCCACTGTGATGGCTGGCTGGAGCGCTGGGGAGCTCACTGAATCAAGAACAGCCACTGGAGATCCATTGGGAAAAGGAGCTAGGCCCTCCAAGGGTAGGCGGCTGTCCACTGACATGAGCAGTATGTGGAGCCTCAAGAGGTGGGATCAGACTGTGTTCCTGTGCATGGGTTGGCACCCTGGAGCCCATTCCCTGCAGAGGAACGCCAAACCAAGTCTTGACTTTGGGATGAGTAAATCGGACTTGCCTGGAGTGGACGTGCCACGCTGAGCTGACCCACTTTGGGGTTTCTTGCCCTTTCGGTGGAGGGGATGGGGGGATGGGGATAGGCAAGGCTGAAGGCTGACTGGGAAGGACTGGGAGGAGGGAAGGGAGGCAGAGCAGGGGGATACATGGATAAAAAAAGACATTTTTTTAATTAAAAAATATAATAAAATGAGGAAAAAAAGGAAAGAAAATGCCCAAGGATGTCATTATAACTATATGAATCAGCATTAAACCTTTGCAAACATTTGAAAAAAGGAAAAGGAGCCACAGGAAGCTAATGGTTTCTTTCAGGAGGAAAATCAGTCTTCTTCATAGGCCAGCCCACTGGAAGGTTAGCCAACTCCAAGAGGTCAGCCCAAAACACATATGAGTAACACTAAATCATTTCAACATAGTCTTTACAAATTTTATACATACATAAGTAAACATGACATACATGCATATGTATAATAAAGTAAAGAATCCATTCAGTTGAGTGTGGTGGCACAAATCCCCAGTCTCAGCACTCAGGAGAATTCAGAGGCTACTGGGTCTTTGTGAGCTTGAGGCTAGCTTGGCTTACAAGGTGAGTTCCAGGACAGAGCCAGTGTTACATGGAGAGACCCTGTCTCCAAAGTATATATTTCTTCTGCCATGTTCCGTGAGGCTCCAGTGTAGAGACTGTTGGAAATTTATCAAGTGGGACAATGAGAAGGAGTTGGCGGGCCTGAGAGGTATTGGAGGAAGGAGGAAGAAGGGAAATGATGAAAATATAGAACTCATATGTGAAATTCTAAAAAAAAACGAACGAATAAAACATGAAGAATAATCAAGGAAGACACTCAAGATGAACCTCTGCCTCTACTCACAGTCACACAGTCTTACACACATACCCCATAAACATGCCCACATACATTCTCATTCTGTCTCTGTCTCTCTTACACACACACAGACATACACCAACACACACAAACAGTTCATAGTTGGAAAGTTTAAGTTACTACATATAAATGTTTGTTAAATAAATATTAGGCTACTTGCCTCTTAGCAAATGGAAATTTTTATCACAATTTGATATTGGGATCCCAGATCTGACAAGCCAAACAAGTCAGATACGCAGTTCAGTTTGGATATTTGAAAGATGTATTATGTTTGCTTGGCAAACATATAGTAAGAAGCTGCCAAGGCTGTATCTTGGTTTTAGGTCTCTCTAAACAGGAAGGTTGGAGATAACCATTCTACATGCAAACCTATGTTCAAGCCCTGAACATTTAACCTTGTATGATTCTGTCTTTTCTCTAGTATTCTGCAAAATCATTTCAAAATAGAGCCATGGAACCTTAGTTCAAATTCCAGCCTTGAAAAAGCAAACTAGATAAGGACTTGCCAAGATAATGAGACTAGCTAAAGAGGTAGGAACCTTGGGGAAAGGAGCTAACGCAAAGAAACCCACCCTGGCCCTGAAACCAGAGAGAATTAAAGAAACACAACCTGGATCTGAGACCCGAGCCAGTGAAAGAAACACTTTTTCTTAACCCAGAACCAAAGAAACATGCGCTGACTCTGAAACTAGTACCAAAGGAACACACTTGGTCCCTAGAATCAGAGCCTGTGAAAGAAGTATGTCCTGGCCTTAGAATTAGAGTTAAAAAGCTGTAAGGGAACACAGTTTGGCCCTCGTGAAATCAGAGCCATTTCTTCCCCTGACCACCAAAATTAGCCAATTAGGAAAACAAAACTAACCAATATCCCTGGAGAAACTCTGCCCCTAAGAGCCCTATATAAACCCCTCTGCCTGCTCAATTGGAGGCTGTTCTTTCCCACTCTGGTAGAGGCAGCCACTCTCCTGAACTCCACCTTCCCAAATAAGTCTTTTTCTCAAAAGAGTCTTTTACCAGCACAAAGAAAAATAACCTTACCAAGATGTCCCTTAGGGGACTGAGTAGAAGGAAAAAACAAAACAAAACAAAACAAAACAAAAAACCTTGCAGAGATGTTTCCTTGGGTGGGATGCTGGGGGGAATAAGAGTAACTTTTCACTACTGGAGAGATTGCTACATTTCTTCAGGAGTGAGTGAAGCAAAAGAAGTAACATCTGGGGTCAGAGAGAAAAACACCACTTACAGGATAATTGTGAAGAAAAGCAGTAAGAGCTGGGACCACCAGGGAAGGAATGTCTGCAGTATGACCTATACACACACTCCCAATCATCAAGACAGTTTTTCTCATCATCATCTTGAATAAAGCAGCTTTTGAGTAGTGTCACATGGCAATATATGACACATCCAGATATAAACTGATTCTTCTTACAGTTAGGATAATACACTTGAGGGAGGGTACCTGGCAGACCTAGTGCATGGAGCCTCAGCCCCATGCCAGCAAGTGACAATGGCAGTGGTCAGTGTGGCGTAGGTTCCACAGAAAGAGACAATGCTTTTTTTTTTTTATTACCAGTTTTTAATGAAGAGAAATGTTTAAGATTTTAAAGGAAAAAAATGGAAACAGGACTCTAAATCTTAGCAGCAAAGTGGTTAAAGAAACTGAAAATATTAATGCAGAAACATTAAAATATTAAAGCATGTATGCTGCATATAAAGTACAGTAGAGAACCAGGAGATGCACTATAGTGACTAGTGCTTAACAGAAAAAAATGATTAATTTTCTTCTTCCCAAAAGCATATACACATTTCACTTCCACAGCATTTCCTATATATCCAGCAAGTTATTTTCTTCAGTTACTCACATCTTGCTTCAACCCGAATTATAAACTCCACACTTACAAATATGAATATTCATAAGAAAAACCAATATTTCTATTTCAACAATAAAAGGAATTTTGAAAGTTAACAGTCTGCTCTAGGAAACCAAGTTTATATGAAAACATCAGAAATGAAGATCATCTGTGTAGCAACCACCAAATATGCAAACAGTAAAAATAAGGCTTAAAAATTGCTGCTATGGCATCCAGTTTGGGATCTAGCTCATCCAACTGATTTTTAGTAAAAAAATAAAATTAATCTCTTTCATAACATTTATAGTTATCAAAATATTCTTCTTTTCAATGTGAAATAATACTTCAAGATGATCTATATACATAATGTCAGTTTAAGCTGTTACATAAATATAAATGGTTTCTTTTAAAAGTGTTTTACAGACAGTGTTATATATACATTGTTCAGTTTGATCTGGGGCAAAAGAAGAAGGCCAGCACAAGCTTAAGTGTGATACAAAATAACGGCACAGAAATGACACCAAGAACCTACAGAATGAACTTCAAATGGTAGTGTGATTTTTCTATCACTTCAGAAACTTTAAGCAAAATAAATAAATAAAGGCACAGGGCTTAATAGTTAAGGGAGTGTTTTTAAAGAATCCCTCATACGGTTAGAATTTTAACATAATACTTAAAAAACAAAGACAATTTGACCCCAAAGCACTTTTAAATGGTTTGTTGGAACATAACATACCACTCTGTAAATCAAACATCCCACAATACAAATGTTCTGCGACCGGATGTGATGTGCAACATCTTTCATTCACAATGGCAGATTAAATACTTTGCTGGGAGAGTTCTGCATGCATTTTAATGTAAAGTAACTTTGCTCTTGGCTAGCTGAAATACAATAAGATAAAAGGCAACTGAAAAATGTTATCATTGTTACGTGAGTAATAAGAAGCACGGAGGATTAAGCTTTAAAAAAAAAATCAGTGAAACAGCTGTGCACATCCTGGCTTAGCAGAAAGAGAAATGGAGACCCAAGAGGAAAGTGTGGGAGAGCGCCCCTGTACCTGGTGGATGGGGCACCATGCAGGCGGGCAGGGCAGTTAGCGTGGTGTGGGTGGGAGCCACAGAATGAGACATTCAGGCTTCACTCACATGGACACTTCATTAGAGTAAGGGGGAAAGAGAGAGAAAGAGGGGTACAGGTCAGAGGTGCTTGCAGCCTCCAGCAGGAGAGAGAGAAGGGAAGAGGGAAAAGAGAGGGGTCTTTTCAGGACACTGGGCAGGCCAGGTTATTGCTTATTGGCCAGGACTCCAGGAAGTGAGTCAGAATGCTAACATTCCTCCATTGTTAATTTTATAAAAAGGTGAGCTATTGATAGTGGGAGATTGAGGGCATAACATTCTCCATTCTCCAGACTGCTTCCTGTAGATTTGGGACAAAGTAGGGGGATTGGGTCATGCACAGGGGGGGAAGTGTGAGTGAAGAGGCATTCAGTTAGCTGTCATCCTGGAGACCTCAGGCATCTGTTCTTTGTGGGAGCCAAGAAGGCAGGTTGCTAGGAGGAAAAATAAATTAATAATATCATCCCTATGGATGAATCTAGTCATGAAAAGAGAGACAACTACCAGAAAGAATGGAATGGAAAGGTATTCTTATTGTATAAAAGAGGTAAGGGAAATTAAAGAGACATAGGAGCAGAAATGCCTTTCATTGGAGCATCCTGGAAAACCAGGTTCCAGTTGCTGGGTGAGTGTCCACTTGAGTCTGGAGATGGGGTTCCAGCAGTAAAGTTCCAGGAGCCTGGAGAGATGGCACACCAGACGGAGGGGTGGTGTGTGTTCTAGGAGTACTGGAGCCATCACATCTTCTGTTTCCCTATTGTTTGGCAGCAGGTTGGCCCTGTGCAAGAACCTGCAAATATCTGTAAAACAGCTGGAACAGACTCATTTTGGCATGTCATAGCAAAAGTTATGGCTTTGGGTTGAAAGGTATGAACATTTTCCAGGGCCTAGTTTCATCCCAATGAAACACATCTGTAAATCTGTAACCAAAAGAAATTTACTAGATGGAAGTGGTTGAGTAAGTAAAGGAGGAGGAAGGAGGCTTTTATACCCTCTCTAATGTTGTCTAGACTTAGTATTAGCTCCAAGAGAATGACACATGTGACTTTTATATAGAGATCTGAGAAGGCAGCTGAAGCAAAGCCTAGTTGTTAACTGGCACCAAAGATCTGAGAAGGATAAAATATACCTGAGGTAGCAACTGAAAGTGACAGAGATTTGGACAGCCAGAGACCCCCATAGCCGTTAAGGGCAGAGGTCTCAGAGCAACATCAGTCTTCAGCTGCCAGACCTCAGAAGATCCAACAGTTGTGGGGTAGGAACTCTTGGAGAGCACCAGCTACCCTGTCTAGGCAAGAGTGAGGCAATGGGTTCCCCACAGTGTCAGAAGGCCTTGGTAGCAATCGAGGTGAAAGGCAGGTTTTGTACAATGGCTGGTGGTGCCATTCTGGAGCAAGTTCAGAAAGAGGCTCTTCTATACCCATTGATCTTCTTGGAGGAGACACAGGATGCTGTCAGGAGCTAGGATGTCTATCACAAAAAAACTTTTTAATTAAACATTTTAAATACCATATTCTTCAGATAGCTGAGCACTTGAGAACTGAATGACTTGACTATCAACCTGTGTCCCTAACAGTCTTTAATATGTTAATAACTTTCATATTTAAATTCTCTATAAGCTTGGTGTTGAACATTTGGCAAAGACAGGTGTAAATCTCTAAGTTAGCTTTTGTTAAAATGAATAGATCCTTTTAAATTTTTATTATTGTACAGAGTATTAGCTACAGTTTACCAAAGTTAGCAAGGATAAGGAGGCTAAACATACATTCTTAAGACAGACTAAATCTTGAGTAATGAGAGACATTTTTAAGCCATTGGCAACAATATCTGCATCTATAGTCATTTTTAAGGTCCTGTAGTTTTGATCTGAATGACTTATATAGAAATAATAATAATTATCTAAGGCCATCTGATACCTCTTTGATCCTGTATAAAGAAGGTCAAGTGTCTTATCTTATTGCAGAACTATTTTAGTTAATACATCTACCAACTGACAACTTTGAGCCCAGGGAGTTTCCTTTGACTTAGTCTTTCAACTTGTCTCAGGAGTAGGAATGATGTCTGCTCTTCCATAGCTACTTCAAGCTGAAATGGGTCGTTGTCATCAGGGCTCAGAAAGGCTGAAAGGCGAGTCAAAGGCAAGGAAGGGATTTAGGCAATGGGGGTACTTATTGGATGCACGTGGTTGTCTGACCTTGTTGTCCAGAGCAGGTTGCAGAAGCAACTGATGCTTGGGTGTGTCTGCCAGCTGAGGGAATACCTGGTGAGATTTGTTCAAACTAGGAACAGAAGTTAGAATTTACGAACTGATTTGGAACTTTTAGGCCCATAGACTTGTGCCAATCCAGTTAAGTATTTGGCAGAAATAAAGAAAACTTCTCCATTGCCAAGACTGGAGTAGGTGCTTTTAATCCCGGTAGGATGGGTGTAGCAGATGTACTCCTGAATGGAAGATTTGTAGCACATTACAATTCTGATTCTTGGACCCCCAGTCGGCATGAGAAACAACAAAGGATAGATTCTTTATCACGATAATGTAACACATACACTGTGTAATAACAATTGTTTCAATGAATATAGATTGACCAATGGTCTAGCAATTAACTGTTGTGAACAGTGTAGCAAGCACACACCCAAGAATATAGTCTTATAAATTTAAATATCCTAAAAACTGTTCTTAAAAAGGTTTAAAATCTCTTAGATGTCTTTCTGCAATATCAAAAATCATGACCAAAATTGAACCATTATCATCATTAGCTACCAGAGCAAGGTAAATTCTTGTCTATAAAGGCATTGAGGTACAGCTTTAATATTTCATTAAATTTATAATCATGTCTAATAAAATAAATTTACAAACCTTAAGGTAAACAGACAGTTGCCTATCCATACAGGCAGAGCACGGGGGAGGGCCAATCAGAAAGCAGACCTGCTAGGGAGAAAATGTGCTGTAGGTGAGTAAGACCCTGTCCTGCCTGACTTTAAAGGAGCAACTAAGGAAATTAACCACACCATACACAACGGAGTTCACCAAAGAGGTTTGGGAGCTGAGGAGTGAAAGTCAAAGACCATGTTAGGGCAGACACTTGGGAAAGGTGAGTCCTTCCCTGAGTCAAGATGGTGGTCTGTCTTTGACCTTAGTCAAGATGACTCCTGACTACATGGTCTTGTGTTTTGTTTTATTTTTCCTAAGACGAAGGACATAAAAGCTCAAGCATTCAAAATCAGTACAGAACGGAGAGTCAGATAAGCGGGTGGAAGCCAGCAAGGGGCAGAAGGGAGGAGGAGGAGAAAGGGGGGACAGAGGGGGGGGGGGAGAGAGAAAGCAAAGAGGGGGGGGTCAGAGACACGCTTGGGCTCTGGCAGGCAGAGAGGGTGAGGGAGAGGGCTCTTCTCAAATGGTGGGCCAGGCTATGGCTTATTGGTCAGGACTCTAGGAAGCGGGTCAGAGCACTAATACAGACCCACAGTTACATCTTTTCCCCACCACTGTATTATTTTCATTTTAATTTTGGCATCAACTGGTACTTATTCACATTACCTATAGAAACACTGAAGTGATGTCAAATGAGGAAAGAACACGAGGCAAATATAACATGCATTTTATGATGAACATCAGAAAGAACTAAAAATAGCTCAGATTAATGTTTGTCTCAAGGAAAGCTTGTAAAAAAAAAATAACACGCACACTGCATGTTACCACTTTGAGCTGTAAAGAAATGGAATCACCTGGAAAAATCAAATGCTAATTCTCTTTTGTGGAGAGATCAGTGGATTCTTTTCAAAGATGTCCCATTTATGTCCTCTGTAAGTCTGATTTTTGGCTTCTTGTTTTATTTTACTGCTTTCTTTGGTTATATGGAGACAGTGGAGACACAATGGTTTTAGGTTTGAAGCTTTTAGACAGATCCTTCACCTGCGGTGGCAACGGTCACCACAGCTCCCTCTGAGGGAAATAACCAGTTGTCTTCTGAAGCCTCACCAAAAATTTCTTTAGCGCTGCTTTCTCTTTATCAATCTCCTTCAGGCGGATGTTTAAAGCTTTCTGTAGTTTCTGAAGGTGAAGCTTGGTTCTCCTCTCTTCTCCGAGGTTGTTCACAAGGGCCTTCCGCTGGCCCAAGGGGTCTCCTCCACTTTTGAAGTTCGTCTTCCTCATTAAGCCGCCCATTGAAACCGTGGCCAACGAGGCTCAAAGCAGAACAGGGCAGCTGCCTGTAAATGTCTCTGTAAGTGATTCTTCTGTGGTTTGCATGGAAACAGAGCCTCATGGAATCCTGGAGCTGAGTGACATCAGAGATGCACTTAGCCCCAAAGTCTAAGGTTCAGTGCTCAGAGGACAGTTTTAAGCTAAGAGATTAACCATTCTTCTAGGAACATAGATGAGTGTGTTTATATATATATATATATATATGTAAATGCCAGGCTTGCTGTCAAATACCTATTGCCACCACATGTCCATACTGATGTCACATGGTAAGTGCCTTAAGTGCTCATAATCAGGACCAGAATGTTTATTTTATGGGGAGAAAAATTAAAAGGCTGATTCAAAGTTGGGTTTAGTTTCAAAAGTGATCAATTTTCATGTGTGTGTATTTATAAATACACAATTATATATAATACATATCATATATAACATCTACAACCATACTACATATATTTACATACTATGATATGTCATATATATTCCATAACAGAAATACATATTTTTATTATAACATATATTTCTGTTACAGAAAAAGCTAAAATGAACACACAAGGGTGTAGGTGCTCTGATGCACTGGTCTGGAATTGGAGACATAATACGGATCTGTGATTTGAAGCTTTTGGATATTTTCATGACTTTATCTTTCAGTCAGCACAAAACCATACATCTACTGCCAGCAGCATCAGGGACAGATGCACCACTCTAAGACTGTCACCACAGTGTCACCCCCGGTGTCACCCACAACAGCCCAAGAGGCTTTTTTAATCTCTTAGAGACTTCAGTTTTGGCGGAGCCAGGGTGGCCAACTGCAGTTTATTAAAAGGCATGTTAAACACAGGTTTTATGCATGAGTGTTAAAGAGAAGCACTTGGAAAGAAAGACATACTAGAAACCAAGAATGTGGGGTTTTCAAGGAAAAATAAATATCGAAGTGTTCTGACAGAAAACACACATGCCCTTTTGTAGTGAGAAGCTTCTGTGTCCCACTTGGCCAGTCCCAAATAAACATACAGAAGTTTATATTAATTACATGCTATTTGGCCTGTGGCTCAGGCATATTACTTGCTAACTATTAATCTTAAACTAACCCATGATTAGCCACATGGCTCAGTACCTTTTCTCAGAGCAGCGTTCTCGTCTTGCTTCCTCTGTGTCTGCCTGGCATCTCTGCTCTTTCCCCTCCCAGAGTTTTCTTAGGCTGGTAGCCCAGCCCGTACTTCCCGTCTGCCTTCAGGTCAATCAGTGTTTTATTAAACCAGTAGGAAGGACAAATATTTACAATGTATACAAGAGTATAATCCCACAGCACCACTTTGATTGGCCTCAGTTGACATTTGAAAGGGTTGCTAAGTAGTCTCCACACACGTTAAAAGGTGCTTACAATAAGGAGAGGCTCTTTCAGTACACTGGCTGCCTAGCAGGGGATAGTCAGGAGGCTGACTTTTTGAAGAAGCCTGATTTAAGTCGGGGTGCAGAGGTCAGTTTTGCATACAGCAGCAGAGGAATGGAGTTTCTAGAGAGGATAGATAATGAGGACTGCATAAATCAGGAGGCTTTAAGAAAGAAAAGGATTTGCACAGGGAAGGTGCTCTAGATCAAGAAAAGCCACTAGGGTTGAGAGGTGGAGATGAGGGTGGGTGGGATATATTCCTTCACTGTAAAGGAGGCTTTCTGGTTGAGATTTCCATTCTGAAGATGGGAAGGTAGAGAGGGCTTGACTAAATGTTCAATAGTTCTGGAATTCCCGATTCTCAGCTGACAAAGGTCTTCAACCGGGTCCCGAGTGACAGATTCCTTCCCCTCCAGCGTCCCCATAATTTACTCCTTCATTGTGTGCATGTGTGCGTGTGTGCATGTGTGCATGTGTGCGTGCCTGCGTGTGTGTGTGTGTGTGTGCATGTGCGTGTGTGTGTGTGTGTGTGTGTGTGTGTGTGTGTGTATGCTTATGAAAACACACATGTGTGGAAGCCAGAGAAACACTTCAGTTTTGAGGCAGGGTCCCTAGATGGCCTGGAATTTACCAAGTAGGCTGGCTGTCAAGTCTCAGGGGGCTCTTGTCCCTGCCTTCCAATTGCTATTACTGTAAGACTGTTCTAATAGTCGGCTCTTTCACATGGATTCTGAGGGTCATACTCATCTTTATGCTTTCAAAGAAAGTCTTTGCCAACTGATCTACATTTTCCCAACCTCCCTGTCTCTCTAGCCATCTTTAATTTTCCCTCTGAGATTTTAATCTAGACTTTATAAGGTACTTAAAAACTAAATACTAAAAATAATCAAACCATCCAACGAATATATAAGTAAATGAATTGAATAATCAGTTTAATTTTAAAAGAAAGTTATATCCAAAAAACCCTGCAAGGTATAACAGTGACTTGCCTACAAAATATGTTCATTAACAGTGGTATGGATGTTAGGAGAGTAACCAACCGCTTTTCTATTAGACTAAAGCCTGCTCCACGAGATGGACTTTGACACTGTTAATGAGGCCATGAACCTGAGACTAAATGAGTCACAGATTTAGGGTAAAACCTACTAATTATTATTCTACTAGATGAATATAGCAATAAAACAGCTCCTAACTACATATTACTATATCCATAGATCAGAGCATAGCTTAGCCCTCACCAGGGAATGGCAGATGGCCATTAAAACAGATGTACAACTAGACAATGTACAAAAAGAAATCTTGAAGCACTCAGTGTCTTTATAACCCCCTTCCCCAGGCTTAGGTGTCATGCCCATCCTCGCCCGCAAGGACGATGCAACACCAGGCTCTTCTTTCAGCAGTTTATTCAGGAACCTTGAACATGGCTTCTTCTTCTTTTTTTGGGGTTCCCGCTCCCTCCTAAATACCTTCTGGACTGCCAATCATGGGGTGCCACGTGGGCCATGCCAATAGGTCCAGGTACACAAGAGCAAACCAAGAGCTTAGCCTTAGTCAAATAAGGAGCTGTTTATCTCAGAGAGCGCTCACCATGGGGAAGGTGGAAGGCGGAAGCCAGCGCCATCTTTAAGGTGCGGCCACGCAGCTCTCTACACTTAGGGGTCTATGTGAGAGTGAAGATGGAAAGCCTAAGAGCCAGAAGCAGTGGATGACTTCAAGGAAACTGTTTCCCACACACAACAGGGCAGGTGCACATATAAATTCCCAGATACTCTGACAGAATGCTAAGATCTACACAGGCTCAAGTCAGCACAGAGGCAGGGAAGTAGCCACACAAAATTCCGCCTCTAACCAAAAAGCTAATCTCAATTGATAGCTGCTAGGAGAATGGAAAATCGGGTTTTCCAACAATGGAGTCACACTGGGTATATCAACCATACTCCGGGACAGGCCCTGTCATCAGGAGTAGTTGACCAACACAAAATGGACTCCACATTTTTTGTGGATTTTGTTTTTATTTTTTAAGAGAAGTTGAATGGGTAGGGAGGTAGAGGAGGATGTAGATAAGTTGAAGGAGGAGACAGAATATGCTCAAAATATATGAATAAATTAAAACAATAAAAGAATACATATGGCCAAAAGCTTATTAAAACAGCATCTTAGCAATCAAGAGAATGAAGATTAAATATGCTTTGAGATTCCATTTCATTCCAGTCAGACTATCATCATGAAAACAAGATCCATGATTGCAGCAGCTGTGTTACCTGCACATACTTGAACAAGACAGGCCCATGTAGTATGTGAGGTTTCTGGCCTGGACTTTCGGGCCTAGCCTCAAGGTTTTGGCCTACAGACCCACAGACCCGCAGAGACACACAGAGGCTTACAATAGTTTTAGGCTGATTGGCCTAAGGCCCAGGCATATAACTTGCTGACTCTCTACCCTTCATCTAACCCATGACTCATCCTGTTCAGCCATGTGGCTCGGTACCTTTTTTCAGAGCAGCATAGTTGTCCTCTGCTTCTTCCGGCTTCTCTCTGGCATTCTGCTCTGTGCTTCCTGTTCTCAGAGTTTTCTTAGTCTGGTAGCCCCGCCCACACTTCCTGCCTGCCTTTGGCCAATCAGTGCTTTTTATTAACAACATAATCTCCCACAGGCCCATTAACATTCCACTGTGGATGGGAGCCGGCCTTATGAGGCTCCCCTTCCGGTTACCCATTCCCCAGCTACCAGCAATTAATGATGCCGGGGAAATGGAAGTAACTTTCTTCAGTAACACAGCCACTGGTAACTTGCTCATGTTCCAGTAAATAAAACCATCCATGTTCATGCACACAACCCTAATCAAACTCAGTGAGCCACAAAACAGCAAAACAACAATAAAAAGTCACAAAAGGTAGGAGGGGACCTGCTGGGGGGAAAGGGACTCAGGGAGAATGGCAGGAGGGACAGAGAGAATGAGTCAAAACTGGCCGAGACACATTATACATTTATATGATAAGATCAAATAAGGAAAGACGAGAAACAAGGGGTGATGAGTGATGGACAGGATGTGTGTAATCCCTTGCTGGGAGCTGTCCTACACACACACACACACACACACACACACACACACACACACACACACGCACATGCACCAAAAGGTCTATGCATATTCAATACAGATGGTAAAAATAACATATAAGGAAACCTGCACACTACTTAACAAAACTCTTGTAATCTAGAAAGTAGGGCGATGATAGAATTAAAATGCCTTAAAAAGTCAACCCAAAATCTGTATTTAACAAAACTGTCATCCAGAAGTTATAGACATTCCAGTTAAACAAAAGCCAAAGGCATTTCTTACCATTAGACTGGGCCTGTAAGAAATATTAAAAGTGGTCTTGGTGGGATGGTCTAGTCAGTAAGCACTTGCTTTGCAAGTTTGAGAATCTGCATTCCATCCCTAGAAGCCATATGAGAATTCTGGGAATAGTAAGGAATGCTTGTGTTCCTAACAGTAGAGAGGGAGAATTAAGTCGGTGACACCAGGGGCTTGCAGGCCAGCCAGTCTGCCCTAATAGGTAAGTTCAAGGCCAGTGAGAGACCGTATTGCAAAGAAGATAGAAAGCCTTTCCAAGAGCAACACTCAAAGTTAGCTTCTGTTCTTCACTTGTACACACACATGAACATGAACACATATGCGCAAATACCTCCACACACGTAAATACACACATGAATACCTGAACATGAAGGTGCACACACAAGAATAAGCACACACATGCAAAGAACAAGTACAGCAATATCCACTTGGGACTTCTCTTGTGCCTCATCTCTGTTTTGATTGGATTACTGTCTTTCCACGATCATATTTAGTGAAGAGGAGCAGTCCCTTGGGTTCCAGTTAACTAGTTGCAGGAATGAAATTCTGCATTTGATAATCCTGTCTGGACCGGTACATATCCCGTCATGTTAAGACCTTCCATCCCCAAATTCCCAGGATCTGTCCCCATTCAACACAGCCAGTGATCCATGCCACACAGAACTGGAGTGAAGAATTGCCAGTGGGGATGTAGCTGTGTAGGCAGAAGCATGTCCATACTGTAAATGTGAAGGTCAGAAAGATGTCCAGAACAGAATACTGTTGTTGGCTATTTTATGGAATGATGGCTGTAGGAGAAAGACTGGGAGGCAAAGTGAGTCATTTGCTTTGTCCCCTGGTTCTTTACCTAAGAGCTATCATTGCCATGGGATACTCTGCACCCTAGGAACAAATTGTTAAATAAGAAAGTGGAGACTCTGGTCTCAGGTGGCTGAACTCTAGACTTGCTTTCAACAAGAAGAGGCCAGCATTGTGAACAGACAGTCCCTGCTCAGCCTGGAGAGGCCCCTCATGCCCTGGAGCCCTCTGACATGATCTGACAATCTGACACAGAAAACTGATCTCTATGTTTTCAGAGCCAGCATTGAGACATGAGGTCATGATTTGGAGGTTAACCTGGCCTGCATAGTGAGACCTCCCCCCCAAGAAAATTAAGATTGTAATACCGAGCTTTACTTGGCCTATACAGGTAATGTCACTAGGCAGAGTTAAACATTAGTGGGAACTGGGAATATAGTAAAACGAGTAAGGTGCCTTGTTCACAAACATGAGGACCTAAGTTTGGGTCCCAATGTGAGAATCATGGTGCAGCACACGTGCCCATAACCCAGTACCCCGGAGGCCTCCAGAAACAGGTGGATCCTGCAGAGTTGCTAGACTGCAAATCTAGCAAACTGGCAAGCTCCAGGCACAGTAAGAGAACGTATCTCAGAGAAGAAGAGGTCAAGAGCTCTAGAGGAAGGCATCCAATAGCAACCTCTGACCTTTATAGGCAGGTGCACATACGCGCACATACATGACACACAAATGCACACACACAAATCATTTTTAAATCCATTTAAAATGGTGGTGGTATGACCAATAACTGACAATTTAATTTTAATATTATCCTCTGGCTATATCTATATTGTAAAAGACAAAAGTGACCAGAAGTGTCCTGTCTCCTGGCCTTTATGCCTTTACAGAAGTGCAAATTACATCATGAAGTTTGCGAAGTGGACGAAGAGGAGCCAGAAGCTGAGACGGAGCTAAAAAGTGACAGGCATGGAAAGACATTTTGGCTAAAGTGTATTTTAACAGAACAGGACTTTACATTCTATCAACATAGCTTCTTTCAGTTTCTACTGAATTGTCAGGCTTTGGGCTTCTTAAAAAGACTGAGCCATAACAAAATCAGCACTTTAAGTCTGTGTGTTTTAACTCAGTGTGCATACAACAAAGAAATCTTGCCACTGTTCTTTCACTGACCTTCCTTAAGCAGGAACAGTCATGCTTAAGGGGATTGAGGATTCAGGTGGAGAGGACAGCCAGTGCTTCTGCCTTTGTCTTGCAAGTCAGCCAGGTCCCAGGGAACCCGGATATGACGGGACATCTCCAGTAGGGTTCTAAAGCTCTAGTCACCCATCCTTCTGATCAGAAAATCAGAAATTTCAGAGGCTTGATTCCATTCGGAGTACATTCTACTAATAAGAGGGACCATTACAGGGTGTTCTTGATATTTCCAGGTGAAGCCATATGGGCAGCAAGAGCTTGATCCATCCATTCCAGCATATGACGCAATCGCTAGAGCCCAGTGGCTTCTTCAAAGTCCATGAAACAATGCTTAAGACACATCATATAACCCTTACAAAGGGAATCTCTCCCTACCCCACCTGTGTGTGTGTGTGTGTGTGTGTGTGTGTGTGTGTGTGTGTGTGTGTGTGTGTGTGTGTGTGTGTGTGTGTTTAGGCCAGAAATCAACCTTGGGTGCCAGTTTTTGGGAACTATCTACCTGGCTTTTCAGACAGAGATCTCTCACTGGGGCATGCTGATTAGGCTGTAATTCCTGGCCATGCAGTCCAGAGAGCCTTCTGCCTTCACCTGCCCAGAGCTGGGATAATAGGTATGCACCACCACACTTGGCTTTTAAATGGTTCCAGAATTGACTCTCAGACTATGGTTCTCATACAGCAAGCACTTTACTGACTGAGCTATCTCCCTAGCCCTCTCTTTTCAGACTTTAAATCTCATCACCTTACTGCCAGACCCCAGCTCAGAGACCGCTCTACAGCAACACTTTTGCAAACACTTGGCTTTACCTGCAGGTTTCCTACTTTCCCAGCCTGCAGGCACCTGGCTCTTAGACAGAAGTCGTTCTACAGTGCAGGACAGACCTTCAGGCTATGCAATACTGAGCCTCAGAAGTCACAGAATCTGACCTCACTAATTTTAGGTCAACTCAAAAAGCAAAACCAAACTTCCCTGACTACACAAAGCAACTGTAACATCTGAATCTCGCTGGGAGCTCCATCTGTAAACGCCAGCATCACAGAGCGGGCTTCACCAAGCAAAGACCTACAGACTCTTGAACCAAGAATGCC
This sequence comes from Phyllotis vaccarum, assembly GCA_033318265.1. Lineage (NCBI taxonomy): Eukaryota > Metazoa > Chordata > Mammalia > Rodentia > Cricetidae > Phyllotis > Phyllotis vaccarum. The sequence continues at coordinate 54,138,441 of JARWLC010000011.1, read as the reverse complement.
ATTTATTGAAGCTCAGGGAAAGCCTTATATAGTGGGGGTTGCCTTTTGACCTGGAGTAACCTCTGTAGCTCACAAGCAACACCTGACCTTAGCCAGTTTCTTTGTTCTCTGCTGACTTCTTCATTCCGAAATCACAGCACCTGCTTGGGCATAGGTCCTGATAATGGAAATAGATCAATTGGTTCCTGCAAACACCATAGGCCACTAAACAGTGCTAAGCCCTGGGGGTTGCAGGCTGACCTCTACAATCCACTTCTTCCAGCTTCTATAAAATAAAAGCCAACATCTCATAGGTGTGCTTTTCCCACTTTGCTTCTGTCCATGGTATGATCCTTCATTAAAAATTTTATTTCAGTTCTAATCTACTAAATACTTTTACCCTGTGTCTTTGGCTTGTCATTCCTGGCAAGACATATGAAACACTCCAGCCTCCTCAGACCTGTGCACAAAATCTACACAAGATATAAATTCACACATATCTGACTAGAGTTCAGCATATACATCACATAACCCTGCTTCCTCCAGATAAACACATACAGCTCCCCTTAAACACTGAATATTCACATAAACTACCAAAGAAACATCATATATATAAACCACACCCCATCACAATCACATACAATAGTAGCTTTAAAGCTCCCTCATACAGTTCCTCACATCCAATTCATACATGTCTACCCTAAGGTTTTATAGAAACTACCCTGAACACACACACTGCCACAACCCCAAATACACATATCTCTCTTCTACTTTCAAAATACACAAGAAGAAATAGAGGTGAGGTTAAATGGAGTAACAGCAGGGGAGGGGGCACTTAGACTTCATCCCAAAGCACATGTGTGCTTTGGTCATTTGTGAGAGAGAACTCTACAAGAAGACAGTCTTATCCACCAGCCATTTTAGCATCAGTGTCAGTTACAGACAATATCTGGATATGAAGGACAGAGGGCAGAGCACCAGAGCAGTGACAGAGCCAGTGACAGATAATCCAAGCCAAGACAGTCCCAATGAGACATTTTAACTCAGGAAACACACACCATCAGGTGAGGGTGTCTGGGGGCCTAGTCCTCTTATGTGTATAGGGAGGATGGGGGCACATTGGTTATCAAGGTGTGCGTGCGTGTGTGTGTGTGTGTGTCTGTGTCTGTGTGCATGTGTTTGTGTGTGTGTGTCTGTGTGTGTGTGTGTCTGTGTGCGTGTGTGTGTGTGTGTGTCTGTCTGTCTGTCTGTAGGCCGGTGGCTGGTGTCATGTATCTTTCTGCATCACTCTTATTTTTAAGGCAGGGTCTCACTGACCCCAGAGCTCACTGGGCTGCCTAGGCAAAGCTAGCCATGAGCTCCAGAGATCCTCCTGTCTCCACAGGGTCCTCTGTGCACAACATTTTATATGAGCACTAAGCATCAAGCTCAGGCCCTACACATCCTAGTCACTGTGCTATTTCTGTGAAGAGACACCATGACCACAGCAACTCTTATAAAATAAAACATTTAGTTGGGGCTGACTTATAGTTTCAGAGCTTTAGTCCATTATCATCATGGCGGGAAGAAACATGGTGGCATAAAGGTAGATGCTGGAGCAGTAGTTGAGAGGTACAGACTGATTAAGAGATGGGGGGGACTAACTCTGGGCTTGCGATGAACTTTTAAAATTTCAAAACCCACTCAGAGTGACACGCTTCCTCCAACAAGGTCACACTTCCTAATTCTTCCAGATAGTACCATTCCCTCATGACCATGCAAACAGTGAGCCTTTGGGGACCATTCCTTTTCAAACCACCACACTGTATTTGCACAGTAAACATTTTGCTGACTGAGCCATCTTCCCATATTATGACCTCTTCCCAAGTAAATTATGCTCCCTATTTTACCTTTAAAAATCGTTCATGCAAAACTTTTCTGGAGAAATACTATAAGGAATCCAATATAAGATCATATTCTTTAATTTCTTCAATCTTTGATATTTAATCAGTCTCAAACAATGGATTTTAGCCTCTTAGATTATTCATGTTCCACAAAGATAAGCCTTTCCAGGGTTTTATACAAAGGAGGTTAAAAGAAAGAAAAGGATATTCCCTTTATTTTAACCACCAGGCCATGACCACTTGGAGCATGCCTTCCTGATGACCTAAGATATATTACACAAATAACTGAAGCTTAACTCATATGACTGACGGTACCTTACAGGGACAGACACTCTGGAGATGAACGACTCACACTGTAGAGTTCACTGCTTAATAAGAAAGTGAGGTGCCACCCTATCTATCCAGCTATGGATTCAAACCAACAGCCCATAAGGTAGCACCAGATGACTTCCGTCAGAACTAGACAAGACTTCCACCCCTTCTCAGAAGCATGATCCCTTCTCTGAGCCTCATCTGAAGCTTTCTTGCACTATACTTCAAAAAATCCTGTCTGTCTGTGATTACATTTACATCAGTGATTACATTTACTGCTCACATCACCGGCTTTCCATACACATTTTACACCTCACGGGAGTCAATAGATAATGAGCATGAGCATACATACTGTGTCTATACAACATACACACATAATTTGTGAGATGTTTATCAGCAGCTAAGACATACAGCGTAGGCACAAGAAAGACTACAAAAAGATTGGGAGAAACTGTCTTGAGTAAAGCTGTTTCCATAACTTTAGATGTTTCCTGAAGAGGATTCTGAAGTCTTGGCACAAGGTGTGTGCTCATTTTCAGGTAAACCAGGTAAACCTTATCTACTGCTGCGACAGTGCTGATAAACATTTAACAGGCATTTACTTCCATCAGTGACCAGGGTTTAGTGACTACAGGGTCCTCCTCTGAGAAGCGCTTCTGCCCAGCTCTGAGCTTACTCACATGATGGGGACACCACTGTCCTGTACTACATCCTGCAGCAGCCGTCCTGATGTGTCCTCCTGTCAAAGATAGAGAAAAAGGAGGAAGAGCCAAGGTAAAGCAGACCACAGGGCAATAGCCATAGTGGAGGGTACCCACACGGAATCACACGGGGTAGGCAGGGATGGGGCAGGAGAAGCACTGAGGTCACTCCTGTCACCTCCGATGTGGTGTGGACTCTGGGAAGCAGGTGACTGCCTTGGAACTGTGGTAAACTCAGACACCATACTCCTGTAAATGCTCATCACCTTTGCTCCCCATATGGAGACACTATGATGGATGCTCTGCAGGATTTGAATGTGAACCGGCCTGCTCCTATTTCTGAGGTCTCAGTCCTGCAGGGGACACAGGCCACAGGCCTTCAGTCTTTGTTGTCATAAGACAGTGGCTGGGAACCGAGGATCAGAAGCGGGGAAGCATCAGATGGGGCTAGCTGACTGAATGGGCATGGGAAGGAAGGCTTTATCAGGGCAATGGACAGTCTTATTCTGAATGGATGCGTAGTTAGAAGCTACCGAATTTATAACTACAAATGGGATGCCATTCGCTGTTCCAGAATCTTTACACACACTGACTCTAATATTCACAAGCCTGGACAGGTGACATTACTAGTACTCTGTTTTGCAGAGAGCTAATCCGGGCTGAGAGGTTAAAATGCTTAGTTAAGGACACAGGTCTCTGGGATGTGAACACACTCCTCAGTCTGTCTTTCCGGCCCAGGATGCACCTTAAGGCATTTGAAGCCAAAGCTGAAAATAAATAAGAGTTCATATCCATGCTCTGGGGATGAAGGTGCTGTGGGGCACTAAGGGACACCTAAGGACAAGAGGACCCCATACAGAACATTTATTATGCACTGCCTACACAGGCAACTGTCTTTTTGCTGAGAAGATACTCCACTGTCCATTTCATATTTCTGAGCTGAGCCAGAGATTTTCTGAGTTTCCTTTACCTATATCTATATCCACAGCTAAATGGGTTCTGGGATGTTTCCATGTGAGAGGCCTTGGGCATCCATGGATATATTGGTACCTAAAAAGATGGTTGGATAAAGTCTTGGTTTTGGGGAGGATGCGGACACCAAACCCTGAACCGAGGTCTCTCAGTGTTCTCTGTCACCTCTTGCCTTTTAAACTAAGACCAAGTTAACTCACAAGGGGAGATTTTAGAGAGAGAGAAAAGGGAGGAACTTCCTGTGTGATGGTTGGGAGTTGTCAGTTAACCTTCCATCTCTTCAAACTGCGTTTGGCTCACAGTTTTGAAGGCTATAGTCCATGGTCACTTGGCCTTATGGCATCTGTGACTCGTGTGGCAGAACACCCTGAGGAAGAGCATATAAAAAATGAAAACTTCTTACCTCATCAGAGCCAGGAAAGAGAGGGATGGGTTCCAACAGGCCCTTCAAGACCACACCTCTAATGGCCTAATATGCTTCCACTAGGCTCCATTCTAAAAGCTCCCACCAGTTCCCAACAGAGTCACTAGCCAGCTAACAAATCTGTTAACAAGCATGAGCCCTTAGAGATACACATGACCCCACCAAAGGCCCCAGAGGTTCAATTCTTTCCAAAATACAAAATGTGTTCCATCTATCTCTAGGGTCTCTCAAATTCTTAATGGTTCCTACATTGCTTAAGGTCAAGTTCAAAGTTTCCTTTGAGAGTCAAGGCAAACTCCTAAGACACCAACCAAGTAAGACAGTGAGAACATCCCAACAAAAGATGCTGAATAAATGTCCTCTTGATGATATTAGCTAGTCCTTCATCTTGTAACATTCCATTTTTACTCAAATGAAATAAATTTTCTTCCCACTACGCCCTCTCTCAAATTTTTAGGTGGATGCCCTTTATAAAAGAAAGTCATGTATGCCAAAAGATACAAAAGCATTTAGTAAAAAATCAGATTTCGAAGGAAAAGAACAAAGAGAGAGAGAAGGAATTGGATCAGAGCACGATAGAAACAGAGTGGGGCAAACATCAGGGCCTGCACCTTCATATCGAGCATCTGGGACGACATATAGATCCCCAAGGCCGTGAATAGCACTCCTGTGATACACACGTCTACTTCAGTTCACACACCTGTGCTTGGGGCTGCCTCTGGTTACTGCCTCTCTCAGAAGGCATCTATGCTCCCAACATCCCCTCTCTGCCTGGGGAGTTTACTGAAGCTTCACCTTCTCATGTTGCTTGCCTGACACTGCCTGGCCTTACTGGATTTCTTCTGCAATTTATATAAAACCAGTACCAAGAATTCCAATGCCAGTGTAAGTTGGAGACGGACAAATGTGCTCCATTACAGATGCCTCCAATGCCTCTGGAGCTGAGCCAGGAGTAACAGATTCCTGTGAAATAATTCCGCCCCCCCCCCCCCCAGGAAAGAAAGCAGAGTTCACTAGGCTGGGAGAGGTAGAGGTTCTCTTCTCAAACACAAGCTTCTGAGGCTCCAAGGGGAAGGCTGTTTCTGATCTCAGAGAGTCTCTCAAGGCATTTTCTTTCGGGGGTAAAGCAAAGGACAATTTTCCTTGCACCAGTCTCTTTGATTGCAACTTTAAATGCACCACTTTCTCGTCCTTACACCACCTTAACAGCACATTTAGGATGACCTAATCTCTTTCCACTGTGCCCTACTTCCAGAAGGGTTTATTCAGCTTCTAGTAGTCCTTCAGGATATGAAAACAACAGCAACAACTTAAACATGGGCTGGATAGATGATTTCATGGGTATAGCTCTTGCTATGCAAACCTGATGACCTTAGTCTGGGCCTAACAAAAACCACATAATCCTGTATGCAGTAGGGTCCATGCATGTAATCTCAGATTTCCTATGTGGAGGTGGGAGGCAGAGATGGGGAAATGTGAAGAAGCTTGTGGTCCAGTCAGCAGAAAAATATCAGAAAGATTCCATAATTCAAACAACATGGAAGGTGAAGACCAACTCCTGAAGTTATATTCTGACCTATATTCCTGTAATATTCTGACCTATATTCCTGTACACACACACACACACACACACACATACACACACACATTTGACTTATTAAAAAAAATAAAGCCCACAGCACAAAGTACTTGGGAGACAGTTAACATAAGAGTCATAGCTCATGATCTTAACTCTTTAGTCCCTCCATCAATGGCTCAGACTGCTTTGGGCTGTCTCTCTAATTTTTAGTCAAGAGGAAACTCAACCTATACAATAGAAACCCACAATTCTACAGAGTCCACAAAATTACCATGTAAGCAATAATGTTCCTGGGTCCACTCCCAGTTAGAACAATGTAAGATCTCATGGTCCCAAAGAAGTGTATCCCACAGATCCTGAATGTACATACAGGCTGCGCAGCTTCTCCATTTCCATATATACCAGGGAACACCTGCATAAAGAACAAGAACCCCCAAACATACAACAACCACACACAACATACACTTCTCTAATACAAAATGCCAAATACCAACACTGGGGCCATGCATTCAAGCAAAGTCTTCAAAAATTCAGTCCTGAGTAAGCACAGAGAATCTCTAAGATACACTCTCACACTGTAAATATACTCACTCCCCAAATCCATGTATTAATGCAATCCATTAATATATTAATCTCACATCAATGGAAACTTATGCCCTGCACCAAAATCAGACATAAAGACACATATACATGCTATCTGTATGTTGACTAATTTCTGTACAATAACATGCAACTCTCACAGAGACAAAACATTTTCAGTGCCTGCGTGAATACTACTATATAGTATCATTCACTATTCTATATCTATAAAACACAAACTTCTGAGTTCATCCTTCACACATACCTAGAAATACACAATCATTAACCAAACCTAATGCGTATTTATACACTGCGGTATGAATGAGAATGTTCCAGCTCAGATGTTTGAACACTTAGCTCCCAGTTGGTGGCGCTGTTTGGGGAGGTTTAGGAGATACAGCCTGGTTGCAGGATGTGTGTCAATGGAGGTGGACCTTAAGAGTTCACTCTAATCCATTTCCAGTTCGGTCTCTAGGAATTGTGCTTGTGATTTAAGATGTGACTGCTCAGCTTCTTGTTCCTGCTGCCATACCTGCTGTGTTTCCCCTCCAGATGGACTCTTACCCCTCTGGAAATGAAAGCTCAAATAAACTCTTCTTGTATAAATTGTCTTGGTCACGATGTTTTATAAGAGCAATTCAAAAGTAATTAAAACATACAACAAATGAACTTTTTAATGAACATATATATATGTATATATTGTGTACTCACAGATTGACACATACAACCAGTGTAAATGCCAAGACTTAGGAAGTATCACCCACATAACATTTAAGTTACTGATACAAACCACATGTTGATCCGGAATATCTAGCTGCTAGAAACCACTTCCTACATCATCAATATTAACACATAACCATATTATAAACCCCAATGCAGCAAATAGTTGTCACAAACTTGCCCGTGCAAAGGTACAATCTCACCTAACCACCAGGCACACACATTCTTGCTTATTTGCTGTATGTACATCAACTATTCCCTATGTACCATGTGTAGAACATCAGAAAACATTCATCCAAACTGCCATGACACTTTCTATCTCCTAAATATTCTCCGTACACAAATCTGCTCATAATATAGAAAATATAACCACTCACAAACCATATTAGAAAATATAAACTCCATACTCGTCATGTATTTTTCCACCAACATCAATCATTTACATTACAGTACAAATCTGCAAATATATCTGTCCCCATAACAATTGCATAAATGAGATGATACACTTCAAATATCCACAAAGAAACAACTCCTCCATCTTCTAAGTGTAGAATCACATTATCCTGACACTACAGGTGTATATATCCATTCTACAACCCCCCCTCCAAAAAACTTATCATGCACCTGCTTTCATATGCTAAAAACACAGTAGACAAATCCTGTAACTATCCATGGCATTCCAAATATACAAATAACCCTTCATTTTCCCAATATTCTCTCTTTTGTATTGCCACAGAAATATGCAATTTAACATTGTCCACATGCACTTATTTCTTGCCCAATGCTAATGTATTTCTCCCAAACTCCATGATAGGCAAAAATATCCCAACTTTTAAGGGGAAAAAAATATTCCCCAAACCAAATTACAAATATCTAATCTCAAATCCAAGGTTACACGAATGTTATCTCACATTGTCCAAATACAATAAGCTCTAAACACTATCAAAATCCCTTAATTCCAAATATCTAAAAAACACCATCATGTGCATGAGAATACACATTCTCACCGCTAATAACCTAAAACTACAAATTCACACATTATTCTCAATTTGTGTCCTAAAAATCATACATCAAATCATACATACTCTGAGTGTCTCCCGATAAGGTCAGCAAACATGGCACCACATTATACATGAATACTCACCCCAAAATTCTTCTGAAATTAAAACATTTTTCACTTTCTCAGTCTCAATATCCTACACCCCCCCACACACATGCACACACCACACACACGATTACATAATAGTCTCACACAATTGTACGCTTTAAGTTTCTCTTGCTCGTCTGATTTTCCCATAATGCCTTTCTTGATTATTGCCGCTCTTAAGGTTCAAAAGGAGATGGAAGGCTAATTTTGAAAGGCCAGTTATTCAATTGTGAAAAGTCACTAACAGCCATGGCAATTAATGGAGCTACACACGAAGGTTGTATTTCTGGCTGATATTTATGCTTGCATGTCAGAAGTTTGCCCATTCTTCAACAATATGAGAAATTTGTTTGCTCAGCTGAGCAATGCTTTCCAACACTTAGGAAGCTTCCTGAGAGCGTAAAGGGGACACAAATAAGGCTCACTTTCAAAGTTCACATCTCATTTATTAACTCTGCCCAATCACTTCAACAATTACATCAAAAGCCAGACAGCCAACAACAGAATGACGGAAAGAAACCCCAGTCTGGGCACTTGCCAATGCCAGTGGTGAAGCCGGCCTCCGGTGGGCACTCACTCATTCAGGGCCACACTGCCTGCAAGATACAAGGAACTAATGGCAAAGGGCAGCCACAGTGGTGACTGCAATCCTAGGAAGTTAGGGCGGAGTTTCCGTTACCTCTTTCTCTGTAACGGATTCTGGAAGCCACCTTGTTTACTAAACGTTAGGAGGCACGCTCACTCCAGCATCCTCCATGCTCGCGCCCGCGTGCTCGTGCCCTGCTCTATGCTTCTCTGAGCGCATGCACAACGGAAGGATGCAGGGAACCAAGGGCGGCAAGGGGCTCGCGCTAGAACTCCAATAGCATGCACAAACAGGAGCGCTCAGTGGAGGCGTAGAGCTTTGCGGGAGAAGAAAGAATGTCTGTGGAGCACTGCTCACCCTCCTGCCCCGCCTCCTCACAGAACCTGGGCAGCCATCTCTCCTTAAAACCAGGGATTGTAGACCTCCCACCCGTGCATTTAGCATCCTCGCCAAAAACTGCTTTAGAGGTCTGCTCTTTCTGGACCCAAGACTTTCGATGGTATTTGTCTCCTTTGCACCTTTCAAAGAACAGTATGTCCTCTCCCATTCTTTCTGAAAGCTTTATATATATCAGACCCAGCAGACACTCTGAAACATGATTTACCTCGGCTCTGTCTCTAGGGTCCTTCCTATGACATCCACTGGGTTAAAATCTATTTCCCAAGGAAAGCTCTGCCAGTAAATGTTAGTTCACAAATGTTTCCTGTGAAATTGGTATCATTCTACTTTTAGAGATTTGATAATCTGTGTACCTCTAAACCTCTCTTCCTTTCCCAAACATCTGCCACAGCAGGAACACTACTGACTCCTACCAGGGAAGTGGGGCTCATGCCCAAAAGCTTCTGCTGCAGCCCTCTGGATTCTCAATCCACTTCCTGGCAACCCTTCCTGTCACAATGCAAAATGACATTACTGTCTCCCAGCATCACAGCACTGACAAAATGAGACACATATAACAAGTTAGGAAGCAGACAAGCTTTCTTTAAAGGGATGCTACAACTATACCCCCCGCCCCCACAGAGGCAGCTGTCCTTTCAGTTAGGATGCTATATCATCGTCATAAAGTATCACAAGTCAAATATATATTTAACTTACCAAGCCTCCAAGCATTGCACCTAGCATGACCCACCTTATTCACGCTCAGAATAGACGCTACCCTATAATGGAGCAAAATCATCTAATGCAAAGTTATTTCTATAATAGAGTATCAAAATGTCGTGCCACTAAAGATTTGCACTTGGTGTCTTTGCGATCGGTGTCAAAAATTCCCAACATGCAAAATGCAAATAACTCACTACAGTGTATAGAACACTTGGGTCTTTTACCCAAAATGCATTGTGATGCCATCTCAAGTCTGTGCAATAATCAGACTACAAATAAAAATATTATTTGTTGTGAATGTATTTTTGTCTTAGCACCCTAACATTAACAGTTTCTAAAGTAAATTCTGTTAAGTCAGAAATAGGATATAGCACAAATTCTATTTAGTATTATAATTAAAACTTGTAGCCAGATATTGGGGAAAAGCTGGAATATCAGAGAGCTAGAGAAACAAACCAGAGCCAATCCTCACCCAGCAAACTCCTCAGGCTGAATAGGCTAAGTCCTGTCTTCAGGGGTCCTCAGCCTGACTGGTTGCTCAGACAGAATGGCTGAATTTCCGTCTTCTCCTGTCTTATTTTTCTCCCCCCCCCAGCTATTTTACTTCCTGGTTCAACTCTCCTAGAGCTAGAATTAAAAGGGTGAGCTACCCCTGCCTGGGTGTTAGGCCTTCCGCTCACAAAGGCATGGCTCACCACTCCCTGACCTTCATGGTTTGGCTGTGGGTGATTCTGTCCTCTGATATTCCTTGCAAATTTTATTAAATATACAATATTTCACTGAAATAGTCTTTTCCTGCAACAAGGACACATGATTCCAAGGATACTAGCTTATTAAAAAAAATAATAATAAGACAGAAGCCTACAGTTAGTGAACCCAGGATTACACCTGCACACAGAGAAATCAGTATTGGGCAATGGTGAAGAGAATGCTGGCTTTGTCAAAATGTACACTGGTAATGAATTTCTATGCCAGAAAAACCAGAACCCTACGAATATTAAGCCTCTTCATCTTGGACTAGAGGAATGCTTTCTCTCTCCCTGTCCCACACATTTAATTAGCCCTGTTCTCATTGAGAAGCTCAGCAGGGCCAATTTGTCACACAAGCCTACACATTATTTTTTGTGGTATAGAACATTTTTATTTGTCAAATGTCTGTTTGCAATAAAAGGACTCAATATCACTGATCCAGAGAAGCAACTTCAGTTTTGAGGCTACATATATTAAGTAAAGCCTTAATGGGCTGGGGCTTCTAGCAAAGGGGATGGCGGGTGAAGCCATCACGCTACAGGGTGCACACACCCCAGCACTGCACTGGTTGGACACACAAGGACTACTTCATAAGGAGTGTCATACACGTGGCAAGAAGATCCATGGATCTCCTGAGCTCATATTTTCAAATGCTCCACTCTTACTGACACCCAGTATATGTGTCTGAATATATGCTCTAGTTTGTTGACTAGGTATAAACAGTGTAAAAATGTTCAAGAGCTTTGCCCTCTCATAGGAGGACGCAGAACTGGGAATAAAACAAGGCCCACTGAAGAAGAAAAGATGGGAGAGTACACCAGTGACCCCAGTGTGCTGTGAACATAAGAAACAATTTAAAACTGTCCTGGAGGCAAATACCAAGCCTGAGCAATCACCTCCAACAGGGATGCATCATTTGAACTGACCCCAAGGTTCTTATGCACCTGCCACACGGAATGTCCCAGGCCCTGTTTTACTCTCTGCCCCTCCCCCGCTGCAGAATGTTAGATGCCACATTCTGGAGCTGTTTACTTTCAAACTTTTTCTCAGCTGTGCCTGGCTCTCCTGAGCGTCTGCCACATCTTGGTGACTCTCGGCGTGATTTATCCGAGTTTTCTCACCATGGATCCTAGCAGACAGACATGGTTACTGTCCAGTCCTGTAGGAATAGCTACAGAAGGTAAGCCTGGAGTATCAGGGAGCGGGGCCAGGTTCCCTGCCATGGGCAGTTTAAATCTTAGCCTAGCAATGACTGACTGGACCAAGGGAAGAGACAGGAGACAGCTCTGGATTTCTGTGAGGACATCTCACCTTGGAGGCTGGCAAAGCATATGGGGGGAATAGAGTGCTTGGTGGAACAGAGTTGCCACAAGGAAACACATTGGATTGCAAGACAGGGTGAGAGGCGCTAGGCTGGCTCTTCCTGTGTGGCAGGCAGGTTTCCTGAGCACAGGTTGTAGATCTGGTGGTTCACTATGGTTGCCCAGGAAAGGCTCATGGACCATAACAGCTGAGTTCTGGGTAATTTCTCTGAGGTGCTGAAACTTGTGCTATGAAATTATGGATCCTAGGAATTTAATTGTGTGTCGTCCCCCCCCCCCCAGACCTTAGGAGAACAGTGAAGACTAGGCAGGAAACAGCTCAGTGGGGTCCTTTCTATGAGGATGGAGGTTATTTCATCAACAGGCAGCCCAGAGTCCCTTACACCTTCTCACTGAAGGAAGGGTTCTCCTTCACTGGGTATTTGTTGTTTTTGAATCTTTTGAAACGGAGCAGTTAGGAAATGTCAACTAACCAAGACATGGCTTCTCAATTTTTAGACCTCCTTTTAAAAATAACAGTTTGGAGGTGTTTCTTGGGATTGCCTGTGTAGCTCCCTTACATCATATAACCATGATGGGAAGCCTCTCTTCCCTGGGGAGGAGCACTGTCAGTTTTGTTAGGTTCTGAGGTGGCTGAATCCTTTTTCCAGAGGATTTAGAGGGAAATACTTGTCTTGGAATATATTCTGTGCTACTGTTAAGCAGAGCTAGGACCTGTGACCTAGTCATCGTGTGAAGAAGGCCTTTTGGACTTGGTTCTCTTTGAGGAGCCACTTGTGAGCTCCTGAACAATAACTTCATGTACCTGATTGGCACATGGCTCATGACTGTATCTCACCTCCACACCTCAATCATTCCTTTATATTGATGGGAGCTCACAAGAAAAGGACCACATGTGGTTCTAATTACATGGTAAATTGTGACAATGCTGTGACAATTCCCAGAAACCTCCTAACAGCCCCTCCACCCACCATTCCCTGGCCCTCCACTCACCATTCCCCAGCTCTTTACTGCCTTCCACAGCCACTGCTGGGCTTGCAAGGACAGGGTGTCAGGGAGCTGACCAGTGCTGTGAGAAGCACAACCATGATGAGAGCCAGTGACCATCAGGGCAGTGTGGGGCTGCCAGAATCTATCCCATTGCTGTTTTCTGTGGGAGACATTAAGAGAGGGAGCATCAGCCTGGGTAGGACATGTTGCGAGGTCACCTCTAGGATTCTGGAGTGCTGGCTTGAAGAATCCTACAGAGGTGGTTTTGGTCTGCTGTACTGGACTAGAAAGGGAGGGGTTTTGAATGTGGAAGAACACTCAGAAGGGGGTGAGGTCAAAATATTTGAAATCTGCCACCTCCACAGGAGCCCTTCTAGAAACTTGTCCCCATGACGGTGCCTTGTCTCCTGTGAGCATAATTACCGGGATGATAGTTCAGGGAGAGTCAAACTGATCCATCTCTGGGAAGAGATCTGGAACACTGATGAGTTTTCTGCCAGGGATTCCCCCCAAAGAACCTCTCAGAGATGGAAAAGCTGAGGACTCCTCTCCTCAGACAGGGATCAGGGAATCTTGGTGAATGGACAGGAAGATCCCGGCTGAACAGTGCTCAGCCAGATGAACCCAGCAGGAAATCTCCTCAGGGAAATCTGCAAACAGTATGCTCTCCTCTGACCATGACCTCCCCCCCCCCCCCATTTCTACTGACAAGGAGGACCAGAGGCACCTTCCTGTGCCCTTCCCCTCCTCCATCAATGCTCTCCTTTATCTTCACAGCTTCTTCATTGGGACAGAACATGACTGTGAACTCCGGTGTCTCCATGCCTGCATTTACCACCCTGCCTGTTCTCCCACCTGCCCCCCAACCAGCTCCTCAGTTATTCTGGGAGCCCCCAGCACCCCTCATGACGGCCGGCATCTCTCCCAGGAACCCTCTTGTGCTGTCCGCCTTGCCTGGGATGTCTTTAGTGGCAGAAGACGGAAGCACTTCCCTGGGTACAGCTGGGCCTCTGAACATTGTACAAGTTGGGACACCGGGCAGGCCTGTCCAACCTATGCACAATGCCAACATTATCCTCACTCAGGTGCCCATCAATTGTAATGTCCCTGGCACCCAAGGTGGAGGTGTGGGGCACCCTGCCTCTTTCTTCATGACGACACCTGCTGCAAACACCTTCATAAATGCCCGAATTGCTTCAGCCATCCAGCCCCAAGAAGGAACATGGGTCCTGGGCACTCACCCTCCCACCACACAGCCAGTTGTCCAGCTGGTTTCTGTCAGATCCCCAGTGAACTCAGCACCACCTCCAAAAGGAGCATATGGAGAGAGTGGCCCAAACAAAGCCCAGACCAACTCCCCAGAAAACTACTTATCCAAACCTGACAGTGTCTATGGAAACTTCCGGCGCTGGCAGCATATCAAGACTCTGGTCCAGAGGCACCTGCCCCAGACTCCTTATGTGGCAGCTTTCTCCTGCTTCCTCATGTGAGTGCCACTGGGGCTCCAACATGATGAGTGTGAGGTGGACAAGGAAGGTCTGTAAGGTGGTGGGGCCACTCCAGAGAACCACACTCTGAGGGACAGCAATGCCACACGAGGGATCGTGGAATCCCGGAAGCTAGGACTTGGATTTAGGCCTTTCACTCCATTTGGTAGTTCTTCTCTTTAACTTCTTATCTTCTAGCATTGATCTGAGTGTTTAGTGTCCACACCATCGCAACCGGGAAAGGAGAAGAGGGTCGGACCCTAGGGAGACCTGTATATTTGCCCAGCCCATTATTCTGGGGGATTTCCCTGGGGCCCGAGAGACTCTAGATCTGCACGGGGGAAATCTTCGGTCCCCTTGCTCCATTTTGATCCTACACAGTTATTTGCATCATTGCCCCAGGCACTGACCCTAAGTTCCAGGTCGCTCTGTGCAACTTTATATATAGCTCAGCTACATGACCAGGAAGACTAGAAGATTCAAACCACAGACACTGTGTTTTCACAGTTCTGGACACTGGAGACCTGACAGGACCTTGAAGAGCCAGTTCTGATGAAGTGGCCATGGCTGTCTCACAGGACTAAAAGAAAATGTGGGCAGTGGCCTCTTCTTCCTCTCAAGAAGAGCATTACCCAACCTTGGAGCCTGCGTCATGACCTAAGCCTGGCTACCACCCAAGGTCCCATTTCTAATGACTTTCACTTTGACTTTTCACCCCATTCCTACATTTTGGGAGCCTAAACCCCATTTGTTCTTCCACACAGATGTAAGGAGAATTCACATGGCAACCAGGGAAAAAGACATAAATCTTTGTGTTTATGTTTGCTGCGTGCTTAGATATTACGCTATTGCTAGAAGCTGACTTTATTCTGTCATAAGGATATAGATGTATCTTGGGCTGGGGCTGCGGGGTCAGGTATGCAAGCTGATCACTGGGTTGAGTGGTTCTAATGAATTACAGTCCAGTGCTTCGGTCCCTGGCCCGGAGGAAGCCCACCATGAATGTGGAAGAGGGCCTGTGGAGGGGTCTTCAGGAATGGCAGTGTACAAGCAACTATGACCGGATGATCTTCTTTGAGATGGCGGAAAAGTGAGTCACAGGTGTCCTGAAGCACAGTGTGTGGGGAGCACAACATGGATGGGTTTGTTGAGTTGGGAGTCTTGAGGAGGACATGTTTTGGGAGTACTGCTCAGCTGGAGCTGAATCTGGTGAGACTGTTACCCACACCCTGCCAGGAGGATTATCTAACACTTGGGCCTCTCATGGCAATCTTGCTGTCCAGGATGCTATTCTCACTTCCTGGAGTGTTGGGCAATCTGCCCCATGGTCCCAGTAGCTCTGATCTCATTGGTCAGGAATCTATCCCTGCCTTTCTTTTGAGGGTCCGAGAGGGAGTATTGGCTTATCCTAGCCCCATGGTGTCTCCTCCAGCACTGAAGGTTGTACAAAACAAATGAACTCCACATGTCTTAGGCCAACAACCTAGCACTGAGACACTGCATTCAACAGTACAGACATCTCAAGTTGTAGCCTTATGTACCTGGAGTGGATATGAAGGGAAACATACAGAAAGGGATGCAGCCACAGCTCTCAGCTTCCCTTCTACTTTCTCCTGATATCTCCTGGGTACCTTGTCTCTTCCAGTCTCAGCTTCAGCATCTCTGGATCTGGTCCAAGATATCTGGCGTACTCCATCAGTCACATCTGTGGTCATTTTGCCAGTCAGTTCTTCTGTGTGGCTCTAGGCAAGGTCAAAATAGGCCCTAAGGAGGAGTCACATGAAATCCCTGCTTGGGCCACCTCAAACTGATTTGATCCCCTGTAAATACCAAGGGATTTGGTGTGCCCCAGAGCTATGGTTATGCTCCAAGATCTGAAACTTCATGAGAGTGTACCAGACCATCCCATAATCCTGTGCACATGATCACCTTTAGTAATCTCCTATGCTGGGCCCTGGGCTCTCTCATTCCTAGATTCACAGAATTTGAGAGTGCAGAAGAGATGGAGAATTCAAGGCTCCAGATGGAGAACTCAAGGTTGGAGATGATGAGAGGTGTCCAGTGCCAAGTTCTTGCCACCACAACAAGGGCAGATCTTCCAAAGCCCCCAGCTCCTGAGGTGGTTAAGGAACCAGGTAGGGTTCACATATCTTTAGGTCTCTATGCAGAGGTCGGATCAGTCAAAACAGACTTTTGTCACACAGACTTCTTTCTTCTTCCTTCAGGGTGGGGCACTTGCTATGGAGCCCGGGGTCCTTTGCAGCCCCTAGTCTTGAACTGGGTAATCATTGAACTGGCCATGATCATTGCTCCTCTCTGCCCCTATCTCCCTAAGAACCCAAACACCATGTTATAAGGACTCAGGCACTGAGTTTGGAGCATACCTGAAACATAGGTGGTTCCAAATGTTCTCCCATATGACCGTCCTGGACCACCCTTAGCAATGTTCTCTCTCACAGATTGTTAGAGAAAATTGTTGGCTTACCCTAGACCATTGCAGTTTCCCTGACCTACACTTTGCATGGCATGGCTGGGGCGAAACTGAACCCTATCCACGTGTCATCATGCTCTCCTCTCTCCTAGTGTGCAGCCTCATGAAGACTGTCCCCAAGACTGACCCTGCTCACTTCCCAGTACTCAGACACCAGCAGTTACGGAAGACTGAGGCACCCATGGAAATTCCACCTGAAGCTGTGCAGGAGTACATGGATATCATGGACTGGCTGGAGAGGCTTCCACAGTCATTCACAGGAGAGCCCAAGGAAAAGGAAGAGGAGGAGAACACTGGGCCAGAACAGGAAGGAGATGACTTGTACTCAGATGCAGGACTCCTGAACTACATTGATGAGCTGTGCTCCCAGAAACACTTTGTTGAGCAAGTGAGCTGCATCCTGAGCCATGGAATGGGACAGATTATGAGTTTGACATCCCAGTCCTTGAAACTGAGCCTGCTTCCTTACCTTGTCTCTCTCCTCTCTTCTGTGGTGTGTGTGTGTGTGTGTGTGTGTGTGTGTGTGTGTGTGCGCGCGCGCGCGCGTGTGTGCATGCATGTGCGCATATGTGTGTAAATGTGCTTGTCATCATGACTTGGCAGCAATATAGGACAAAATGGAGGTCCCTTTGGCTTGGAGACTCCCTGCCCTCTGACACTCAATTCCTTTTCCTTCTGATTATAGGTGGAGGCCATAATAAACCCCCAATTTGTGGCAGAAATCCTATCTTCCAAACCAGAGATGGACATACTGGCTCTGATGGAGGAGCTGGACTGTGAGGAAGAGCTGACTGTTAAGCAGGTAGACAGGGAGAGGTGAACACTAGGGACAATAGGGAAGGAGCAGGAGGTAGGCAGGAGGCAATCAAATACCAGGCAGACAGTATACAGAGAGACACTAGTCAAACTGGAGGACCCCAGACAGAGGGGGCTGCTGAGGGACACCAGGTGAACAGGAAAAGAGGACCCTGCTCATAGAAACCATGTGACCATGACTCACCCTGACCTACAAAGAAGTCAAGGCATCCTGCCCTGGACTTCACCCAGAAGGGGACACAGGTATGAACATGGCAGGGGTGAAGTGCAAAGTTGCGAGGAACCAAGCATGTCATCCAGAAGACCTTCAATCTCTGACACTCAGACAGTTGACTATCCCAGTGGCTACCTCCACCCAAATGCTTCACCCCTCTGATCCTCCCAGCCTGGGCGGAGTCTTATGTGCCCATTTCCTCCAACAGTTGCTGAAGAAGCACTACCTGGCTTTGAAGAAGAAAGGCTGTAAGAAGGCTCCTCTGGACCTTGGTGCCCCTCAGATACTTACCAATGCTTCTGTACGGACTGTCTGCCAAGATGCGAAGAGAGATGACCATGGTCCCCAAAGAGGGGCCAGTGCACAGAAATGTTCCTCAGAAATGGCTTCCGTAGACCACCAGTGGCCTGGTGCCATCAATTCAGAAATGTGGCTTCCTAGGCCAGCTTCCCTCCCAGGTGGTCAGTGTTTACCCTCCCTGGTGGGCATCAGATCCACTGTTATTCCCGGTGGCAGAGGAACTCACCCCCAAGACCCAGGGTCCAGATGTGCAGTGAGCCCCAGAGAAGTTTCTGCTACTGAGGAGTTCTATGAGTCACTGGGCAGAACCATTGAGGACAAGGAGGAGCTCTCCAGCCTGTCTTTCCTTCTGTGCTCCCAGTACAGGCTGGTGCCCTGGAAACTGGCTGGCCACTTGTGCCCCTATGCAGGTCTCTCTGACTCCGATAGTATTCCCAAACCCTCATCTCCAAAGACAAGGGGTCTTAGTCCTGATCCAATTGCCAAATCAAAGAAGCGAGCTCTCATTGGAGGCTTGCCTCCTATAGCTAAGAGGTCTAACTCAGGCCCTGATCTTGGGATGCTTGAAGAGCCATTCTCTACCCTGGAGCTCACTCAGCCCTCACAAGCTCAGAAGAGGAAGCATGAGTCACTAGGCACCCGGAAGAGAAAGAGGAAGAAGTGGCACTGAGCCACCTGGGTGATGTCCCCTCAGAGTAGGCGGAGCTATCACTCTGCCTTCCCCCTGCAGCTCTAGAGCAAAAAAAAAAAAAAAAAAAAAAAAAAAAAAAAAAAAAAAAAAAAAAAAAAAAAAATCAAAAATCCAGCTCCTGTTCACTGAAGGCTGATCCAGCTGGTGGTTGGGCAAGGAGTGGGAGGGTATTATCACTTTAGAAGTTTGTAAGTTACAGTGAATAAAGGTAATTTTGTTGAAAATAGTGTTAGGGCTGTGTCTTTGTTAGGGCTTCTACTTCTATGAAAAGACATCTTGACCACAGCAACTCTTATTAAGGAAAACATTTAATTGAGATAACAGAAAGAAAAGCATTTAGTTGAGACAGTTCAGATGTTCAGTCCATTATTGTCATGGGCGTGTCAGCATGCAGGCAGACACAGTGCTGGAGAAGAGTTTTACATCTTGATCTGCAGGTAACAGTAAATGAACTGTCTCAATGGGTGTGGCCTGGGTATATTTGAGACCTCAAAGCCCTCCTCCACAGTGACACAGTTCCTCTAACAAGACCATATCTAATCCTAAAAGGCTACACCTGTGCCCTTTGACCTCACTTAATCATTAATTACAGTGATTAAGACAGCACTCATCAGTGGATCATTTCTGATCCTCACCTTCATCCTCTCCATCCACTGTCTTTCCTTGGCCTGCCCTTTGTCTTAATTTACCCCAACAACCATAGTCCTACAGACGCACTGACTGTGTTTGTAAAGCCAATGAGGATGAAATCTGTCACTAATAGTGAACTCTCCCTCATGAGGACAGGAATAGAATTTCCAATAAGCATGAGAAGAGAAATGAGTCATGACTATGCCAGCTCTTCATGGTGTGCTGAAGGAGAACCCCAGAAGCAGAGAGCTTAAGCCAAGTGTCTTAGTTACCTTTCTGTTCCTTTGATAAACGTCATGACTAAAAGCATCTTAGGCAGTTGTGTGTATTCCATCTTTCAGCTTCTATTTTATCATGAAGGGAAGTCAGGGCAGGAACTCAAGACAGGAAACTGGAGGCAGGGATTGAGGCATGGGCAGAGAGGAATGCTGCTTATGGACTTGTTCCTCGTTGCTAGCTCAGCCCTCGATTCATACAACCTACCTTCTCAGAGACGGCACAGTCCACAGTGGTCCAAGCCCTGCCACATCTATCATTAACCAAGAAAATGTCCCACAGACTTACAAGCCAATCTGATGGAGGCATCTCAGCTGAGGTTCCTCTTCCCAGAAGAAGTTGGCTTGCATCAATTTGACAAACTACTGACTAGCACAACACATTACACTGGGTGTGATGCTGTCATTAAAAGAGTGCACCAGAACACGCCCCTTCTTTTCATTCTACTGTTTTGTCTGGGTACTGATGCTAGCTTTATTGGACCTCAGAATTCACTGTACATTGGGTGCCCTACTTCAGTCTCTGGGAGTGCCTTCAGAAAACAGGCCTTTGGCATCTGGGGTCATGGACTTAAGACATTCTCAACTGGTTATTCTAAAAGTGCAAAGGAGAGACACCCATTATCTATTGCCCCAGTAGTATTAGAGGACATATTGAGTATCAATAAGCATTCACTTTCTGCTGCACAGAACAATATGTAAGCTTCAATATGTAAGGTCATGAATGGGAAGAGCATTCTAAGACTGTTTATAATTTGCAAACGTGGGAATTAAAGTGTATGCTTCTGCATAGTGCATGAGTTGAAAGACTATATAAGTCATTAGTAAAAGAGAAATAAGTGGTGGTTAATGTCTCTCTTAGGAAGAAAAACAAATTAAGGTTTTCATGTAGTGATATTAAAAAAATACAAGATAAACCAAAAAACAGGGAACTAGAAAATAGGAGTAGAAGCAAAATATTTAAAGTTAAAGGATTAAATCAATGATATAAAAACTGATTTTGAGATGATGAGTAAAATGCATAATCTGTTCATAACAGTGGAATGGTAATGGGGGACATCACTTAAAAAATGCTGCCAGGCATATAAAGCCGTAACTTTATATTCATTAAGAACACAATAGAGAACATATTCATTAAGAACACAGTCGAGAACACCACATCCATGCTTACCGTTTTTATGTGTTCATGTCATCTGCACATTCATATTAAAAACTTCCAAGCAGGGTTGGGGGCTAGATGGGTTGATAAAGTGCTTCTCTATACCCAGTGAACTGGCTGTCAAGAAGTCACATGAAAATTCCAGACATGGTGGAGCACAGCTGGAATTCCAGATCCATTGCATCAAACATACAGATCTGTTTGAGGAGGCTTTTCTTTTAATACATGTACACGGGATATTTTTTTCCCACTTAGTTGCTCCAAGATTTCATTCAGGTTTTGGAACCCCTTACAGATTATTGCATATTTTCTTCATTTGTTTCTATTTCTTCCCCTTCCTCTTATCCCCCTCCCACACCTGACTCCTTTCTCTTTTCACTTCCTTCTCCTCACGCTTGGCTCTGTCTGGCACCTGCAGGAATGCATCGCGAGGCTTGGCTGCTGTGGGCTCTGTGGCAGGCAGAGCTTGGAACACACCTTGACAAGGATGTGGAAACCAGACTACCAGGAGCAGAGCTGTAGATGCAAGGAGTCTGCATCTGTCTGTGTAGCCAAGGCTGGCTCAGAAATCACCATGTAGCTTATACTGGTCTTCAACTCTCCTGCCTTTCCTACCAGGTCCTGCCATGAGGTTTTCCCCAACTATATCTAGACAGTGTTCTATGTTTTGTTAAATTTTACATTTTTATTCATAGGAGACACAAATCCAATTTCCTCATCCCAAAGTCAAGGTTGGGTTAGGTGTATCTCTGCAGGGAATGGGCTCCAGGGTGCCAGTTCACTCACAGGAACACAGTCTCATCCAACCTTTGAGGCTCCACATACTGCTTATGCCAATCCACAGTTTCCTACTCTTGGAGGGCCTAGCTCCTTTTCCTTATGGTTCCCCAGTGGTTGTTCTTGATTAAGTGAGCTCCCCAGAGCTCCAGCCAGCCATCTTGGTGAGACTTCTCCTCATAATCCCTATCCCCTTGTTCACATACTCTCCCCTCCCCTACTCTCAGCTGGACCGGGAGCTCTGCCCAGTGCTCAGCCATGGATCTCCGCCTCCACTTCTATTCACTGTTGGATGTAGGTTCTATGATGACACTTAGGACGGTTATACATTTTATTATGGGGGAAGTCCTGCTTAGGCACACCCTCCATTGTTGGTTGGAGACCTAGCCAGGGACATCTTGTGAGTTCTTGGAGGTTTCCCTAGCACCCGGTCTCTTTCCAACCCCACATTGGCTTCCTCTATTAAGATATCCATCTCCCTCCTCTCACTCAACCATCTCCTTCTTTCAAGATTTGTTCCCAACTCTTCTTGGTTGCAACCCACTATGACCCCAATTTTCTAAGGTGATCTTCTCTATTTTCTCTTCTTAGGGGAATCTCTGGATGTCTCTCTTCTGTTCCTTCTGATCCCAAGCTGTTCAGGGGTTGTGGTTTGCAGCTTGGGTATTCTTTGCTTTTTGTCTAAAATGCACTTATGAGTACATTCCATGTCTATCTTTCTGGACTTGTGATACTTCGCTCAGGAGGATATTCTCCAAATCCATCCAATTGCCTGCAAATTTTAGGATGTAATTTTTTTTAACTGATGAGTAGTACTCCATTGTGTAGATGTACCACAGTTTGTTAATCCATTCTTCAGCTGAGGGGCATCTTGGTTGTTTCCAGGTTCACGAATAATGCTGCTATGAACATAGTTGAGCTAATGAACATAGTTGAGTTAACCGCAAACAGAACTCTTAACCTGCAAGGTCTATTTTTTTTTGTGTTTTGGTCTCAGACTGCCCACCTATAAAGTAGATTCTTCGGGGTCCATGTGTGGTTGGGTCTCACACTTGGACCTGCTTAATTGATGCATTACACCATTTGGGAAGTGATTATTGACACAGCTGAACAAAGTCTGCCATTCTGCATTCTTAATTCATTGCCCTTGGTATTAGCCCCTGCTCTTGGTGCCCTCTGTGTTCTTGGTTTGGAATTCTATGAGACTCCATTTGCTTCCTCATTGTATGTTCTTATAGTAACACTTTCACTCTTTCGG
Source organism: Phyllotis vaccarum (assembly GCA_033318265.1). Taxonomy (NCBI): domain Eukaryota; kingdom Metazoa; phylum Chordata; class Mammalia; order Rodentia; family Cricetidae; genus Phyllotis; species Phyllotis vaccarum. The sequence goes on along the minus strand of JARWLC010000011.1, from coordinate 54,115,298 downwards.
CCAGTGTTTGCAATAGACAACTACAAGTCACCCACATTCACCTTTAAACCATGGCCACCTCACAATGACAAAACAGCACTAACTTCTCTCGCCCACCTTCACATTTCTAGTGTTCCTGTTATCACTCACCTCACTTATACAGAAGACTATATACCCTTGTGTTCCTGTACATGCACAATTGTATACCTGTTAACTATTACTGTGACCAAACTGTTAGATTTCCTTCCATCTCTCATTTTCTTTTCTTTCCACATACATGTCCACATATATGCGTACACATGTAGAAACTAGAGGACAACCTTGGGTGTCAATTAGATGCCCTTCACCTCATTTTTTGAGGTATAGTCAGTCTCTCATTGTGACCCTGGACTTTCTCATTAGGCTAGGCTGGCTGGATATCAAGACCCAGGGACCTACCTGTCTCTGACTCCCTACCTCAGGGATTACATCACATGCCAGGCTTTTACGGGGTGCTAAGGACCAATCCCAGATGATCCGGCTTGCACAACAGTTTACTGACTGAGCAATCTCTCCAGCTCTGATAAATGAGTTATGTGTCTGAAAAACTAAATGATTATTTGCTTTCTTCTTTAATATTCTTCCTTTCCCTATGTAGATTCAGGTTTCTGACCTGTATTCTTTTTTCTTCTCTGAGAATTTCATCTAACATTTCTTTTAAGGTGAGTTGCCCAGTGACAAATCTCAAGTTTTGCTTCCATGAAAAATCTCTTATTTTTGTGTCTGTTCGGGCATGTGCACATGAAAGTGGGTTTCCCTGGAAGTCAGAGTTTCAGATGCTCTGAGGCTGGGGTTACAGGAGGTTGTGAGCTGCCTGATGTGGATGCTAGAAACTGACCTCAGACCGTCTGCAAGAGCAGTATATTCTCTTAACCACTGAGACATCTCTTCAGCCCTGGTCTTTCATCTTTGAAGGATAATTTCACAGCTGATAGAACTCTATTATTGGTGGGGGTTTCTTTGAATATTTTTTAAATAAACTTTATTATTTACTGTTTATTTTTTATTTTATGGAGTACAGGAGTCAGAATCTCAATATATAACTCTGACTGGCCTGGACTCACTATGTACATCAAATTGACCTTCAGCTGGGGGTTGGGAGTCCTCTTCCGTCAGCCTGCAAGGGAAGAGTGCTTTTACAAGTGTTTGAAATCATGCTCAGCTTTAAAAACAGATTCTGAGTGTCTTTTATCTTAAAATATTAATTTTATTAGCTGTAATATGTAAATATGTAGGTATAGTAAAGTGGGGCTTTTGCATTACTTCATAGGCCTCTAGGGTTTTGCTAAGTGTCACCTTGAACAGATCTTTCAGGACAGCCCCTGCCAGGAAGTCACTTACTGCAGCCCAGTTAAACAATAGAAACATTGACTGAGTCTCCCTGGGACAGGAACACCCCCTCACACACTGTAACTGCAGCATATCTATCCTCTACTTGAATATTCCAAGTCCACCAGCTTGGACCTCTGTGTTTCCTTCTACCACATTTTAACACCTGAAATGGGACCTCCAGGTATCCCACTGGTGTATTTGGTACCTGACCTCAAGGCATGTGCTGGGTCCTTTACTAGGCAGATCTAGCCTACGTTTTTAAATTTACCCAGGCATCACTGGTACTGATTAGACAGAAAAAATTAAAGTTACAGCTCAATCTCCTCAAGGAATCTCCACAGTATGCTCTAAACCACAGATAGGCTGAGTGGTTACAATCCTGTTAGTTAAAGGAAATGATCGTGTGTTTACTGGTCTCTGGGAAACATAAGATTTGGTTCATCTGATAGATGAGAAAAAAATTTTCCACCACTGTCAAGCTCTATTTAGACTCACCAGATGACTGCCTCCCTCTAAATCGGGATTTCAAAGAGCAGCCCCTCACTGGCTTTTGAGGTCCCTTTTATGGGAAAGGGTTAAGGTTGATAGAAAACGGTTAGATAATTGGCTGTTAGCACTTGGACGGAAGAGTGGGAGACTCAGAGTTCAAGGCTGCCTGTGGGATGAAAGTGAAAGAATCACAGGTGTTCAGAAGTTTGGCAAGGCAGAAAGATGGGGTATATATCATGGGGTTAAAATTCAGCTTAGGTTGAAAATCATGGCTTGCAGGATACACTAGGCTTAAGAAACAAACTTATTTGTGTAAAGTATGGAGACAATATCAATGTATAGCAATGTGACTCTGTTTTGGTTTCACAGATGCTGCTTAATTGGTGAGGTTGCAGCTAAAAATTGATGGCAACAGGTTTCAGAGCCGGTGAATCAAGCAGTTCTCAACCAGTGGGTAGCAACCAAATTGGGGTTGCATATCATATATTTATAATTGATAGTAGTTGCAAAATTTGTTATAAAGTAGCAACAAAATAATTTTATTGTTGGGGGTCATCACAGCATGGGGAGTTGTGCTAAAGGGTCTCAACATTAGGAAGGTTGAGGACCAATGGCTTAGTGAGTACTGAGCTGATATATCTGTGACAGGCTTGAGTGTTTGGCCTAAGGCCTGGCTCCTGCAGGAGCCTATCACAGAGCTGCCTGGTACGAAACAAGCCCATAGTCCTCAGGGGAATGCTATCCTTCTTACCTGGAAAACAGATGAGACTCATCAGGAGCAATTTCAACCATATATTCTTCCCATCTTGCTCATTAATGTGATGGGAAGGGATGTGCTCTCTACAAAGGGCATAATGGTGCATGTCTCCATACCTACCGCTACCCATCAAATGTTTCAACAAGATTATGATACCTGAGGGAGTTATATAGAGAAAGGACAAGAGATGATTTCTTCTAGCATGCCTCTGTCAATCGTGTAGGAAGGCTTGGGTTTTCCCATAAGGCACTGATACCCCTGTCACCTGCTCACAAGGAGAAATTGGATGGCTCACACTGCACAGCCAGTCTGGCTGGATCAGTGGCCCCTTACACAGGAGAAAGCAACTGCTACCTGGTTGGTTGAGGAGCAGTTTTAAGATGGACATATTGAGCCTAATCCTAGTGCCTGGAATACTTTTGTCATTAAAAAGTTCAGGACAATGGAGTTATTACAAGACCCCAGGATTGTCAGTGGGGGTTTATGGCCTCCTCCCTATGCTGAGCCTTTGCCATGGCACCTTATGATAGTAAAGGATATATTCTTTAATATTCCCCCTCCTCCTCAGGGCCTCCTTATTTTGCTTTTAGTTTCCCTTCACTATATTTCATGAACCTATAAAAAGATTTTAATGGAAGATGTTACCACAGAGTATGGCCAATAGCCCCACCTTGCGTCAATAATTTATTGCTCAAATTTCATTTCTACACCTCTCTCATGATTACTCATCATATTGATGATATGTTTTTAGAAATCCCTACTGGAGAATTATCAGCTCAATTGTTTCTCACCTGCCCAGCTTCATCCACAGGTTCAGCTAGCAATTTCTCTAGAAAAAAAAATACAGCTCCCTTATCTTATTTAGGTCATATTATAGAGGAACATATTCTTCCACTGAAGGCTCAAATACAGAATGAGTCGACTGACTCTCAAAAGATGCTCAGAGATATTAATTGGCTTATACTTTCATTAAAATTAATCACAAAAGATTGTTCTCTATTTTCCATTCTAAGAGGGGATAATGACTCTTCTCCTAGACAACTTCACCCCAAAGGCAAAAGGACCTTATGATTAGAAAAACAACCCATTACTCAGGCATAGTTGACCCATACTGACATCCATCTTTCCCTATCCCTGATATTACTTATTCCTACACATCCTTCTGTTGTACCCCTGAGGGGACCTATAAAGTAGATTCTTCTGCCCACTAACATTGGTTATGTTTTTATCCTTTACTCTGAACTTCTTGCTTGGCTTCTTCAGTGGGCTTGTTTTCTCAGCAGGGTCAGTTACTCGATGACTTTATGGTCCGCTCTCTACTTCATAGCCTGCAGATTCTTTAATTAAATTTTCTCAACAGCACCCTCTAATTATCCCAACCCTTTTAATGAGTCCCCTATGCTGAGGGTAGCTACTTCTTGAAGGAAGTTCTTCTGGGGTGGCTGCTGTTATGCTTTATAAAGAATCTTCTTGTATTTTTAATTTTTCAGTAAAATCTACTCACCATGTGGAACTATTTGCTTTACTCCAAGCCTTGAGTTCATTCCCTTGAACTCTGACACTTTCAAATGTTGTACAGGGCTGACCACATGTTCCCTGGTGCTCTTATAAAATAGACCAAGGATGAAGAATCCCTTCATTTGTTTCAGCGGCTTCAGCAACAGCTTCAAAATCAAATGCTCCTTATTTTCAACACACGTGAGCGCATTCTGGTCTCCCTGGTCTTCTGAAGGAGGAAAATCAAATTGAAAGTTTAGCTTCCCCACATTTTAGTCACATGGTTACTGAGTGTGTTTAGGTTAAGCGAGCTATAGACTCGCATGCACCCCATCATCAACCTGCTGCTATGCTGCAGTGTCCATTTAAATTATCAAGAGGTCAGACGTGGAAAACTGTCCCAGACTATACTGCTTGAGTTACTTCTCTGCCTGCTTTACATTGTTAATCCTCAAGATTCATTATCTAATTGCATCATGGCAGATAGACATTTCGCACGTTTCATCCCTTTATCACCTCAAATACGTTCATGTTAATATTGACACATGCTCTGGGATCCTCGTGGCTACTCCCTTAAGCTGTCAAACATTGCCTGTCATCTTTTTCTATAGTTGGCCTTCCAAAAATGTTAAAAAGAGATAATGTTCCTATATTCACTTCTGATGCCCTTAAGAAATTGGGTACCACCTTCGGTATTACATAGAAAACCAGTATCCCTTACAATCTTCAAGGACAGGGGCTATTTAATGAACAAGATTTTCTTGGAAAAATAAAGGGGATGTGTGTGTGTGTGTGTGTGTGTGTGTGTGTGTGTGTGTGTGTGCTTGTGCGTGTGCGCATGTGTGTAATTTTCATACTCCTACCAATCTTCTCCATTATATTTATTGAAAATGGGTAACAGGATTGGCTGCTACAGAACATTTAAGAGGTAGACACGCTCCAGAAGGAGAGATTATGTGGGAAAATCATGCTACAGGGGAATGGTGGGAACCTGACCCTGTGCTAACACGGGGACAAGGTTATATCTGTATTTCTCCAAAGGAAGCTGATGGGTCATGTTGGGTCTCAGGTACCTTGTCTACCTTCTCTTCATCTGGAGCCCCCAGGACATGGAGGGGGTGGCAGCAATGGAGGTAAAGTTGATAATGCAAATGAAAAATCTGAATGTGGGATGACTTGGGGCAAGCAGTGATCATGGTCTAAGCAGAAAAGCCAGTGTCTGACCAGGCAGCAAGTTGAGTACCTTACTAGTGAGGGAACTTATTTAGTCAAGGACACAGAGAACATTTTACTTATTTTGGACATTCTGGCATTTCCTTTTGTCCCACAGGTGCATAGGGTTGGAAGTTAATATAGGCAGTTACAGATACTGTGCCTCTGTAGCTGATCACACTATCCCAACTCACCCAGTCATTTGGGAAGATCTGTCTGTAATTTGCTAATGATGTAAATTTTTGGCAATTCTGCTATTTCTCATGTGGTGCCTCACACTGCTTTCTTTAACTATACTGGGATATAGTTGACTATTCCTGTTTATCATTAGTGGGTCAGTATGGATATTCCTTTCATTCAAGTAACCCATAAGGCCTATGGCTTTGGGGTTTATGGGGGATCAAAGGTACAGTTTACCAAACTTCATTCACCACTTGGGTTTTCCAATTTCTAATCAAGCACAGGTTATCCTGTTGAATAGATGCTTATCAGTATGTAATGGGAACTTGAGCCTTGGTTTCAAAATGCAATTCCCTCCTTGGGTGGCATGCTCCATTGCTCTGAAGAACTCTGAGCCTCTGAGTGTGACAATCTAAGGTGCTGGTCAACCCACCTGGATAATGTTCTAGGATCCCCTCATTGACCATGTTCTGCAATATTATCTTCAGAGGGAAAAGTTCAAATAGACCCTTGGCTCTCAGCCACAGCCCTGAACAATGTGATCATCTATGGGGCATTTTTGAGATGTGCAGCCATGGGAAATATTTTTATATCTGGACTAACTACTTGTGTATCCTCCTTATGTTACTGACTGGGAGTCTCTCTTCTTCTAACTATATCCACTCTAATTATGTAAAGTCTTCCTATGCCTCTAAGAGCCTTCTTGGGCTTTGGCAGCCTTTCCTTGTTACGGGTCCTGTGCACCTTAATGATACACAGTGTGGTGATTTTGGACTAAAGGTTCCCCTTAAACGGCATCGGGCTCTTACCAGGACACATAGATTTCTAAGTCTCACTTTAACCAGTATTTTTGCTAATGTTCTTGCCATGGCATCTGCAGATGCTTCCAAGGGGCTTTTACTCAAAAGTACAAACTACCCATCTTGCTAATGAGCTTTCTCATAATGTCTCTGTAGCTTTGCCAACACAAGAACATATAGATTAAAAAAAAAAAAAAACTAGAGGTTAACAGAAGCTATGGTACTGCACTAGTGACATACCTTAGGGTTTCTATTGAATAAACACCATGACCACAGCAATTGTTATATATAAACACCTAACTGGAGCTAGCTAACAAAACAGTTCAGAGGTTTAGTCCATTATTGTCATGGTGGGAAGCATGGCAGCATGCAGGAGGACATGGTGCTGGAGAGGGAGCTGAGAGTTCTACACGTGGATCTGTGCCTGCGGGAAGAGAGAGTAACACTCTCAGAAATTTGAGCTTCTGAAACCCCAAGTGTTGTGGGATATTGATTAAACTGTGAAGCTCCAAGAGCATGCTAATAAAATCAACCTTGGATCGGGGGCAGAGCCAACAACTAGTTGACCAGAATGAGCCATAGAGAGTCTGGAGGATCCAGGATCATCCATAGAGATGCACAGGAAAGAGTAGGGAGGGCCTGAAGGTTTTGCAGTCTTTGGTTTGGGATGACCAAAGAGAGGCTCTCTTGCTGGGTCTCTGGCCAAAAAGGAAGGTTAGCTGGTTGCTCCTTAGCCTCTCTGATCTAGCAGGGTTTCACCCCACATCTGACTCCTGAGTCTTTACTGGTAAATAGAATGAGAGAGACCAGGTTAAAAACAACATTGAAGCCCACTCCAAGAAGGTCACACCTATTCAAACAAGGCCACACCTGTTAGCATTCAGACCCACTTCTTGGAGTCTTTGTCAATAAGCAGATAATACTGTGGCCTGCCCAGCATCTTGACAGTGTTATTATGTAAAGCCCCTTGTTAAAAAAAAAAAAAAAGGTGTGTACCTCTCTCTCTCTCTCTCTCTCTCTCTCTCTCTCTCTCTCTCTCTCTCTCTCTCTCTCTCTCTCTTTCTCTCTCTCTCTCTCTCTCTCTCCCCCCTCCCTTCCTCCTCTTCCTCCTTCTCCCTCTCTCCTTTTCCCTTCCTTCTTTAATAAGAAAAGCTTTTCATGTTAGCACAGCCTGTAAGGTGTATCTGTTCCCTTGGATCCCACCCACTGTGACTGCCACTCAGTGAGGGCTGTCTGCATGCCATCCCCACTGCGGCACCTTGGCTTCCACCCACCAAGCCCCTCTCCTGCCATTTTACAACACCTCCCATAGTGCCACTCCCTGTGAGTCTATGGGAGCTGTAGTTGGTTGGTTTTGCTTTTGGCTTTTTGGTCTTAGCTCTCTTGGGGTCCTGCCACCCAGCTCCCAAATAAATCACACATTCTTATTACGAATGCCCAGTTTCTAGCCAGCTGTTCTTAAATTATGTGGCTACCTTTTCCTCTGGGCTTTTATCTTTATTTCTTCTGTATCTTTCCTTCTCATTCTGTATACTTTTATTTACTTCTTACTCTGTGGCTAGTGTGTAGCTGGTGGCTGGTCCTTTGTGTACTCTCCTTTTCTTGTTCCTTGATCGCCTCCTCCCAGGTTTCTCTTTATATTTGTTCTCTCTGTCTGCCAGCGCGGCCTATCCATTATCCTGCCTGGATATTGGCCATTCAGCTTTTTATTAGACCAATCAGGTCTTTAGACAGTCACAGTAACACAGCTTCACAGAAACAAATGCAACATGAAAAATGCAACACATCTTTGCATCATTAGACAAACGTCCCACTGCATAGACAACTGCAACACATCTTAATATTCTGCAACAAGGAGCCATTTTCATTGAAAGCACCAGAGCAGAGACAGTACGGGCTATACAACATCAGTTAGCTTTGCAGTGTCTTGCTGACTTTAGATAGGTTAGTCCATTAAACTAATTGAATCTAAATAAAAATAAGATAGAATAAAAATCATTTTCAAGGAATATGGCCTCATAAGAATGTTAGTTTAGATATAGTAACCTTCAAGCAATTAACTATTGATTGAGGCTATGCTCGTTTTACCTTCGATTTCCCCCTCCAATCCGGCCAATGATCTATTGTATGTTACAGAGCTTCAACCCTTTTAACATCCTGCACCATCCATTAAACATTATACTTGGAATACTTGTGTTAGTTGGAATACTTGTGTTAGTAGCTGTGGTTGTATGAATGTAATTGCCCCTCATAATTTTATAGGGAGTGGCACTATTAGGAGGTGTGGCTTTGTTGGAGTGGGTGTGGCCTTGTGAATATCACTGTGGGGTGGGTTTTGAGGTTTCCTATGCTCAGGAGACCACCAAGTGTGTCAATTGACTTCCTGTGGTGTGCAGATCAAGATTTGCCATTACCATGTCTGCCTACAGGCCTCCCAGCTCCCCACCACACTTATATAATGGACCGAACCTCTGAAACTGTAAGCAAGCCATTTCAATGAAAGGTTCTAACAGTTGCTATGATCATGGTGTCTCTTCCCTGCAATAAAAACCCTAAGACAGTAATCCTTTTGACAGTACTGGAAGGCATTTATTGCTCAGAGAATGTTGGAATTGCTTAGACACTCAGGTACAAGTAACTCATCTGTTCTTTAAAAAATTAAAACAGTGGAAGTGCTGTGGGCTAGATAAACCTGAGGCTTTCCTCACGGTTGTGACATGGAGAAGGACTGTTTATAAGGAACATAAAAGCAGGAGTGGGTTTTGCAGAGTCAGTAGGGGCCCAGACCTTAGTGGAGCTGGGGTTTTGGGTCCTGAGAACTGAACCTTTCCTACACTAGGGAACTCTGGTTATTGGACTCAAGGCCATGCTGCACTCAGTCTCTGTTGCCCTGATATCCTGTGTTCGGCTTGTGCAACATTGTTTGATTTGCTTCCCACTGACTCAGCCCCCAGTGTTTGATGGATTCTTGCCCCCAGCTGGACAAAGGCGAGAAGAATGCAGCCTTGTGCATTTGCCTGTATAATCACCCGGCCAACAATGGCTGGTGGCCATTTTCTGGGAACCCTGGAACGGACCTGGCTAGCATTTAATTAAACCTTACTTCAAATTTGGCTCAAAATTATGGTAGTGGTCTTATTCTCACCCAGTGGGGTTAACTGTTTTAAGTTTTTATTTGCTAATTTTTGTTTTGGGTTTGACTTGTGCTCATTTTTATTCATTAATATTTTCCGTTTATCTTTTTAAAATATTTGTTTTTGCTTCCTTTTCCTTATTCAAAAATGTAGTTTATACTGACTTACACAATAAGGAAATTCATAATAATATTTCCATGCATGCATATATTGCATATGGATCATATTCATCTGCTCTAATTTTTCCCATGTGACTAATGCCTCCACCTCCCTATGCTTCTATATGAAATCTCATCAGTTTGTCTATGTTTCTAGGGAATGGCTTGTTAAACATGACATGAATTCCAGTTCCATGTGTCTTTCTGAAAATGACTAATTTTCATTGTTTTTGTGGTTATGAGACTCTAGCTTTGGTTATGCTATGATGCTGTGCTGTTTATAAATATGTGTATGTGGAGTTACCCTAGTACTCGGTGGTGAACCCACCTTAGCCATGAATATTCCCAGGTAACCCTCAGGGTTTCAGTTGTCTTTATAAAAATGTCACCTCCTTCTACCTCTAACCTTACTCATTTCTGTCTCACTGCCCTGGTCTCTTTGGAGAGGGTCTATTAATCTTGCTTGTCCTTTTCAACAGCCAACTCCTTGTTTCTCCGGCCCTCTGTCATTTCCACCTCCTACTCCAGCCCTTGTCTCTGCTCTGTTTTGTCACCCCTGGTGGGGCGGCTGCTTGTTCTTGTCTCTCTCAAGTTAACATTAGGTTTATGTAATTATTTTTTGATGTTGGAATTTATAACTATAAACTTCTCTCTTAGACCTGTTTTTAATTTTAAAAAATAATTTATTTATGGGGAATGTAAGACGTGCAAACATTGCCTTCCTGACATATTTACACTCCCCATCACATCATTCCCCTCCAATTCCTTCTGGATTCACCGAGGTCCCTCCTCCCAACTTCCTGTCTAGCTAGCGCTTAAAGGAGTGTGAGGCCACCTACCATGGGCCATACTGACTCTGCTCCTCCCGGCAGTGGTCAGCTGTCAGGAGCACCTCAGGGATGGTTGAGGGCTCCTGTGCCCCTCCCCAACCCGTGCAGAAATGTTGACTGGCTTTGCAGGCCACCAGAGCTGCTGTGAGTAAAGTGATTTGTGTCAAGTTCAGGAAATAAGATTTCACCCCAGTTCTCCCTGACCTCTGGCTCTTACAGTCTTCCGTCCTCCTCTTCCGCAGCGTTCCCTGAGCCTTGAGGGAGTGGGTGTGGTATGGATGCCCCATGTGTAGCCAAACACTCCACCGACTCTTGTTCTCTCCACTTGCGTCTGGATATAAACCGCCAACCACAACACAAAGATGCTTCTTCTTCTGTGAGGGCTGAGAGCTGAACTGGGCAGAGAGTGGTATTTAGAAGGGAGACTAATGTTATATCCATTTAGCAAAATAACAGTGGTGGGGACCAGTTGGGGAGGCTTAAGTGGGAGGAGGGAAGACAAGAAAGGAGAGGGTTGGAGGGAAGGCTAAGGATACCCAAATGAGCCATAGAGGAAAACTATTTTGTTAACTTCCTAAATTCCAAAGAGGGGAAGGGAGGGAGAGATTAAATGAAGTTACTCTACATGGGGAATAATGCTTCTTCCAGAAGCCACAAGCTGCCAAATAAAAAGCCCACCTAGAGCCAGGTTTGGGACATCTCCCCTCAAATTGTTGGTCAAGGGCTCCCAGAGATGCCCCCAAACAATGCAGACTGTTACTACTGTCCTTAGTTGCCACACACTGTGGCCACAGAACTTGAAGAAATCAAGCTGGTACTGAATGGTGCTTTCTCTCTGCAGGCTAGCTTTCCCTGCCCTCAAAGGTGCAATGAGGCTGCTGAGGAAGTGTCCCAGTCAGCTTGACACAAACTTAGAGTCACCTGGGAAGGGGGAACTTAAGCTCAGGAATGGCCTCTTGGAATTTCTCAACTGTTCAGTGGAGTAGGTGGTACTTATCCCACTATGGGTACACTATCCTAAGGCAGACAGGCCCGGGCTATATAAGAAAGCAGCTTATCTTGAGCCTGGAGAAAGTCAATAAGCAGAATTTCTCCATGGTCTCTGCTTCACTTTATGCTTCAAGTACCTGTCTTACTTCCTTAACAATGGACTGTGAGCCATGAGATGAATAGACCCTTCCCTCCAAAAGAAGGAAGTTGCTTTTGGTCTGTATTTTCTCACAGCAAGAGAGGAAAATCAGAACAGAAAGTCATAAAAAGTGTTACCGACCTATGAACCCTATGAGCTATAATAGTCATCAAGCTGACAATATAGGACAATGGGTTAGGCAATGGCATAGATATTATGGGGATAGCCAACCTCTTTCTTGTCAGATCCAAGGCCTGTTACACAGGAAAAAATTCATACTTGATACTGTATATCTGGTTAAGAACCTTAGGCTATGGGCACTTCTAAGTCCTAGAGGTGAACCTACTACTATAAATTTTTTAAATATAGCATTGTGTGGTGGTGTCATTTTCCAGAAGTTAAGGTGGTAGCAATGGAGAAAGTCCTACCTCTAATATAGACATCAACACAAAGTATTATAATATTTTAATGATCCTTGGCTGTGACACCTTTACAGAGATACAGCTGGCCCTGCCATACCTGCATAGATATTCAAGTCATTTTGAAGATATGATCTCAACTAGAGCAGAGACAGTGCCTCCAACATCACTGAGGTAAACCACAGGCGACCATTACATCACCCAGACATCATCAGACTTTCCCACAGAATTGATACATCAGAATGTTTGTCATCATAGAACATGTTGCAGGAAGAGCTCTACAGAGCCTCATGTAGGCATTGGGATGTACACACGAGGAAGAGACAGACAGTTCTCATTTTCTGAAAAAAAAAAAAAATGTGCTGTCAAGTTTATTATCTCCACCAAGGCAAAATAGCACTCAAAAATACTTAACTGAAGAACATCCTTGTAGCTGAGGAGAGACATGCCAAACTCTGTGATTTCAGGCTGGCCACAAAAGTCATCTCTGGGTAGAGAATGAGGAGCCCTGTGCACCCTCTGCTATATAAGCTTAGAAGTGTTAGTGGGCAGACACTATGACAGACTTGCCAGTGACATGTAGAGCCTTGGTATGGTGCTTTATGTAATGGTAACAGGGTGCTTACCATACTAAGCACCAACCTTTTCAGGAAATGTTCCAGATGATCATGACTACAAAGTGGTATTTCACTTAACCTTAAAAAAAAATCCCCTAAAATATCACTGTGTACAAACTCAGTGTCAACCCCAGGCACCAGATGACTACAGGCCAGCTCAAGGGGTACCCGTGGCTATTTCACAGTGAAAAAGATTCACTATCCTCCTCTAGAGGAACAGCCCACATGTCTCAACCTCCAAGATTGTAGAAGCCTTAACCTGGGATACAACTTCCATTAAATTGTGAAGTCTTTTAAAACACTGAATGTTCATATTAATATGTCATATTAAGTTATTAACTTCTAGGGAGAGCTATTAGCAGACAGTGAAGCCTATGTAGCCCTGTTTTGACAAAAGCCTTGCAGGTCCATTCACTGTATCTCTCCTACAAAAAGAGAAGCAGGAATGAACTTGACTTTCCCACCTTCACATTGCTTGGGAAGTGACAGCTGCTGGATGACCAGAAACAAAAGATAAAGGGTGGTAGAAGCCACAGCATGCCTTGCATACTCTGCTGCCTGTAGATGACCTGCCAGTGCGCACCATTCTCACAGTTTGGTGCTGTGGGTGCCAACTTAGGTGGCAGCATTTGGAGCAACACTAAGATCAGCGTGACATCCTACGACACCCCGCCTGAAAAGCCATCCTTCCCGGAATCACCCCATGATTTGACAGCCATGGAGCCAAATGAAAATAACGTGAGCTTATCCTGCTAGGGCATCAATAACTAGTAACCAAACCCATGTTTCATCCACAACTCTCAAGACCAGCAAATGTAGGGGCTAGAAACAGGTGAGGGGTCAAACTGTTAATGCCCCAAGAACACTATGCTACTGCCTTCCAGCTCCAAGTAGGAGCCAGGAATCCCAAAGTTAAGAGGCTACAGTGAGAGGAACAGTGGAGTACCACAGGAAACCTTGCAGGCACAGTTGCCAAGGTGAATCCACTCCTCCCCTTTGTCTTTGCCTCCTTAATGCACTTCGCAAATAAAAAATCCTAATCACTATGGGGAATGCAACTTGATATCTGTCACCTTAGAAGGACCAATCCTGCAGCATCGCCCATATGTGGGAACCTAGGAAAGCTGAGCTAAAAGCAGACAGCAAAAGATGCAACCAGGAGCGGGAGGGCGGAGGGGCAAAGGATCACAAGTTCTGGAGGAAGAGTCAGAAAGAGAGCTATGATAGTGGATCTAGCTCAGTGCTAAGTCCTGCCTGTGTCAAAAGTCACCAATAGAGAGACCCTTCCATGTGTCTCTGCTTTGAAGTGGTGAAAGGGAGAAGTCCCAGTAGATGGGCACTTCACAGAAGGGGAGACTGGGCAGACTCACAGATGCCGAGAGGGACAGAATAAGTTTGTTCTGGGTACTGTATAACTTCTGAGTCTAATCTTATAGTCACAACTCCTTGTGTGGCCACAGGCGGGTCTATGTGGAAGCCTACTTTTAGTGTCTGCTGGACACGTGTAAGAGAGGCGGAGTGTAGGGGGAAAAGAGCCTGGATATAAGTACTTCTGGTGTATAACTGCTTCTGGCTGGATGCAGCCAGAATGGCACCAGGACCAACTGGATCAAGCTCAACCCTGAAGACCGAGGCCCCTGAGCAGATCCTTCTGGTGTCCACTCAGGGGAGGTCACAAAGGAAGGGGATAAGAGCTGTACCTACCCCTTTGGTTTCTGAACACCAGCAAAAATGAACTTGCTGTTTCCTACAGGGACTGTAGGCTTAGCCTAAGGAGTGTGAGAGTTTGGGATCAGCTTGTCCATTTGTCTGGAATGCCCCTCCTCTTCTGTAGCTGCTTACCCACATCTTCTAGCATGTAGCCAGGGGTTCCTTGGCCTGGAGGCCTGCACTGGCAAGCCATGGTAGTGATGGCATCGACAGTCATCCTGGTTTTCTCATTGAAGAAGCTAATGTGATTTTTCTGAAGCTCTGGAACTCAGTCCAATGGTCCGGCAGGGATCTTTAAGACAGAAATATTTCTCCTCCAAGGGATGGCTTTAATTAGGCCGCCCAAGGTTTAGGGGCCCAAAAGACACATCTCTTATGGAGTTACCACATTTGGGGAGGCTGACCACCACATCCTTTGGCCATTTGTTCCTTCATAGAGCCCCCAAGCCTCTCCTTAACCACCAATTGTTGCAGAAAAATCTTTCTGAGCAGATGAAGACAATGTCCCTAAAGATCCAGGAGAAGGGGTGCATGGTGTTCACCATCTGAGGAAGTTCAACTATCCCTGCGCTGTTAATGTGAAAATGAGGACCTCAAGACCCTCCAGGTGGGACAGCTCTCTCCTGTTTGCTCTGAAGGAGCCACAGCCAGGTTAAGTTGCCCTTGGGATCAGACTCTGAACAAATGTAAAGATCATGACCGCTGATGTCTGAAGCTGCTCTGGCAGCTTACAGGAGCCGTGGATTAAACACCAGGGCTCTCAGATTGGTGACTGAGTTGAGACATAAGGAGAAGAGAAACAATGGCTACCTGCAGTGGCCAAGAAAAACACGGTGAAATCTGAAAAGCAATTACCTCTATTCAGGGAGCTTTGGACATATTACTAGATGAGCAGTAGGTCCTCTCCTGGCTATGGTCTGTAAAGGAGGACATCACACTCCCGAGCCTCCTTGGTGAAGATGGTCACTACACTTCTGAGCATGCTCAGTAAAGGAGTTCACTACATGCCTACACATGCTCAGTGAAGGAATGGATTATATTCCTGAGCTTGCTCAGTTTTAGGTCACAGACTTCATACTCAAGTGATGGACAGAAATGTCTGTAGGGCAATTTTCCCTGTTAATATTGAAACTGAAAGTAACAGAAGGGCCATGTTAAAGGGACCTTGCTACAGAAATTTGCTCTGGAAGAAACCTATCTCATTTCATGCCTGACAGTACCACAGTGGAGACTGGCGGTCATGTTGCCATTCCTAGGATACAAAGCTCACAGGGAGCTGTTTGGCCATGAGCAGTCACTTCTACTAGATTTCACATTCCAAACCCACTAGTGAGCTGTATCCACATCACTCACTAGAAGGAGCAAGATGCAGTTACAATCTGCCAGAAAGCATATTGAATTAATATTCAATGACATTGTCTATGTCCCTTCTGGCTTTCACATCTGGTCTCTTCATTCCTCAAAACATGTTTTCCTGAGATATAAGCAAGGATCACACCACACCCTCACCTCTTTTCCAACGACTTCCCTATGCCTTTGTTCTTACACTGTGAGAAGAGGGTCTGATGTTAATAGATGGTCCTCAGCCATAGCCACAAGGCTCAAGACAAAATCTTCATCTTCAGGGATAAGCCAGTTATGCTGCTAAAGTGTGATGCCAGGCTTCTTTCTCTGAAGGACCAACTATCCAAGTGGCACTAACTGTCCTTTGTCCTTTGCATTCTCCAGGCCCCTTCCTACTGTGTCCTTGTTGGCTCTGCCTGGCAAACTTCAAGCTTCTCCCTGGCAGCTGGATGTTTGTGAACTAAATAAAAAAATATAGTAATCAATAGAAATTCTATATGCTAGGTTCAAGGCAAATTTAGAACACAAGCTTTTCTTTCTTGGAGTGATAGTTCCAAAATGCTGAGTAAATCTTTTACCTACTAGAAAAAATGGTTTTTGTCTTAATGAATAAAATCAATTGGAGCAGAAATGTGGAAAGTCTTTTATGGGTCTCCTTCAATTGCTCTGTGAGTCACATTGTCCTCTCTCTAAACTGCTTTGTAGTCACAGTCTATGACAGCTACTCATCCCTCAAGGTCCTTTTCTGTTCCATTCCATCTTTACAGACTCCCCATGAGAAATGGCTACAGGTTGGGTCTCAAGGTACTATCTACAATACATGAGAGATGTTGACTAATTCAACAGGCTTATATAGGTACATACTGTGTGCTAGGTGTGACACGGCACGCTCGGGGCAGCATGGCACACTAGGTGCGGCATGGTGTGGGTCCTGGACAGGCTACAGCAGGCAAGATGCTGTCCTGTTCTCAGGGCTGGAATCTGGTTGTTCAAAGACCAGAAAAGAGTGAGAATGCAGCACAGGGACAGACACATACTGAGCACGCTCAGTCCCCAATACCCACGCACATGTCTAGAGAAGTGTCCCAAGGGTGGAGAACAAGACGCTGCAGCATCCTGAGACTCATCATCAGAACATTGTCTCCTCTTCTTTGGTGACAGTGATCAAATGCAAAGCCTTGTGAGCACATTTGCCTCTGATTCCTGGTCCACATTCTGTGTTTGAGGTTTGTTTGGAGACATTCTGCCCAAACTGGTCTTGAATCCCATACTCAAGCAATCCTCCTGCCTCATCCTCCATACATATACCATGACTCCCCAGGCTGCAGCTCTTTCTTTTGATACCTCTTCCTTTTAACAGAAGATTTATGAGCCCCATTTCTTGAAATACTTTATCTTTTTATTTCTTTTTCCTTTTTTTTTTCAGCACTAGGAATCAAAGCTGTGCCTCATACAGCATAGAAATGTGCTCTATCACAAAGGTACACACCCACCTGACCCTGTGCCAGAGTGAGAGTTCATGGGTAAGGAGTGTCTTGTTTCTGAACTTCTTGGGTTGGGAAAGACTTTTAAGCCCTAAAATATTCTCAGAGCCTGGCCCCCGAGACTGGACACGGAATGGAAGAAACCAGTCTGAGTACCATGAAAGCAGAGAAATTGAACAACAAAACTTCCCATCCCATCTCACTAGAAAGGATGTAATATAATATAAGGTGATTCAGTCTCTGCCAAGCTATCTCGTGGGAGCCATTAAGGACATTGGTTATCACAGACTGAGGTCCCCATAACTATCAGGAAGTGGGAAAGAAGGAAAGGACAGGTGTTAGTGATAGAATGAGGGATGGCAATAGGAAAGAAGGAAAGGACAGGTGTTAGTGATAGAATGAGGGATGGCAAATGACTCTCAGGGAGATACACACACATGTCAAAGAACTATCACAGTACTGTGACTGCCACCACCCATCATACAATGTACCATGAAAGACACATTCTTCTCAGCTATCTCTCTACCAGACCCAGCCATTTTGACATGTACATGCTAAGGACTCATAGAGGCTGAAGAAGCATCTGCATGACTAAGACACAGAAAACACTGAATCCATCTGTGTACAGAATAACCCAAACTCAACATTGGACTCATTGGTCCTAAAATATTAACTAACATGATACACAGTAATGCAATAACTCATATTCAATAGCCTGATGAACCAGCAACAATTCACATAGATCTCTAACACATGGCAATTCATTGTTACCTGAATACTTTCCACAAAACATCTAATTATGTATACTGTATACATGAATGCACATATACCCACATAGAGGTATTCCAGTAAATAGTAAGATATCCAGTGAGAGAAGGGAACAAGTCTTGGCTTTATATCATGTAATAATATCAGAAAAATATTTTAAAACAATTAAAAACAATATCAGAAAAAATTTCAACCTACCAATGTGGTAATATGTTTCTGGTCTATACTAGCCCCAAGGTCTGGACCTGCCTGCAGCTGTTTAACTCTGCTTAGCCCTGAGGTCCAGACCAGCAGTCCCAAAGTCACAAAGAAACACACAGAAGCTCATATTAATTACAAGCTGTTCAGCCTATGGCTCAGGCTTTTTGCTAGCTAGTTCTTGAGTATTAATTCAACCCATTTCCATTAATCATCTTGCTACGTGGCCCATGGCTTACCTAAATTCCTTTACATCTTCCTCCTCGGCAGCAGCTCACAGTGTCTCTGTCTGACTCTGCCCTCTTTCCCCTTTGATCTCTGGTCAGATTTCCCACCTACTTCTAAGATGCCTTGCCATAGGTGAAAACAGTTTCTTTATTATCCAATGATAATTCACAGCATACAGAAAGACATTCCACATCATACAAACATAATGCCACTGAACACAAAACTGGGAAGAAATGAGCATCATGTGCCACCAAAGCCAGCACCTGCATGCCTGCATCCTTCCCCATAAATATGGCACACAGTCCACCTGTTCCCCATGTAATAGACTCCACCCCAACCTCCAAGTCACAGCATAAATACACATACACTTCATAGTTTGTGAACACATGCATATAACCACTATCCACATCATAAACACGCAGACATACTGTGCATTACTGTCTAACTTCTAGAGAAAAGACAAAGCATGTGCTTACTCTAGGTTGTGTATGTGTTCCTGCTACGACTATGCACACACAATTAACAGGTGCCTTTTACAAACATGTAACAAAGATGTCCTGTGAACACAATGAAAAATCCAATAGACAGAGTCTACAAACCACTGAGTACACACAATTTTCCCTGAAACACATCCACAAGAAATTAACAGATCCCAAAAATATATTTCACAATTCCTGAATGTACACAATCTCTACAGCCTCTCTGAATCCAAGGAAGCATTGACATCTACCATAACATACCTGCATGAGCCCCAAGAACTCAAATACATCTAAAGCCAAAAAAAGTGCATACTTACCTGTGGCATGAAACCTAACTGATCTTAACAAAAACAACAACATTAAAAAAGCCACATATCAGGGTAAATCTTGAAAACCCAGAGAGACAGGCACCAGCTGCAAGAGAGACATCTCAACCTCTAGAAATCCTCGGGCCAAAAAAACTGAGCTCGTCTCCTCCTAACATATTCCTTTCTCTGCCCAGCCATATCACTTTCTGTCTCAACCTTCTAGTGCTGGGATCAAAGTGCTGATATTTCAAGTGTTGAGATTAAAGGTATGTGTCACCACTGCCTGGTCTCTACGGCTAGCTAGTGGCTGGCCCACTGATCTTTAGACAAGCTTTATTGATTTAGAGCATATACAA
The DNA here is from genome assembly GCA_033318265.1 of Phyllotis vaccarum. Lineage (NCBI taxonomy): Eukaryota > Metazoa > Chordata > Mammalia > Rodentia > Cricetidae > Phyllotis > Phyllotis vaccarum. The sequence continues at coordinate 54,095,851 of JARWLC010000011.1, read as the reverse complement.
AGTATCATCACACTTACCTAACACACAGGACTAAACACAAATACAGGTAACACACATATAGGCAAAATCTTCAAAAATGCTACCCTGAATAAACATAAATAAATAAACACAGAGCCTTCTACATACACATTGTGTGTATGTACGTGTGTGTGTGTGTGCCCAAATATATACATTTACAAAATCTATAAATGGTTAGCCAAACACACAGGTAAATACTAATAAAATTTAGAAATTAATCTTTAATATCTCATAAATGTAGCCCTGCCTGGGTTCCATGTCCAGCATCAAGAGGTAAGATAAAGACAGAGATACCCAACCACAGATGCAGGCATCATCAACGGAATACAAGAGATGGGAGGGAGAGCCTTAGGCATTGAAGAAATTGATACACTGGTCAAAAAAAAAAAAGCCCTGTTAACTTAAAAATTCTGACGTAAAACATCCAGGAAATTCACTGTGAAAAGACCAAACCTAATAGGAACAGAGGAAGGAAAAGAATTCCAGCTTAAAGACATAGGAAATATTTTTAACAAAATCATTGAAGAAAATTTTCCTAACCTTAAGAAGAACAGGCCTATAAAGGTACAAGAAGCTTACAGACACCAAATAAAATTGACCAGAAAAGAAAGGACTCCACCCTGTGACACACATATAAACATTAAAACATTGAAGATACAGAAAAGAAAGAATAATATAAGACCTGCAATGGAAAAAGACCAAGAGCCTGGACAGATTCTTCCAAACTCAGAAGCCACAGATGCAAGCCCAAACTACTATATCCAGCAAAAGTTTCAACTATAGAGGGAGAAATATGGTATTCCATGACAAAATCAAATTTAAACAAATATCTATCAAATATCTATCAAAAAATCCAGCCATACAGGGGTATGAGAAGGAAAACTCCAGCCCAAAGGAGCTAGCTATACCCGTGAAACTCAGAAAATAATCTCACACTAGCAAAACCAAAGGGAGGCATATATACATACACAAATGCACAAACACACACTACCACAAACAACAAAATAATAGGAATTAACAATCACCGGTCATCAATACCTTTCAATATCAATGTACTCAACAGGCCAACAGGATGCAGAAACAGAATCCATCCTTCTGAAGTTTTCTAACACACCTTCAACATCAATATAGACATCACCTCAAAATAAAGGGTTGAAAATTTTTTGCCAAGCAAATGGACCAAAGAACCAATCTGGTGTAGCCATTCTAATATCTAACAGAATAGATGTCCAACCAAATTTAATCAAAAGAGAGGGGGAAAGGCACTTCATACTCATCAAAGAAAAATTTCACTAAGATGACACCTAAATTCTGAACATCTATGCCACAATGCAAGGGCACCCACGTTTGTAAAGGAAATATTATTAAAGCTTATTAAATCACACATCAAACCTCACACATTAAAAGTCAGAGACTTCAATACCTCTCTCTCACCAATGAACAAGTCATCCAGCCCAAAACTAAACAGAGAAATAATAGAGCTAATGGACATTATGAACCAAATGGACCTATCAGATATCTACAGAACAATTTACCAAAAAAAGAATATGCATGCTACTCGGCACTTTATGGAATTTTCTCCAAAACTGACCACATACTCAGTCACAAAGCAAGTCTAAACAGATAAAAGGAAATTGAAATAAACCCCTGCATCCTATTAGACCATCACATTTTAAAGCTGGATTTCAATAACAGAAAGCCTACAAACACGTGGAAAATGAAGAGCTCTCTACTGAATGAAGTGGGTCAAAGCTAAAGAAAGAAATTAAAGACTTCCTAGAATCCAATGGAAATGAGTGCACAACACCCCAAAGTTACAGGACACAATGAAAGTGGCTGTAAGACGAAAGTTCATAGCACTAAATGACTTTGTAAAGAAATTGGAGAGATCTCATACTAGCAACTTAAGAGCACCTTAAATGCTCTAGAACAACAACAAAAAAATGCCCAAGAGAAGTAGACGGGAGGAAATAATCAAACAATCCGAGGACTGAAATCAATAAAATACAGAGAGAATAAAACAAAGGGTTGGTTCTTTTTTTTAAGAAATCAACAAGATAGACAAAGCCTTATCCTAAATAACTAAGAGATGAAGAGAGACGACCCAAATTAATAAAATCAGAAATGAAAAGGAGGACATAGCAACTGACATCAAGGAAATAATCAGGTCATACTTCAAAAACCTGTACTACACAAAATTAAAAATCTAAAAGAAATGAATAATTTCCATGATAGTATGATACCATTGCCATGGTTAAATAAGTATCGGATAAACAATTTATAAAGATCTATAACTGCTAAGGAAATAGAAGCAGTCATTAAAAGTCTCCAAACCAAAAGCAAGGCCCAGGAAATGGTTTTTAGCACAGAACTCTACCAGATTTTCAAAGCAGAGCTAATATTAATACTCCTCAAATTATTCCCCAAAGCAGAAAAAGGAAGAACATTGCCAAATTCACATCATGAGGCCACAGTTACCCTGAAACCCAAACCATACAAAGATTCAACAAAGAAAAAGAATCACAAATTTCCTCATGAACATTGATATAAAAATACTCAATAAAATATTCTCAAATCTAATCCAAGAAAACATAAAAAAAAATCATCTACCATGATCAAAGAGTTTTCATATCAGAGATGAAGGAATGGCTCAACATACAAAGATCCGTCTGTAATCTACCATGTACCTGAAATAAACAGAACGCATCATCATTTCACTAGATGCTGAAAAAGCCCTTGAGAAAGTCCAACACTCTCCATGGTAAAAATCAGGGATACTAAGAAATATGCCTAAACATAATAAAGACAATTTACAGCAAGCTTAAAGCCAACAGCAAGTTAAATGGACAGAACCTGAAAGCAATTCCACTAAGATCAGGAACCAGACAAGGCTGCTCACTCTCGTCATAGTTATTCAATATAGTTCTTGATGTTCTAGTTAGAGAAATAAGACAATAAAGGTCAAGGGAAAATGAATTGCAAACGAAGAAGTCAAGGTATCATTATTTACAGGTGATATGATAGTACACACAAGTGACTCCCCCCCAAAATCTACCAGAACTACTACAGCTGATAACACACTCAGGGAAGTGTCTGGATACAAGATTAACTCAAAAATATCAGTCTCCCTCCTGTAGACAAATGACAAGCTGGCTGAGAAATCAATAATGAAACAATACCCTTCATAATAGCCACAAATAATATAAAATAGCTTTCAGTAATTCTAACCAGAAAGTGAAAGACCTGTGGGACAATAGCGTCAAGTTTCTGAAGAAAGAACATGAAGATAACAGAAGTTGGAAAGATCTGCCATGCTCATTGATCAGTTTAATTAAGATAGCAAAAATGACCATCCTACCAAAAGCAGTCTACAGACTGAACACGATCCCCATCAAAATCCCAACACAATTCTTTACAGACCTTGAAAAAACAATACTCAACTTCATATGAAAAAAAATCAAAAAAACCTAGTATAGTTAAAACAATGCTGTTCAATAAAAGAACTTGTGAAGGTATCACCACCCCTAATTTTAAGCTGTACTACAGAGCTACAGAAATAAAATCCACATGGTAGTGACATAAAAAGACAAGTTAGTAAATGAAATCAAACCAAAGACTCGGATGTAAATCCACACACCATATATATATAGGGGAAAAAGTATCTTCAACAAATGGTCCTGGTCTAACTGGATGGTGGTATGTAGAAGAATGCAAATATATCTCTATCTATCACCCTGCACAAAACTCAAGTCCAAGTGGATAAAAGACCTCAACATAAAACCAGATACACCAAACTTGATAGAAAAGAAAGTGGGAATGGCCTTGAATACTTTGTCACAGGAGACATTTTCAGTACCGAACAGAGCATCAATAGTGTAGGCACTAAGATCAACAATCAATAAATGGGACTGTTGCAATAAGGTTTCCTGGCCCCGGGCAGCCAGAGGTCCAGACCCACAGACCTGCAGCACTAGACCTGTAGCAGCCCGCCGCTGCTCAAGCCCTAAAAATGATTCAGACACTTACATCAACTTTATGTTGTTTGGCCTATGGCTCAGGCACATTGCTAGCTAGCTCTTACATCTTAACTCAACCCATTTCTATTAATCTGTCTGCCACGCGGCCCGCGGCTCACCTGTGTTGCTCCTTTGGGCTTCAGCTTGGTCTGTCTGACTCCACCCTTCTCCTACCTATGCTCTGATTTCCCCTCCTACTTTTTCTATGGTGCCTGTCCTGGGCCAAAATGGCTCCTTTATTTAAAGATTGCTATTCACAGCACACAGAAAGGCATTCCCACATCATTGGACCTCATGAAACTAAAAAGCTTGTGTAAGGCAAAGGCCACTGCCAATAGGACAGAGTGGTAGCCTACATAATGGAAAAGGATTTTCACCAATTCCACATCTGACAGAGAACTAATACCCAAATTAAAGATCTCAAAAAACTAGACATCAACAAACCAAAAACTCCAATTGAAAAGGGTGTACAGATCTAAACAGAGAATTCACAATGGAGGAATCCCAAATACCCAGAAATACTTAAAGAAAATTTCAACATACTTATCCATTAGAAAATTCAAATCAAATGACTCATATTACACCAGTCAGAAGGGCTAAGTTCAGTAACACAAGTGACAGCTCGTGCTGGAGGGGATGTGGAGCAAGGGGAACACTCCTTCATTGTTGGTGGGAGCTCAAAGTTGTACAGCCACTTTGGAAATTAATTTGGTGGTTTCTCAAAAATTTAGGGATCAATCTACTTCAAGACCTAACTTCTGAACATACACTCAAAGGATGCACCATCCTATCACAAAGACACTTCCTCAACTTTGTCCAGAACAGCTTTATTCATAATAGCCAGTGTGGTAGTTTGAATGTATTTGGCCCTTATAAGCCCATTGGGAGTGGCACTACTAGAGGTATGACCTTGTCACTGTGTGGGTGGGCTTTGAGGTCTTTCATGCTCAAAGTATGCCTAATTCAGTTCACTTCTTGTCCCCTAGCTAAGACTCCTAGTAATGGAGGACACAGAGCCTGAACCAGCCATCTTCTGTAATCAGTCAAGGCTTTCAGCGGAGGGATTAGGACATCAACCAAGCTATAAAATCTTCAACGTACAATATTCTGGCCTGCAATATGTGCTACAGTAATTATGGGAGTGGCCAACCAATGACTGGTTGAGCTTGAGAACCATGCCACAAGAGAGAACCCAGACCTGACACTACATGGAGGTCTAGGAACCAGAGACTTGTTAGCGCAGAGACCTTGGATAGAAAAAAAAACACAACCATGGGCAAATTCAATGAAATGATTCCTAATAACACTCTGCTATGCTGGCAGACCTGAGCCTAGCACAACCATCATAAGAGAAGCTTTGTCCAGCAACTGATGGGAGCAGATGTAGAGACCCACAGCCAAACATTGGGCAGAGCTTGAGAAATCCTGTGGAAGAGGGGGAGGAAGGATTATAGGAATCAGAGGTGTCAAGAACACTGTAAGAAAACCCACAGAATCAACTAACCAGGGCTCATAGAGGCTCACAGGGACTGAATTGAGACAGCCAGGGAGCCTGCATGGGTCTGTCTGTAGGTTCGCTGCATATATGTTATGGTTGTGGAGCTTGGTCTTCCTGTGGATTCCTAATAGTGGGAGAAGGCTGTGTCTGACTTTTCTGACTGCTTATGGGACCTTTTTGCTCCTACCTGGGTTGCCTCATCCAGCCTTGGTAAGAGGGAAGGTGTCTAGTCTTATTGCAATTTGATATGCCATGTTTGGTTGATACACCTGGTCTGAAGAGAAACAAAGGAGAAGTGAATCTGGGGGAGAGGAGAGGTGGAGGGAGGGGCCAGGGAAAAAGAGGGAGAGGAAACTGTGGTTGGGATGTAATATATGAAAGAAGAATAAACTTTAAAAATAAATAAAAATAAAAATCACCTGCCAATCCAGAATTATTTGATGGAAATTACTTTCCTTTATCACCACTAGTAACAAATAACCATATCACAAACCTTAATGCAGTAAATACATTTCCCACACTTGCCTGTACAAACATACAGTATTACCTATCCATTGTATGTACGCATCCTTACTTCCTACATATATACCAATTATTCTCTAGTTACAATGTGGAGAGTCACACAAAATATTCATCCAAATTTTCATGACCCTTTAATGAACATACTGTCACCTAAACATTCCTACATACACAGAAAACATGCATACCCAGGCGGTATAGAAGAAATACAAGCTCTATATACATGTGGCATTCTACAAGCAACAAACATGTACATAAATACACAGAACACTACAAATGTGTAACTATATCCTCCAATATAATCTCATACCTCCCGCAATAAGAAGACAACACACTGTGAATGTTCACAATGGCAACTCTATCCCCCAATGTCAAGTCATATGCACTCCACATCTCCGATACACCCATTCTACCAGCCCCCAATTGCTCATACACTGGACCTCACACGCGAAAATACATATAGACAAACCCTGCAATCATCTATGACATCCCAAATACATAAATAATTCACCTATATTTCCCAACATTATTTGCCCATTTGCACAATCACAGATACTCATTCCATTTCTTGAATACTGTTCACATGCAATTATTTCTAGCCTAGCACATGTATATATTCATTACAAATTCCACGACAAACTAAAATATCCAACTTTCAAGAGAAAAAACAGAGACAAAATATTCCCAGATCACAAATACCTAACCCCAAGTTCAAGCATGTTATCTTACTACTAAACTTTACACACTATGAAAATCCTTTAATTCAAAATATCTAAACAAACACCATCATCTACATGCAAATATACATATTAGATTCTTATCACTCAATTTAAAACATAATACCAAACTAATTCAAACATTAGTCCCATTTTATGTCCTAAAAAGTACACAAATCACACATACTTGGGTTGCTACTCTGCCAAGAAGCACTAAATCACATTTATATATGAGAATTATCACCCCACAGTCCTCATGTCCTCCAAATCAAAATCAGAGCACACACTTCCTATATTCTCAAACCTACACACACACAGACACACACACACCTCATTACATATAGATAAATCATATATAATTTAATAGGTCTTTGTTGTAAGTTTCTTTTATCTGATTCTTACACAATAACTTCCTTATTATTGTCACTATTATGTCTACAGGAAGACACAAGATTGATATAAGATATAAAGATATGTACACAAGATATAAAGACTGGTACTCAGTTGTATACAGTTGCTAACATCAATGACCATTAATGGAGCTACAGCATAGAGCTGTAGCATGGCTGATCTTTCTGTTTACATGAACAAATTTTATAACTACAACAAGGATGACTCAACATTTCCAATGATAGGAGCTATTTTTGTTGAAAGGTAGTGACTGCAAACACTTAGAAGCTTCCTGTGAGTATAAGGGACATATGTGACACACTTTCAAAGTCCATACCATATTTATTAAATTCTGCAATACAGGTCAAAGTCAGGCTACCTACAGAACAATGGGAGAAGTCCTGGTCCAGGCACTTATCTATGCCGGTGGTGTAAAAACTCTCGGGCTTCAGGCCATCCTTGAGAGGGCACTCTAGTCACTCAGAGCCACACTGTCTGCAAGATACAAAAAAATCTAACAGCCAAGGGCAGCAACAGTGGTGACTGCATGCTCAGGAAGTTGGGCCCGAGTTTCCTTTACCTTGATTTCTATATAATAGCCACTGCCATTATCAGCCAACTGACCATAAGGATGATGCCTCTGTGCTCACACCCCTCCACGTTGGCTCTGGTGTTTCTCAGCTTGTGCCAGCATCTTCAACACTGGTGCTTCCACCCAAGTTTTCTGTGCTCATTCCTTTCATGCACATGCTGGCGTATATGACTCCTCCAAAGTGGGTGAGCAATGGATGGACTCTGGAAGATGAGAAATACCCAAAAACTCCTTAGCCAAGAGCATGGAAATGTGTAAGTGGGAAAGGAAGCCTGAAGTTCTGCAGAAAAGGAAGAAAACAGTAGACTGTGGGGCCTCCCAGCCTAGTCATAGGACCTGTTGTGGCCATCTCTCTTAAAACCAGGAGTTATCAATTTTCCATTTATCATCCTCACCCAAAAACGCTGAAGAGGTCTGACCTGACATCATCTCCTGCTGGCTACAATGCTTTGGATGACATTTGTCTCCTTTATGTTTTTCAGATCATCCGAAAGTTCCCTTAAGTAACACTTCTAGAAAAAAATTCAGACCTGGGAGACACTCTGAGACATGACTTGCCCAGACTCTGCTTCTGGAGTCCTTCCTATGACATCTGTGTAAAGTTCAGCTACTTCACACTGAGAGCTCTGTCAATAAAAGTCGCTCTGCTGGTAAGTGTCATTTTGCCAACAAATGTCCACTATAAACACTTCTATGGATTTTTTTTATTATACCTTTGAGACTTGTTAGTCTGGGTTCCTCTAAACCTCTCTTCCTTTCCCAAACCTCTACCATAGTGGGAACACTTCTGACCCCTACCAGGGAGTGGGGCTTTCACTCAGCAGCTTCTGTGGCAGCCCTAGTTCACATCCCCCCTAAGTCACTTCCTAGCAACCCTTCCTGTCACAACACAAAACCATTACTGTCTCCCAGCATCATGGCACTGATAAAATGAGACACAAATATCCTTATCAAGTTAGGAAGCAGACAAGCTTTCTTTAAAGGGGTACTACAACTATACCCAACACAGGGGCAGCTGCCCCTTCAGTTATCACTTTGTATGCCCTTAATAAACCAACCATCAGTGGAAACATCCCAAGTCACATATGTGTTTAACACCCAAACCATCAAGTATTACAACCTTGGATGGCCTACCTTATCCGTGCTCAGAACACACATTAGGGTATAACTATGTAGCAATTTATGATCTGTATCAAATATCTCATATTCCTAAAAACTCAGGGGTTTTTTTAGATATGTGATTCAAGGACACAAACACAATATGCAAACATGCTAACAGCTCACCACAGAGCAGGAGTACTGGTTCTTTTATTCCCTGCAGCTAATAGAAACTGCTGCTCATTGCTCCTGCCTACCAAGAGAGCATCTCCAGGCTGCAGTAATCCAGTTTTGCCATTCACTTCCAAGCCAGAGATAACTGGCAATATAACCCATATTCTACATCTCAAAACAGCTACTTAGGCAGCTGTTCTGATCTTTGACAATGTGACTCTCACAAAGGACATTTCACTCAACCTTTTTGGCTGGATGTCACAGCATCTTCCATAGTGACTAGAAGTGAATTTCTTCCAACATGTTCACCTCATCAATATCATCCAGAGTGTAATCAGGATAAAAAAAAATGTACCCCATTAATCTGAATATGAAAAGAGTTATTTTCAGTAAAGGAATGATAACTGCTGAAAAGGGGAGGGGGAAGCTGAGACATACTAGAGACAGAGACTTCAGAAATCCACGTCACTGTTAGGAAAAGAGACCACACTGGAGATGTTCTATTCAAACTGAATCAGAGGCACTTTTTCTCCTATGCCAGGGAGAGCCAGCCCACAGAAAAGCTGGGACCATTTTTCAGAAGAGCTGAAGAATGCTTAGACCAAGAAACCACTGTCAACACTTTATGGTTGTCTTGCAGAAGCCAGTTTTTCTAGGAACTTTCTTCTTTATTGGTCACTAGAAATAATGTGAAAATGTTAACGACATGCCCTGATGTAGGTCACAGGTGCGGTCTAGGATTAGAACCAGGAGATAACTGAAGTCAGAAAGCTGTAAATAACTTTAATAGGAGACAACGGGGTGGTGGATATGAACTCAGTGCAGATCAAGCAGAGAAAGAGTGAAGGCCTCCCCCATTTCTGATCTTCAATAAGCTCATCCAAACAGTTCCCCAGTCAATCCAATCACTCAAAGACAAGCAGACCTCTATGAGTTTTAGGTTAGTCTGTTCCATACAGTGAGTTCCAGACTACATGAGGATACTTTGTTTTTTTAAAAACATATTTTTGTAAGGCTTAAGAGGTGGCCCAGTGGACAAGAGAACCCAATGTGTGTGCTTAGTTTGGATTCCACCACCCATGTAAAAAGCTTGAGATAGCATACAAGCCTGTAATGTGGCACTGAGGGCAGGGAGAATGTGATTTTGTGTCAAGAATAATAGCCATTTTGGTGAAGAACATTTAACTATAGTAAAATTACTATATAGTAATAGTATATGAGTAGTAATACTGCAACATAGTAATAGATGATAATAGTAAAATTGAGGCCAGAAAAATAAGAGAAAACCACCAAGTAGATATTCTGCAGACAAAAACTAGGCAATTGTGCTCATTAAAACTTACTAAACAGGCCCAACAAATTACTCAACACAGCAGAAGAATTCTATAAACAGCCAAATTACCCTTCAGCCATGAAGTGAACACACAGCATTCTCAGATAAAGAGTTTATGGCTAGAAAGTCGGCCTCATAATAAGTACTAAAGAAAGTCTTTCAGTGTGGAAGGAAATGGTACAAGATGATAAATTAAATTCAAACAGATAAATGCCAAGTACAGAGGTAATGAAGTCTGCATAGAAATGAACACACCCCGGAGGGCTTGGTGTCACATGAAATAGTGAAGCAATGGGTTGATGAGCTTCCATCCGTCACAGAATGTAATGAAAGTGGCCATTGTGGCAGAGGAGAGAAAGCTGACAGCTGTGTTGAAATAGTTTCTCTATTTTATCAAAGCTAGGTTACTACTAATGCAAAATAAGCTTGGTACATCATTAGAGCATCTAGTTACAAGATGGTCAGAAAATTATCAAAATAATTAATATGACACGATAAAAGAGCTATACAGTACTAAAGAAAGCCATTGAGAAATAAAAGTGGAGGGGGGGGGATCAAACAGAAAATGTCAAAAGAAACCCCAAAAACTACTTGAAGCTAACCACATCAGTAAGTGCAATAAATATGAACAACTTAGACATTGTAGTTTAGAGGGAAGACTGATAACCTTAATCAAAGAACATGTTTTTGAGGAGAGGGTCTTTTGTTACTGAAGCCCAGGCTGGCCTTGGATGTCAGGATTCTTGAGCCTCAGCTACCTCAGTGTTGGGAATGTCGACATTTAGCACCATATTGAGATGGAGATAAAAATGTAGGCTAAGAGAGGGGCGCAAAAGAGGGAGGGAAGAAGGGGAGGAAGGCGGGCAGGAAGGAAGGGAGGAAGGCGGGCAGGAAGGAAGGGAGGAAGGCGGGCAGGAAGGAAGGAAGGGAGGAAGGCGGGCAGGAAGGAAGGAAGGGAGGAAGGCGGGCAGGAAGGAAGGAAGGAAAGAAGGCGGGCAGGAAGGAAGAAAGAGAGGAAGGCGGGCAGGAAGGAAGAAAGGGAGGAAGGCGGGCAGGAAGGAAGAAAGAGAGGAAGGCGGGCAGGAAGGAAGAAAGGGAGGAAGGCGGGCAGGCAGTCTTCTGATCCCACTGGGAACACAAATAGAAGTTACATTCATAGAGGACATGAATCTGTATATTGAAAACCCCAGAAAGTTTATCAAACAAAATAAGACAAAATTAAGTAAAGTAACTAGAACTAATAAACAGTCTTACTGGTTATAGGAAATAAATAATATTACTATCAAAATTATGTGCCCAACATGTACCAGACTCAGACACTCTAGTTAACTAAGGAAGGGTCTCTTGCTCTTCGTCAATTACTAGACAACAACTTAGTCAGTGGAATGTCATCTGCCAGGTCTCGGGTCACAGCGGTGGCAGAACTCTCAAGCCAGGCCAGCTCTCACCCCTCAGTGTCGCCTTTGCCTATGTCTAGAATCACAGCAAATGAAGCAAGAAAAAGAGATGTTGGCTTCATCCTCCCCCGCCCCACCCAAAAGCCATAGACTAGAAGATTGAACCCTGCTAGACAGAATGCACGGGTGTTACGGAGAGCACTCCATTTGTCTCTGCTCTACACACAGCAGCAGTTTGGGTTCTTAAGCTCCTGAAAGCGAGGAATTCAGATGAGGCATAGTATAAGATCAAGTATCTAGAAATTAATAAGTAATCAAGGAAAAGAGAATTCATTATTTTAAAAGTGGACCTAGCAGAACGGACTCACTTTTTTTCCTGATACCTTTTCCTGTAACTTCTTCAGAGTGAGCACATAAAGGACAGAGGTATACTTTCCTTGAAAGCCCATTTTACCATGAATTAAGTCTAAATGTTTATGTATGCATATATATATACATGCATATATTTATATATTTATGTATATAAAAAGCAAGAATATGTATAGGAGACTAAATACACCCTTAGTCGAAAAGTTTATTAGAGGAAAGGGTATCAGTATTCTGAATATGCTCTCCTGGCCAAGAAGTACCTGAAGGAAATTGAAGCTGTCCCAGCCAGCCTACCAATGCCATCTATTATTCTATTATTCTATGCATGCTGCTTGGCCATGAGCTGACCCAGCTAGAATCTAACACTGCCCTGGCTTTCTATCTTGACCATCTGATACCATTACCTTTACATTCTGTTTCCGGGCCCTTAGTAGGCCCAACTTCTACTCTTCAGGTTCTATTTGTCCCTCCAGGCACCATCTGTCTACCACACGCATAGGAAAGGAGGAGGTGAACCTGGGAATAATCCTGTACCATCACACTTCAGCAGTCTAACTGGCTCATCAAAGAGGATGGATGCGGTGCTATACTATATAGGCTCTAAAGAAATAAAGTTTGCCAGAAGATCAGAAGCCAGAGCCAGGCTCAGAGTTAGCCATAGAGGTCAGGTAGTGGAGGCACACATCTTTAATCCCGGCATTTGGGATCCCACGCCTCTGCTCCCAGTACTTGGGAAACACACACGCCTTTAATCCCAGCACTGGGCAGACAAAGAGATTTAAGGCAGTAAAATACAGAGTTTGGCCTTCCATTTCAACCTGTGCTTGCCTTTGCTTCCCCTATTCAGTCTGAGGATTTGTGGAAACAGGATCTACCCCTTTCAGTCTGTGGAGTTGGCTAGGCTGGATGTTCTAGAAGTGGCTGTGGTTTGTTCCTCGGTCTCTCTGATATTTTAGCATTTGACCCAATATTTTACTCTGAGTTTATATATTAAAGACCAAGTAGGATTCCTGCAACAGATGGAGACTCCATCTTGAGCCTTATGTCTGTGAGCTGTACACCTCCACTGGATACCGGGACCCCTTCTCACAGGTGAGAACAGTGATGAACAAGCACAGTACAAAGCAGGGTTCTCATTCTGTGGGTTGTGACCCTTTGGGGGAGTCATATATCAGATATTTACATTAGGATTTATAACACTATCAAAATTACAGTTGTGAAGTAGCAATGGAGTAATTTTAGGCTGGGGGTCAGCACAACATGAGAAGCTATATTAAAGGGTCACAGCATTAGGAAGGTTGAAAATCACTGGTTAGAAGGAGATCAGACATGAAGGCCTGAGGAGAGCAACTGCATTATTCTATATCTTGTTCATTAAATGGCTCCTGCTCTCACTGAGTGAAGTGGACACAGGTTCCTCAGCAGTATTTGAACAAGAAGTCTAGAAGAAATGGCTTCCAACTTCAAACAGTTCCGTGTGTGTGCCCAGGGCTGGCAACAAGTCTCAGTGTCCACTGGGGTATTCTTAGCCACTTTGTAAGGCAGGCACCTCCTGAGGCAGATACCTTCAAAACATCCATTTCACTAGTTTTAGCATAAAGATTGTACAGAGTTGAGCACTGCCACAGGCACTTCTATTATTTAGGTTTTTAAAGTGTGGGCTGTATTAAAAAGTGAGCATGTCCAGGAGTACATTAACTCTACCTTCAGCATGCTTAGAACTCTAGCGAACTCCTATACTGAACATACTTGGGATAGTAGGATCTTCCTTCACAGAGAATGCTCAGGAATGGACCCACACAACTACCCATATGTATAAGCTCCCTGAGTACAGCCCCCATGCTTTACTTGATGGAGGAGGGCATGGCCTTCCAAATTCGAAATCTATGCTCTCCTCACCTCCTTAGGGTAATAGAGCTTTCTCTTTTCTTTTGTCTCATTCACATTTATTTCTTCTTTGACTCACTCCCACCAAAAGAGCCCTTGATGTTGCTACGTGTTCTAAACTGTTAGCATAGCCCCCCACAACAATATCAACCATGCTGTCCTCTAATGTCTTGCTTCTGTTATGTTCCCGAGACTAACTGGTTGTGGCACCGCAGATCCAGTGAAAGTCCTACAAGAAACATGGGTGTCCCAAGTTCCTCATACTCGTATAAAGTGTCCTGGGAAGGGGACAGGAAAACAGCCCTTGCTCAGGTGGTTCAATCCAGAGAACAGATACAAATGTATGTTCACTTTTCAAGATTCAGCTGAAACATATTCTTAGCCTGTTGAGGAAATCTGTTGCAGCATCTGCCAGGGAAGGGATGGCATGACCTGCCTTGCAAAAATGCAAATGGGGACAAAGGGTCTGTTTCCCGTGGATGGCTTACCTGGTGGTGGTCAAGATTCCAGAACATGATGCAGATACAAGTCAGGAGCTGGGATGATGGTGCTGAGCTTAACCGGCTGGACCAGAGCATCATATCTGGTGCTGCAGGAAGCTGAAAGAGCAGGATGCTGATAGAAAATCCAGCAGCTAGAGGAAGGGTGCAGGAACCTGTGCCCAGATTGTCATCAGCACCCAATGGGTGTACAGGCACACAGCCCATGGAGCTCTAACCTGGGTCCTTCCTCTGGCTCTCTGCCCATGACAGGCTGATCTCTGTTCCTCGCAGTTCAATGACACAGAGATGGGTCATTCCTCTCCCAGCCCTTGAAAGGAGAAAAACACAGGAAAGAGACTGTGACTTCAAAATACTGTATTAACTCAGTACTGAGTAGCCCTGAGCAATATCCACAGCTTCTCCTAATGCTATTGGAAATGCATTCTGGACCAGGAAAAGTTATTACCCAAATGGAATGGGCCAAAGAGAGGTGGCAAAGCTCTCCTTGGGAATCTGAGCATAAGTAATTCTGAAGGATTCATCAGTGTATATGCAAAGTCCAGCAACTGCGGCTCCCTCTACTGATCACAGAATCATTTACCTTTATACTGAGAAGGACAAGAAAGCAAACTTTGCATTCATTCCGTGAAACCTAAAGTCCTTGGGAGACTATAACACCTATAACACATGTCAGCAAGGCTCTACCATGTTTCATGTGTGTTCAATGTGTCTGAAAGCAAGTTGGCTTTCTTATTGAGCAGAAATCATTTGTAAGTGTTGATAGCACAAGCACATACACGGATACCCTGCCCCTGGCCACGTCCCAACAGACATGTCTGGAAGACACCTCCTTTCTATATGCTACCACCACAACATACTGCTAACTATCACCTTACTGCTAGATAGTCTTGTTGGACACAACCAACTGCTGCTGGCCCACTACACTGCTAAGAATGGGGCTTTGAGGGAAAGAGGAAAGGAGTTTCAGGGGGTGTGTACCAAGTCCTGAAACATAGCAGTGCACACAGGGTGGTGGTCTGGGGTGGGTTGTCCAGCAGGGTCTAATTCTTAGACATCTATATGTGGCAATGTCCAGCAGGGCCTAACACATGGAGTGCATGGTGGGTGACATGTAAAAAGGTGTCCAGCAAAAGATGATAACTAACACTGTAGTAATCAGTGAGGCAGGATAATATCCACAAGGATCCTGACAGATAACAAAATGTGGGCTTCATTAGTGTGATGTTGTCAAGGAGGGCCCAGTAATTAGGAGTGTACCATGGCAAAGTGCAGAGGAGTATCCAACATGGCTGGATACCTAGCAGTTAACGTGGGGTTTTGTCAGGGACCATTTGGAAATACATCCAGAAATACATGTGATGTATATATTTGGGACTTGTCCAGAATGGCCCAATACCTAGCAGTTAATGTGGGGTTTAAAATAATCCAATAGTTAGGAATGGATTTGGGGCAGTGGGAGGTTTCTCAGTAGGGCCTGGCATCTAGCAGTACAAGTGAGGTGGCATGGCAGTGGTGACCAGCAGTGCATACACCTGGTGGTATATGTCAGAGCAGGAGGTATCCAGCAGTAAGCTGTCAGGTTATGTGGGTCATTGAGAGGAGTGTCCAGCAGGCCTGATACCTATCGTCATATCTCAGGTGGCACTGTGTGAGAGTTTGTCTAGCAGGGTATGTTCCTAGCATTATGTATGGGACAGTATAAAAGATGCTGTCTACCAAGGCCTTATACCTAGAAATCTATAGTGAGTGTCCTACATGTCTTTAAGGGGTGCTCTATATGTCCGTAAGCTAACATTGTATATAGGCTGTTAATGGAGGAGGGAGTGCATGCACACCACATACCAACTTCTAGGTATCAGGCCCTGTTGCTCACCCCATCCCACTGTATCTGCCAATATAGGTCTATGCTCAGATCCAGATGATGGCTCCTCTCTGTCACACACAATGCATTGAATATCAGGCCTCACCATATGACACCACACACCATACCACCATTTTTGTACTCCTGCTCAGGGGTGACTTTGGTGGCCAGGCCGAAGTGACTCAGTTTGCCATTTCCTTTGCCTTCCCTTAGGATACTGTCTGGTGTGGTGCCCCCGTGTGCAATGCTGTTCTCCTGGCAGTAGTTAACTGCAGACACCATCTGTGTGAAGATGTGATGAGCCTGCTCCTCCTGCAGAAAGCCCACTTTCTCAGTATGGCTCACCAGATATCCCCCAGCAGCATGTTCCCTCTCCATATAGATGTGCTCTTTGGTTCTGATGATGTGGGACAGCTTGATGACGTTTGTGTGGTCCAGCACCGTAACGATGCTAATTCCAGTCCTGTCATTGGAGTCATTTTTTTCATCCCTTTCCCGGGATCCTAAGAGCAGCCTGTACCTCTGAGTGGAGCGGTACCCTCCGCAAAGCTACCATTGCCAAGGGTCCCGAGGACGATGTGATGGTTTGTAAGGATCCCCTCTTCAGAGGAGATGCTCCAAGTCCAGTTGCATTGCCGCTACCTCCTCTTTAGCCTGCAAGTGGCTTGACAATTCCTGTCCTCACACCAACTGACAAAACCAGATTAAAAATGGTGGGAAGCAGGAGGAAGGTTTATGGATTTCAATCCCTATACGGAAATTGAGGAAGATGTGAGATGGTCCCACAATGCACTTCAGGGCCAAGAAAAATAAGAACAAACTAAACTCCAAAGCAGTAGCTGGTAAAGCTGAAGATGGGAGCTGGCCCTCAGGTGACAAAGAGCAAAAGGCTTGGCCACCCAAGGGCTGGGTAAAACCGACAGACATTTCCTGGACTAGTCATGAGAAGACACGGATAAAACCAATGGCAAGTGAAGGGGATAGTGCGGCATTATTATGATTGGCAAGGCTCTAAGAATCATTGGGACCGATCCAGAAAACCTACACTGCAATATCATAAAACAGAGAAATGCACAAATTTTTAAATGCACGTAAAATGCTTGACTAGATTAATAACAAGCAATCAACTGGAAAGATTAATGAAAATATCAACAAAAAAAGCCTAAGTCTAGACATATTTGTGGATGAATGAAAGTCTAACAGACTTTAGGAGGAATTAACACTTGAACTTTGTAAAAATAGAAGGGAAGGAACAATCCCCAGTAGAGCCAGTGTTACCCAGGAACCAGAGCTAGACCCCAGGAAAACAGGCCACCTCAGTAAAAATAGCTGCTCATTGCCGGATCTGATGGCCTGAGCTTCATTCCTAGCCCCATGGTGGAAGGCCAGAACTGACGCACACACACACTCATTCACACACACAATAGAACTTAAATCTAAAATTACATCAAACTAACTAGTATAACCAATAGTTTTATGTAATAAATGTGACAAACCTTAATAAGAGTACTTGATACTTCACACTAGTTCAACAACATGCTTGAAAGTCCATGTTCATGATCAAGATGCATTGACTCAAGAATATAAGGCCATATTGTGAAATACACAAATTCACAAATAAAGCATACAAAGAGGATACAAACCAAAAACGCACCTGTCCTTAAGAATGTGGAGGTTTGGGAAAGCCTAAACACAAAAGGGGGACCACTAGAGACAGGAAAGAGAGTAGGGGTCAGTTTCTCTGGGATGGTCACAGTGTGCTGGGCAAGGGGCTGGATGTCCCAGTTAACCACACGGTCCAGAGACTGCTACACAGAGTCCTGGGTGGTTTGAGATCCAGGTTCTCGCAGCCTTGAGCTCTCTATTAGCGAGAGTGGGAAAGGGGTCAATGGAAGCAAGACAGTGCTGCATCCACCGTGCCTCCGGTGTAAGCTGCAATGCCTATCAGGTGGCCCTCATGGTGGGATGTTGGTGAGCCAGAGCTTCTCGGAGCGAACGGTTCCCCGGTTCCTTGATACAGCGCCTGTGTAATGACCTCGTCACCCCGTTCTCGGCCACGATGCACCTGGTCTATTTTTCCTTAATCTTTTTCTTGTTTGCTTTGCTCCTGCTAATTGTATTATACCAGAGACTAAATGTACCCATTTATAATGCCAGGAATAAAACTAACACAGTCAATGATGAGAAACAGGAGGAAGCACCTCCTCCTTTGTTTCAGACAATTAAAAAGGTTCTTAAGAAACCAATGACTTAGTAGAACAACTGGTAAGAAATTCTCATAAACAACACAGTAACTCAGAGAAACAAGCATTAGCAAAAATTCTCTCCAGGGCTCTCCCAGGGGGATATGTACACTATAAGATTAATGGCAAACAGTAGACAGCACCTAGGACAAAAATTAATGAGACTATTCTTAAGAGCAACTCAATGTAACAGAGTTTATGATGAACATGGCAACAGGTGAATAGTGTACAAAGGACAAAAAAGAAATTATTACTCACTTCCCTTTTTTTCTAAAAGATCAAAGTGTATGCAAAAACCCTGGTGTCTGCTTAACTCAAAAATGGACAAACTAGTTGGCCCCCTTTTTTCAAAAGCCTTTTGGGGCCATGCCCTTGCTGTCCATTCGGCTATGAGAAGAAAAATGGGCATACAAAAAAACTTCTCAAAAAGACACAGCCCATGCCCATGGAAGATTAATAAGTAGTTGTAATCATTCTCTTAAAAATCATTAACCATGCCTCGCCTACCCCTAACCACAAGCCAGTAAATGCTTGTTTACAGCTGCCCACAAGGGGTACTCACAATAGATTCAATGTATGGCACATGTCCCATATTGTTCTGTTCTCATAAATGTTGTGGTTAAATGCCTTGCCAAGTTCCCTTTTGCTTTCTGTATATAATCACCTGAAAAAGTCAGTAAAGTTGCAGCAGCATTAACTCAACCCTCTGAGTGTGTCTGTCTGTCATTTACTCGCCGAATCCCATTCTCCTCTCCTTCGACCCGTGTTCTCCCTTGGTCTCGGTGCCCCAGGAGGGCCAGTCCACGGCAAGACAGCAGCAGACCAGGCTGTACCTGGGTATTGGTTTATAGATGAGGAAGAGCACCTCTCTGGAAATCATTGCATTACACACCGCCTCACCGTGCACTATTTCTGCCACTGGCATCCTTACCTATCACAAACCAGTCACCAACTGTCTCAACCACCTCATACCAACTGTTAAGTTGTGATCTATGACCTGATAGGTCATATGTCCAGAACTCAGCCAATTGGACTGGATAGCCAACCAGAACCCTCCTGACTGGTCATTTGAAGTCAGGTGACATTTGTAGTGAGGAGGCTCTTATCAACACCCCAGACGGACAATACTGTGCTGGCAGGGTTAGGGGAAGGGGAAGGGGCTTTTGCACACCCTGTGCTTTGTTATCTTGCTCCACTGGACACTGATCCACATTCAATGCTAGGTATACGACCTTAGTAGACGCCCACCTCTGACGCCCATTGGCATACATTCCTGTTACTAGTTATCAAGCTCTGTTTGACACTCTACCCCCACCAATGCTCCACAGACACTACTATGTTCTGACACTGCTAGATACTCCATCCCTGTATATACTGGCATTATACGCCCATATATACTACTACTAGGCATCATCCCTCTTGGACATCATCATGGTGTCTCTGCTCCACTAAACTGCTAAAAAGAAAAAAAATATTAGGCCTTGCTGGGTACCTTATCTCCCTGCAAACCCACACCCAGTGCTAGGACCATACCCATTGCAGCTTCATATATAGGGTTATGTATAAGTTGCAGCTTAGTACACATTTCCTTACCACAAAAAGTGTTGAGTAAACCTTTCTCTGGATGCCATGTCCCAACACCAAAGTCTCACATACACTGATTTCTAGCTGTGGCATTCACCACCTTCATTCAACACGAGCTGCTCTCCACAATGGTCCAAAGACAGAGTCAGAGTGTAGCCATGCTACCTGCCTGGCTGGTCCCTAGGATGCTTCAAAGCCACAGCTCTGCCTTCTCATTCTGCCTTTGCTCCTATGGGTCAGTGACAACTTGCCCATGGGATTAAGTAAGGCTGGCCTCAGAAGCTTCATGCTTCCTTTCTCTGCACTCAGGCCGGTGTGAAGGCTAGATGAGGCCCCAGAATCCTGTCTTCTCCAACAGGTTAGCGCCTAAATGTGCTCAAAGACACGCTCACTTGTGGGAGTCCCACACGTTCCCCTCTATTTAGCTTCATCCCAGATCCACTGAGCCTGGAACTCAGAGAGGGACCTAGGATCAGTGTTTTAGAAGGTGCACCCCCTTCTGTAGGAGGGTGTGAAGGGAGTACACAAAGATGCAGAACACACAGTAAATTTGAAGTTCAGATAAAAAAGAATTTCATAGTATATCCCAAATATTGCATGAGTGCATTCTATATTAAAAGATGATTTGAGGGCTAGGGGTAAGTCAAATGGTAGCACACTAGTCCAAATCCTGGAGTTACAACTCCAGCAACCTCAACACTCCAGAAACAAATGTGATATTTACAATTCACATGTAATATGGGCTATATTTTACCTGACAGCCTTGTTCCTCCAGCAAAGGAGCTCTGCCAGGTGAGAGCTTTGTTCTGGTTATTTCCTGTCCCCAACTGTCCAGATTCCACCCATGAGATTCCTGTTCCCAGGGCATAGATACACCTCATAATGGTGAAATTTAAAATGAACACCAAAATCAGATGAAAATGTCACAAGAATTAAAAACGTACTTTAAGCATTCCCCATGAAATGATATGCAAAACACTCAACAAATATTAGCAAATATCATCCAATAACAAAGGGGAAAGAATTACATGGTACAAGCCAGAGGAGATTTTTCTCTGGTACAAAAGACAGGTTCAACATATAAAAATCATTAACATGATCTACTAAAAATTTTTAAAAACATGGTAATAATAAATCTAGGAAAATGTGTCTGAAAATTCATTTATACCTGATTGTGATAAACATTGGCGGTATATGAGAAATGGGTCTAAATGTCCTCAGCTCGATAGAGTATCTATAAGGAACTGACAGCCTACATCATCTCAACTGGTGAAATCCTCAAAAACGTCTGTGTGAAGACCACAAGCAAGGAAGTTATAAAGCAAAAACTCCTAGTAATGAGGGATGCAGAGAAGCCTGAACCAGCCATCTTATGTAATTAGGCAAGACCTCAAGGTGGAGGGATTGGGACAACCCAGTCACAAAACCTTTGGCCTACAGTTTGCTCTGCCTACAGAGCATTCTGGGACCAGAGCCCAGCAGAATCCTCATCAAAGAGACCAAGTAGACTCCATCTAGCACCTGATGGGAGCAGATACAGAGTCCCACAGCCAAGCATTAGGGAGGAGGGGAGGGAGCAGAGGAAGCAGAGGGGTCGGGAACACCATGAGAACATAGCCTGCAGAATCAATTGGCTGGGACTCATGAGGGCTCAGAAAGATCAGGGAGCCCATGGGGTCTGATTCAGGCCCTCTGCATATATGTTAAGGCAGAGTAGCCTGGTGTTCTTGTGGGATTCCTAACAGTGGAAGCAGGGGCAGTGTCTGACTCTCTGCCTACTTGTGGGACCGTTTTCCTCTTCCTGGATTGCTTTGTCCAGCCTTGGCGTGATGGTATGAGCCTGGTCTTATTGTGGCATATTATGATGTGTTTGATTGATGTCCCTGGGAGGTCTTCTCTTCTCTGAGGAAATTCAGAGTGGGGGGGGGGACCTGGGGGAAAGGGAGATGGAGAGGGAGAGGCTGGGGGAGGGAAGGGAGAGGAAATGGCAGTTGGTATTCTATACATGAGAGAAGAATTCAAAAGAGTATGGATTTGGAAGAGAGAAAGCTGTCTTTGTAAGTAATAGGGGAGATGTCAATGCAAATCCAACAGACAAAGAAACACCTTGAACGCAGCAGAGCGATGTTAGAGGACAGGTTAGTATGTAGTAATCTCTAATGTGCCCCAGCTGACCAGGCTGATTAGGACATTTAAAACAGTGTCATTAACATTACATATTCACCAAAAAAACCCTAACTCTTCTCCTCTCTCTCTCTCTCTCTCTCTCTCTCTCTCTCTCTCTCTCTCTCTCTCTCTCTCTCTCTCTCTGTGTGTGTGTGTGTGTGTGTGTGTGTGTGTGTGTGTGAAAAGTGAACACGTGATAGAAGAAGTCAAAGAGAATACTGTGAGCTTGTCAGCACTCCTGAAATTTCTCTGTAGGTTCAGTGTAATGTTAATAGAGCAAGCCCAACAGAATTCCATCAAAGGCAGTGAAAAACTAATTTTAAATTTTATAAAAACACTAAAGAGACCCAGAATAGTCGAGACAGTAATGGAGAACAGAGCTGGAGGGGTTAATCATACTGGATCTCAAGACCTTTAATATACAGCCACAGGAATCAAGACTGCAATATTTCAGAAAGACTGAAGAAATACATGATTGGAAAAGGACAGAGAGCCCAGAACTTGACCCACAGGAGCACAGGCTGCTCATCTTTTACTACAGGAGCAAAGGCAGACAATGGTGCCATATTCTTTAGAAAATGTAACATCTTCTCCACTAAGTTCAATAAGAATCTCAGCGAGAAAAGAGGGAACAATGGAGTTGAAAAGTACTTGCTGGAATTGTGGCTTAGACTTTCTGGAATGAGAAAAAAAAAATTGACCAATGATATGGCAGTCACTCCTAGTAATGGGAAACCTAGCATCCACTCTTAGGTGTACTGCAAATAACAGAAAGCTAAGGAGAAACTTTAAACATAACCAAAACTTCTCTTCATTTACAATGTCGCTCAAAGACAGTGTAGACGGGGTGGCTCAGTAGCTGCAGGTTGGGGGTGAGGATTCCAGGCTGTGTTGGAGACTCTGGAAGGACAGGCCCTATGAATGGCTTCATCTGTGGCCTCACATGCTTTGATTTGTGTTGGGATGACCTGAGGCTGTCCTGAGTCCAACAGGGCTCCACACAGGGATGCATCACCATGGCCAGATGCAGAGCTGACCTAGTATCTCCTGTCCCTGAAAACATCCTGGATATCCCAGCTGAGGACAACTATGGTGGGCCTTAGTGAGCAAACTCTTCGGATTTTTAAGAGAAAAAGTAAACCATTTTATGAACATTACAAATGAGGTCAAAGAAAAGAAATGAGTTTTCTCAGCTGAAGCAAAGGTTGTGTTGTGGAATCACTAACGAGAAGCAGAACTGGACTGTGTCTTTTTCTTTCCTGCCTTTCAGCAGAATGTAGAGCTCACACAGGACAAAGAGTTGTGCTTCTGAAACGAGGCTGTCCTTCCTTCCTAGAGCCAACTCCATCTTGTCCATCCCTAGCTAACTGGAGCTATCCCTAGGAGATAAATTACAGACTGAGCCCTCTACTGGGCACTCACCATGGGAGCCAAGAAATGGCAACCTTCCATACAGAAAAAGAACATCTGAGAAGTTTAGATTCTCTGGAGCCCAATGAGAGCCCCCGAGCCTCATAGTTTGTCTACCAGAATTTGTCCTGTGTCATGAGTACCTGGGCTTCAGGCATTTTACTGTCAGTGAATAGTCAGCTTGTGGTTGGTTCTGGCTTGAGCAGTAAAGAACAAACACAGCTTTGCTTATTGATTGATTTTATGAAATCTGCCTCTTTTGTTTTTATTGGAGAAACAAACATCAGAAAGTTATTTATGAATGACCTTTTAAAGGTTCCCTGTCTGGGGATGGGGCATGGAGGACCGCTTCGCTGACGTACCACCTGACTGAACAGGGTGGCTAAACCTGACCTAAGGGAAGCTTCCTTCCTGACAGCCTTTTGTTGCTGCTGTTTTTTTCTTTAACTGAACTTTAACTTTAGCTTGACTCCTGAGGAGGAACTTCCAACAGCTACCATTCATTTTAGTTGATTTAGTTCTATGTTATATATTAATATAATTAATATATAATATTTAATATATTTTAATAATAAAATCATAAATATAATATTTATATTCAATTAATGCAATTAATGATATAAATACACATTTATAATGTATATTATATTTTAATAAAAGTTTATCATAAAACTATAAAATAGTAAATATATAATAATCTTATAAATTTCATAAAATAAACCTTATAGACACAAAAGATGAGATAAAAAAACAACACATTAAGAATAAATGATTTCCAGAATGGAACAGTTAGGGTTAGGATCATCAAAAATACTGATGACAACTTGTGTTGGAGAGAATGTGGAGTAAACAGATCATTCCTCTACTATTGGTGGGAGTGCAAACTTGTACAGCCACTTTGGAAATCAATATGGCAGTTTCTCAGAAAATTAGGATTCAATCTACCTCAAGATCCAGCTGTACCAGTCTTGGGAATATACCCAAAGAATGCTCAGTCATACCACAAGGACCCTTGCATTTGCTCAGCCATGTTTATAGCAGCATTATTTGTAATAGCCAGAACCTGGAAACAACTGAAGAATGGACAAGGAAATGACATGATTGGATAGCAAATTACAAGTTAGCTGGCAGCAGGTGTCTATGAAAGGAGAGGTCTATGTCCTATGCAGGGGACATGGCAGGAGGCAGCATCAGGCAGTGGGAGACAGTTAGGGTGCTGTTTCTCTATAAAAGGGCTTTATTATAATAATAGAAGGATATAATTATCAAAACAGAGAGAAGGGAAAGGGGAAGGAAGGGCAGAGATCGGAGAGAGGGAGGGATAGGAGTGCTCCCAATAGAGAACAAAAGCAAAAGAGAGATGTCAGTGGCTGGAATTCTTCTTAAATGGAGCTTGCTGTCAGAACTCGGGGAGGGTGTGGCTTCAGAGACTAACAACGACCCTCAGCAACTGCTATTGGGAGTGTATACTGGGGCAGCACAGTGGAAATCAGTATAGAGGCCCCTAAAAACAGAGCTACCATATGTCCAGGTCTACCATTTCTGAGCATGGACTCAAAAGATGTTGTCCAAAAAAGGAGATACCCACACATCAATGCTGACTGTGGCACTCCTCACAAGGGAAAGGCAGTTAGGTACAAAAAACATATTGATGTGGAAATGTCTTTCTGTATGCTGTGAATATCAATCTTTAAATAAAGGAGCTGTTTTGGCCCTTGACAGGCACCACAGAAGAAGTAGGCAGAGGAATCAGAATATGTAGGAAAGGAAGGGCGGAGTCAGGGACAGACCAGAAGCCCGAAGGAGCAACATGTAAGGAACACAGGTGAGCCACGGGCCACGTGGCAGACAGATTAATGGAAATGGGTTGAGTTAAGATGAAAGAGCAAGCTAGCAATGTGCCTAAGCCATAGGCCAAACAACATGAACTTAATATAAGTGTCTGAGTCATTTGGGGGGCCTGAGCAGTGGCGGGTGGCTAAGGGGTCTGAGGCTGATGGCAGGTCTGTAGGTCTGAACCTCTGGCCACCCGGAACCAAGAAGCCCCATTGCAACAACATATACCTAAGGAAAAGCAGTAATCTTGGTAGTAGTGACACACAGTTTTAATCCCAGCACTCGGAAGGCAGAGGCCGGCAGTTCAAGGCCAGTCTTGTCTACAGAGTGAATTCAAGGACAGGCAGGGCTACACAGATACAGAGGAAGAAAGAGGAGGAGGAGAAGGAGAAGCATTCAAACTATCACCAAAGATTTAATTCACAATTAATTACCTGCATTCTTATGACAAAGCTTTGAATTTTGTTTTTTTTCTTAGCATTGTATAGATGAAGATTATTTTATTGATTTTAGACTTTATTAAAATTGATACTTATTCCATGACATTTTGTTTGTGTTCTGACAAATAAAGCTTACCTGGATATCAGAGGGTGGAGCTAGCTACTAGTTAACCACAGAGGACTGAAGGGTGTACAGACAGGAGACAGGGAGTAATGAGCCTGAGTGTGGAGAGGAAATGATAAAGCCTGACACAGATAAGTGCTAAGCCCTTTTGGTCAGAGGATTTGTTGAGGTAGAATGCCTGTTGCTCTACTTCTCTGAGATTTTAGCTTTTACCCCAGTATCTGACTCCTGGATTTTATTGATAAGACTAACTTTTGGGGCATGAATTCATGCAAAAACTGCTTGCCTGTGGCATTGCAGCCACTGGCACACACTGGAGCTGCACATGGGGGCTCCTGCTAGAATCACTGCTCAGACAACTAGGTTTTCTCTCCTCCTCACTGCCCCAAGCCCTCTGAGCAAGTTTGGGATTCTTCTGTTGCAGTCTCTCTGCAGCTAACTCTACAGGCACTTGCCACCAGAGTTAGCCCCTCACTACCAGCCACCTCTACCTTCAGGCAGCTTCTGCCGTGTGTGATTCCCCTCCGCAATCTCATGTTTTAGGGAGAGCCAACTCCCTCTCCTGGTGGGTTGTGGGCTTTCCCTGGACCCCCTTCTCAAGCTGCTGCCATACTAAGTAGCTCAGCCTTGACACCTGCTTGGGTTTCTACTGTTCTGTGCAGCAGCAGTTAGGCTAGGACTTCACCATCATCTTTACCATCATTGTTAGCAGATTTGGTGAGATTAGGAATTCTTAAAGATGGGGAATTAGGTTTTTTTTTAAAAAAATTAGTTTTTCCCATGTTAAAAACTGGGAAATAGTTTATGATGAAAGGAGTTAGATCTCTGTAAGATTACATAATAGATGGTTTTAAAATGGAACAGTTAAGGAGGGGATAATTAACTCAAGTGGGACCTTACATAATGACAGTTAAAATTATTGGTTTGATAATTCTTGTTTTGGCCCTAAAAAAGTTGGTTGATATGAGTGCCAATATACAGGCCTTATAAAGGCTACTTACTGATAATATGCATGCTTTACTAAAAATTACTAAGGAGAATAATGCAATTTTGACTGGCAAATACCCTAGAAATGCTTCCTGCTAATGAGAGCAAAAAGACTAAAAAGATTAATACAATTTTGACCAATAGGATAAAATCTCACTGCTGAAGAGAACAAAAAGGTGACTGATAATATGCAAACCTCAGAGAAACATTATTAAAAAGTCGCATCTTAGAAAAACTTATTAAAACAGATAATAAAGGTATTCAGACACAGGAATTTAAAAGAGAACCAAGTTTGCCATTGCATTGTAAAATTAAGAGAGGAAAAGTCCAAGGTTATCAAACAACGAACCTTAATTTATCTGGTCTCCTTATGGGTACAATTGCGAAATGACAATTATTCAAGAGCTGACTGGACTCCTGTGAAAATATTAGATTTGAGGAAATTTGAAGAAACAGTAGTCTCATGCGGTACTCATTCACGTTTTGTGAAGTAGATGTTAAATTCATGGTTAACTAGTAACAGAATTATCCCATAAGACTGTAGAGATTTGTTTACAGCAATATTGGAAGCTGGTCTTCAGTTACAGAGGAGGACCTGGTGGAAGGATGAGACATTGAACATTGAGATAGAGGTATGAAAATCTTCCAAGACCATCTTCTTGGAGAGGGCAATTATAATGATGTACATAGACAGTCTCTATATGATGACTCTACCTTGGCTCTATGTCATGGAGCAGCTTTGAATGCTTGGAACTGAATTGAAGAAGTCAGAAAGATTACTGAGTCATTTACTAAAGTTATCCAGAGCCCAAAAGAAACCTTCGATGACTTTTTAAGAAAGATTGACTTCAGCTATAAATAGACTGATACCAAATTCAGAAGCTAGACAAATAACAATTGAATCTTTGGCTTTTGAAAGTACTAATCCACGATGCAAAGGGGTAATTAGGCCACTCATTAAAGGCAAGATCAGCTCCCATTGAGGAATGGATTTGAGATACAGTCAATATTGACTCT
The DNA here is from genome assembly GCA_033318265.1 of Phyllotis vaccarum. Lineage (NCBI taxonomy): Eukaryota > Metazoa > Chordata > Mammalia > Rodentia > Cricetidae > Phyllotis > Phyllotis vaccarum. The sequence goes on along the minus strand of JARWLC010000011.1, from coordinate 54,067,673 downwards.
CATAAATGATGCTTGGATAGGAGAAGAGATTTCCACAAACTTGAAGAAAATCAAAATGTCAGGTGTTTTAATTGTTGCAAATAAGGTCACTGAAAGGGGGAATGTAGACAAGGCATTCCTAGAAACAATGTTTTTTCTTTTCTTTTCTTTTTTCTTTTTTTTTTTTTTGAATAAGCCAAACAGAAGGACCCTGCCTTCTTGAGTATGCAGAAGGTACAGTAAGGGCTGAGACTGGATCAGTCAAGCAGATCAACAAGGGACAGACAGGGTAACCCTTTGCCATTGGAAAATTTCTGTGGGGGGCTCTCACAGCCTCCCATGTCAAATTTGGTTTAGTTATTCACTGTCACTTTGGGGAAAATTACTCCCCAGAGCAATTAAAGGAACTAATGGCTATTGTAAAAGCAATACTGCTCTGGATGATTGAACAGCTTTAGAAGATAAAACAAAAATTTTAGGAGAAACCATAAAGCAAACATTTTGGCATACTTTCGTAAATGATCAAAGACCAAAGTTAAAAGTACAAATAAATGACACTGTAATTGAAGACCTTGTAGAGACATGGCAGATGTAGCAATAATTGTCCCAGAATCTTGGCATCCAAATTGGCCACTTCAGGAGATAAACATTCAGCTTTAGGGATTGGGATTTTATCTCATGTAAAACAAATCATGATGAATTGAATGTATAAGGGCCAAAAGGACAGAGAGGAAGTTTAAAGCCATATGTAGCTAACATTGTCATAAATTTATGGGGATACATTTTATTACATCAATGGAACACTCAGATTAACATTCTCCAACCTCAGAAACAACCATAAACTAACATATGTTTCTGGGAAAAATATAAAAAGATATTATAAAGAATAGCCACAAACCATTTACATTGTACAAAAACACGGTACAAAAGCTATTGATATATCAAAAGAACCAATATCCCTACCTTTAAAATGGATGACTGCAAACATGACTGGGTGGAACAATGGTTCACAGGCTTTAGAATGGCTGGTACAGAAGCCGCTAAATGCTCAACATACTGGGAACCAACCACTCCTTAGAATCCCTGTATTTATTATTAAAAGAAATCTGTAAAATAGAGAATGGTAACAGATCTTAGAATTGTTAATAAGGTGATTCAGCCAATGGGCTCTTCGCAGTCTAGAATTCCCCTGCATTCTCTATAAAGGATGGTCTATTATAGTTTTTACTTAAAAGGCTGTTTCTTCACTATACCTTTACAAGAAAAGGGTAGAGAAAAATTTGCCTTCACAGTGACTACTTATAATAATTCACAGCCTGTTAAGAGATATCAATGGAATATTCTCCCACAAGGGATGATAAACAGCTCCACCCTGTGCCAATAATTTGTATAATAGCCATTAGAAATAATTCATGTACAGTTTCCTCAATCTATAATTTACCATTATATGAATGATCTCTTACTAGCTGTTTGAAATGTAGATACTTTTAGAGAAAATATTTGAAGAAGAAAATTTTATCTGCATGAGAATTACAAATTTCTTCTGAAAAAATACAAACCAGAGATTCTATTACTTTTTAGAATTAATTATTAATTATTAGAATACAAAATACATTTACAAAAAAATTCTGCCCCAAAAGGTACAAATCAGGAGAGATCAATTTCAGACTGATAATGACTTTCAAAAATTGCTGGAAGACGTTAACTATCTATGGCCCACTATTGGAGTAACAATAGTAATTTATTTCAAACCTTAAAACATGACACGGACTCAAATAGTCAAGAGAATTATCAGCCTGAGACCAGGATATGTGATACATTGGGGAAGAGATTTTGCTTTCCTTTCTGCAGAGGAAGAAAAGCTATGAATACCATCAAAATTGATAAAGATTAGATTTGAACAAGAGAGACCTCTTGGTTAGAAGAGGGAATAGTTTATCAACCAGCATGACCATTCAATCTGAACTAACTTACAAGACCAACAAAAGCTTTTCATTTGATCAGATGTAACTTGCCCGAAGGGAAACTCCCCAAAATTAGGGTTGAGGCAGGCTTTTGTTTGTGTCTTTCCAGGAGAATGAAGGCCAGTAGCTAAGGAATCTGAAGACCACTGGACAAATGAGACATCTGAAGAAAAAGAAATGAACCATCAAGTAAATTGGCCTATTGGTATATCACATTTTTAACCTGATAAAATTTTATATATCTTTTCAAATTTTGTTCTGTATTCTCTACAGACATAATGCAACTGGTCATCTTGTAGTCTCAGTTAAATTAAAAATTAAAGCTGGCTTTGAAGTTGGATCATGGCTCTCTCCTTTCTAAACCAAGCATGCTTGTTAAAGAAAAATACAAATATGTCTTACAGCAGAAGAGTCACATGATATGGGACAGAAGAAAAAACAAAATCAAATAAAAATTAAAATCTATAAGATTTTATATATATATATTAAATATATACATTAATGGTCATATAGAGTACTAATTCTAGAAAAGGGCTTTATCTAGCTTCCTGTACATGATCTCGGGTTTGTGTCTCTATCAGGTAACCAGGAATTAAGTTTTTTATTCTGGATACACATAATAAATTGTGGTCTTTTAACCTTTACTGCTTACGACATTTAAAATGTTTAAGTTTTCTGCAATAAACCATGACCACACCTAACAGTAAGCAACCTTTGAAGTCTCCAAAAGGACGATGGTACCCACATGGGGTTTTATTAAGAGACAAATTAAGATTCATACAACACCTGGACTATGGTAATGCCACTAGGCTGACAAATACCATCTAAAGATTTGCACTACAAACTGCACAGGGCAAATTCAAGGTGGCTGGCTGAGATGATCCACCCTCACAGACTACTCTAGCCAGGACTTGAGACAAGCTTTGCACTTTCCCATTAACCAAAGACCAAACAACAAATGATGTATCTAGCTCTCCCATGACTTGACAATTATTCCAATTTTTCAAGGTCCCCTAAAGATGCTGTTGCCCTAGACAACAGAAAGTAATTTTAAGAACACAATGCCAAAGAGGAGGGAGGGGGAATAGGCATGAATATGAGAAATTTTAAAAAGTAAATAAAAAGAACATGATGCTCACATTTCCAAGATGGGGGATGGGTAGTTCTTAGCCATTTAGTGGGTTATGGATATTTGTTATCAGTTAGGGTGGCTGGTTACAAGTTGTCATTAGTAATGGTGAAAAAATGCTGAACAAAAAATTAGATTCAGGAGTCTTGTTCTAAAAATAAAAAGGGGGGATATAGAAACAGGATGGAAGGGTAGGCTCTTGGATCTACTTTTAAACTGAAGGAACAAATATTAGTCTTAAATAATTTACATTAGTTTGAATGTATGTATATTGATACAAAATTGAGGTTATCTTTGTTATACTATGTATGTGTTATAGAAATTATAAGCTAAAAAGGTAGATTATTGGATCTGTTTTTAAACCAAGATAAGCAACTACTAGATTTAAATTTTTATTAATATAATTTTTTGTATATTGATACATATTTAAGATTATTTTGGTTAGAGCATACTGTACATATTTTTCTTCTATTATTCAAGATACCATACCTATATAGTCTATTTAATTTGTAATATACAATTTTAGTTTTGAAAGTTATTATTACAGACTATTTAGGGTCTAAAGAAATGTTGGTTAGTAATTATTCACCTGTTACAATCACAGTTAGAGTCATGTTATGTTTTCCTGATCAAACAGAGACATATTTTAGATAGAAAGGTGACCTTAAATACTTCAGAGATCTACAGAATGTAGCAGCATCTAAGCTGTTTCCATAAGGTTCTTTTTTATGACAATGAGCTATGTTTGCTCCTGGCAGCACCAATATACTTCAGAGATGATGGGCATCAAAAACCTCCAAATGACGTTTACATTCTTTGCAGCAAAAGTTAACCACTGGGCAAGAAACTGCCCTTGCCTCAGCTGCTGACAGTTGCTATCCAAGTTGGGCAAGCAGGACTCTAAAGAGAGTAACAGCAGAACATTGCCAAGTCAAGGTGGAACAGTCAATTCCCTTAAAAAATCCTGCTTCACAGACAAGTCTGTCAGATTTCTAGGCCCTCAGATCAAAGACAAATCCACCAACATCACAGAGGAACCTTGGGTGACAGTCCAGGCAGCCAGCTGTTTCTGGCATTTCTTATTTTTGGAAGTTGTTGGCCTTATACTTCCTGTTTACTCAGGTAACATTACATCCTTCTCGGGTCTCTGATGAACTTGAAAACTAGATAGTAACAGTAATAGTTTTTAATAAATTTAGTAAAGAAACTCACAAGTAGAAGTGTATAAAGTGTGCAAGGTTGAGAGAAATAAAAAGATAATGCAAGTTAGGATAGAAAGTGATTAGGTACAACAATTTGGACTCACCAGATCGCACAGATAATGGAGTATTCTCTGATTTTTTCCAATGTGAATGGACTAGTCATTGTTAATGTAATTATTCCTATATATATTTGTATATACTTATTGTGCTTATTATAAGTAGTTTTGTGTTAATTAAAACCTTCACTTTTTATTTAGACAATAAAGGAAAAATGTTGTGGGATGTGTTGTTTGTGTCCTGACAAACGAAAGCTGCCTGGGGTTCAGAGAGTGGAGCTAGCCACTAGCTAACATGGAGGTCTAGAAGTCTGTACAGAAAGGAGACAGGAAGTGACAAGGTTGGGAGAAGAGAGGAAGTGATAAGCAGGTTGGAGACAGGATTTCAGCCATTTTGGTTAAAGGATTCATAGAGATAATAAGTCTCTAGTGACTGCTTCTCTGCATCTCTGATCTTTCAGCTTTAACGCCGCCGATATCTGATCCTGGTTTTTATTGATAAGACTAATTAGAACCATGCTGTAGACATTGCTAAATAACTGTGAAACAAATGAAATCTTCATGCTTGAACCGAAGAAAGGCATCATTTTATTAGCAAATATTGATCTGTAAACAGAAGACATCCTGATATCAACAATAGCTGAGACACAACTCAGGTTCCACAGAGAAGTCCAAAGTGTCAAAAACTATGAACCTGATGGACTCAAGTGTAATATGAGTTTGTGGTCCAGACTCGCAGACCCACAGAAAAACACAGAAGCTTATATTAATTACCTGCTGCTTGGCCTATAGCTTCGACATATTGCTAGCTAGATCTTGCATCTTAATTCAACCCTTTTCCATTCATCTTTGTCTTGTCACATGGCACATGACTTACCTATATCTTTACATCTTGCTTGTTGGGCACCTGGATCACAGTTTCTCCTGACTCTGCCCTCCTTCCTTCCCCTTTATCTATGCTCAGATTTCCCACCTCCTTCTAAGATGCCCTGCCATAGGTCATAACAGTCCCTTTACTAACAAATTATATTCACAGCATAAGAAAGACATCCCACATCATTCAAGTATGTATCTTCCAGGAGACAGAGAAATTCTGAAACTCAGGGAGAAGGTACAGAACATGGGGGGGGGGGTCTATCTCTGACTGCTTCAGTGGGAGGATTTGAAAAGAGGGAGCAGGGATACCCAGGAGGCAGGACAGTCAGCTGGGTTGGAGGCTGGGGAGGGGCTGTGGCCCGCTCCCTCCAGCCAGGTGCCCATTGTGATGAGGAGGCCAAAGCTGTGTGATGTGGGCTTGGGCCCTCCTGACAAGCCGCATGCAGGACTAAGAGGCTTGAGAGCTGCAGGAAAAATCAGAAGATGGAGAGTTATCTCCATCAGCTGAAAAGCATTCCTGACTCCTGGATGAGCCCCAGCTCCATTTTTATGGCAATGGACATGATGTTTGGTGTCATGTGTGGAGTAGGGCTCTTCTTCCTACTGATCCCCTTCCTGAAGAAGTACCCAATGTCATCACCACCTGAGAGTCAGAAGAACACCCCAAAGGTGAGGTTCAAACATAATGGGGTGTGTTCAGTCTGTTCACTACTGTTACTCACATTCCCTAGTCAAGTAGAGAGACAGGTGAGGAGAACTCTCCAGAGAGAACAGCACCTCATCTGCAGGGCTGGAAAGTGTGCCTGAAGCTTTTAACCATCTGTGCAGTGTCACACAGAGAGGCCACTAGGGAAGACTGTGGCTCCATGGACACACTGCATTCCTGAGATGGTGGGGACCTTCAGGACAGGACAGGCTCTGAGAGGGGGGTCATTCATCCTCTTCTCAGGCACATGATTTTGTGTGTGTTGAGATGAAATGGGGAGGGGGTGAGACCAAGGGCCTCAGATCAGAGTTCCAGTCACCTCTGGACTAGGAAGCAGATCTTACTCGACAGCCCAGAAGCAGCTGCAGAGCTTAGCCTTGAGTGGAATCCTGTCTGAGGAACAGACTGTGCATCCCTGTAAGTGTGACATAGACAGCCCCTGCTGCTGTTATTTCAACATGGTCAAAAATAGTGTGTTTGTGCATAGAACAACTGAGTCAAGGATGGGTGAGAGAAAGCTCTCTGGGAAATGTGGATTTCATGTTGTCCATGAGCACAGAGGACAGGCAGCTTGTCTATGAGAGGAAGAACAGACCTGCTCTTTTTTTTCCTTTCTCACTATCAGGTGGTGAGGAGGGGACGGAGCAAGACCAGGAAGCATACTGCTTCTGTAAAAGGTAGGCTTCTGCTTTCCTCTGGAGAGGTGATTCTATCTGCCCCTCAGTGATGAGAGCCATGATGAGGGTCATGATTCTGAGGATACAGGATGCAGAGCATCAATAAGGAAGAGGAGGCTGCTGGGAAGTGATGAGAATCAGGGAAACTCCCTGGGCTATGTGACAGAAGGAACCTGTGCCTGTCCTGGGGTGGGTGCTGCCATGGAGCTGTGGTTCAAGGCAGTGGGGGTGCTGTGTCTGTGTACGGGGGACTCCCGGGTCCACCTGAGAACAGGTAGCTGCAATTCTCTCAGGCCACTCCTTTCAGATGACTGATCCTGTGTCCCTCACAGTCTTGTTTGGGGAGTGATGTAAATGAGGAGACTTGCTCTCCCCATGCCACCTGCTCACTTATGGTGTTCTGTGTGCTTGGACTCTGGAGGCTGGGCATTAGAGTCCTCACGTGGGTGGCTTATAAGAGAGGCGCCTCCCCCTCCTGTGGAATTTAACTTATTTTGTGTATTCTCCATAACATGGGTTCCATTTCCAGGTTGTAAAAATGGCAGAGAGAACATGTAAGGCACCCAGAATGCATCATGACCAATGGAAATGTAAGAAATCTACTTTTTATGAAATTATTCAAACCATAAATCAGGATGTGAGCTCAGGGTCTGGGGCTTTTCTTACAGGAAATACTAGGCAGGGTGAAATTTGAACACATCCCTGTTAGATGTGACAATAAGGGATAATGGATATGGAGTCAGTGAAGAGCTTGTGGAATACAGGTGCCATATTTTGACAGACTGATGGGCCTCATGACTCTGAAACTAATGGTTTTGCCTCTTGCCTTCTGCAGCCAACGATCCTTTCCTGGACTCCATGCCACATGCCTTTGGACTCTAATAAAAAGCTGAATTAACTTCCCTCTCTCCGCTATTTTGTCTTTATCTCAAGGTCTTGGAGGATCTTAGACATCCGAAAAATTTACCCGATTTTTTGGGACATGTCCTCTGTGCTCTCTGAGCCAGTGGTGGCTACTGCCTGGGTCTCCAGCAGATCGTCCTCTATAGAAACTAAAACTTCGTCATGCTGTAATACATACAGCCCTTTCCCAGCTTTAACCGTGACTCAAGAACCTCCACAGATTTCTCAGGCCAAGCCATTGCCCCACCAACTCATGACGCCAACATTAGCAGATGTGACAGAGGTTCAGACACTGTACAGCCTCCCAAACTCTACACCAAATCAAACACTCTCTTCATCCACAAGTAGGGCCTGTGTAAAAGCCAATGAAACAAGGATACAAGCATCTCTTTCAAGTGAAAACCAGTTCTGGCAGCAGGATCTGGTGTGGAAAGACACTCTGGGCTCTAACATCCAAAAACGTCACTTGCCCATTTGCCAGCCCACTCACTTGCCCAGGGCCACCCCACCCACTGAAGCCATCAGGCCAGCCTCCTCCTTCCCTGAGCATCCTCTGTTCCCCCAGCACCATGAGGACCTACAGAGGAGATACAGGATGACCAAGGGGAGAGAACAACATGGCGCCCCCTCCGGGGCCCTCCCGTCCCGGGAACGGACACAGCTGCAGGGACATTTCCCAACAAACAGTCCTTGTCGGTCCAAGAACCAGGCTGGACTCCCCCAGCCTGGCCAGCCCTTCATTCTCGACTCCAAAAGCTGCAAACTGAGCCAGTTGAGGGGGTCTGTGCCCTCAGGGGTGCCCTTAAAGAAGGGCCCAGCAAAACATAACATGCAGGACGCCATCAAGGAGGGCCTGAGTTTCAGGGCTGAAGACTTGCCTTGCACTTCAAGCAGCAGCCCTGAGAAGGGCCTGGAAGCCAGAAACCCTGCACTGAGGAAAGATGAGCGGTCCTATGTGAACACCACCCAGGAACTTGCCTTCCTTGACCCACAGACTCAAAGGAAGCTGGAATCAAACATCATGCAGCTTCCTCTGAAACGAAGATGGAGACTACAGAATCTTGAGTCAAGGAATCTCACCCCTCCGGGGGTTCCAGCCCAGTCTCGTCCCCAGCCTGGGTCTCCCTCCTCAAACACCTGTGCTTCTATGGCTGAATACTATTCCAAGGCTGCCATGATCCTGGAAAAATTGCATCACCGAGATCCAGGAGGGACAAGGGTGGAAACTTTATCAACTGCCAGAGTGCAGGGTTCTCTGTTTACAGACTCTCCTTCAGAGGTGCAGGTGATGCAAACAGCCACTCCAGCTGCTGTCAGCCACAGGTCCTCCAAGGCCCGTCCAGACACATGGCAGAGCAACCTAAGCACTCGACCCAAGGCTTACTTCTTCCTGTTAATGACTCAGCAGAGCAGGATTGTTTGAGGGATTGGAAGAGGCAGCCTGCAACAGGGGACCAGCCCAAGAATTGTCAGAAATGAACCATGGGAGATGATTGAGAATGTGGCCTCAGGACATCTCTGCTGGAGTGGGACAATGTCAAAGAAAGTCAAAAATTCCCATCTTCAGTGGTCAAACAAGCCAATAGATCAGAAGAGAAAGAAGAGGCACCTCCTACATGGAAAATGAGTCTGGGATTCACAGAGATTCCCAATGGCCAAGTCATCAATATCCATCTCATGAACTTTGAGTCTGTAGTCTCCAGTAGAAGCCTGGGCCATTTACAAACACCTACTCCATGGCACTCAGGAGACTCAGTTCTAAAACCACAAATGTGTATTGAGATTGACTTTAGATCAAATAAGCAGCCACAGGTCCCGTCAGTGGTCCATTGTCTTGACAGGCCCTCAGTGAGCTTCCCTTCAGAGCACTTGCTTCCCAGCTTCCAGAATAAATTAAAAACAAAAACAAAAACAGAAAACATGACTTCCCAGGTCCTTGGTAATGTATTAAAATAGTTTTGTGTGTGCATGTGGGGAATGCACATGTATGTTTGTGTATATGCATGTGTAAGGCCAGAGATCAAGTTTAGATGTCAGCCCTCATAAGCCATCTTGTTTTCCTGATGAAGTCTTCTGTTGGGAGCAATATGAGGGAACCAACAGGCAGCATTGGAACCAATGGAACATGGCTTGGCCGCCAGCAAAGCTTGTCAAGTGAGCCTTGGGGAGGCAGAGTCCCGAGAACTACATGTCCTAAGGAGTTCATGCTGTTATCAATCACCGCTCTGCTTACTGCTATCACGGTCACCATGTCCCTTGTAATCTGAGTTGTATGAAAACTTTCTGGGTGTTTCTAGCCCCTCACTGGGCAGTGTTACTGGTGCTTATAATAAAAGTGACTGACTATTGCTACTGGAGCATATTACTAATTCAACCACTACCTTTAGAAAAAAATTTAGACATGTAGATTGTTAGTAAAGTTAGGTTAAGATGTTTTTGTTAATGGTTTTGAGGTAGAAAATCTTGAAGAAAAATTTAAAATTTAGAAAAACACACTTTCAATAGTTGAGCGGGGGATTCATTGGGATCAAGAAACAAGAACAAAGGTAGCCTGGTTATACTAGCAGACATGCTCTTCTTGCAAGGATAGGTTGGCTTTGTAACTCCTTGCTCCCCTCTCTGCCCTCCACTTCCTAATATGATTTAATAAACACTGCTGATGCCTGGATGTGTACTCTGAGGGTTTAAACCAGAAATTACTGGGGTTTTTTTTAATATATAGAAGCCTATATTTAGGATTCTTTTAAGATTTTTTATAAGATTACCTTTTAAGATAAGTGATAAAATAATTTATCCTTTCTTTGTAAACACAAAATGCAGTCTGCCAATAAAAGAACTGGCTGAGAAAAATACCTTGCTTGCTTATACTTGTTAACCTATAACAAGTTGCTTAGACATGAATGTATGTGGGTCTTTAGTAATCACTTGTATTCACCTGTAGTATGTAAAATGCTTAGTCATGTAAGGAAAATGAGCAACATGGTATTTTTACTATCATTCATTATAATCATTCACTTGAAAAATAGAAGGTAACTATGTTGTAATCTTTGTACTGCTTTAATGATTCTTCTGGGATATATAAGCTGTAGAGGAAAAATAAAGACAGAAAACAGACAACAGAGAGACTCTGATGGCAATGGTGGTTGTGTGTGTGTGTGTGTGTGTGTGTGTGTGTTGTATTGTGTACATGAATATGGTATTGGAGCTTGATCTCAGGGTCTTGAGTATGCTGGGCAGCATCTACCACTTGGCTGTATCCTCCGTCCTCCTTTTACCTGTTGTTTTGAAACAGGGTCTAAGCCAGTATTCTCAACCTTCCTAATGCTGAGACCCCTTAAGACAGTTCCTGATGTTGTGGTAATCTTCAACCATAAATTACTTCATTTTTACTTCATGACTGTAACTTTGCTACTGTTATGAATTTAATGTACATATCTATGGTTTCTTATGGTCTTAGGTGACCCTGTTGTGACCCAGAGATTGAAAACTACTAGTCTAAGTGGTCAGGGTTTGCAGTAAGCCTAGAACTGTTCTGCCTCCGACTCAGCAGCATCTCCACTTCTTTACACCATCATCCCTGTGTGTCCATTTCTTCATTCCATTCTAAGGACACTGGTCACCTTGTAGTATAGCCTTCCACCAGGGACCTCATTTCACCAAATTCTTCCTCAAAGACCTTGTCTCTGGATGAAATTCCAGTGTGAGGCACTTAGTTATTAGAACACATACAAAATCTGAAGACCATGACACACCCATGATGATGTTGTTGTGCAGAATTTATTACTGAAGGCTCTGGATCTAACTACTGCTTAGGTTCAGTACATCCTCATGTCTTTCCTCGGTGAAGATTTAAATTGTCAAGAGGGTATTCTGTGGGAAGGTTTATGGGAGTTGCAATTAACTTCAACATGTCTTGAGAGTCTCTGACTGTACCTTTCTTTCTAGGTATCACACTTCCTCTATCAATCATCTTCTTGTCTCATATTTTCAAAACTTGATCTCTATGAGGTAGGAATCTCACTGCTTTTGTTATTGCTGTTTGAGAATTCCAAACATGTATATATGCATTCTGGGCAAATCCACCCCCTTCCCTTCCTCTTCAATTCCTGCCTTGTTTCTTTCCCCATCATTATTTTTAATCAATATCACATGATCTTTTTATTAAACCCACTATATATGCTACTTGCCCCCAAGTCTCAAGAACCATCACAAGGGGGGTGCATACAGAAAGATTGTAAGAGCCAGAAGCAGTGGACATCTGCAGAGAAAAGTGTGTTTGCTGGACATGATAGTGTCATTGCACACATGAACTCAAGGAATTTTTAAGACCAAACAGGCCAAAAATCTGCTGCTTTCCCAACTGGTGGATTCTCAGAACCTAAGACAACATCTTAAATAAAAAAGGTTCTCAGTAAACTTCTGAATAAATCCTTTGATGATCAACACTGATATAGAAGAGGTCGTGGGAATATACAGCAGATGGCAATTGTTGGCAAGTGTTGGACCCACCAGAAGGATAATTCTCTGATGGGGAGACATATTTGGCAAAGGCCATGGGGTTGTGGGTTGTGGATGACTGGTTGCTTCTCTCTGTAATTTTTCTTACGTGCTACTACATTTCATCCCTTAGAACAGCTGTGGATATTCTTCCCACTGCTTGTGTGTTTATCTCATGGATATATTCCATCTACCAGGTACACATATATTTCTGGACGGTCAGGAAGATGACCTCTCATTAAACTGTATAATTTTGATGAATAGAAATAATACTAGGATTTTTTTCATTGCTTAGACTGACATAGGAAAATATCATCAATACTCTGTTACAAAGACAGTTTTTACACCATTAGCTGCCTATGACCTCAAAACAAATCCAAAGCAGACTAATTGGTCCTAACAAGAAAAATTCCCACGTGTCCGTCTGTTTAACCAAAATCAGGCATAAAGCAACTTTTGTAGACATAATTCTCTCAGCAACTGACTCTTTGCATGCACTCCTAACCACTCAAGGTTTAGCCAACTAACTGGCTTTGGTCCTGAATTTCAGTGTCACTTTCTGTGATGTCTCTCAGGCTGCATCATGGCTGGTCAGTGTGACATCCATAGACTTAGAAAACCTGGGTAATCAGTATAACTGTTTCTTACTGTTTACTCAAGAAGTGCTTGTGACCCTGTGTAGTGGGATTATGTTGTTACATTGTAAATAACTTTCCCGCCTACTGTCTTAATAAAAACACTGATTGGCTAAAGACAGACAGGAAGTATGGGTGGGGCTACCAGACTTAAAAAACTCTGGGAACAGGAAGAACACACAGAGATACCAGAGAAACACCAATGAGATGAGATGATGTGAGGTGAGGTAAGGAGGGGGGGGAGGGAAGAGAAGGGGAAATAAAGGGAGGAGAGGGGTGGTGAGAGGTGAGGTTAGTTGAGGTGAGGTGAGAGGTGAGATGAGGTGAGAGGTGAGAGGAGAGAGCTGAGGTGAGAGGAGAGAGGTGAGGAGAGAGGAGAGAGGTGAGGTGAGAGGTGAGAGGAGAGAGGTGAGGTGAGAGGTGAGAGGTGAGGTGAGAGGAGAGAGGTGAGAGGAGAGAGGTGAGGTGAGAGGTGAGATAAGGTGAGAGGTGAGAGGAGAGAGGTGAGAGGAGAGAGGTGAGGTGAGAGGTGAGAGGAGAGAGGTGAGGTGAGAGGAGAGAGGTGAGGTGAGAGGTGAGGTGAGAGGTGAGGTGAGGTAAGAGGTGAGGTGAGAGGAGAGGTGAGAGGTGAAGTGAGAGGAGAGGTGAGGTGAGAGGTGAGGTGAGAGGAGAGAGGTGAGGTGAGAGGTGAGGTGAGAGGTGAGGTGAGAGGTGAGGTGAGAGGTGAGGTGAGGTAAGAGGTGAGGTGAGAGGAGAGGTGAGAGGAGAGGTGAGGTGAGAGGTGAGGTGAGAGGTGAGGTGAGAGGAGAGGTGAGGTGAAGTGAGAGGAGAGGTGAGGTGAGAAGTGAAGTGAGGTGAGAGGAGAAGTGAGGTGAGAGGAGAGGTGAGGTGAAAGGAGAAGTGAGGTGAGGTGAAGTGAGGGAGGTGAGGGAGGTGAGGTGAGGTGAGGTGATATGAAATGAGATGAGAGGAGACGAGACAAGACGAGGTGAGATGAGATATCAGCAGATGCAGAGGAAAGAAGTTGAAATGCTGCTGAGAAAAGGTACTGAGCCGCATGGCCAAACAGGATAAAAGTCATGGGTTAGTTTAAGAGTAAAGAGTTGGCAAGTTATATGCCTGGGCCCTAGACCAATCAGCCTAAAATAAAAACAAGAATCTATGTGATTATTTGGACCTAAGTGGCAGTGGGGCTGAGAATGGGTCCAAACATCTGGGCTAGGCCCAAAAGTCTGGGCCAGAAACATATTACTACAACCCCAAAAGTGTGATTCATATATTATCCAGAGTTTTTTCAGGAAAGAGAGGAGTAGATATGTAGAAATAGAGGGCTGCTGCTATGTAGTGGAAGTATATGCAGAGATGTAGCTGGGTAGACAGAGATGTGTAGAAAAGAGATATACCAATGTGTATAGCTATGTAGAAGAAGAGTGTGGAGAACACAGCTTTGTGAAGAATGTAACTGTGTGAGACAGATTAAGAAAGGATGTTGTTGAGATGAAGTAAAAGAAAAAGTTACCATCAGAAAGTGTATTTTCTTATATTCCCTTCAGATAGAAAAGTCTAGCTCTCAACAAATTCATTAATTTTTTTTGCATACCCTGAGGGCAGTCTTGCAGAAGGCTCTCCAAAGGTTGCCAATATGGAATCCAAAAAAGAACCCTTTCTTCCCCAAGCAGCTTTGACCAGGTATGTCATCACAGCAGTAACCTTGACTACACTAGTAGTGTTGCCTACTATTCCAGCTGGATTTCAAAGACCTAGCTAGTCTCTATTTCAAGTCTCCCCAAAACTCTAGTTTTGCCTAAATAGCAGCTAGACTGTCTGGCCCCAGGATTCTCCTGTCTCTTGCCCCCATCACTGGGGTTAGCGTTAAGTACCACCATGCCTGCCAGTTTACTTGAGAATGCTGGGGATCCAAGCTCAGTCCTCATGTTCAGCAAGCATTTATCCACTGAGCTATCTCCCCACTCCCTGAAATATGTTTAACCTGAAACATTGTCCATGTTTGGGAAGTCAAGCCTCACAGCGACTTGTTGCAGTATGTGATTACCACTTTTTCTTTATTCCAGTCATTAAACTGTGTGGCAGATTAGTCCTAATCAAATTAAGTGCAAGACTACATGACAAAAACCTTCAATGAATTTAATAAAAACATTGAAGAAAATACCAGAAGATGGAAAGATCTCTCATGCCCATGGATCAGTAGGACTAACCTAGTAAAAATGGCCATCCTACCAAAAGCATCTACAGATTTGGTGCCGTGTCCATCCAAATTCCAACACAACTCTTTATAGACCTTGAGAGGACAACACTCAACTTCACACGGTAAAACAAAAACCCAGGATAGCTAAAACAATTCTGAACAATAATAAACTTCCAGAGATATCACCATCCCTGATTTCAAGATGTTCTACAGAGCATGGCATTGCCATAGAAATAGACATGCTGATCAATAGAATTGGATCAAAGATTACCCACACACCCGTGGACACCTGCTTTTTAAAAATAAAAAATTCCATAAATATACAATGGGGAAAATATTCAACAAATGGTTCAGGCATAACTGGATGTCAGCATGTAGAAATGCAAATTCATCTGTATTTACCACCCTATGCAAATCTCAACTCCCAGTAGATCAAAGACCCCAACATAAAACCAGTTACACTGAACCTAATAGAAGAGAAAGTGGGAGTAGCCTTGAACACATTGATACCAGAAACAACTTCCTGAACAGAAACCAACAGCACAGACACGTAAGATTAACAATTGATAAATGGGACCTTATGAAACTGAAAAAGCTTCTGTAAGACAAAGGACACCACCAACAGGACAATACAGTAGTCTACAAAATGGAAAAAGATTTTCACTAACTCCATTCCACATTTGATAGAAGGTTAATATCCAAAATTTATAAAGAACTCAAGAAACTAGACATATACAGACCAAATAATTCAATTAAGTATCAAATACAGATCTAAACAAAGAATTCTCAACAGACGAATCTCAAATGGCCAAGAAACCCTTAAAGAAATGTTAACGTCCTTGACTATCAGGGGAACGCAAATCAAAATGACTTTGAGATTCCACCTTACACCTTCCAGAATGACTAAGATCAGACACACAAGTCACAGCTCACACTGGCCATGATGTGGAGCAAGGGGAACACTCCTCCATTATTGGTGGAAGTAAAAACTAATACAGCCATTATGGAAATCAATATGGGGTTCCTCAAAAAGTTCAGAGTGGATCTAGCCCAAGACTCAGTTGGTTATTACTATAAGATTTGTAGTATTAAAACTTGTAGTTACTGCTACAAGTATTTGTGGCATATTCTCAAGCTATACCATGGTTGGGAATATACCCAAAGGATGCTTCATCCTACCACTTGCTCAACTATGTTCATTGCTGTTCTATTCCTAATAGCCAGAAGCTGAAAACAAGACAGATGTCCCCCAACAGAATAGTGGATTAAAAAAAATGTGGTACATTTATGCAATGAGGTATTACCAAGCTGTTGAAAAAATGACATCACAAAATTTTCAGGCAAATGGATGGAACTAGAAAACAAAATCATCCTTAGTGAAGTAACCCAGATTCAGAAAGACAAACATGATATGTACTCATTAATAAGTAGATAGTAAAGCTGTAAGGTAATGGATAATCATGCTACAATCCACAGAGAGGGTGAGTACAGAGAAAGGGACTAGGGGAGACACATGGATCTCTCTGGGATGGAAAAATAGAAAAGATTTTATAGGTAGACTTGGAGTACGTAGGGTTGAAAAGGTGAGGATCAGGTTGTGTTAGGAAAAGAAGATATGGTTGAGGGAGGTAATATGGGGAGAAACATCTAGAACTGAGGGGCATTGGAGGGGTGGTATAGAAACCCGGTACAGTGTAAACTTACTAAAATATATAAATATGATGCTAATGAAGTCTCCAAATAATGAGGGAGAGGGATCCCCAACTGGATATTGCTGGTCACCAAGTGAAGCTTTCCGTACCAAGACTGCATTGTATCCAATTGAGTTGTTAGCCAAAGAGGTCCAACGGAAATTCCCAAATAGCCCAGACTGTTGCAAACTGACAGCAAGGTACCATTGCTGAAGATAACATATATGTTATTATTATCATTGAGCATGGAGAGGTTGAGCTGATGCCCACATAGAATTTTCACCTCTATATTCTAGTTTCTTTGGTACAGGAAAGTAATCTTAAGGCTACCAAAGAGGTTATAAACACCAAGCCAGCCATAAAACATTTGATTTATAATCTGTCCTGCCTACAAAATATACAAGGGCAATGGCAGCACAAATTTTGTAGTAGTAACCAAAGTCTGATTTGACTTAAAGCCCACTCCACTAAATGGAACTCATACCCAATACTGCTCAGGTGACCAAGAACAGCAGGATATCCCAGAGACCTATGGTAAAACCAATACTATTGGTCATTAAAGCAACAATAAAATGACTATCCTTACAGATCAGGGCTTCATCCAGTCATCATCAGAGATGCTTCCTCCTGCAGCAGACAGGAACAGGTGCAGAGACCAACAGCCAGACATTAGGCACACAGAGATAAAGTCCTTGGAACACAACTCTAAATGGGATGTCTCCACCAAGTCCCCCCCCCCCTTAGGAAGAAGAGGTGTAAAGAGTTTAAGAGCCAGCAGGGATGGAAGACACCAGGAGAATAAGACCTCTGTTTTAACTGAGCAAAGCTCATTATAAACACACAGATTAAAGTAGCAATAACAGAACCTACATGGGGCTGCACTGGGACTTCTGTGTATGTTATAGCTTTCAGTTTAATATTTTTACAGAAGACCTGAGTGCATGAACAAGTGGTTCTCTGATTCTTGTGCCTGCTCTTGGACTCTTTTCTCTCTATTGGGTTGCCTTGTTTAACTGAGATGGGGTGGATTTTGTTTTATACTTTATTTTGTTTGTTTATTTTGTTCGAACAGAAGCCTGTTCTTTTCTAAAGAGAGATAAGGTGTAGATCCAGATGGAAGGGAAGGTGAGGAGGACCTGGGAGCAGAATAAGGGAAAGCTATAATCCATTTATATATATATAATCTATATATATATATATATATAAAACTATAACTATAATCTATATATAAACTATAATCCAGATATATAATCTATATATATATAACTATAACTATAATCTATATATAAACTATAATCCAGATATTTATAATCTCTATATATAACTATAACTATAATCTATATATATATAAACTATAATCCAGATATATTGTATGAGAAAATAACAAGTTTTTAACAAATGGGGAAAATTTTTGGAAACAGTAAGAGAGGGGGAAAGGGAGAGGGTAGGAAGAAGAGGACTGGATGGGGATCTATAGAATAAAAGTGGCTTAGGAGATTTACAATCATCAATGTATGGATGCTGTTTGGAACCTATTTTAAAAAATATTAAAAAGTAAACTATGAAAACAGAACAGTCCTGTATCTCTGTGCCCCTTACATTGATGTTCGCTCTCCTGTCACACTTCCCATCTGTACGTCAGGCCCTGGAGGATGGTACCAGGGCAAGAAGAACATGAAGTCAGTGCAAACCCCTGCTGTGGCTACTGCTGTTGCTCCTACTCCTGAACCCCAAGGCTAAGCCTGCACTGCAACCTTCTGTTCGCAGGCAAAGACTTGGGAGCAGCATCTAGGAGCCAGGCCATAGCACAACATGCAGCCGGACAATTAGCTGGCCACAGATCTCTTTGAAGAGGAGAAGTAGGTTAAGAGCAGAGGCTGCCGGACCATGTCTCGCACCAGAAATGACTAATGACTCCATTTGCCTTCCCCTCTGAAGCATGTGCTTCCCAGAGAAATGACCAACTAAAGGAGTTCAGGTTCCTCTTAGAAAAGAACCCTCAGTTGAGACCAGGGGGACAGGAAAAAAATCTAGGGATGACTCAATGGTGGCAGCAGGGAGCACAAGATGGTGGAGAGTGGGGACAAAGTCCTCAGTCCCTCCCTGAGGCTTGGGGTGCCAGGCCTGGGACAAGGCATAGCCTCTCAAGGCCTAGGCACAGAGATCCCCCCCCCAGATGAATCTAAGAGGCAGTTCTCACTGGTACCACTTTGTTTCCTCTTAGAAATGAAGAGCAACATGCCACAGGTCACTCAGCACCACCAAGTCCTTCAGTGACTCTCCCAGGGATGCTGGGGTAAGGTGAGGATATAGCCACATAGAAACCATGACCTCAGTTGAGCAACCGACATTAATTAACTGTTATTCTCCAGATATTTCCCCTGAAATATAGGCACAGTGGTGTGCTGGTACAGAGAATGAAGTCAGAAGACTTAACACCATCCGCCATCCGTCTGCCCTCGGCAGACTCATTTGAGGATGTACTGTGGTGGACACATTTTATCTCCACTTCATCCCCACAGCCTGCTGAACTTTCCACTCTCACAAAACAGTCACCAACAGTGGGCCATGCCATCCCTGCTGGTGTCCAGTAGAAGCAGGGTCGGGGCAGCCCAATGTCATTTGTCCTTTGACTCCATCCTCCTATCTCTAAAAGGAGAACCCTTAAGATATCATTATGCCCCTCGGGGAGTGTTTCTCTGACAGGTTGCATTGGTGTGTCTCCACAGGAAACAGAAAGCCCGAAGAATCATCTCAGAAGTTTCTTGATGCTTTACCCCACTGTTCTACTCTGAGACTTAATCCAGTTGGGCCACACGGGGCCTTGACTCAGGAAAGATACCCTATACCCAGAATATAGGCTGGCCTGTGGCCGTGGCAAACCAGACTGCTGGAGCCAGACTTGCATCTCTGGAACTGTTCCCATCAATTCTCAGTGGTTGCTTTCCACAGCCCACTGCTTCCCGGATTAAGTTGCCATAAAGTCCCAGGAAGGGAAAGGCTGGAGGGGAAGATGCAGGGTGAGAGCAGGAAGGGGGTCTGGGATAACTAACATACATTTCTTTTCTGGGCCTTGCTCTGGGGCGGTTAGCTGCCACCAAGGATGCACCAGTCATTCCTTGACCATAGTCCCTTGTTTTATTTAGGGTTACTCTTGCCATGATCAAAAGCAGCTCGGGAAGAAAGGGATTTATTTGGCTTTTATATCTTGAGTCACAGTCCATTTTGAAAGGCCAAAGCAAAAACTCAAGCCAGAAAAGATCCTGGAAGCATGAGCTGATGCAGAGGCCAAGGAGGGTGCTGCTTACTGGCTTGTCCCTCAAGGCTTGCTCCCCATGGCTTACTCAGCCTGCTTTCTTATAGAAGAACCCAGGACCACCATCCCAGGCCCCACCCACAATGGGCTGGATGCTCCCCACCAACCACCAATTAAGAAAATGTCTTACAGGCCTGCCTACAACCTGATGTTATGGAGTAATTTTCTCAATTGAGATTCCCTCCTCTCAGATGGCTACAGCTTGTGTCAAGTTGACATAGAACTGTTCAACACCCACTCACACCTGGACTCTCCATACTGCCCAGCACTTCATCTGCTCAGATCCTCATAATTTTTCATTCTCAGCTCTCACACGGAGCCCTAAGCAACCAAGCATGTCTACCCACCCACACAGGCCCGATTTTCTTGTCTACCTACTGACTTTATCTCACTGTCCCCTACTCTCCTGTGAGTCAAATTCATCATTAGGGAAATAAAAGAACAGAGGGGGTTAAGTGGGGTGGGTGTGAGAGGGCAGAGCAAGGGAAGAAGTACAGAAGGGATAACTAAAGACATGTTTTTTTAAAGTCATATGGAATCTCACTACTATTGAAGCTTCCTAAATGTATACAACACACATAGAGAGTTTAAATGGATTTACCCTATTACAGAGCAGCAATTCTCTTCCTAAATACAACAATCTACCAACCACAAAAACATCTCATTATCAATAATGAGCTACTTCCTTTTGAGGTGTTGGTCAGTGAGGTCCCATAGACCCCAGTTATTAGAGGCTATTGCCAATATTATTGATTATCCTATAGATGTTGGTGTTAAAATTATCCTTTAGATCAGTGGTTCTCAACCTGTGGATCATGACCACTTTGGGGGTCATATATCAGATAACCTGCATATCAGATACTTACACTAAAATTTATAATAGTACCAAAGTACAGTTATGAAGTAGCATCAAAATAATGTTATGGCTGGGGATCAGCACAGCACGAGAGTCTGTATTAGATGGTTACAGCTTTAAGAAGGTTGAGAACAACTGCTTTAGAAGTTATCCTACAGAATCCTATTGCTAAAGACACCACATGCCCGAGTTATGGAAAATGGAGAGATCAAGATGGTGCTCCACTAGAAGCCTCATTTCTATTGGCTAGCTTTCATTGGACTGGAAGTTGCTACAAATACTACTGGAGGAAAAAATAGTCATCAGTCTTAACCACCTGTGAGCTACTTGTGCAATGATGACACAGCTGTCATGTGAGCAACCGACCACTTTCTGATTGGATTTAAGGCCAAGTCCATAAGTAGATGCCCACTGTTATCAGGAATAGGCCACAGGCCCTGTGCGAAAAACTACTACTGTTCGTACCCTAACTCATAATGACTTTTTTTTTTATGACCGTAGATCAATGTCCCCCCAACCCTGATCAGAAAAGCTTCTTTTTACAGTAGATTGTGGTTAGCACAGAGACCCATGACTGATCAAAGAGAGACAGCAGAGTGCTCAGCCATAAATGGCAAAACCACATAACATCCTTTCAAGGCTCAGGAATTATTGAGAGAGGCCAGAAAGACTGGATAGGCCAGAGACAATAGATGGGTACAAGGAAACAGTGTTTTCCACATATACAGCAGGGCATTTGCGCATATGAAGTTCTAACATGAACAAAATCTGCACAGCCTCAAGCCAGACAAAACCCAAGCACAGAAGGTAGAGGTTAGCATTAAGCCTAAAGCCTCGCCCCTAGCTAAAGAGCTAATGGCAATTGATTCCTGAAGGAAGAGGGAGAGTCATTGTTCTTAAAGATGCTCCAATGGAAGGCCACACACCTGGAGAATACAGACAGCATAAATAAGACCTCCTGGGGTAAAGGACTCAAAGTTGGATGGATCTGAGGAATTTGGGAAGGTAAATATTATCAAAATGTATATGAAACTCTCAAGAAACTAATAATTTTTTTTAATCTATGTAAAAAATGAGGTGAAAAAAAATGGCTCAGCTATTAGTGTGCATAACTGTCTCTCAGAGGACCTGAGTTCAGTTCAGAAACAACTGTAATCCTAGATCTTATGGATCCAACCCCCCTTTCTGGATCCTGAAGATATCCACCCACAAATGTGCATATACCCACACACAAACATATGCATACACAATACTGGCACAAAAGAAGAAAAATATAACGATAAAATGACTACTAATGATATTCCACTATGCTCATAGATCAGTGTCTTGTTTAGACATCAGCAAAGAGGCTTCCTACTGCAGCAGATAGGAACAAACATAATGACCCACAGCCAGACATTATACAGAGCCTTGGAACACTCAGCCCGAAATGGAACTATTATCCATCAAATCCTTCTCAGAGCTCAGGGAACCCCAAAGAAGAGGAGGCAGGAAGAGTGTAAGAGCCAGTGGGGAAGGAGGACTCCAGGAAAAGAATTCACCATAAACATTAACTCAGAGACTTAAACAGCATGCATCAGGCCTGCACCAAGGTGCTGCACCAGATTCTTTGTGTGTATATTAAGGCTTCCAGTTTAGTGTGATTATGAGATTCCTGAGGGAGCAAACCTAGTTGGTCTCCGATTCTTGTTTAAACTAAGTGGTAGTTTTTGTTTTATGTTATTATATTTTATTTTTGCTATGTTTTTAATGAATTAATGAATAAAAACCTAGTCACTAGTCAGTTAACAGCTGAACTGTCACTTACACCTGCTGTGAAGAAGAAAAATGAGTTTTCATGTTTGAGAGTAGTTGACCAACAACATACAATAGACTCCACCGTATTTGTGTGGGTGCTTTTATCTTCTATTTGGTTACAGTCTGATGTTTTGTTTTACGTTGGGGGCATGACTTTATTTTGTTTTCTTGGTTTGGGGGGCTTATGTTTCTATATTGGGATTCTTGCTTGTTTTATGATAAAGAACTTAAGGTTGGGTGGGTAGTGAGGGAAAGATGATCTGAAAGAAGTTGCGAAACGGGAAGGGAAGGATATGATAAAAATATATTTATATCTTAAGATGTTATATACAATAAAAAAACATAATAAAAGAGCTAAATTTAGCTGAGTAAATCAACAACCAGATGCAATAAAGGAGAGGCCCCGGGGTGGTGCTGCCTACTGCTGAACAATTTGCTACTGACAGATTCATGGAAAGGAAGAGTCATCACTTTCAGTTGTGTGCCCACTGGAGACCCCACCATGTCCCAACGAATAATTCCAGGTGATGGTTACATAGGGGGTCCTGTTGAAACTACATGGGTCACAAAACCAAACCAAAGCTATGAATCTGAGAAAGTGACTTGTAGGAAATATAAGAGATGAGCATGGGAAGGAGATCAAAAAAGGGTGTGTACCTTACCCCAAAAGCCTCAATCCATTTCCCAAAACTACCCTCTCCCCAAATTCAGCTGCTTCCTGAGACATAGCTTCTGGAGAGCCCCAGCAGAAGAGGTGAATTACCCTCCTCCCAGCCGACCAGCCAGGCCAGCTAGGACAGCCCCCAGGTCTGGGCAACAGGGCACAAAACATGTCCCCTAACTCATTTCAACTCCAGCTGCAGGCAAGCAATGACTATCTACACCTCTCATCAGACCCTCTACCCCATAAGCCTCAATCCGTTTCTCAAAACCACCCATCACCCAAACTCCAGATGCTTCCTGAGACACAGCCCTGGGAGAGCCCCTGAGACACAGACTCTTTAGAGCTCCTTCATAAGAGCTCCAGCTGCAGATCTCAATTGCTCCCTGAGACACGGACTTCACTGTCTCCAAGCTTTCCAGGAGCTCTAATTTCACCAGGAGCACCTAGTAGATCAAAGACAGTGAACTGAAACAGAGACGAAACTTGCACCAATCAGTGGAAGAGATGGGCAGACACCAGTGCAAAAATTCACTCAACAACATGAAGAACAATGTGGCAACACGAGAACCCAGTGGTTCTACAACAGCAAGACCTGAACATTCCGATACAGAAGAAGCAGAGGAAACAACCTTTAAAATATCTTTATAAAGATGATAGAAACCTTTAAAGGGAGAATTGACCAAGAAATGAAAATTTCCCGTAAGGAAAGAGTGGAAAAGACAAGCCAAAACCTGGAAGAAAACAACAAATCTCTTAAAGAAAGACTAGAGAGCCAAGAGAAAGCATTCAAATAGGTGGTGGGAAGAAAGCAAGACATGAAAACTGAAACAGAAGTAATAAAGTTACAGAGGGAAGACTGGAAATAGAAAATCCGAGTAAACAAACAAGAACTCCTAACAGAATGTAAGAGATGGAAGAGAGAATTTCTGGTGTGGAAGATGCAATAGATGAAATAGATTTGGCAGTCAAAAAAATTCTAAAGTTAAAAAAAAAAAAAACATAAAACAGAACATCCAGGAAATCTGGGACACTATGGGAAGGCCAAACCTAAGAATAATAGGAATAGAAGAAGAAGAATACCAGTTCAAAGACACAGAAAATATATTCAACAAAATCATAGAAAAAAAAACTTTTCCAACCTAAAAATGTAAATGCCAGTGGAGATACAAGAAGTTTAGAGAATACCAAATAGACTAGACCCCCAAAAAAGTCAGCTGACCACATAATCAAAACACTAAACATACAGAATAAAGGAAGAATTTTAAGAACTTCAAAGGAAAAAGGCCAAGTAACTTATAAAGGCAGACCCATCAGAATAACACCTGACTTCTTGATGGAGTCTATGAAAGCTAGAGGGTCCCAGACAGATGCTAAAAGTACCCTAAAAGACCAGGGTTGCCAGCCCAAACTCCTACACCCAGCAAAAAACTCTCCATCACCATAGATGGAGTAAACAAGTAATCATTAATTCACCCACCTATGAACATCTGAGTTTTGACAAAGAGGCAAAAAATATACAATGGAAAAAAGATAGCATCTTCAATAAATGGTGCTGGTATAACTGGATGGTTTATGTAGAAAATGCAAATAGATCCATATCTATCATCCTGCACAAAACTCAATTCTAAGTGGATCAAAGACCTCAACATAAACCCAGTTATACTTAACCTGATAGAAAAGAAAGTGGGAAATACCCTCCAACACATTGGCACAGGTGACAACTTCCTAAATATAACACAGTAGCACAGACACTAAGAACAACAATCAATTAGTGGGATCTCCTGAAACTGAGAAGCTTCTGTAAGGCAAATGACACAGTCAATAAGACAAAACTACAGCCTACAGAATGTGTTCACTATCCCTACATCTGACAGAGGACTGATCTTTAAACTATACAGAGAACTCAAGAACCTAGAGGCCAGAAAACCAAATAATTCAATTTTTAAAAATGGGGTTCAGAGCTAAATGGGGAATTCTCAACAAAAGAATTTAAAATGGCTGAAAGACATTTAAATTGCTCACCATCCTTAGCCAGAGAAATGTAAATCAAAACAACTCTGAGATATCATCTTAGACCTGTCAAAATGGCTAAGATAAAAGCACTGATGACAGCTTATACTAGAGAGGATACGGAGCAAGGGGAACAGTCCTCCATTTATCGTGGTAATGTAAACTTGTACAGCCATTTTGGAAATCAGTATGACATTTCTTCAGAAAACTGTAAATCAATCTCCCCAGTGACTTAGCAATATCACTACTGGGCGTATGCCCAAAGGATGCACATTCGTACCCTAAGGGCATTAGCTCAATTGTATTCATAGCAGCATTATTCATAATAGCAAGAACTTGGAAACAACCTAGATGCCCCTCAACTAAAGAATGGATTAACAAACTATGGTACATCTACACAATGGAGTATACTCAGCAATAAAAGAAAAATGACATCCTAAAATTTGCAGGCAAATGGATGGTATCATCCAACTGAGGTAACACAGATCTAGAAAGATAGACACGGTGCGTACTCACTCATAAGTGGATTTTAGAGATAAAGCAAAGGATATCCAGGCTACAATCCACAATCCCTGAGCAGCTAGGTAACAGGAGGAACTTAAGAGAGACGTCCAGGGATCCCCCTGGGAAGGGAAATAGGAAGATCTCCTGAGTAAATTTGGACCATGAGGAGGAGTAAGGGGAGGTGGGAAGAGAACATGAGGGAATGGGATGGTTGAGTTGGGGGGCAGACAGAGGGAGAACACTGAAATAGATACCTTGATAGAGGAGCCATTGTGGGGTTAGAGAGAACCCTGGTGCTAGGGAAACATCAAGAACTCGCAAGATGTCCATGGTTAGGACTCCAAGCAATAGTGGAGAGGGTTCCTAACAGGACTTCCCCTATAATCAAATCAATGACCTCCATAATTGTCATTATAGAACCTTCATCCAGCAACTGATGGAGGCAGAGGCAGAGATCCACAGATAAGTACCAGGTCGAGCTCCTGGTCCAGCTGAAGAGAGACAGGAGAGATTGTATGAGCAAAAGGATCAGGATCACGAGGAAGATACCCACAGAGAACTCTGACTGGAGCTATTGGCAGCTCATTGACTCTGAAATAATCTCTGAGGAACCTTTACGGAAAGGAACTAGACCCTCCAAAGGCAGGCGACTATCAAATGGCTGGGCAGTTTGTGGAGCCTCTTGCAGTAGGATCAGAGTATGTTCCTGGTGCATGAACTGACAGCTCGGAGCCCATTCCCTACAGAGGAACACCTAACCCAGCCTTAATACTGGGATGAGGGACTCAGACCTACCTCAACTGGATATGCCAGCATTCTTTTGGTTTTAGTTTTGCTTTACCTTACAGGTTCTTGGTGTATGTGTTATTATGGCTTTTGGTTTTGTTTTCATGGGATTCCTGTGTGTGCAAATGTGTGTCTCTGTCTGTCTGTGTGTCTCTGTGTGTCTGTGTGTCTGTCTGTGTGTCTGTCTGTCTGTGTGTCTCTGTCTGTGTCTCTGCCTGTGTGTCTGTCTGTGTGTCTCTGTGTCTCTGTCTGTGTGTCTCTGTCTGTCTGTCTGTCTGTCTCTGTGTCTCTGTCTGTGTCTCTGTCTGTGTGTCTGTCTGTGTGTCTGTCTGTGTGTCTGTCTGTGTGTCTGTCTCTGTGTTTCTGTCTTTCTCTGTCTATCTGTGTCTCTATCTGTCTGTGTCTCTGTTTGTGTGTCTGTCTGTGTGTCTGTCTCTGTGTTTCTGTCTTTCTCTGTCTATCTGTGTCTCTGTCTGTGCTTCTGGTCCTTTGCCCTTTTCCTCTTTTTCTTTTACTTACTCTGTCCTCGTTTTATTTTATTTTATTATTATTCCTTAGATGCCTTGATACTGGGGTGAGGGACTTGGATCTACCTCAACTGGACATGCCAGACCAAACTGACTCACCTTAGATTCCTTGGCCCCACTGGGGAATGGATGGGGGATGAGGTGAGAGGGGAGGTTGAGGGAGAACTGAGTGGAGGGAGGAAGGTAAGGCAGTGGTGGGAATGGAAAAAACTTTCTAAACTAAAAAAAAACAAAATTAACTGAAAAAACTTTCAAATAAAAAAGTTTTTTAAGAGTGTGTAAGGAAAGAAAAAATGAATTATATACACATAAAAAATTAATTCTTTAAAATATCCTCCAAACAACTCCTCTCAAAATAAATAACCAAAAGACTATGTCAACTCTGGATTCCACATGCCCTTGCAAAACCTGCATGCACATCCTGAAGTACACACACACACACACATAAATACAAGGTATACACACACATGTACATACAAACAGACATATACATAAATACAAACACACATGTACACACATGTACATACGCAAACACACAGGTGTATACTAAATAAAATGTTTCTAAAATGCACTTAAAATATTAGCGATAAAGCCAAAAGTTAACAATTTAACTTTAATGCCATCCTCCAGTTACATCTGAACTATGAAAGACAAAAGCTGATTAGGAGTTTTCTGTTGCTTCACAAAGTGCAAAATGATGGCTTACCACACAGTTGATTTCATGTTCCTGAGCTTGGGTCAGAGACTGTCCACCTGGGTGCCCTCCAGCTGCCGACTCCACAGTTGAATGGGTTATGGTATGTTCTCACATGAGGAGTCCTAGAATCGCTTACATTGTCATTTCTAATCTTGGGACATCATACTTTTTTGTCAAAGGATAAGTCATTAGTGCCTTGGCCTGTGGTCCATGGAACCCTAAAATGACATCCCTCAATGTCTCCTACCATTTCACAGGAGAATCGATTTTAGCCATTAAACTAAAATCAAGTGAATTCCCAAGAGGGGAGTTTGGAGGAAGAGAAAGAGTGATGATTGACAGATGTCAGTCAGCTCTCAATCTCTGGGTCAAAATGTCCAAATTAAATAGCTTGAGAGGAGAAAACACTTATTTTGACTCATGGTTTTGAAGGCTGTGGTCTGTGGTCACTAGGCCCTGTGGCATCTGTGTCTGTGCTGGGGCAGAATATCATGAGGAAGAACATTTCATAGTAACCAGAAAACAAATAGAGGAAAGAGAATGAACATCTCTAGGCCATACCTCCAATGGTCTAATTTTCTTTCACTAGGCCCTCCCTCAGAAAAGGTTCCCACAGCTCCAATAGGGCCACTAGCTAGGCCCAAGTCTTTAACAAATAGGAGCCCTTGGGAGACACTGGAGATCCCAAACACAACAAGATTTCACAAAAATCTCCAAAAGCGCATATCCATCCCAGAATGCAAAATGACTCCAAACCCCAACCCCAAGACATATTTCCAGAACATGCATAACTCATAGTTTGGGAACACACACATGCAATCATTACGTTCATCCTGATACACACACTCCCATCACTACCTTTTCAGTTAAAACCCCTCATTACCCCCAGATGCCCCTGCTACAGGTATATACAAAAAAGGCAAATATGCCTGTTACAAATACATAATATGTTTTCTAAGTGCACACAATGGAAATACAGAAGACACAGACTACAAAACCACCAAGTATCTGATAATTTTCTCATGTAACAGTCTGAAACAAACCTACATGAAGTCTCATGGCCCTGAAATAACTATTACCTGCAATTCCTGGATGCACAAGAGACACGGCCTCTTTCAAATACAAAGAACCTCCTACATCTACAAAAACACACTCATAAGCCCCAAGAACTCAAATACATGCAGTAGCTGCTGCGAACCTTGATTTATTGAATGAAGATACACAAGCAAGTACGAACACAGGGGTCACATATTCTAAAATCTTCAAGGGTTTGATGAATAAGCACAAAGAGGATTCCTGGGCCACTCTACACAAATACACATTCACAAAAGTCATGAAGAGATGGCCACTCATATACATACTTATAGAATATAAACCTATCAATCTCTCACGCATGGAACTCTAGGTTCAAAAACCAGCACCAAGAAAGGATATTATAGACACGCAAATATATGTACATTGATTTCTTTTATACATATGACTCCTATGCACATATACATGCAAAAATCTTCAGTATCTGGGTATATACTTCTGAAACACATTATACCATATTACCAGTAGCCTTGGAATCCAGGCTCTGAAAGACCACTTCGAGAGTTCAAGTCAGAAGCCACAGCAAAAAAAAAAAAAAAAAAAAAAAGGGAGCTTAAGATGATTGTAATTTAAAGGGTATGGAATAACTCACACACATGTGTGCTATTCCAAATATGTCTCTTTATTGTTCTGCCTCTAATCTCAAAAGTTTCTAGTTTATATACATATACAATAGCAATTATTTAGCAATAAAAAGATTACAGATATAAGAGTTACACAAGGCAGTAGCTGTTGGCTTTTTATGGTTGTTTGCAGGTGTGGCTGTAAAAGGGTTTCGGCTAGGTCTTAAAAGGGGGAAGGCTCACATGTGGGAGGAACTAAGCCAACAGAGAAGGAAAAGGATGTCTGTGGCTACTCTACATTCCTAAGTATAACGAGATATATAAGCTAAAAGTTTGCAATCAATACAATTCAAGAAAGGCAGAACACAGAGGTGCTCTTTTTCTCTTGGTGTGCAGAGAGAGTATTTGTGTCAGCAAGTAACCAGTGACAACCTGAGTAAAGCACGGGGGAAGCATGCAATGTTTAATTCATGCAGCATATTCACCAAATGTTAGCTGGAAATAAAGAAACTATCAGATTAAAAAATATATATCTCACCCTACATGGTTAGAACAAAGCAAGAACCTGCAACTATACTGTATGAAGGACTTGTACTATACTGTATGAAATCCAGAGCCCGACAGCTCCCAGCTGCTCTGGCCACCTGAGGCACTCAATCCCATGGTTCCTGTGTGAGAAAATTATCGCTCTCTAGAGTTGATCAATCAGTTGATAACCTTTTTCTGTTATCACACAGATCTCAGGGTCAAAACATAAACAGTTCATCTCCTAAGCTAAAATCTTGCATCAATAAACCAAGGTAAAGGTGTTAATAGTCTTCTGAAGTCAAAGCAGAGATAGCGTGGCTGCATTTTCCATTACTGACAGGCAGAGTGAGTCCAGAGCACTGTGCTCTTTTTATCTGTGATGGGCTTTGAATCAACAACTACAGACATGCTGCAATTCTGTCTCTGAGCCTGACTGTGAAAGTCCCACTTGTGATCTTTATGCATAGACACCTCCTCTGACTAAACTGTCCTGTCATAAAGATAACTGCAGGTGTAGTTAGAAGTTTCTATCCTGCCAGAAACTCTCAAATACCCAGAAGCCACTTCCCAAGTAAGACTCAGAGGCTTAATATTATAGTAAATGCCGAGCCAGTAGCTCTTACATTTAAATTAACCCATAATTCTTATCTATGTTTAGCCACATGGCTTGGTACCTTTTTCTCAGAGCAACATTCTCGTCTTGCTTCCTCTGCATCTGCTGGCATTTCTCTGCTCTGCTCTTCCCCTCCCAGAATTCTCCTAGTCTGGTCTCCCTGCCTCTACTTCCTGCCTGCCTTCTGGCCAATCAGCATTTTATTAAACTAATATGAGCAAAAAATCTTTACAGTGTACAAAAGCATTATCCCATGGCAGTGTGGCTTATTTTTCTCACCAAAATTATATAGTGTGTGAGAAGTCATCCTTCTACCAGTACATAGGAAGAATTGCGTCCAGCAAATGAGGAATGCACTGCTAAGGTTGTGAGACAAATGCCAAAGCTGTTATAGAGGGGGAAACCATGGCATCACACAAGAGATTTACAATAAGAAGCAGCCATCTATTTAAAAGACAATAACACTCATTGCCCTGCATATGAGTTTGTCCTCCAGCAGATGCGCATTTTTCTGGTGGGCTGACTTTCTAAATATCAGATATAATCTTACTGCATAATCTTGCAAGCTCCATTACCATATGTCCTACACCTACAGAATACAGCCTTGCAACCTCATCCCTCAAATGTACCTATGCACATTTAAAAATGTGCCATAATTAACCAAGCCTGATCCACTTTAGTGTACTCAATGACTTCAATTTCTATAAGCATCTAACTGGGGCTAGCTTACAGGCTCATCACGGCAGGAAGCACAGCAACATTCAGGCTGGTAGTCTGTAACTAGATCAGCAGCAGCAGGAAAGAGAGACACTGGTCCTGGCTTGAGCATTTTAAACCCCAAAGCCCACCCACAGCGGTACATTTCCTCTAACCAGACCACAGCTCCTCATTTATGGCAAGTAGCACCACTCCCTAATGACCAAACATTCAAATCCATGAGCCTATGGGGGCCATTCCTATTTAAACACACACACATGCACACACGCATGCACACGTGCAAGCACACACACACATGCACATGCACACACACAGGTATCAAGGCATCCTTCCTTGGGCTCCTCCAAGGTAAGACGTGTGGGAAAGAAACTGAAGGTATGGGATGCAGGGCTAGAAGGAGCTTAGCATGGTAGCAATTGGGAGCCTGAGGCTCCATCATGCATACCCAAAGAGTTCACTTCTCCCTTTGCAGCCTTCGCCCACAAGCTCTGCCCCCTTTGACCCTCTCTGCCTGAAGCTAAATCAAAGGTGCTCATTTTCTGTTGGAGCTTTTGGAAAACAGTCACCTGGCTTGGGAAAGGAGCACAGCAGGGCAGTATCTCCCAATCCTGGTTCATACAAATAGCCGGTGCTGTGGTGATGTCTGTTTGCCAAGGTGCGGAGATGATTATAGTTCCCACATAAAGGTCTGTGCACAGAACTGCCTGCCTCTCACAGACAGAATCCTCAAACCATCATTGTCATGAGGCCACCAATGTAGAGTTGCTTGGCTCTATGCTGACTGCCATCCTCCTGGGGAGTAAAGGGCCACCCTTACTGGGGACCACTTCCTTTACTACTGCTCTCTTTAGCAGAGAAACATGGCAAAGCAGATAAGGCACTATCTGATCAACTTGAATCTGCTTATCTCTCAGCCCCTGGACATCTGCCTGGACAGCCCCATGGATCAGGGTGGAGGGGGAGTTGGGTGAGATGTGGCTATCGGGGCAGATTGTGGGGTTTTCTTAAGTCCCTCAACCTGTATTGGCTCTGTGCTGAGATTCACTCTTCCTGAATCCTCATCTGTGATATCATTGCAGATGACTTTTGTGCAAACCAGTGGCCTTTGGCCTCATTTGATCAAATTCTAGTAGCTAAGAAAGCACACAGAGGCTCATTTCTGATCTCCATCTCAGTCCTCAGAAAGACAAATTCCACATTTCATACCATAGTCCATTTCCTCTGTCTTAATTCACTCCAACAATCATATTCCTGGTCACGGTTTGAGTGTATTTGTAAAAGCATTTGAAGATAAGAGAGTCTCTGTCACTAAATAACAATGAAATCTTCACAATGAATAAAAACAAGAATAAAAATCCTAATAAATATAAGGAGGAGAATGAGTCATGATGAATTGTTCTCTCTTGCAATCTGCAGGCATGACAGTGAAAGCAGCTTCTTCTTAATATGCGATAAAGTACACAAGCTAAGAGTCCTGGCTAGCTTTCTTGCTGTAACCAAGATGATTTTCAAGAAATAATGTTTAATTGACTTCACAGTTTCAGAGTGTTAGGTCCATCATGGTGGGACAGCTAGTCAACAAGGGACAGCAACTTAGAACTCAAATCTCAAATACTGATCCACAAGCAGGAGGCAGAGCACACTGGGGGTGGCACAAGACCTCAAAGCCCACCCAGTGACAAACCTCTTCTAACAAGGTCTTACCTCCTAAGCATTCCCAAACAGTTCCACCAACTGGACATCGAGCCTATGCAGACCATGCTCATTCAGAGCAGCACACCAAGTTATAATCCTGGGGCACAGTGCTAATGTTACGACCAGATGACGTATGCCAGAACTTTCTCCATCTTCTGTATTACTGTTATGGCCTGGCCACTGATGTTGGTTTCATTGGTTCCCTGAGTGTTGCCTGTAATCTACAAACTTCTCACTGCCCGTCTTTGTGAGCTCCCCCTGAAAACAAGTCTCTGTAAGCTGGGGTCTCTTGTGATATTTTATTGGTGCTCTAACAAATAAAGCTTGCCTGAAGATCAGCGGGTGGATCTAGCCACTAGTTAACCATAGAGGTCTGGAGGTCTGTACAAACAGGAGACAGGAAGTGATAAGGCAAGGTGGAGGAGGGGAATTTGGCCCTTTCTTGGTCTGAGGAGTTTACAGGTTAACAGATGGCTGTGGCTGTGCTCCTTTACTTCCCTGATCTTTAAGCATTTACCATTATATCTGACTCTAGGTTTTTATTGAGACCAATTAGAATTCATGCTACAGGAGCTATAGATTCAGGACATTCTCTACTGGTTGCTCAACAAGTACAAAACAGAGAAACTCATCATTGCCTATTGCGCCATGAATATTCAGAGCATGTACTGAGTATCAGTAAGCATTCCTATTATGCAGGGTTGTGTAAAATACAAGCTTCGATATGTAAAGTCATGAATAAAAAAATTCTAGGACTATTTATGTGACTTCCAATGTGTAAATTAAAATGCCTATTTTGAAATAGTTGATGAGCTAAAGAACAAGCTCAAACAAAATCAAAAATTAGACTAACTGAATAAAATGAAAATACAATTATAAAATGTGGAAAGTCAGATAAATTATTGCTAGAAGGAAAATTACTGGTGAAAAAATGCCTATCTTAGAAAAGTCCCACATCTTAAATGAGATTTTTATGTAGTGACAATTAAGGGTACAGTATAATGTGTCTATGCTCAGTATGCATGTGGCCCAGGGTTGATTCTCCAGCACAAACAAAATATAAAACAAAGCCAATAGACAAGTATTTGCTACCAAATGAAATATTTAAATATCTAAAGTCATTTAAAAGATCTATGGGCTATGAGAACTAGGGAAACTCTTGTCATAAACACTTCATTGAATCACAACTAAGGGATGATGCAGCTGAAGGTCTCATTCCACAGTAACCCAGCACACCTCTGAGTTCCTCAGGGGAAAGCTCAAGGCTGTAAAGCACTCTTTGTTCATTCCAGACAACACCCAGCACAAACTCCCAACGTCCCTCACGTAGATCATTCAGAAGGCCTTACAAGCTTGATTTTTTCCTCGGTCCTTCAAAATGTCTGTCTCCTACAACCTAAAGCCTTTCTGAAGGACCCACTGAGCTCTTCCTTAGAAGCCTAATTATGAGGATAGGATCTCCATCTCCAGCCAAGGTGGAGGCTAGGATCCCTTTTTAAAACTCCAATTCACTAGCACTGGTAGATGACAAATTTTCATTTGTGCCTTGGCTTACTCTCCCCCACCCTTCCATCTTGATTTATAAAGCCATGAGACTTCTACACAAATCAAAAAAGGATACTACTAGATATTATCCAACAATAGAGTTTCTAACTCTCATTCCTTATTCAAAAGGGATAGTTTTGCCCATTAACTAAAGTGCACAAAAGATGAAAACATAAAATTATAAATCTTTTATAAAAAAAAAAAAACACAGGAGAACATTTTCTTCATTTCAAGTCAGTATCTCAGCCTTAGAATGTGAATTTTTAGCCAAATAATTTGAAACTGAAGAGCTGGACATCACCAATGTCAAAAACTTCTGAGGAAAATAAGGCCTTTCTCAAAGAGACATGAACGCCATCTACAGAACTCATTCATATTTTCCTAGCTTTATACATTCTCATTTGTGTTAATGTAGTGTCTGTAAAGGCTTATAACATGCAGAATGTTACAAACACCACAGTCAGGATGTAGAATTGTCATTTCTGCATGAAGACATGACATTTATAGTCACAGACGCCCCATCCACCTTCATCCTTGGCAACCCTACTCTGCCTCCCATCCTTCCACTTCTGAGGTACTACAAATAAGGTTGCTGCAATCATGTGCTCATAGTTTGTCTTGTGAACATAGTTTCCATTTATATTATGTAAAACAAGATGCCCAAGAATATGTCAATGGCTCTACAGTAGGTTATGCTTCACTTTAAGGGAGCTGTTAGTGGGGAGACAGAACAAGCAGTCAAATGAGGGGGAAGTCCATCGTCTGGATGGAGACTGAGTGCCTCAGGGCACAGCTAAGTGGGAAGCATCACACAGTCTCTGGTTTTGCAGGAGTCACGGAAAGATTTGTCTGGAGGAAGAGCATGCCTAGGAAGCTGGAAAGAACTGCAAAAGCATCTGGGCTCAGATAATTCTTGAATGGTGGTGCACACCTTTCATCCCAGCACTTGGGTGCCAGTCTAGGTAAGTGGATCTCTGAGAGTTCAAGGCTAGCCTGGTCTACAAAGTGAGTTACAGGGCAGCCAGAGCTATACAGTGAAGCCCTGTCTCAATACAACAACAACAAAAAAAAAAAGCAGCCAAAATATCTTTCAAGATTAGTGGTTATGGAGAACAACATGATTTCAGGGGCTGGAGAGATGGCTCACTGGCTAAGAGCACTGGTTGCTCTTCCAGAGGACCTGGGTTCAATTCCCAGCACTCACGTGGCAGCTCACAACTGTCTTTAACTCCAGTTCCAGGGGATCTTACACCCTCACACAGACAGATATGCAGGAAAAACACTGTTGTATGATGTTTCTGGCCTGGACTTTCTGGGCTAGCCTCAAGGTTTGGATCCACAGACCCGCAGTCCCACAGACCCGCAGTCCCACAGTCCCACAGTCCCACAGAGATACACGGATGCTTACACTGATTGACCTGGGGCCCAGCCATATAACTTGCTAGCTCTTGCTCTTAATCTAACCCATGATTCTAATCCTGTTCAGCCATGAGGCTCGGTACCTTTTCTCAGAGCAGCATGGTTGTCCTCTGCATCTGCTGGCTTGTTTATGGCATTTCTGCTCTGTTTTACCTGTTCCCAGAGTTTTCTTAGTCTGGTAGCCCTGCCCACACTTCCTGCCTGCCTTTGGCCAATCAGCGCTTTTTATTAAACTCTAGGTGGTACAATTATTTACAATCTAACATCATAAATTCACTACAAAACACCAATGCATATAAAATAGGAATAAATAATTTTAAAATGTTTTTTTAAAGAACTCTTGAAAATGTCCACACAGGACATCTTTGGGCAACAGGAGATCTGTAGACAGTCTACAGAGCAAATGGTATGCAAAAATGCACACACACACACACACACACACACACACACACACACACACACCTCTTAAATCTGTTAGTCTGTGTCTTTTTATTGGGAAATTGAGACTGTTACTATTGAGAGTTATTATTTATTCCTGTTATTTTGTTGTGTTGTTGTTTTGCTTGTTTTTGTTAGATGTCTTTTCATTAACTGTCTTTGGATTATTTATTCTTTAATTAACCTCCTCTTTAGACTAAAGTTTCCATCTAGCATCTTCTGTAGATGGATTTGTGGATTTGTGAACAGAAATTGCTTAAATATTTCACCATAAAGTGTTTGTTTTCTCCTGTGATTGTAATTTTTCTTAAACTTCACATGGAAATACAAGAGAAAGAGGGGGGAGATGAAGGGGGGGAGGAGAGTGTTGTGAGAGAGAGTATAAAAGAAAGAAAGATATAGACCAAACCCATTGACATAGGAAAGACACTTTGAGCAGGACCCTGATAATACAAGCATTAAGACCACCAATTAATACATGTAACCTCATGAAGCAAAAAAAGCTTCTACATGGCAAAGGGTACCATCATTCAAGCAAACAGGTAGCCTAAAGAATAGATAAATATCTTTACCATCTGACAGGGGTTTTGTATCTATCTAGAATACAAAAGAACCCAGAAAATCTGGGCAAAAAGAAGACATAGGTATAGAACTAAACAGAGTTATCAAAAGATAAAACACAAATTCTCTGCCTCCATTCCCTAGGGACTCAGATATCCTTGAGGGACCCAGCCCCCCCCCAATCCCGTTATGTCAGCTTTCGATACCCAGAGGCTCTCCCTCCCAGCCTGTGGATCATGTAGATGAACTTTCCTTCCCTTCCAGTCCTCTCTTGCAAACTCCAAATCCATCCTCAGCCATGTACTGGAGGCTTGCAGAAGCCTATTGCCTTCTCTGCTTTCACTCCCCAGGGCCCCAAACCTGTGGCAGACAGTTTACCTCCTGTTGTGGAGCCTTTCAACAACACCCTTTTAGCCTGTTCCCATACCTTCCTGTCAGCTCCCAATACCTAAAAACATGTTCTACCCTGAGTGGTCACACCTGAGAGAAGCACTCCCTACCAGGCAACCTACAGCCACCACACTCTCTTTAGATCCAGACAGGGAAATAAAAATCAAGAAACTGAATATCCATTCATCAAAGACATGACCAGATATTAACACTTAGAATTACAATTATTCCAAACACAGATGTCTAGACACCAATGTAAAAACACAACCATTAACACTCCAAACAATATGCCTTCCCCAGAACTCAGAAACCCTAGTAGGCCTTGAGAAATACAGTTGAAGCACAAGACAAGGACTTCAAAATAGCTGTATTGAATGTTCAAGGACCTTTAAGAGGATATGAATAAATCCATTAATCAAATCTGCAAAAACACAAAAAGTGGAATAAAATGTTGAAAACAGTTAAAGACATGAAAGCAGAAACAGAATCCAGAGTGAGTTATGGTATTGCACACTTTTAATCCCAATCCAGGGGAGGCAGAAAAAGAGAATGGTCTGGTCTACAGAAGAAGCTTGGGACAGCCAGGGCTACACAGAAAAAACACCATCTTGAAGAACCATAAAAGAAAAAATAGAATAGATTCACTAAAGAAAACCAAACTGAGATTTTTTAAAAAATGAAGAATTTAGGAAGTCAAACAAAAACTTCAGAAGTAAGCCTCACCAACAGAGTACAAGATATGTAAGAAAGAATATCAGGCACTAAAGACACAATAGAAGAAGTGGAAAACCCAATCAAAGAAGATATTAAATATAACAGAAAGAAGAAAAGAAATCCAATCACAAAATGTCCAGGAAATCTGGGACACTACGAAGAAACTAAATCTATGAAAAATAGGAATAGAGGAAGAAGCTCAGGTCAAAGGCACAGAAAATAGTTTCACCAAAAACAGAGAAGAAATTTTCCCTAGCCTAAAAAATGTGCCTATCAAGGTATAAGAAGCATACAGGGTACCAAATAGACTGGGCCAGAAAAGAAATTCTCTATAACACATAATAATCAAAACACTAAACTTATATAACAAAGAAAGAACACTAAAAGCTGCATTAGGAAAAGCCCAGCATATTCGGCAGACTCGGAATTACACTTGACTCCTCAGTGAAAGCTCTAAAGGCCAGAAGAGAGAGGATGGATGTTCTAGAAACCCAAATCTCTCAATCACAATAGCTGGAGGAATAAATGCATTTTACAACGAAACCAAATGTAAGCAGTATCTGTATACTAAGCCAGATCTGCAGAAGGTTCTAGAAGGAAAATTTCAACCTGATGTGGGTAAGCATACCCAAGAAAACATAGGAAATAAAAAATCCCAGGCCAGCAAACCAAAAGTTTAGGGGGCACACCTTAACACCAAAGTATCAGGAATCAACAGATACCATTCATTGATAACTATCAAGGTAAGTAAACATGAACCACAGATGCAAGTATCTCTAATACAAGAGATGGAAGAGGGGACTCTTCCCATAGAAGGTACCATAGAAGAAATAGATACATTGGTCCAAGAAAATGTTAAACCGAAACATTTTCTAAAAATTTTTAGTTAAACCTTAAAAAAAAAATTCTGGGACACTAT
Source organism: Phyllotis vaccarum (assembly GCA_033318265.1). Taxonomy (NCBI): domain Eukaryota; kingdom Metazoa; phylum Chordata; class Mammalia; order Rodentia; family Cricetidae; genus Phyllotis; species Phyllotis vaccarum. The sequence goes on along the minus strand of JARWLC010000011.1, from coordinate 54,028,801 downwards.
GAAAAGACCAAACCTAAGAATAGTAGGAATAGAAGGAGAAGAATCCCAGCTCAAAAACCCAGAAAATACATTAAACAAAATCATAGAAGAAAATTTTCCTACCCTAAAGAAGAGTATGCCTATAGAACTACAAGAAGCTTACAAAACACCAAATAAATTGAGGCAAGAAAGAAAGTCCCACACAATAACCAAAACACTAAATGTATAGAACAAAAAAGAATATTAAAATCTGTAAGGGAAGAAGGTCAAGTAACATATAAAGGCAGATTTATTAGAATTACACCCAACTTCTCAACGGAAACTCTAAAAGCCAGAAGGGCCTAGGCAGAGTCATGCAGGTACTAAGAGACCATGGATGGCACCCAAGGAGGTTAATTACACCTATGAAAACACAGGAAATAAGTAACCTTACATCACCAACTATAAGCACACACACAACAACAATAACAAAATAATAGAAATTAACAATTATTACTATTGGGAGCCATGTGAATGGCTCAGTTTTCAGTCAGTATATGAGTGTTTATACAACAGGTCTCCAGACAAGACAACAGACCAAGGGGGCAGTTTCATTCAGCAAGGACTAGTGGACTTTGGGGACAGCACATAATACTGCTGTGACCACACAGCCTGCACACTCTCCTTTCTCTCTGCTGAGAGCTTCTGGTAGCAGTGGCTTTATCAAAGGCCACAAGAATATACAGAAAATGGCAAATGATAGCTCAGATGTCAACCCACCAGATAAATAATTCTCAGATGGAGGAACCTATTAGGCAAGGCTTATGTGATCACAGAGCCTAGACACTGTTGCTTCTGTCTATAATTTCACATGTGCGAAACAGCTATACTATCTTCTCAATACCTGCACTGTAATATGTAATCTCATATACATACATGTAATCTCATGATTACATCTCAATCTTATGGGCACATATATCTGTGGACAGTCAGGAAGATGACTTCTCTTTAAGCGGTATAATCCTGATGTATAGTATACTAGAATATACTTCTCTATCTATTATTGGAAGACACTGTGGTTCTTCTTTAGCACTATCTCAGACTGATACAAACAACATAACCCAATATCTTCTCAGTTCTAAGACAAGCCACATACTATTGGCTGATTTTGGGCCTCACAACAAATTCAAACTAGACTGAATGTCTCTATAAACAGATCATAAGCTAAAATTTTAAAGATATGCACAAGGACAAAGTTGCAGCTCTCTAACCAAGGCGAATAAGCACAAAGCATCCTAAAATTCTATGCCAGTTTCTCTAGCCAGGCCTGGCCAATGACAGAGACCAATGGCCACTCCCTACTAAGTTCCTTAACAGAAGTTAATACTCTTCACAAACTTCTAATCTCAGTCTATGATATAAAACTCAGGGCTCAACTAACTTACTGTTTATTGTTTATAAATAACAATTAACAAATTAACCAAGTTCAGAGAGAAACATCTTTACACGGAAAAAGTTTCACAACTATCCAGGGCTACAGAAGATTGTCTGGCCCTACAAACTTGAATATAGGGCTACAAAGTGATTTGAGGTTACAAAAAAGATAATAAAATAAATTTCAGATTTGGGACGCTTTCAATGCCGCCATGTCCCTGTCTATGCAATGCCACAATAAATAGCTCTGCTCCTTATTTTTTGTTCAAGGAATGCACTGTGACCTTCAAAATGTAGCTTTTACTGATTTTCATTGGGATGATGTAAAATAAAAGGCAGAACAAAGAAAAGAAGTGTAGAAGAAAAAAACTTGAGAGAAATAAAGAGCATGATTATCAGTACATGTATTGAGTTTTATTCCCAAAGATATATAGAAACTTATTTCTAAAGACCCTAAGTTTCCTAAATCCCCCTACTCTGAAGGCATTTTACTTACAACCCTGTCTGCAGCCTTTGACACCTGTCTCCAATAGGCTCTGCTGTGTCTCATAATGACTGATTATTCTCCTGGCGATTTTAGTGTCTTTTTGTCAATCATATATTGGGCAGATGTGATCCTCCCTGAAAAGCCCCGTTTTCGTTTTTGTTTTTTTTTTCTTGAATGCCTTCCCTAAAATTCTTTGGGAGCTGATGCCTCTAAAGTTTCTCGTCTGGAAAGCCAGCTCTCATTTCAGACCCCAGAAGTTGTTCTAACTCAGTGCCTACAGGAGGCAAATCACCCCTATTTCTGTAAATATGTTTTAAATGAGATTGTTTTATTTAAAATGTGTACCTCTTATCAATCACCATTTAGTTTTGTAAAGACGAGATGTACCTGGCTCTATATGTGGCCAAGCTAACAAAATCATGTGTTGTTTTGGGTTTAAAGATGTTTTGATGTGAAAGTTGAGAGGAAACATATTTGACATATTTGTTTTGCCAGAGGTTAATGTTGGAGGATGGAAAAAAAAAAAAACCTGATTGTTAGTGTGAAAAAAATTGCTTGTTTTGATGTATAAATAATGGCTAAAGCTATTCTGGGCTGGCCACTTGTGTGAAACTCATCTGATGGTCAGAAAATTCACTTCTTTGTGCCCACTTCCCTTCCCCATCTCAGGACCCGAGTCCAGGCTGTGGCTGGACCATGGCACACTGGTCGTTAATAGCTCTTGATATCAATGGAGTCAATTCTCAAATAAAAAGAAACCACTAAACAGTACTTATAAGAATGCAGAATCCATCCTTCTGCTGCACTGAAGAAAAACATTTCAACTACAAAGTTACCAACCTCAGTGTAAAAGGTTGGCAAAAAATTTCCAAGAAAATGGACCCAAAAAGCAAGCTGGTGTAGTTATTCTAATATTAGAACAGGCATCCAACCAAAATTAATCGAAAGAGATGGGAAAGGACACTTCACATCCATTAAAGGAAAAATCCATCCAGATGACATCTCAATTCCGAACATCTATGTCCCAACCGCAGAGGCACTCACATTTGTAAAAGAAACATTACTACAGCTTAAATTGCACATCAAACCTTACATATTAATAGTGGGAAACTCCAATATCCCACTGGACAGGTCATCCAGGCAAAATATAAACAGGGAGGTAATAGAACAAATGGACCTAACATATCTATAGAACATTTCACCCAAACACAGAAGATTATACTATCTTCTCAGCACCTCAGCACAGAATTTTCCACAAAATTGACCATATTCCCAGTCACAAAGCAAGTGTCGACAGATATAAGAAAATAGAAATCATCCCTTGCATCCTATCAGACCATCCAGACATAAAGCTGGATTTCAACAACAGAAAGCCTACAAACTCATGGAAATTAAACAGCTCTCTACTGAATAAAACCTGGGTCAAGACAAAAAATAAAGAAATTAAAGATTTCCCAGAATTCAGTGAAAATTAAGGTACAACATACTTAAACTTAAGGGACGCCATGAAAGCCGTGCTAAGAGGGAAGTTCACGGCACTAGATGCCTACATAAAAATAAGTAAATAAATAAAAAATGGAGAGATCTCATACCAGCAATTCAACTGAACTCCTAAGAGCTCTAGAACAAAAAGAAGCGGAGACATCCAAGAGGAGTGAAAGGCAGGAAATAATAAAACTGAAGACTGAACTCATTAAAATATAAACAGAGGGAACAAGACAAAGAATCAATCAAACAATGAGTTGGTTCTTTGAGATAATCAACAAGATATAAAAACCCAAACTAACTAAAGGACACAGAGAAAATATCCAAATTAACAAAACCAGAAATAAAAAGGGAGGCATAAAAACAGACACCAAGGAAATCCAGAGAATCATTGGGTCATACTTTAAAAACATGCACTCCATTAAATTGGAAAACAAAAGAAATGAACAATTTTCTTGATAGATATCACTTACCGGAATTAAATCAAGAACAGATAAACAATTTAAATAGACCTGTAACCCCTAAAAAAAAAAAAAGCAGTCATTAAAAGTCCCTCACCCAAAAAAGCATAGGACTAGACAGTTTTAGCATAGACTTATATGTAGGACTCTCAGCTACCTCTCCAGCACCATGTCCACCTGCACACCACCATATTCCACCACGATGATAATAGACTGAACCTCTGAACTGTAAGTCTTTAAGCCACTCAATTAAATGTTTTCCTTTCCTCATGGTCATGGTGTTTCTTCATAGCAATTGAAACCCTAAGACAGATACTTTTGAAAAACCCAATAATTTAAACATGTGACTTCCAGCAAACAACTGTGATAGATTTTCCTTAAAAGGTGACATGACAATTTTATTGAAGATGTTACTGTTGGGATAATCTTTTTGTACAGTGTGAGCAGATGTATCTCTATTTTTTTTTTTTTTACCTTATTTATACCTTCTGGTTGGTCTAATAAAGAGCCGATTGGCAAATAGCTAGGCAGGAGAGGATAAGTGGGAATTCCAGGCAGATAGGAACTCTGGGAATAAGAATCTGGAAGATTTGCCAGCCGGGTGTGGAGGAAATCAGACATATGGTACTGGGGAGAGGTAACATGCCATGACATGCCATGTGGCAGAATGTAAATTAATATAAATGGGTTAATTTAAGTTTTAAGAGGTAGTTGGGAACACATTTAAGCTAAGGCCAAGCTTTCATAATTAATAAAAAGTCTCTGTTTCATTATTAGAGAGATAAAAATATAAAGAAATACTCATTGCATGCTACCATAAAGAAGAATAGGGCAGAAATGGCCCTTGGGAAACATTTCCAGCTACAGATGATTTTATGACTGACATTAACCTTCCTAAAGGGACTTGTGGCAGGATTAAGGTGTCAGCCAATAAGATCAGAAGAGCTTATCCAGGAGCCCGGGACCCTGGAGGGGGTGTGGCCAACCTGGAGGGAGTATAAGCTGCAATCAGGCGGGTTCCTGAGATCTCACAGAAGACTCAGTAGCATGTGATTGATTTTAGATTTCTGCTTATTTTGAACAAAAAGGAAACAAAGACGGTTTCTTAGTAGCAGCATTTTCTTGGGTGTGCTCTGTTTGCTGGCCATGAACAGGGACACGGTCCCTTTAAGAGAACTTACTGATTCAGCTTCCTAGGCAAAAACTATGCAGCTCTTTAAGAGGGTGTATTTTAAAAGCTCTTATGGTTAGAAGATAATTAAGGATTCACAATAAAACAGATTCAGATGAAAAGAAAAACCTGTAAACGGGTTACAATATGTGTAAAAGGTACATAGGCTTCAGAGAGAATAGAAAGAGGATAAAGTCTTTAAAAAGAGAAATAGAGTAATAAAAATATAATAAGCCACGTAAAGATGAAAATAGACACAAAATCTGGATTTTGGTTGTTATTGTGTTTTCTTTTAATTTTTTAACTGTTAATGAGCTAACTGCAGAAAGACAAGGGATTGCAAATGCAAAGGCTACTAAGTCAAACAAGAATATATATTTTAAAGGTATTTTGATTTTGAAGTTTGTGTCTAAAGATTTATTGCTTTGGAAGAGTTCTGTTTTTGTTTCCACAGAAGAAGAGAACCTGTGGATTGCTTCCAGGCAAATATGGTTTCATCAACCAAGACCCCCTGAAAAAATCTCTGATGGGAAGACATGGCCATATCAGCTTCAAGACTGCAGATTATGATCCAGTCTCAACAATCCACGAGATTTTCAATGCCCCTTAATCAGCAGGAAGTAGTAATAGAAAACTATGCCCAAATTCCCCAAATATTGTTTCTAAATGTTTGTTTTCATTATAAATTGTTAATGGTCATAGTTAATCTCTTACTAAGAAGAAAAAGGGGATATGGTATATGAATGATTTTTTAAAAAATTAGATTATTGAATTTACTTAAATCAGGAAATTAGCTATTAATCTCAGAATGTTTTGCATTGGTATGGATTTTGGCTTATTGATACAAATTTAAGGTCAATTTTGTTATACTGTATGTATTTTTCTATTCTAGTTTAAGGTATGATGTTCATGTAACTGATTTAAAATTGTAATGTATAATTAAGAAATGAAGGTTAATAGTCACCTTTGATAATCAAACTTATAGTTATGTTAGTTAGGATTTTTAGGTATACAAAGATATATTTCAATTAGGTAGGTAATCTTCAAATACTTCTAAGACCTACAGCATATGGCATTTAAAATGTTTTAAGAACTTAGACTTTTCTGGACAGTGAGACAAGTCTGCTCCTGGCAGCACTAATTTACTTCAACAGAAAAATGGGCATCGAAGAAACTCCATATGGAGTCTATGCTCTTTGTGGCAATGGTTAGCCACTAGCAAGGACCTGTTCTTATATTGACTGATTGATAGTATGCTGTTTAAACTGGACATGCAGGTTCCATAGGAAGATGACCTCTGAACTTTGGCAGAACAAGCCAAGATGGTCCTTCAGGTTCCTGCTTTACAGAGAAAACTGTCAGACATTCTTTAGGACTCGAGGAGAAGTAACTGATGAACTGTGCCAGAATGGACAGAGCAGATTTCCTGCTTCACTGAAATAAAAAGAGACTCTGGGCCTGTAGGCTGAAGATGGATTCCCCAACTTTATAAAGAAACTTTGGGTGACTGTCCAGGCAGATAGGTGTCATCTCTGTCCTTTCTAGATTTTAGAAGTCGCACTTCTGGTTTACTTGGGTAAATATATCTTTTTGTGGTCTTTGATGTAGTTGAAGATTGGATAGTTATAGGTACAGTTTTTCTTAGTTATTTGAAAGGTATATTGGATATGAAACTTTAGATTTATAAGGATAAGGTAGATGATAAGAGTATTTTCTTTAATTTTGCTAAATATGAATAGACTAGATATTATAACTGTAATTCTTGCTTGCTGGCTATTTTGTTATATGTAATTTTGCTATGTTAAAATTGAAACCTTCCTTTTTGATTAGACAGAAAGGGAGAAGTGATGTGGGAATGCGTTTATGTATGCTGTGAATCTCAATCTTTAAATAAAGGAGCTGTTTTGGGCCATGACAGGCACCATAGAAGAAGTAGGAGGAGGAATCAGAATAGGTAGGAAAGGAAGGGCTGAGTCAGAGGCAGATCGAGCCAGCAACCAAAAGAGAAACATATAAGGAGCACAGGTGAGCCACTGGCCACGTGGCAGACAGATTAATAGAAATGGGTTGATTTACGATGTAAGAGCTAGCTAGCAATGTGCCTGAGCCATAGGCCAAACAGCATAAAGTTAATATAAGTGTCTGAGTCATTTATGGGGGCCTGAGCATTGGGCGGCTAAGGGGTCTTGGGCGGCAGGTCTATGGGTCTGGACCTCTGGCTGCCCGAGACCTAGAAACCTCACTACTACAGGGACTGGAGACAGTTTCATCAATTCATCTCCTTAAGCTTGATTCTGAAACACTGATGAGTTTGTAAGCCATGCTCAATTTACATGGAACACATCGATCACCTGATATCTCAAAATTGACAATTATAAAAATATCAGTTAACTGAAAAATTTGACTTAGTTAAGCTTTCTATTGTTGTAAAGAGACACTATAACCCTGGCAACTCTTATAAAAGAAAACATTTAATTGGATCTAGCTTACAGTTCAGAAGTTCAGAGGTTTAGTCCATTATCATCATGGTGGGAAGCAGTGCATAGGCAGACATGATGCTGGGGAAGTAGCTGAAAATTCTACACCCTGATCAGCAGGCAGCAGGAAGAAAGGGACACTGGGCCTGGCTTGAGCGTCTAAAGGCCCAAAGCAAAGCCCACCCCCCAGTGACACACTTCCTCCCACAGATCACACACCTCCTAATCCCTGTCAAGTAGAGCCACTGCCCGGGAGCCTATGGGGCCCCTTTCCATTCAGACCACAACATGGAAGAAGCTCTATACCTGTAGCATCGATTCATCCAAGGTCTAATTTTTAATATAACACACATATTGTTCTAGATTCATTTCTGTTGGCGTGATAAAATTACCCAGTCAAAAACAATAAAGAAAGGTTTATTTCAGTTTACAATTCCACATTACAGTCAATCACCAGCGTGGAGTCACTGCAGGAACGTCAAACAGCTATTCACATCTCATCCATAGTCAGGAGCAGAGAGGAATCCCTGCATGCCCAGTTCCTGATTGCTTATTCTCAGATCTGTTTCTTTACTCTTACATAGCTCAGAACTTCCTGCCTGCAGAATACTGCACCCCAAAATGGACTGGACCTTCCTACATCAATTAACTTAAGACAATTCCAAGAGATATGCCTAGAGACCAGACCAATGCCTTTCCAGGTGATTCTAGACTATGCCAAGTAAACAAAGAGAACCACTACACACATGATCTTAGTATTATGAAATTTTTCTTTTATCCTAATTCATGGTAAAACAGTATGTAAACTATTTTATATATACAAAGGATGGGGGTTTGATGAACAATTTATTGCCAGTAAATATTTAATTCACGTACTTATATACACAGATACAAATTTTAAGCATCCTTGTTCTTGATTACGAAGGTAGAAAGCCTTCTGCTAATGTGAGTACCATAAATGCCTAATAACCCTGGTGTCAATCCCCATGCCTAGGGTGGAGGCAGGCACTGGCACTGGACTCCCAAGATCAGAATGTGCTACTAAGAAAATGTCTCATAAAGCATATGCCCCTGTGACCACTCAGCCTTGGGCCATGAACTAGCCTGTGTCCTGTAGAACCTAGTAGAGTTATAGCAGTGTATATGGGCCAGGAGTATCCTGATATTTATCACATACACACACATGCACACACACACACACACACACACACACACACACACACACACACAGGTCCAGTAGAACCTAGTAGAGGTATAGCAGTGCGTATGGGTCAGGGCATCCTGATATGTAACACACACACGTGTTAGGTACAGCTGAATACTCCATCAATCCCAAATAAAGTATTTGGTGGGTATCAGGGCATGCTAGACACCCAAGATACTCTGTTATTTATGATTCCTGGTACTTTATACCCTACTGAGTGACTCTGAAACTTGTACGACTCACCTGTTAGGTAGCAGAAGACTATATTGAGATATGAAGAGCCTGGTACACAGTAGCATCTTCCAACTATATCTGCTCCCTACAGCAGGATAAGAAATTTGAAAACAGGCACTAAGTGACAGTACAGAGTATATGGGTATATTTTTCACCTAGTTCTTTTCTCTTCAGATAGCAAAAAAAAAAAAAAAAAAAAAAGCAACATTCTCTTCTGAGTGTCATGGATGCAGCCATGTCACATAAAAGCCACTCATTCTCCTAGGAAATATCTTTATGCTTCTCCTAGTCTTAATCTCTTTGAGAGACCACCAACTAGTACTAGAGCCCTAGATTTCCCAGAATTTTTTATCTACTTCTCTTAGATTTCTATCTTGAAGCTCCCTAACAGGCCCACAGTACTCAACTCCCACTTACCCAAGTCTTGGCTTCATTACTGTGGAAACAAAAACCTGCCTTGGTCATCACCAATGGACATTGATATGCTCTGGTCCCATGAGCAAACTGAATTGACACTGAAGCTGCCGTGGGAAGAGAAGGGAAGCACTTTATACATGGGCATGGGCTAGAACCATTTGACTGAATATCAACAGCACAGGAAAGAGCCCCAAAAATTGACAAATAGGAGTATATGAAATTAAAAGGCTTCTGTGAAGCAAAGGACCAGAGCATAGAAGAACATTGCTGGTCACACTTTTGGAGGTTGTGCTTAAAGTATAGAATACACAAAGAATTGCAAATATTAAATATCCAAAACTAGCTGATCAATAAATGGACTAATGAGCAATTTTCAAAAGGAAACATAGAGGTGAATTAATACTTTTCAAAATGTTCAATATCTGGGAAATTCAACTTAAGACCACTTTGAGATTCCATTTCACCTAAACCACAGTGGTTGAGATCAGACATTGAAAATGTAAAACTTCTGGAAAGGATGTGGGAAAGGGATGCTCAGTACTAGTTACTATCAGCCATGTGAACTAACACAACATGTTGTAAATCAGTATAGAGGATCCCAAAAAACAGAATACAATAGGCCCAGGTCTACCATTCCTGATCATGGACTCAAAAGATGCTCCCTACATCTTGCCAAGGAAACAGCTACACCTCCATAATGTTTGTAGCACTCCTCACAAGAGCAAGACAAATGTAAAAAAAAAATGCAATAACAAAGTTTGTTAAAATTTTCCAATTAAAAAAGTCAACATATAAAGAGAAGAAATGAGCTCTAAACATTCAAATTTTCATTGAAGGTTTGTTTCACAATAATTATCAACATGCATTCCCCATAATTAAGTACAGACTTCATTTTTCCTTAACATTCTATTGCTGAAAAAATAAACTAAAATTATATTTTCTTGTAAGTTAGACAAAGATAAATAAATAAGTTGAAGAAAGGAGTGATTGCACAATGAAAAACTTGGGTCTGAAGAGACGGAAGAAATCCTGAAAGTAGCAATCCCTGAGAGAGAAGCCTGATGTGTCAAGAGCTATGACCCTAATGGATTCAAGCATGCATCTTCCGGGAGACAGAGTAGTTCTGGAGCTCAGGGGGAAGGAACAGAACATGTAGGAAGGTCTATCTCTGACTGCTTCAGTGGGAAGATTTGAAAGGAAAGAGCAGGGATATCCAGGAGGCAGGAGGGTCTCCTGGGCTGGAGGCTGGGGAGGGGCTGTGGCTCCCTCCCTCCTGCCAGGTGCCCATTGTGATGAGGAGGCCACAGCTGTATGATGTGGGCCTGGGCCCTCCTGACAAGCTTCATGCTGTACTCCCAGGACTCAGAGGCTTAAGAGCTGCAGGAAAAAATCAGAAGATGGAGAGTTATCTCCATCAGCTGAAAAGCATTCCTGACTCCTGTATGAGCCCCAGCACTGTTTCCATGGTGATGGACATGATATTTGGTGTCATGTGTGGAGTAGGGCTCTTCTTCCTACTGATTCCCTTCCTGAAGAATTACCCAGTGTCGCCACCACCTGAGAGTGAAAAGAACACCCCAAAGGTGAGGTTCAAACACAATGGAGTGTGTTCAGTCTGTTCACTACTGTTACTCACATTCCCTAGTCAAGTAGAGAGACAGGTGAGGAGAACTCTCCAGAGAGAACAGCACCTCATCTGCGGGGCTGGAAAGTGTGTGTCTGAAGCTCTTGACCATCTGAGCAGTGTCACAGAGAGAGGCCACTAGGGAAGACTGTGGCTCCATGGACACACTGCATTCCTGAGATGGTGGGGACCTTCAGACAGGACAGGCTCTGAGAGGGGGGTCATTTATCCTCTTCTCAGGCACATGCTTTTGTGTGTGTTGAGATGAAATGGGGAGGGGGTGAGACCAAGGGCCTCAGATCAGAGTTCCAGTCACCTCTGGACTAGGAAGCAGATCTTACTCGACAGCCCAGAAGCAGCTACAGAGCTTAGCCTTGAGTGGAATCCTGTCTGAGGAACAGACTGTGCATCCCTGTAAGTGTGACACAGACAGCCCCTGCTGCTGTTATTTTAACATGGTCAAAAATAGTGTGTTTGTGCATAGAACAACTGAGTCAAGGATGGGTGAGAGAAAGCTCTCTGGGAAATGTGGATTTCATGTTGTCCATGAGCACAGAGGACAGGCAGCTTGTCTATTAGAGGAAGAACAGACCTGCTCATTTTTTTCCTTTCTTACTATCAGGTGGTGAGGAGGGGACGGAGCAAGACCAGGAAGAATACTGCTTCTGTAAAAGGTAGGCTTCTGCTTTCCTCTGGAGAGGTAATTCTATCTGCCCCTCAGTGATGAGAGCCATGATGAGGGTCATGATTCTGAGGATACAGGATGCAGAGCATCAATAAAGAAGAGGGGGCTGCTGGGAAGTGATGAGAATCAGGGAAACTCCCTGGGCTATGTGACAGAAGGAACCTGTGCCTGTCCTGGGGTGGGTGCTGCCATGGAGCTGTGGTTCAAGGCAGTGGGGGTGCTGTGCCTGTGTACGGGGGACTCCCGGGTCCACCTGAGAACAGGTAGCTGCAATTCTCTCAGGCCACCCCTCTCAGATGACTGATCCTGTGTCCCTCACAGTCTTGTTTGGGGAATGATGGGCTGAGGGAGGAGCAAGGGAAATGTAAATGAGGAGACTTGGTCCCCCCATGCCACCTGCTCACTTTTGGTGTCTGTGTGCTTGGACTCTGGAGGCTGGGCATTAGAGTCCTCACGTGGGTGCCTTATAAGAGAGGCGCCTCGCCCTCCTGTGAGATATCAGCCCTCTCCTTCATCACACATGACCACTTCCAGGTTGCAGAGATGACAGAGAGAATGTGGAAGAGGCCGAGTATGCATCACAGCCTGTGGAAAGGTAAAAAAAAAAAATAAAAAATCAAAATCAAAATCTCTGTCTTGTGAAACTATTTATAACAACTCAGAACAGAATGTGAGCTCAGGGTTTGGGGCTTTTCATACAGGAGATACTAGGTAGGATGATATTGGAATACAAATCTGTTAGATGTAGATATAAGGGATATGGGATATGGAGTCAGTAAAGGGGTTGTGGAACACAGGTGCCATATTTTGACAGTCTGATGGGCCTCATGACCCTCTGCTTGGGACTAATGGTTTTGCCTCTTGTCTCTTGTCTTCGAAGCCCCATCAAGCACCATATCCTGGACTCCACACCACATGCCTTTTGGAACTCTAATAAGAAATTGGATCAACTTTCCCTCTCTCAACTGCTGTGTTACCTCAAGGTCTTGGAGGATCTTATACAGCAGAAATCTAGCCGTATTTTCTGGGGCATGTCTTCTATGCTCTCTGAGTCAGTGGTGGCTACTGCCTGGGTCTCCAGCAGATCTTCCTCTGTAGAAACTAAAACTTCATCATGCTGTAATACATACAGCCCTTTCCCAGCTTTAACCGTGACTCAAGAACCTCCACAGATTTCTCAGGCCAAGCCATTGCCCCACCAACTCATGACACCAACATTAGCAGATGTGACAGAGGTTCAGACACTGTACAGCCTCCCAAACTCTACACCAAACCAAACACTCTCTTCATCCACAAGTAGGGCCTGTGTAAAAGCCAATGAAACAAGGATACAAGCATCTCTTTCAAGTGAAAACCAGTTCTGGCAGCAGGATCTGGTGTGGAAAGACACTCCGGGCTCTAACATCCAAAAACATCAAGCAGCCATTTGCCAGCCCACTCACTTGCCCAGGGCCACCCCACCCACTGAAGCCATCAGGCTAGCCTCCACCTTCCCTGAGCATCCTCTGTTCCCCCAGCACCATGAGGACCTACAGAGGAGATACAGGATGACCAAGGGGAGAGAACAACATGGCGCCCCCTCCGGGGTCCTCCCGTCCCGGGAACGGACACAGCTGCAGGGACATTTCCCAACAAACAGTCCTTGTTTGTCCAAGAACCAGGCTGGACTCCCCCAGCCTGGCCAGCCCTTCATTCTCGACTCCAAAAGCTGCAAGCTGAGCCAGATGAGGGGGTCTGTGCCCTCAGGGGTGCCCTTAAAGAAGGGCCCAGCAAAACATAAGATACAGGACCCCATCAAGGAGGGCCTGAGTTTCAGGGCTGAAGACTTGCCTTGCACTTCAAGCAGCAGCCCTGAGAAAGGCCTGGAAGCCAGAAACCCTGCACCGGGGAAAGATGAGCGGTCCTATGTGAACACCACCCAGGAACTTGCCTTCCTTGACCCACAGACTCAAAGGAAGCTGGAATCAAACATCACACCACGGTTTCCTGCGAAACACAGATTGAGACCACATCTACAGACTCTTGAGTCAGGGGATCTCACCCTACCTAGGGTTCCAACCTCATCCCTTTCCCAACCTATGTATCCTACCTCACCTACCTGTGTTTCTAAGTCAGAGTACTATCCCAAGGCTTCCATGATCTTGGAAAAATTGCATCACCAAGATCCAAGAGGAAAAAGGGCAGAAACTGTATCAGCCACCAGAGTGCAGAGTCCTCTGTTTACAGACTCCCCTTCAGAGGTGCAGGTGATGCAAACAGCCACTCCAGCTGCTGCTGTCAGCCACAGGCCCTCCAAGGCCCGTCCAGACGCATGGCGGAGAGACCTAAGCACTCGAGCCAAGGCTTACTGCCTCCTGGCAAGGACCCAGCAGAGCAGGACTGTTCGAGGGATTGGAAGAGGCAGCCTGCAACAGGGGACCAGCCAAAGAATTGTCAGAAATGAACCATGGGAGATTTTTGAAAATGTAGTTTCAGGACATTGGAGTGGTACAGTTGTTAAGCCTGAAATAAGGACCCCATCTTCAGTGGTCAAACAGACCAACAGAATAGAGAAGGTGAAAAAAGAGACACCTCCTCCGTGGAAAGTGACCCTTGGGTCCAGCAGCATTCCCAATGGCCAAAACATCAATAATAATCTCAGGAACTTTAAATTTGTAGAGGCCAATAGAAACCCAAGTCATTTCCAAACATGTCCAGAGCACTCAAGAGGCCCAGCTCAAAAACCACAGGTGATAAGTGAGGTTGACATCAACTCAAACAAGCAGCCACAGGCCTGGCCTGCTGGGCTCCTTCCAGACCATCAAAGGACTGTGTGCCCCACCACAGTCAGCTTGCCTTCACAGCACCCACTGCCCAGATTCGAGAGCAGATCCCCAAATCCTAAGACTTTCCAAGGCCTACGTGATATGTTCATGAGGAGAGAGCACAACCAGGAGATTCAGAAGCTCACTGCCCCCAACAACGTGATTCCATCAAGTAATCACAAAATACTTCCTCCCAGGGAAGAGAAGATGAATTTTATAAGATCCAGATCCAAAAGCCAGGAAGAAAATCTTGGGAGAATGGGGCTCTCCCAAGACTGGGACCTCAATAGCTCCACCCCACTCAATGATACAGTCATTACTGAGAGTCAGTCCTCCCTTGATAAGCCAGAGAACAAACAGGCTCCAGCAAGAGGCTTTCTGAAGAAAATATTAAGGAATATTCTACAATATTTCAATTTCAGCACCAAAGACAAAGACCAGGGGGGTTCTCTGAAGAATGAAAGCCCCCCACAATGTTCTACGCAGACTCAGGAGATAGTCACAAAACAGAATTTCATGTACAATATGGCAGCTGAAGTTCAGTGTCTCATAAAAGTTGTAGTACAGATACTGATGGACAGACTGGGCCTTGATATAGAGGATTCATCAAAGGTACAATGGTGTCAAGTGGACCCACTAATGTTCTACTCTCCTGAGGGCCTCTATGACACAAAGAAACGCATGAGTTCTGGTCTTCACACCGGTCCAAACAGACTCAGCCATCCAGTCACATACAAGGAAACTGCGGGTCGACAGCAGTTAGGTGCTGGTGCCCAGAAAGCCTGTGAACATCAGAACAGAGTAAAGAGAGGAAAGAGCTTCGACCAACTCCCTACCCTCAAGGGGAAGACCAATCCATTTCTGTACAAGGGAATGGAAGACAAGCAGAAGTCAGTCACAGCTTCCAAAACAGCTTATGACCCAGAGCAAATGAAAGGAAAGAGTGGAATGAGCTATTGTCCATATAGCAGCCTCAACGTTCACAACCCTCCATTCTTATACAGAGAAATTGGAAACAAACAACCATTGGACATTTCCCACAGAGTCTGTGACCCACATCTAAGTACAAAGAAAGAAATGGGCTATGATCATCTCAGCAACCTCAGGGAGAACAACCATCCGGTCATGTACAGGGGAACTGGAGACAAGGAACAGTCCTATGCTGCTGCCCAGAGAGCTGGTCACCCTAAATGTACCTTAACAGTATAGGACAAGCAGGTGGCCTTGGCCTTTGCTCACCAAAAGCTATCTCATCACCCAGTTATTGTTCTACCCATGCTTTCCTGGTAATAAACATTATCTTTCTTCTTGCAAAGAAAATCATTTTTTACTGAAGCTCCTCCTCTGTTGCTAATGGCCCCTTCCCAAATAGGAGCCACTGCCTAGTGCACAGTCACGCCTTTCAGCACAGTGGTTTCTGTCTTGAAGTGGGGAGGGTCAAAGTCACCTTGAGATGTCATCCTCACCCAGTTCCATCGCTGTGCAGTTAGTGTTAATCAGTCCCTCATTACAGAGCTAACCAAAGTCTAGAGACTTTTCAGGATGAACCAACCCTGTGAAGACCCCACCCAGGTCTGTGGCTCCCTGTCTCTTCCTTAGTTTGCTCTACCTTGGCGTTTGTGTAACTGTGGTATGCAGAGACACCAGAGAGCCAAGAACCTTCACACATCACAAACTGTTTCAGCCCTCAGTTAAAAGGTAGGACAACCTCCACCTACATTTCCAGAACAGGCACAGAGAACTCCTGCCCCAGGATCGCCTGCACATATTGATGCAGGCTGAGTCGCCAGCACCTCTTACCTCAGTCTGGGTGAGGGGGCAGAATCCGTAGTCTCCCTTCCTTTCTGACTAGAGCAGGGGACAGAATAGAACTTGCAGTGTGTGGTGGCAGGTGGCTACTGAGGACTGTGTCACACAGGCCTGCCCAGTAACTCAGGAAGTACCTGCAGAGAAGCCACAAACCAACCATTGGGCTTGCTCAGTCCCTTCGTTAGAGACCTCTATCCATACAGCCCAAACCCTCAACTAGACCAAACCCAGAGTCCTGAGACCTAAGTCATCATGGCCACCAAGTGGGGTTCTCTACTTGGGCTGGGCTAAAGCTCCAGAATGTTCACACTAGATAATATAATTATCTCTCCATCTTTCCCAAAATTAAACATATAAACAATAAATGTTCACCTCTAGTGTAAGAATATATATATCCTGATTTTGTGTAGTTTTAGGTGATATCCAAAACTTGTCAAATGATTAAAAGACCTGCTTTCCTACTAGAGACAATGCTTTCTTATACTAATCCCACTTTGTCACTGACCTGACATCTGAATATGCATTCCCTATGAGAGTGTGCTGATGCTGGAGAGAATTTCTAAGTAAATTTTTAGCTAATTACTGATATATTTTTTTGTGGATAATGTCAAAATCTACAATCCTTTAAAAAAAAAAAAAGTTAAATGGCATCGTAAATCAAATGTACCTAACAGAACATTTCACCAAACATTAAAGAATACGTGTTCTTCTCAGTAGCCCATGGAACTTTCTCCAAAACAGACCAAATATTGGGACACAAAGTCTCAACTAACACAGGTAATTGAAATCACATCCTGCATTCTATCTGACCTCCATGCATTAAAGGAAAAATACACAAATCCATCGATACTAAACAACACACTACTAAAATAAAAATGTATGAGGAGAAATCGATTTTTAATTTGGGGAACTAAATAAAAAAAATGTAAATTCAAATATTTCTAGTGACTGTCTTTTGGATTTGGCTTGGTTTTCGTTTGTTTTGGTTTTTCAAGACAGGGTTTCTCTGTGTAGCCTGGCTGTCCTGGAACTAGTTGTGTAGACCAAGCTGGCCTCAAATTCAGAGATATACCTATCTATCCGTGTCTCCCAAGTGCTGTCATTAAAGGCATGCACCATCACACCTAGCTTACCTTTTGTAATTAACATTTAAAATGATAAGAAAACTCTACTAAGTCAGAAGCAGCCTACACTTGCAAGAAGGGATTCCTACAACACTGGTTAAGTATAAGAGAGTGACAAGCAGGAAGCCAAGAGGTGATGAACCCAGGATCATAATGGAGGTGGTAACAAGGTGGGTGCACTCATACAGGAATAAATAGTGGGCTAACTATGCTGATTCTATGCTAAGTCAGTTCGACTGCCTGGAAAAGCAGGACACTAGGAATTGCAAAGTTTTCATTTTATGAGGACAAGGTAGTTTTCTGATGTCTTATTCTTCATATCTAACCCTACTCACACTGAATCTAGAAGCTCAGTAGAGTATAATGGCTACTTCATATGTCAAGTCATCATATAAACCTGCATATTTTTATGTAAAGCTGTTATAGTTTGCCATAGAAACAAGTTTCATACTTGTGTGTTGGCTATTCTTGGTTGTTAACTTGATGACACCATCTGGAATTAAAACTAAAAATGGCAGGCACACCTGTGAAAGACTTCTGTTTAATTTGAAGTGGGAAAATCTACTTCTAATCCGGATCTTGGAGGTAAGAAGACACACCTTAAATCTAGATCTTTGATCCAGATCTAATCTGGGCCATTCCTCCTGCTGGAAGCCTGTATAAGGATAGGAATAAAGGAAGCTTTTGCATTTTATCTGCTTTATCTAGCCTTGCTAGCAAGTCCATTCCTTTACTAGCATTAAAGCCTACTTCTTCCAGTATATACTGAAGACCAGCTGAGACATCCAGCCTTGTGGACTAAACTGGTTTCAGACTAACTAGTTTTTCATCTTTCCATTCACTGTCATCCACTATTGGATTAACTGGTCCACAGTCTGTAAATCATTCTAATAAGTTCAATATCTAGATAGATGATTGATAGATAGATAGATAGATAGATAGATAGACAGACAGACAGACAGACAGACAGACAGATAGATAGATAGATAGATAGATAGATAGATAGATAGATATTCATTTAGTACCAGAAGTGGTTCTATAAGGGTGAATCTTTTAAATATCTGGAATAGGCTTTCCAATTTGCCAACACCTACAGTTTTCCAACCCCCTCCAGTCACTGAAGCATCTCCTGGGAGCTCAGAAAGTCCTGAAAGCCAATGGTATAATCTATATTACAAATGTAAGGATATAAATGCATTTGATTTTCCCAATTCATCAATTGTTGGTGGCAATGTGTTGACTTTGTATATAGAGCTTTTGAAAGTTTGTAGGAGGATAAAGGAAAATGGTTATAATAGTTTGCTCCTAGCATGACTGGATAAATTGACAAGGATGGGGATGAGCTCCATGATAAAACTAAAATACTTCTAGCACCTCAGAATATGGTGAAGAACAATAATGAACTTAGTGATAAAATTGGCTGGCTTTAGATGTGCACCAACAGTCTAAAGCTGCGGTTTTCTACCCCTTTGGGAGTCAAATGATCATAAGGGTCACTTAAGACTATGGTAAAATACAGATATTAACAATATAATTCATAACTAGCAAAATTACAGTTATAAAGTAGCAATGAAAATATGCAGTGGTAGTTTGTTCCTTTTATAGCCAAACTCCATTACCAGCGTGAAGTAATCCTAAAGGTATACATAGAAATGAAATCTTGCAGATGGATGTATTTCATTTTACAGAATTTGGGAAATTAAGATATGTCCATCATACAATAGATACGTTTTCAGGATTTCAATGGGCAACTGCTTTGAGTTCAAAAAAGGCTGATTCTGTAATCACACATTTGCTAGAAGTTATGGCCATCATGGGAATACCTGTACAAATTAAGACTGACAATGCTCCAGCATATGTCTCTACTAAAATGAAACAATTTTTTGCTTATTATAACATACAGCATATTACAGGAATACCACACAATCCTACAGGGCAAACAGTCATAGAGAGATCAAATCAAACTCTAAAGGATATGCTAAATAAACAGAAAGGAATAACAAAGACCCCCTAGAGATAGACTACATAATGCTTTATTAACTTTGAATTTTCTCAATGCTCATGAGAAAGGAACAACAGCTGCCGAAAGGCATTGGGCCATAGAAAAAACATCTGAACTAAATCAGCCTGTCTACTTCAAAGATGTACTGACCTCAGAATGGAAGCCAGAAAGAGGTGGTGCATGCCATTAGTCCCAGAATTTTGGAGGCAGAGGCAGGAGGATCTCTGTGAGTTTGAGGCCAGCCTGGTCTACAAAGCAAGTTCCAGAACTGTCACACAGAAAACCCTATATCAAAAATTTTAAAAAGGCTGGAGACATGGCTCTGACCTCTGATATTCTAGGCTAATTGTATTAAATATAAAATATATCACCACAAAAATAATTGTATTGTTGGAGGTCATCACATCATGTATTAAAGGGTCACACCCTTAGGAAGGTTGAGAATCGCTGGTCCAAAGTTTTCTAAGTGTACTGTGGGAGAGAATCTCTTTCCAGCAATTCAAGTTATGAAAAAGCAACAGGTTGGCTGAATTACAGTGAAAATTCAAGTCCCCGCCTTGGAGGGTGTCAGAGGTTAAAGAAGGGCACTAAATGGTAATGAATGGGATCCTGGAACCTGGAATGGGAATTTGTTGGGGGATCATATTGAAGATGAGAACTTTAAACCCTCAGATTTCTCAAGGGTTTATCTCCCAAGGAAGTAGTATATCTACCCTCAGTCCCAGTCCTTGAAATGTTGCCTTTTTTCATTTTTGACTGAGGAAATTTAACCCTTCATTGTCTGCTAAACTAACAGTGACTTTCTCTGAAGGCCATGCCAGCAAATGACATGCCAGGCAACACAATACTGATGTCCCTCAGGACCCACCGATAGTTGCCTCTAGATTTATAACCAGACTAAATGCAAAGCAGGCTCCTAAAAGGAGAGATAGAAAGTATAATTCATGAATAGGTGCACTACACCACTAAAGAGCTTAATGACTGTACAAATACACTGAAGCAGAAAGAAGTTGGGGGAATATGTGTGGGAATGGAATTTAAGTGTGTAGGATAATGGTGGAAGGAACATAAAGATTAACCAAGCTGAGTTTATTGATATAGGCCCTCTGAGTGGAGATTCTAGGTTTAAAATGAAAGTTCAAAAAGTTCTAAAAGGTGTCAGAAGTTTGTCTGACTACCAAGCCTAATCCAGTCAAGATGACAAAAAGCAAAGAGTGAAGGTATGGGTCACTCCTCCCATGGAGGAAAATACAGAATGGGAAAGCAGAGGGAGTAGCCCTCATAACCAGTTACAAAAAAAGAGGCTTATAGTTGACGTGAGTGTTTCTGTCATATGTGTTATGAATTTATACAGATATTTGCATTTTCTTTTCTCAATTTCTTATCATGTGATGTAACATCAATTAAAAGAACATCAATGGTTATCATAACTAAGTTTGAGATACTAAAAGAATATTCCTCAAGGGACATTGCCACCTATTCTGAATTCATAATGCATTTGTGGCTGTATAAGATATAGTTATATCATATTAGGTGTAATTATGATCTGGTTAAGTATGACCTGGTTATTTTTCTCATTTGGACATTAATCATGGCATAAAAAGATATGGTTGTGTGTCGAGCTGACAATGTGTGGACTTGTGATGTTTACTATTGGTAGTTAGCTTAAGTACATCTGGAATTTACTAAATCCCCCAAATTGAAGGCTTGCCTATGAGGGATTTCTGTTTGATTTGGAGTTGGAAGATCTATTCTAGACCTTGAGGTGAGAAGGTAATACATGTGTCTGTCAGGTATTCACTCACAGTGAAAGGATTCAACACTGTCTAATCCAAAGAAAAGTGATTTCTGATTTGGATCCTGTAGGCTACATACTAAGTGGTTCCTTGATGGGCTGGAGCTCCCAGAAAAGGTAACTAGGAATCAGGTTATCATGCTGAACAACACAGACATCCCAGCACTGCACTGGCTGGACACAACAAAATGGCTTTCTGAAGAATGTTATACATGTGGCAAGAAGATCCATGAATCTTCCAGGAAGACCCTACTTTTCAAACATGCTGTCCTCTTTTGACGTATAGAACCATGTATTTACCTGAATATATGCTCTGAATTTTTGCAGAGAAAATATAAACATTGTGAAAATATTCAAAAAGCCTACCACTAATAGAAGGATGCTGGGTTTGGGATGAGGGGAATATTCAAGGTCTACTGAAGAATGGTGTCTGTGAAGCCAGTGTGCTATGAATATGGGAAACAATTTTAAATTTTCCTAGAGGCAAACACCAAACATCAACCTGTGGTGATATATTCTATATTTAATAAAAATCAGCCTGGAATATCAGAGAATAGAATCACCCATAGCCAAACCATGAAGGTCAGAGAGTGGTGACCCACACCTTGAATACCTTTCCTCAGGAGACAGATCTTTCTGGGTTTCTGTGAGCTCAAGGCATTACAGCCAAGCAGTACTAACTCACACCTTTAATCCTAACTCTAGGATTATGGTGCAGAGTTGAACCAGAAAGTAAAACAGGAGGCAGAAGAAGGCAGAAATTTACCATTCTGTAGAAGCAACCATACAGACTGAGAACCTGTGAAGACAGATCTTATCCTGCTCAACCTGAGGAGTTGGCTGGGTGAGAATTGACTGTGGTCTGTTTCCTGTCTCTGATATTCCAGCCTTTCCCTAATATCTGGCTCCAGGTTTTCATTATATACTAACTAGAGTGTGTTTAATATCAACCATGTTGCAATCATCAATTCTATAAATGCATTATTTGAACTGGCCCCAAGACTCTAATGAACCTGCCACAAGCCCTCATGGAATACTTCTCTCAGCCCTCTGACCCTCTCCCATTGAAGAATGTTGTTGTATGCCACATTCTGGAGCTGTGTACGATCAAACTCTGCCTAGCTGTGGCTGGATCTCTTGATCATCTGCCACAGACTGGTGACTCTCTGTGTCCTTTACTCGAATTTTCTCATCATGGACCTTAGTAAACAGGCACAGTTACTGTCCAGCCTGTGGGAATAGCTTCAGAAGGTAAGTCTGGACTGTCAGAGTATGAGACCTGAATCCTTGTCACCTTTAAATTTTTGAAAGTCAAATTTGATAGTGAAGATAAATGGCTAGGTTTAAAAGGGAGAAGAAAACAGCTCTGGACTGCCCCAAGGACATGTCACCTGGGCAGCTGGTGGAGCCTATGTGGGTGAGCTGAGAGAGCTTAGCTAAGATCAAGGTCTAAGTGAAATCCACTGGGTCAGGAAGGATGGGAAGACCAAGATTGGTCCTTCATGTATGGGAGGCAGGTGCCATGAACACAGTACATGAGTGTGATAGCATAGCTCACTGTGGTGGTCCAGAGAAGATTCTTGGGAAACAGTTGAACCCTGAGTAATTTCTTCAGGCTCCTAGAACTTGTTTTATAAGATTATAGGTCTTAGGGATTTGAATAAGCCATCCTAGATCTTGGGAGGATAGTGCAGAAAAATGACCAAGGCAGGACAAAGCTCAGTAGGGTCCTTTCTATAGGGGTAGAGGTTACTTTATCAACTAGCAGAGTCCCGATTCTCTAAGAGCAGAACAGTAAGGAAACATCAACTAGTTAAAGATGGAGATTCTTTTGAACCATTATATGATGTTTGTAACAAACTCTCAGTCATTCTATTTTACAAATAAAGGCTCAGGAGCCAGACACTGGGGTGAAGAAAGTCTGCTAACAAGACTCCTCCAAGTCAATGTCCCTCCCTCCAACTTCTGTGCATCTCTCTCTCCATCCTCCTAATCCCTTACTCTATGTGTTTTTCTTGCTCACTTCCTGTCAACTGGTTATTTGCTCCACTTCGTGGCCTATGATTGACTTTACTTAATCCTATTATATTGAAGCATAAGGTTCTTGGATTAAAGGTGTGTGTTTAGGGCTGAGCCACAGCACAACTAGAAACAGGTTCTTGCAGTAAATAATACAATCAGAGGGTCCACAGTATGACAAATATCCTGCACCAAGTAGACCAACAGCCCCTCCACCCCCAATTCCCTCGCCCTCACTTACCATTCCCCAGACCTTTACTGCCTTCCACAGCCTCTGCCGGGTTTGCAAGGGCAAGGTGTCAGGGAGCAGCTCCCAACCATGATGGGAGCCAATGACCACTGGGGCAGTGTGGGGCTGCCAGAATCTATCCCATTGCTGTTTCCTGTGGGAGGCATTAGGAGACAGAGCAGCAGCCTGGGTAGGACATGTTACAAGGTCACATTTAGGATTCTGGGGTGCTGGCTTGGAGAATCCCACAGAGGTGGTTTTGGTCTGTTGTGCTGAACTAAAAAGGGAGGGATTTGGAGTATGGAAGAACACTCAGAAGGGGGTGAGGTCAAAATACTTGAAACCTGCCACCTTCACAGGAGCCCTTCTAGAAACTTGTCCCCATGATGGTGCCTTGTCTCCTGTGAGCATAATTACTGGGATGATAGTTCAGGGAGAGTCAAACTGATCCATCTCTGGGAAGAGAGCTGGAACACTGCTGAATTTTCTGCCAGGAATTCCCCAAAGAACCTCTCAGAGATGGAAAAGCTGAGGACTCCCCTCCTCAGACAGGGATCAGGGAATCTTGGTGAATGGACAGGAAGATCCCTGCTGAACAGAGCTCAGCCAGATGAACCCAGCAGGGAATTCCCTCCAAGACATCTTCAAATGGTACAATCTCCTTGACACTGCCCCTATTGGTAGCAGGAGATGTGTGCCACTGTGTCACTGAACACGGTACAAATTGGGACACCAGGAAGTCCTTCCCAAACTGTGTACAATACCAACAATGTCCTCACACAGGCCTTCTCAAATGCTGTGTCCCTGAGGTCCTCAGCGGGGGCGTAAAATAGACTGTTTTCCTTCTCATTATAGAACCTGCCATGAACACCTTCATGAATGTCCCAACCACTGTAACCACCCAGCCCCTCATGGAGACTTGGGTCCTGGGCCCTCACCCTATGCTACAATGCCAATCTAGCTAGTCTCTGTAGTGTCTCCTTCCAATACATCACCACCTCCACAGGGACATATGTAGTGCATCCCAGCCAACCTCCATGCCAATCCCCCAGAAAACTACTTGTTCAAACCAGACAACATCTATAGAAACTTCTGGCACAGGCAGCATATCAAGACTCTGGTCCAGAGGCACCTGCCCCAGACTCCTGATGTGGCAGTTTTCTCCTCCTTCCTCATGTCTCATCCAAGCTTAGAGGATCTGCCTGGGTCTCCAACATGATCAGTGTGGACAAGGAACATTTTGAGGAATAGCAACATCACGCCAGGGAAGGAGAGGACTGAATTAGACAGAGGTCCTGATGTCTTTTGAGATACAGTTCAGATTTAGACCTGACACTATTTAATGGTCCTGTTTATCTTCTGTCATGGACCTGAGTGTTTATACCCTAGACCACAGCTTGGAAAAGAGGTAGAGTGCAGACCTGAGAGAGGCCTGTACATGTGTCCACACCCCACTGCTAAGGGGAATTTCTCTTAGGACAGCCAGGTCATAGACCCTCTCTATCTACCACAAAGGGTAATCTTTGTGGTCCTCTGATGTAGAAATTATTTTAAAAGATAGGTTATTGAACCTACTTTAATCCAAAAACCGGTACTTAATCTCAAAATATTTTACATTGGTATGGGTTTTGGTTTATTGATACAAATTTAAGGTCAATTTTGTTATACTGTATGTATATTTCTGTTCTTGTTTAAGGTATTATGTTTATGTGATTCCTTTAAAGTTATAATGTATAATTAAGAAATACAGATTGATAGTTAATCATCTATGATAATCAAATTTTTATAGTCATGTTAGTTAGGGATTTTTAGGTATACAAAGATATATTTCAATTAGATAATCTCCAAACACTTCAAAAGCCTACAGAAAATGGCATTTAAAATATTTTAAGAATTTAGACTTTTCTAGACAGTGAGACAGGTCTGCTCCTGGCAGCACGAATTTACTTTAAGAAAATGATGGGCATTGAAGAAACTCCATACAGAATTTACTTTCTTTGTGGCAAAGGTTAGTCACTGGGCAAGAAACTGTTTTTGCCTCAACTGTATGACAGTGTGCTATATAAACTGGACATGTAGGATTCATAAGAAAGTGACCTCTGGACTTTGGCAGAACAAGGTGAGATGGTCCTTCAGGTTCCTGCTTCACAGAGAAAACTGCCAGACATTCTTCAGGACTCAAGAAGAAGCGAAATATGAACTATACCAGAATGAAAAGTATAGTCCTTCAGATTTTCTGCTTCACTGAAAAGTATACCAGAGACTCTGGGCCTGTAGGCTGAAGATGGATGCCCCTATTGTATAAAAGAACTTCAGGTGACTGTGCAGGTAGCCAAATGTCTCCGTCATTTCCAGAATTTGCAAGTTGTTTACAATTTACTTCCTGATTACTAAGGTAATGGTATATCCTTCTGTGGTCTTTGATGAAGTTGAAAATTAGATAGTTATAAGCATAATTTTTCTTAGTTATAATAAAAGGTAAATTAGATGCTTTGGACTCACATGTATAAGGTAGATGATAGAATATCTTCTTTAATTTTGTTAAATATAAATAGACTAGATATTGTAACTGCAATTCTTGCTTGATAGCCATTTTGCTAGACATAATTTTGCTATGTTAAAATTGAAATCTTCCTTTTAGATTAGACAGAAAAGGGAAGTGATGTGGGATGTCTTTCTGTACGCTGTGAATATCATTGGCTAATAAAGGGACTGCTTTAGCCTATGGCAGGGCATCTTAGATGCAGGCAGGAAATCTGAGCATAGATAAAGGGGAAGGAGAATGAAGTCAGGAGAGACGTGATCCAGCTGCCCAAGAAGCAAGATATAAAGAAAAAGGTAATCTACAGGCCACGTGGTAAGACAGATTAATGGAAATGGGTTAAGATGAGAGAGCTAGCTAGCAATATGCCTGAGCCATAGGCCAAATATCATGTAATTAATATAAGCATCTGAGTCATTTGGGGGAGGGGCGCTAAGCAGTGGCAGGCTGGTTCAGACCATGGGGCCAGTCTGAGCCAGAAACCTATACAGCAGTCCTCACTCTGTATTTTCATTCTCTGCAGGCATTTGCACCATTGCCCCAGTCATTAACCCTAGGTTCCAGATCATTCTGTGCATTCTGTCAGTGAGCTCAGCCACATGACCAGGTAGACTAGGTGACTGCAACCACACACTGTCTTCTCATGATTCTGCACGCTGGAGCCCTGGACAGGGCCTGGCAGAGTCAGTTCTAGTGAAGAGTTAACCATGACTGTCTCAGCTGTATTATCACATAGGACAAGAGACAGCCTGGGAAGGGCACTACCCCATTAAAGGAGTCCCACATTCTTGACCTACACCTGAAAACCATCCAAGTCCCCATTTTCAATGACTTTCCCTTTGGAGATTAGGGTCTTAACATGGAATTCTGGAAATCATACCGTTCTCCCATGCACAGTGACATGGAGGACACACAGGACAGTCACTGTAGTGGTGCCTGGTGCATGGTGGGAGGTCCTAGAGGCTAGAAGCCTAAACTAGAATGAAGACAAAGCATGGGTAAGCTGACAATGGAGGATGGGCTGTTGGCTTTGAGTCGGGAATAAGCATTGCGCTTCAGTCCCTGGTGGATGACAGCCTGGTGCCTGGTGGGGACCCACTATGAATTTGGAGGAGGGCCTGTGGAGAGTCTTCAGGAATGTCAGTGCCCAGGTTAGGGCTTCCCACATAGCTGCGTCTGTCTGTGCATAGGCCAAATCAGTTATTACTATCTGTTGTCCTACATACAAGTTTCTATGTTCAGAATGGGGCACTTGCTATTCAGGTTAAACAAACCCTTACATCCTGGTGTCCCTGGGATTCTTTGTCTTAAATTTGCTGAGGACCTGTCCAAGATCATAGCTCTTCTTTCCCGTTGCTTTTCTAAATACCCAATACACCATGTGCTCAGTTCCTGGAATGTTGGTGGCTCCAAAGTTTCTCCTACATGTCTATCCTAGATATTTCACTTTCAAGGTCCCTTCTCATGGGTCTTTAGGGCAAGCTATCTTGGCTTATGCTGGGCCAGTGCAGTCCCCTGAATCCTTCCCTTCCTGGAATGGGTGGAGCTGGACCTCATCTATAAATAATCATATTCCCTCATTTCCTAGTGTGAACCTTCTTGGAGACCTACCCCAAAGCCAACCTTGTACACTCCACAGTACCACGACACTTGGAGTCATCTAAGACCAAGGCACCCACAGAGATCCTTCCTGAATCCATACAGAAGTACATGGACATCATGAACTTGGCTGGAAGGGCTTCCAGACTCAGCCAAAGGGGAGACTGTGGGAAAAAGGGAAAGAGGAGAGCATTAGGTTAGAGCAGGAAGGAGGTGACTTGTACCCAGACTCAGGACTCCTGCGCTATATTGATGAACTAGCCTCCAAAGATCTTGTTAAACAAATGAGTTTCATCTGGAGCCCTGGTGTTGACTACATTATGGCGTGGCATCCAGGTCTTTGGAACTAAGAATGTTTCCATCGCTGTTGTACAACTGAGAATGGGGTGCTGGTACTTATCATGTGCCTACCTGCAACACGATAAACCAGGCCACCCTGAGCCTTGCCAGCTGATTCTCTTGGAGGTATTCTGGACTTGGAGTGCACCCTGCTCTTGGCACCCATGTTCTTTTCCTTCTGTTTACAGATGGAAGCCATCATGAACCCTCACTTTATAGCTGAAATCCTCTCCCCCAAAGTAGATATGGACATACTGGCTCCAACAGAGGAGCTCAAACAGGAGGAAGAGCTCAGTGTTGCTCAGGTAAGCAAGGATGAACAAACACAGGGCAGCAGGGTACAGGCAACAGTTAAGCACCAGAAGTAAAAAGAAGCACTAGTTAGACAGGACGGGGAAGGAAGGACCAGGGGACAGAGGGACACCATAAGACAAGGAGAAGAGAGGACCCTGCTTATAAGGCCCATGAGAACTTGACTCACCCAGTAGGGAGTCGAGGCATCCTGACTTGGGATGCTCAGAGCGCGGGTGTGGCGGGGGGGGGGGGGAGTGGAGGGAGTGGAGAAAAAGAGGAGGGTTGGGGTGCAGAGCTGAAGGATGCTCCATATGGCAGCTGTCAGAGGCTCCTCCATCTCTGTCAGCCACATCCCGACAGCTGACTCCTCCTTTTGATGCCTCCACCCAAATGCTCTGCTACCCTCTGGCCCTCTCCACATTTGTTGAGTCACTTGGCCATTTTCTCTTGCAGCTGCTAGAGAAGTGTCACCTGGCCTTGGAAAAAGAACAAGACATGAGGTCATCTCCCAATCCTGATTCACCCCAAGCAGTCTCCATGCTTCTTCACTGACCATCTGCCAACTTGCAAACAAAAAGGACAGTACTTCCCAAAGAGGAGCCAGGGCATAGACTTCCTCAGACAGCCAGTGCACAGGGTCACCGAGGTAAGGATACTTGGACCTATCCTTGGCTATCCTCCAGAGGAGCCACACAACTCACTGCTACTTCCCACAGCCAAAAAATACCCATCCACAAAGCTTGGGGTCAAGATATGCAGTGAATCTCATAGGAGCTTCTCCTAACAGGGACCCCACAAACTGCTTGCCAGATCAGTAAGGACAAGGAAGAGCGCTCCATCCTGACCTTCCTCCTGGCCTCCCAAAACAGGCTGGCACCCCAAAGACTGCCCTACCACTTGGGTCCCCAGAGAGGTCTCCCAGATGGCAGAGGTGCCTCCCAGACCTCATCCCACCAGAATAGGTACCTCAGCACTGATCCCCTGCCATCTACCAAGGCAAAGAAGCAAGAAGATTTCATTGGAAGTGCAGGTCCTTGGGCTAAAATGACAAGCTCAGTGCCTGACCCTTTGCGTTGGAGGTGGCTCCCCATGCCTCACAGCCTCAGAAGAAGAAGCATGAGTCACTACAAACCAAGAGGATGAAGAGGAAGAAGAGGAAGAAGAGGCAGTGGCTACCTGGGAAGTCCTCAAGAAATATCACCCTACCTCCATTCTGCATCCCCAGAGCTGAAGACTCCACTCACCCATGGCTGATTCAGTTACTGCTAAGGGTGGAGCTAGAAGCTAGAGGAATCAGAGACTCCTGAGAGGGATAGATGGTGAGAATAGGCAGCAGGAAGAGTTTGTAAACTGCAGTAAGCAAAAGTAGTTCTATTGAGAATGGTCTTAAGGTTATTGCTTTCGGTCTGATACCTGCCCTGTTTGATGGAGGGAGAAAGTATGGAGAAACGGACCCAGACATGTCAGACTGCAGGGCGCACATGTACAGACCCAGATATTCCTC
Organism: Phyllotis vaccarum; assembly: GCA_033318265.1. Lineage (NCBI taxonomy): Eukaryota > Metazoa > Chordata > Mammalia > Rodentia > Cricetidae > Phyllotis > Phyllotis vaccarum. The sequence continues at coordinate 53,999,104 of JARWLC010000011.1, read as the reverse complement.
TACATTTGCCTGCTTATTGTGGGAAAAAATAAACCAGAAACTCCTAGAATCCTTATACAAGACCTCTCTGGTTTAGGGGTCCTTCTGGGGAATATCATTATATGTGTTATTTAAAATGTTTGGGTAGAGAACTGCTTTTCAGTTTTCCACCCTCTAGATCACTATCTAGTTTCTTGAATTATCCTGGAGACTGCCTTTTTCCTATGGTGCTTTTCTGCTTCTGACACCAGCTGGCCCAGTCCTTAGCAAGTCAGGGCCTTCGTGAGTGGGTGGATGAACAAGGCTTGGCTACAAATGGAAGGGCACAGCCAGAGAGAATGTTCAGCTGACATCATCAAGTAGACTCCATCCATTCATACAAATACTATGCTCTCTGTGACAGACTGTTCAGTTATAGTCGATCAGCTGAAAGACTAGCTGGCCTGGCTGTGTCCACTCATCAGTCAGTTCTTGGCTACTGCTAGACATCGCGATTAAAGGTGTGCACCCAACATATCCAGCCTTTAAAAATGTTTTATAACTGGAATCACGAATTATCAGAATGACTTTCCCACTGAGAAGAACCCTCTAGAGAGCATCCCATGTGCCGTTCTCATTATTCATCTATTCCTTCTTACTGAGGAGCAGTTTTTGAGCATACAGATGAACCACTCTGCACAACCAATTATCCCACCAAGACCACTGAGGTCATTTCTACTTCTGAGTGACTACAAATAAACTTGTTCCAATTTTTTGTTCATAGTTTTTCTTGTAAACATAGTTTCCATTTCTCTTATGTAAATAAGTACCAAAGAATATGTCAATGGGTCTACAGTAGGCTATACTTCGTTTTAAGGGAGCTTTTAGTGGGGAGACAGAACAAGAAGTAGAATGAGGGGACAGTCCATTTCCTGGATGGAGACTGAGTGCCTCAGTACAGCTAAGCGGAAGCATCACACAAGTCTCTGGTTTTGAAGGAGTCACAGAAAGATTTGTCCATGAGTCTAGAGGAAGAGCATGCCTAGAAAGCTGGAAATAACTGCAAGAGCATCTGGGCTCACAGAATTCTTGGAAATGTCTACACAGGGCCTCTGTGGGCAACAGAAGACCTGTAGACAGTCTACAGTTTCTCAAGGAGTAGGTTGTGTAGTTACAAAACACACACACACACACACACACACACACACACACATTTATTGTGCTGATCCCTCTTATGGCTCTTCTAGCAAGAAAGCCCCATCAAATGTGAGTCTTGGAGTTTACAGAACTGAGACGTGATTAGGACATAATTCCCCAAGGTTTATACCAGCTTTCACATTTTGAAAACACAAGGGTCTGGAAAAAATTGTGGGTAATCTCCACTAGAAGGCGTGGACCCCATTAATACAGTGTCACAGAAAACACAATGGGGTGAAGGCAAAAGAGAAGTTTGAGGCCAGAGGACTTGAATTAAGTTGGGGCTCAGAGTCTGGGCACTGATGAAGTAGTTCTTTCAAGAGTGTCTTGAGTCACAAAAGATGTAATCAAATTGCAGTTGTAGTGCAGGTCACAGAAGCATCGGCATATGCTGCATGAATGTCTAGGAGCAGAGAACTTGAGATTTGCAAACATCAGTGATGCCCATCCTACATAATGTTTTAGGCCGCGTTTATGCTACCTTGACATAGCTGAGTAGCTGCATCAGAGCGCATGAAATGTTTCGTATCAAGTTCCTCACAAATGATATTGAGGAGAAATAAGTAGTTCAGTAGGTCAGACCATCAATAAGTCAGCAACTGCACATCCAAAAAGTGTGTGATATCCGTGACTGCCATGAGCAGAGGCAGGTACTCCCTACCACATTCTGGTAGCTTCTTTCTCCTTCAGGACCTGTGATCCTCTTCTACCACACAATACATCTCCAATAGTTCTCTAAATGTGCCTGGAGCTCAGGAGAAAGCAGGAAGAATGGTGTTGATGTATTTGACACACTTTTTATAAGCTAAGAAACCGAGGATAGAACTGTAAAGTGCTGATGCTCCTGCATGGATGTGCAACACAAGTCTGTCTTGAGCCTGTAGAGGCCAGAAGAGGGGTTTGGATGCTCTGGAACTAAAGTTAGGGGCAAACTGCTGAGAACCGGACCTGGGTCCTCTCCGAGAGCAACCAGCGCTCCAGCCCCACAGATGTGCTGTAATTGAAAACTGGTATTCCGCAGCTGGCCAGAACTGCCACAAAATTCACAAAACATTTATGAAACGATTAGAGCTACACAAGAATCCTTTTCTATTGATTCTTTAGTATTTGTCCAAACCACTCATAGTTTCCTGGCTAGTAAAAATCTCTAGGGAAAAAAAAAAGGAGAAGGAAAAGAATAGTTTTGTTTTTGCTTATTTGTTTGTGTGTTTGCTTGTTTATGTAACCCTTAGGGAAAATTACACAAATTGTTTCAAAATCAAATAAATCATTTTACTTGAAGCCTCTTCCTTGCTATCAGCCTGTCCCTGCGCTGCCTCACTGCCTGGTCTCACCTTCAGTTTTCCCCAGCGGCTGCACAGGCAGGGTTTTTTTTTTGGGGGGGGGGGTGTTCTGGTATACTCAAGGCTACCGGGGTGGCAAAGTCCCACACCTTCCTGGGCTCCGTGATCTGTGCAGGCAGGAAAAAAAGAGGGGTCCACGGCTCTAGCCTCAGTGACTGGTGTCCACGAGACCCCACGCCCATTGCCCTCTACTGCAGGGTAAGTCCAAGTATCTGGAGTCCCCGCTGAGCAGGCAGCCCCACCCCTAGCAGTGGTCCCGGCCCCCCCCCCCCACTGGCCTGGGACATAGTCTCAAACAAGCTCCGCCCACTTAGGCCTAAGCACTTGGGACTTGAATTGACCCCTTGGCAAGGGGCGGGGCCATCCGCTGAACCCAGCAAACCTGACCCACCCCTTCTTAAGCATTCCAGAGAGCCCCGAACATGAATGGGAGACCATGGGTACCTGAGGGGTCCAGGCCCAGTGGTAGAAGGCTGCACGGGGGACACACTAAGGGGAAGGGAAAAAGGCTGAGGTGGAGTGATTTGGCTTTTCTTAACCGAGGAGTTAGTTATTCTTGTGTTTATACTATGAACTCTTAAGGATTGTTTTTATTAGAAGATTTTACTTTCTGGATAGATAATCATGGTGTAGGCACAAGGTAACCAATGCGGGAATTGTTAAATTGTTCTCTCATGTGGCCTTAGTGGCTGTGCAGAAAAGACTGAATCCTGTGACAGTTCTTCCTATCTGCGGAGTTCTGATTTTTCATGCAATTGGTTTAATTTTGTGTGTGGATTTTTCTGTGTGTTGCTGTAGGCTCTAACCAGAGGACACTGTTCTTTCCTGGCTTCCTCCCCTCTGAAGGCTAGGCTACCTACTAGGTTGGTGCCCCTGCAAATCTACAGCAACATATGGAGTTGCTGCATTACATTTTGTAGGTGTTTTTTGGTTGGTTGGCTAGTTGATTGGTTGGTTGGTTGGTTGGTTGGTTGGTTGGTTGGTTGGTTGGTTGGTAGGTAGGTAGGTAGGTAGGTTGGTTGGTTGGTTGGTTGGTTGGTTGGTGGTAGTAGATTGGTAGGTAGGTAGGTTGGTTGGTTGGTTGGTTGGTTGGTTGGTGGTAGTAGATTGGTAGGTTGGTTGGTTGGTTGGTTGGTTGGTAGGTTGGTTGGTTGGTTGGTTTGATTTTTTGTTTTTGAGTCCAGTCTAACTGTATCACCCAGAATGGCTTGAATTTCACCCTGGAGCTTAGGCTGCTCTGGAACTTTGCATTAACAAAATTAAAAATAAAAAATAAATAACTTCTTATTTTTATTTTTATGTTGTTTAACTGTATGTGTGTTGTTTTGCCCACTTGTCTGCCTGTGCTTCATTAGTGTGCAATGCCAGAGGAGGCCAGGAGAGAAAGTCAGATTTCCTGGAACTAGGGTTACACATGGTTACTAGCCACATGTGGATCCTGGGAACCAAACCCAGATACTTTGGAAGAACAGCCTGATCTTAACCTCTAAGCTGTCTCTCCAGCCACAAATACAGAACTCTAAATCCTCCTACCTTAGCCTCTGTCCTGGAGAGCAGGCTTGCCCAAAAAGTACCTCGACAATGAGGTAATCTTTTGTTGAGAAGTTTCACATCTGTGGCTTATTGTTCCTATTCTTGGGCTGATTTTTGGCATTTGAGTGACGCTGCTTCAAGCAATGAATTAGGAAGAATTAGTGTTTGTGCTATGATCTGGACCAGCAGGTCATTATTCAGCGACACAATGGAACACTCAGATTAACATTCCTCCAATCTCAGAAATGAACTGTAAACTTACATATGTTTCTGGGGAAAACATGAGAAACAGTCACCAGCCACTCAGGTTTTACAAAAACAAGTCACAGAAGCTGTTGATCTTTCAAAGGCACCCACAGTCCTACCTTTAAAATGGGTAACAGATAAGCCTATATGGGTTTAGCAGTACCCTTTAACAAAAGAGAAATTGCGGATCTTAGAAGAGCTGGTACAGACACAGTTAAATGCTAAGCATACTGAAGAATCAACCAGCCCTTGGAATTCTTCTGTAACTGGTATCAAAAAGAAATCTGTAAAATGGAGAATGGTAACAGATCTAAGAGTGGTAAGCAAGGTGATTCAGCCAATGAGCTCTCTTCAGTCTGGGATTCCTTTGCCTTCTCTGTAACCTAAAGAATGGCCTATTATAGTTATTGATTTAAAAGATGGTTTCTTTATAATACCTTAACAAGAACAGGACAATGAAAAAAATCGCCTTTACAGTGCCCACTTATAATAATTCTTGGCCTATAAAGAAATATCAATGGAGGGTACTCCCACAGGGAATACTGAATAGCCACACCCTGTGCCAGTATCTTGTAAAACATCCAGGAGAAGTGATATGTAACCAATTCCCCAAATCTATCATTTGCCATTACATGGATATCTTGTTGGCTGACTCAAATATGAATACTTTAGAAAAAAATGTTTGAAGAAATGAAAAAAAAATTGCCTGCTTGAGGATTACAAATTGTTCCTGAAAAATACAAAGAGGGAGTTCAATTGATTATTTAGGATACAAAATAGGTCAACAAATGTGGGAAATTATGTTGTTCCATTCTAAATAATTGTCCCTGCCTATGAGTTTAATAAAAAGCGCTGATTGGCCAAAGGCAGACAAGAAGTGTAAGTGGGACTAACAGACTAGAAGACTCTAGGAACAGGCAGAACAGCAGAATGCCTGAGAGAAGCCAGAGGAAGCAGAGGACAACTATGCTGCTCTGAGGAAGGGTCCTCAGACTCCGAAGATGCTGTGTTTGAAGAAGCTGACACAGATTTACAGAGCTCAGGAAACTTCAACAGAGGTGCTCTGAAATGCTAAATCATCTGGGACATCCATTTCCATTGGAGATTTTTCAGGGGGTCTTCCTCTATCAAACTTTATGTTTTTTATCCAGAAATAAATCCACAGCTTATCATTTTCTGTGAAAATAAAAAGAAAACCTCTTCTCCAAAGTAGCATAACTTTGAATTTCAGTTTTAAAATAAACTCATTTACAAAATATATAGGTTGAATTAATCCAACAGCATTTATAATCAACTGTCTTTTAGCAGCTTTTACTAAGTCATTTTCAGTCAAGAAGCTTAAAGACAATAACATACAGTATCCAGACATTCTTTGTATTTTCCATCTTTACGTGGCTTATTTTTACTTACTTACTTACTTACTTACTTACTTACTTACTTACTTACTTACTTATTTATTTTTTACTCTTTCTTTTTTAAGGGGTTTCTCTACCTTTTCTTTTCTTTCTCTAAGCCTATATATATATTCAATACACTGTAAACCACTTAGACTTTTTTAAAAAACTGTCTTTACTGTATATTTATTTCCTAACTTTTTCTGTCTCTGACCACACCTTTGCTTAGCTAGGGTGATTGACTCCACCCAGATTCTTCTATTTCTTTCTGTTTCTGAACACACCTTTAATCTGCCAAGGTCCTTGGCAAAGTATTAAAGGTTGGTAGGATGGGTGGATGGCTCCACCCAGCTCCTAGTCTAATTTCATAGAATTGATCTTTTTAGTCCAGGTACTCTGGGAAATTTAGGGTCCATATAATTACCAAGTAAATCATTGCCATCTGCTGCTCATTAACTCTATTTAAGTATTAGGCAGCAGGGCCTAAAACTCACAAGTAAAAAATTCACAAATGTTTTGCCTCTAAGGCTGAATCAGGAAGCTTCTCTTCAAAAAGCCAAGCCTCTGCTTGCCTCCAGCAAACAGAGCTGATCCAAGAAAACATAACCATTAAGAAGCCATTTTTTATTCTGTTCCCTTTTTGTCCTTATGAATAGAAACCTTAAATAAATCATTTACAACTTTTTGCTTATATTGAGGGTCCTGTGAGACTTCGGGAACAAGCCATTTACACCTTAAGCTACACTCCAAAAGCCTGTCATTATAGCCCAAGCCCACATGCCTCACCAGGGTGTCTCTGTACCACGGCTCATGTGAGAGACACAACTCAGAAGCTTCTTTGAGCTTCAGTTTCTGTGCTCTAGACCATTTTTTAAGTTTTCTATGGTTTTATGCTCATCTACCCATGTGACAATTCTTTAAGTTATAAGAAAAACTCAAGGGTTGGAACAGGATTTTCTTTTTGTCTTTACAGAAAACTAGAAATAACTATCTTCAAGAAGTTAAAAGACCTTGGAATCTAGATGTCTAAAGCAGAAAGGAAGGCTATCTAGAAAAAAATTACAAGCAAAGGAATATTGGACCTATTGGTACCAATATACTCTACAGGGTAAAATCTCATTGCTTAACCTCTATATCTCTCTATTTATAAGAAAGTTGAAGTCTCAGTTCAATTATAAATTAAAGCTGGCTTTGGAGTTGGAGTGTGGCTCTCTCCTTCTCTAAACCCAAGCATGCTTGTTAAAGGAAAATGCAAAATTGCTATATCATATCAGAAGAGCCACCTGATATGGGACAGAAGAATAATAAAAAAAAAAAATAAGGAACTATTTTTATTGTTACTAATCCTATGCTGAATAAATATTTATATATTTAGCTTCCTGTACATTGTATTGGGTTTTAGTCTCTTATCAGTTTTCTGCAGTGATCCATGACAATGCCTAATTGCAAACTTAAAGTATCCAGAAGGAAGACAGGGCCTCACAATGATAATTTCACATGGACTATGACAAAGCCACTAGGCTGACAAACACCAAAGATCAGATTTGGACTACAAACTTCTCAGGACAATTTCAAGGCAGCTTGCTGAGATGAACCAGCTTCACAAATTACTATAGCCAGGACTTGAGACAAATCATGTACTTTCCTGTAATGCAGAGACTGGACAACAAATGATAAAGCTACTTATTTCAGGACTTGACAATTAACAAAACTTTCCTTTTCAGAATCTCCTAAAGATACTGTTGCCCCCAAACAACAGGAAGTAAATTTACGAACACTGCTCCCACAATCCCAAGAGTGGAGTGGGGGATTTTTGGTCCTTCAATGGGTTATGGATCATTGTCATTGTTTAGGATAATTGGTTAAAAATTGTTAATGGTTATGGTTAGAAAAAAGTTAAACAAGAGCGATTAGATTCAAGATAGAAAGATAAAGGGGATACAGATATATAGGATATAAGGTTAGATTATTGAATCTTCTTTTAAAAGGTTTTACTAGCTTTAAATATTTTACATTGAATTGGATTTTTGTATATTGTATACAAATTGTGTATATTGAGATTAATTGTGTTACTGTACAAATATCTCTATGCTTGTTCAATGTGTTATACTTAATCAGTTCATCTAAAAATGTAATACAAATTGCTAGTCCATGTAAGTTTTTATTACCAACTAATTAGAATATAAAGTAATGCAAGTTAGTAGTTAGACATTAATTCAAACATAGTCACATTAGATATGTTTTCAAGATCAAACAAATATATTTTAAATGAGCAGGCCTTCTTCAAACACTTCAGAGATCCATAGAATATGGCATTTAAAATATTTTAAAAACTTAGACTTTTCTGGACAGTGAGACAGGTCTACTCCTGGCAGCACCAATCTACTTCAAGAGAAAAATGGGCATCGAAGAAACTCCATATGGAGTCTATTTTCTTTGTGACAATGGTTAGCCACTGGACAAGAACTGCTCTTGTATTGACTGCTTGACAGTATGCTGTTTAAACTGGACATGCAGGTTCCCTAGGAAAGTGACCTCTGAACTTTGACAGAACAAGCTGAGATGGTCCATCAGATTCATGCTTTTCAGAGAAAACTGTCAGATATTCTTCAGGACTCGAGGAGAAGCGACTGATGAACTATACCAGAATGGGCAGAGCAGATTTCCTACTTCACTGAAATGAAAAGAGACTCTGGGCCTGTAGGCTGAAGATGGATGCCCCAACTTTATAAAGGAACTTTGGGTGACTGTCCAGGCAGATAGGTATCATCTCTGTCATTTCTAGATTTTGGAAGTTTCTTGCACTCCCTGTTTACTTGGGTAAATATTTTTTCCTTCTTGGGTCTCTGAGGTAGTTGAAGATGAAGTGGTTATAGTTATAGTTTTCTAGTGACCGTTTTAGAAAAGAAACTTTGAAGTTAAAGTGTGTAAGTTTAAGAGACATCAAAATAATAGTTTTTAGTTAGTAATACAAGTTAGAAAGAAAGTGAATTAGGTATAATCCTTTGGACTCATCAAAATAGGATAATTAATAAAATATTTTCTTTGAACTGTCAATTTTTAATGAACTGGACATTGTAGTAGAAGGTTTCTGGCCTGAACTTTCGGGCCTAGCCTCAAGGTTTAGACCTACAGACCCACAGAGACACAGAGACGCACAGATGCTTACAATAGTTTTAGGCTGATCGGCCTAAGGCCCAGGTATATAACTTGCTAACTCTTTACCCTTCATCTAACCCATGACTCTTATCCTGTTCAGCCATGTGGCTCGGTACCTTTTCTCAGAGCAGCATAGTTGTCCTCTGCTTCTTCTGGCTTTTCTCTGGCATTCTGTTCTGTTCTGCCTGTTCCTAGAGTTTTCTTAGTATGGTAGCTCCGCTCACACTTCATGTCTGCCTTTGGCCAATCAGCGCTTTTTATTAAATTCATAGCAGGGACAATAATTTCAATGGAACAACCTAATCCCCCTACAGTACATTGCTCATTTATTGTTTGTATATATTGTATATAATTATTGTACCTATTGCATATGGTAGCTATAACCTTTTTTTCAAATTTAATAAAAACACCCAGAGATAACAGAGGGATCTACCCACAGTTGGTCTAGGAGTATCAGACAGTGGTAACTCACACCTTTAATCCCAGCCATAGGGAATGTCTGGGAGTGGTGATCTATGTCCTTAATCCCATCAATTCTGAGTTTGAGTTATTTTAGTTTATAGAAGGAGTCCAGACTCCCAGGCAGGCAGTGGTGGCGCCACGCCTTAACTCATGGAAGAAGATATTTAAGGCAGGCATAGAAAGACAGAGCAGGCAGGAGAAGTCAGGAGGAGCAAGGCTGAGGAAGCTGGAAGACAGCTGGGTGAGATCTGACTGTGATGTTTACTCTCTGATGTCTCAGCCTTTCCCAGAGATCTGGCTCTGAGTTTCCTTTATTTGTGCAACAATAAGATCTGCTATTCTCTGCCCCATTCCTTGCCTGTCTCATACATACTGTCAATAAACTAGGCACTACTAGACATACCCCCAACATGCACAACGAGATGTCAACTTCTAGTGGACAAACCTCCATCTACCAACACTCTGCATCCTCTGCTGGGTATTAGACCCTGATGGACACTCCCCAGATACACTGATGAGTACTAGATCTGCTGTATGCCATCACTATCCCCTACTCCCATTTCCCACTACCAGCTGGCATATGTTGCTAGATATCAGTCCCTTCATTTTGTGACCTTCCACATGCATTGCTATGTGTTAGTCCCCACTGTTCCCTTACATGTACTGCTATGCATGCTCTTGCTGGACATCCTGCCCTTGGGCCACTGCCCCATATATACTGCCACTTATTTGGTCATTCTGGACATGCTCTCCCTACCCCCGTGGCAGTGCACATGCAGTGATGTGAGTTAGGTCCCACATAACATGCTAGGATCTATTAAACCAACTGGATGAACACCATTGTCCCATTATACAGTGCTATTTATCCAGATCTGCTGGATACTCCTGTTACTGCTACACTGAAATGCCTGTGTATCAGGCCCTGGTGGCCACCCCTCCAACAAACAGTAGTCATGCATACAATGCATGGTATCAAGCCCTACTGAACATCCCACTATTCGGGCATCCATACACACTAGTAGTTCGTGGCAAAGGAGTATGCAGAATGGCTGTAAAGTAGCAGGGTATTTGAAAACCAAAATATGTGTCTAGTAGAACCCAGTATTTAGAACTAAAGTCAAAATGGCCTGATATCTAGCAGTATATGTGCAGTCATGAGACAGAGGGGTATCCAGCAATGTGTGGGTGGGGTATTCAGAAGATTCTAATACCTCGCATTGTATGCTGGGCCACAGGGCTAAGGAGATGTCAAGCAGGGCCTAATAACCAACTTTGTTGGTAGCAGTAGATGATATTCAGGAGAGCTTGACACACAGCAGTATACATGGGGTACTTTGAGTTCGGTATCCAAAAGCACCTAACACCTAGGACTCTGTGGGGTGGGGGCACAATGGTGTTGTGATGTCCCCTATGACATAGTGCCAACTAATAAGTTTTGGAGAGTTGTGGTGTAATGGCTATTCTTATTTGTCAATTTTACTACATCTGTAATTAGCTAAAACCCACTTCAGCCTGATAATGGGCAGTGTGTGTTGGTTGGCAGTGAAGGTGGGAGACTGCCCATCAGGACCTAATACCAAACACTGTATGCAGTGCAGTGGCCATGGGGAATTATTCAGCAAGTCCTAATGACTAGAAAAAGGCCTGAACAAAACGTCATGGTGAGCTGTCAGATGCAGGTGCTCCACACAGCCTGAAAACTAGCATTATATGTGGATGTCACATATAATGTGACAGGGCAGTGAAAGAACATACAAATTTCTAGACACAAGGTCCTGCTGAATACCCACCCCAGCCCACTGTCCCTGCAGACATGGTGCTGGACACCTGCCTCTATCCCACAGAATGTGATAGGTATTGGGCCACCCTAGATAATATTTTCTGCCCCTCTACCTCAGCAGCTGCACATACACTGCCATTTCTAAAGACCAGTTGGTTACCCTGCCACTGACATGTATCAGGTCCTAAGCATATACCATCTCCCATTCCTTCAATGCTTGTTGGTAGGCTCCAGCAATATCTTTTCCCACATCATCACTGCCCACACCCACTACTAGGTGTCTGGTCTAACTGAATATACCACTGCAGTATCACACTAACTGTGTGTCAGGTTCTACTGAACCTCACCCCAAGGTGAGATATCAGGCTTTTCCAGACATGCCCCATGCCTCATTTTCACCCTAAATATGCTGCTGTTCTTCAGGCCAGGCTGAACGCACACCCCTGCCACCTCTTTCCCTATTTGTAGGTATCATATACTGTTAGATATGCCCATTATACCACATACACTGTTGGACACCACTCTGGAAGTGGCACACATAACTTCTAGATACTGGTTCTTTCTACTCAACCTGCACCTCACCCACATACACATCTGGGTACCAGACCGCTATAGATACCACCCGCCGTGCCTTAATGCATCAGAAGCCCCACATTCATTGCTAGAGATCAAGCCCTGTAACTCACTATTTCTGCCTTGTCCCATGCATGCTGCTAGAAATGATAGATGCCCTTCTCATGCCCTGTCACTGGCCCCACACATACACCGTGAGGTGTCAGGCCTTGCTGGACATTCCATCCTACCATGTCCTGTAGTATGAGGTTTCTGGCCTGGACTTTCGGGCCTAACCTCAAGGTTTAGGCCCACAGACCCACAGACCTGCAGAGACATGCAGAGGCTTACTATAGTTTTAGGCTGATTGGCCTCAGACCCAGGCATATCACTTACTAACTCTTTACCCTTAATCTAACCCATGAATCATCCCGTTTAGCCATGCGCCTCAGTACCTTTTCTCACAGCAGCATGGTTGTCCTCTGCTTCTTCCGGCTTCTCTCTGGCATTCTGCTCTGTGCTTCCTGTTCTCAGAGTTTTCTTAGTCTGATAGCCCTGCCCACACTTCCTGCCTGCCTTTGGCCAATCAGCGCTTTTTATTAAACCAGTGGGTGGGATAATTATTTACAATGAAACAACACAGTCTACCACAATGCCCCTGCATACACTGCTGTGCAGAAGCAGGCTATTCATCGTGACCTAAAAAGTAACTATATTTAGGGGCAATGAGGTGGAAGAGAGAGTGGTAGAAATGTTCACCATGACCTGATACATAGAAATATGTAAAACAATGTCCAGTAGAATCTGAGACAGAGGAGAGAGAAATGAGGCTGGAGGAGGGTGTCCAGATGGGCATAATACCTGTGTTGCACAAGGCCTGACACCCCACAGTGGGGATCTGGGAGGGAGGGATATGTGGGATGTCCTGCAAGGCCTGTTGTCTAGCAGTGTTCATGGGGCAGTGGCAGGATAGGGTGTATTCATATCTAGCAGTTTATGGGAAGGGTGACAGACAGCATGGGCAACTCTAGGCTTTCTGCTTTCCAGAACAGTTTCTCCTAAGACTTCTATAGCATAAATGTGGGTTTTTTTCAGTCATTTAAATGGATCTGTTGTTGGACTCTGTGGCCAGTTCCATGTGTCTAGTCTCTGTTCCTTCCCCTGGGCATCTTTTCCAAGTGCTGGGACCAGAAGTGGGGGGTCGTGAGGGGTCACTTCATTCTTATGCCATCTCTTCCGTCTCATTGCTTGCTACATCTGATGTGCTGAGCATCATCTGTCATTCTGCTGAGTCTATAGATGATATTCAAAAAAATCTGTCACCTTAACAACTGTGCTGCTGAAGAACATGTGTGTCCGAGAGCCTATTCCTTTAGATTTCTCTACAGCCATGCCTCAGTGTTCTGAAGGACAATTTGTGTAAACTATGTTGGGTTTCTACTTCAGTACCATAGTATTAGGGTCTTTTGGAAACTGTATCTATGTGATACCAATGATAATCCATATAGCTTCCCCCAACTTTGCTATCTTTTTGTTAGTGGTGACCTGGGACAGGGCATACAGGAACACTGCCCTCCTCAGGAGACCCACCCCAGTGACCAGGCACAAATATGTGCTCACTTCTCAAGGCTCTAATGAGATTCTTAATCTGCTCAGACAGAGCATTGAGAACAGAAAGGCATGGGTGACCTCCTAAACTGTGAAGGTATACATAGTGTCAAATCAGAGCCATTGGGAAACCTCCCCAAGGGGATCCTCAGACAAACTCTAGATCTTGTTGAGACAGAGGAGGCTCTGGTCTTTAGTTGGATGCTGGAAGAGAAACCACATCATCACCCAGAACTTCATATTAGCCTGAAGCTGTGAATCCCCTGTGCTGCTTCAGGGCCTCGGGGAAATGACATCTTGCCTCCCCTAGTAAAACAAAAGATGAGGGATGCTCATCACCATCACTGGCAGTGGGGCAGAGCACAGAGCCTCAGGGCAGGAAACTCCTGGCTACATGTTGCAAGAAGTGGCCAAGTACCTGCAAGAGGAAGGGAATCCCAGACAAACGGAGAAGCTGGCAGAAAGCCCTACATTCTCCAGGGCAGTGTTGATGGGCTCATCAGAGAACAGCAAACTCATTTCATGTGTCATTAGGGGATAAAGGGGAAAATACAGTGCCTGCATTGATTTCCTCCATGATTTTCCTTAGTAGACACCACTGAGTCCAGCTCAAAGCCCTCTTCCTGGACCAGCTTCAGACCAACAGTTCCTACTTAGGCATTCTGTCCGCTCACTGCTCACCTCCCTTACTCTTGTCCAGCTGGGTGTTTGAAGACACTCTGGAAATAAGCTTCCACAACAGCACACATTGAACAGAAGCTACATTATTGAGAGGAGAAAGGATGGCCCCTGCGAGTTGCCAACTTGGCATTGTGTCTGGAGCCAAAAGGCATGGCTCAGAACCCAAGCTACCCTGACCAAACATGAATGCAAGCTGCTGAGCATCCCTGAGACTCGCTTTCCTCCCCTGTGAGGTGGGCATTGATATGACTGCACCTGATCCCCCCAGAGGTATGAGAAATGTATGAACAGTGACTGTAGATGCTGGGTTTGTGGGCTCATTCCTCACCTGACTACTTCTCTCAGGAAAGGCAGCAACAATCTCCGAAGCATCAAGGACAGATACAACCATGCCACAGAAAAGGCCACATTCTGGAGATGCATCCTCTTCCCAGAGACCACTATCTGGTGCTAGAGCCCATGATTCATTTGGACTGTGCTTCCTGGGAGTCACAGTCCATGACTCTCCCCCCCCCCCAACCCCTTTCCCAGGCCCTGGCATCACAAATGTGCAGAAGGACCAAAGGCCTGGCTCAGTAGTTACCTGTTGACCTAGACCTGCACTGATCCCATTAGCAAGCTGTTCAGTATCTCTGGACCTGTTCCCTGTGCTAGACTTGAGGCTCACCTGTATTCATAGTTCTGGAATCCAGATTAGATGGAGTTGGTAACCAGCAGCAGGATGGCTCACATGCCCTAGAAGTTCATAGGGAGGTTGTCTACCCTTGTTAACACAATCTGCTACTCCACAATGGTCTGGGGACAGGGTCAGAGAGGAGATATGCTGCCTGCTACCCACATGAATGACTCCAGGGTCCCTCCAGAGTCACAGAACCGCCTTCTGTCACCTTTGCTTCTCTCTCTAAGGTAAAGTCAATGAGAGCTGAGCTTGGGACTGAAGTAGGCTGGCCTCAGCAACCTCATGCTTCCCTGTGCTGCACTCAAGCCAGTGTTAGGGTAAGAGAAGGCCCTAGAAACTTCTCTTTCCCACAACCAGTACTTGGTTGCCAGGAGCCAAGGCCTGTGCTGGCTGCAATAAAAGCCATTTTCACCTTGTTTAGAAGCTAAACAGAGCCTACGGTGACATACCCCAGCTCTCCAGGAATGGGTAAGTACAATCTTCCTGCCAATTAAGACCCTCTTCAGGTTTTGACCCTTGACTCTCTAGGAATGCAGCCCTATCTCCCTGTCAGAGAAGAACACCTGCAAGCAGTTGGTCAGGGTTGAGAGACAACCTTCCTGAGATAGTACATTCCTGAGATTAGGTTCCTTAGTAACCTCTCTTCCCCATTCTTCCCACACAGCCAACTTCCCGCCTCACTTGCTTTATAAACGCCCCTGAGAAAAATAAAAATTGCAGCTTGACCAGAATACTTGCTGTCATTTCTCCCAGCTCTCACCCCCCCCCCACTCGCCCTCTTCTCGTTCCAAGGTTCGTGCTCTTGTTGTAGACCCCACTGGCCGGGGCACATGGTGGACTCAATAGCGTTCTTAGCAATGAACTGCCCACACATTTGCCTCCTGCATCCAGCCCCCTATGGGAAGCTGCTCTTCATTATCCTAGGAAGGTAATCATAACACTACAGACAACTCATACAGAAAGACACATAAGCTGATACTGCTGGCTAAAAGTCCCCATCCCACTGATGATGGAGGTTTCTGTCTAGGCCTGAACCCAAAGGTGGACACTAAATACAACTTAGTTCAGTAGCGACCAATAATGCCATGTGAGATCACTGTGCCCCAGGCCTGGCAAAGCCCACTCACCTCTCCAGAGTGGAACACCATCCCAGCAGCCCAGCCAAAGTGACACACATTCTTCTCCAGCTTGCTGGCATTGTCCTGTCAGACAGAAGACAAGTTTAGCTCTGATTAAAAAAAAAAAAAAAAAAAAAAAAAAAAAAAAAAAAAGTCCTCACACAAAGGGTCTCTTCCTTCCCTTTCGGATTTTCTGGACCAGCATGCAGTGAGGCTAGGTCTCCTTGCCTTGGCAGAAATCAGGAACATGGGGCATGAAGCAAAACCAACAGTAGTCAGAAGAAATTAAGGAGAAATTATTGAGATGCAACTATCCTTGGGGACACGACCAAGCTCAGGCTTCCCAAGCTTTGATCTGGGTCCCAGAATTCAGGAACTAAATGGCCCTATAGACACCCACCACCCTGCCTCCCCATACTCACCCCCATCAAGGCTGTTCACCAACCTGGAATCACAGGTTCCACAAGTGATAGTCTCTCCAATGAAAGAACTCTTCCCCCATGCGTCCCAGAAACCAAAATGGAAACACACATGTGCAGAGCAGGAAGTTGTGTGTCCCAGCAAATGTGTTGTTGCACACCCCCACACACACACACCAAGATGGGTCAAAATGGGGCTTTTTGCCCTTAGGTAGCTTTAGGCATCATCCTGGCTCACACTTTTGCTCTAAGCATGATTCTGAGACATATAGCCCCGGGCTTTATTCCTCATCACCGAGATTTCCTGTGGAGAAACCTACAACTGTCTGCTTACCTTCTCCTGTGCTGGACAGAGGCCTTTATGATGGGCGTGAAGGCACACGCCACCTGGACTTCCCATGAGGTTCACATTGCAGCTGTGTCAGCCTATAGCCGGCTGATCCCATGCCGTGCCTCAGAGCACACAGATGCTCAACACTTAAAAGCAGAAAGACACACAAAAGGTCTCTCTAAGTGACTTTGAAATATATGGCAGAGGCAAGTGGATTTCTGTGAGCTCAAAGCCAGTCTGATCTACAGAGCAAGTTACAGGACAGCCAGAGCTGTTACACAGAGGAAACCTGTCTCAAAATAATTGCAACAAAGCAAAACAAGCAAACAAAAAAAACTTCTCTTTAACGATGACTACCTTAAAAGATTAGGGGAATGGAAAGGTGACTCAGCAGTTAAGACCATTGGCTGCTCTTCCAGAGGACCTTGGTTTGATTCCCAGAATCCACATGGCAGCTCAAAACTGTCTATAGCTCCAGTCCCAAGGGATATGACATCCTCACACAGACAGATGCAGGCAAAACATCAATGTACATAAAATAAAAATAAATAATCTGAAAGGAAGAAAAAAGAAATAAGAGAAGAAGGGAGGGAGGAAGGTATATAAAACCACTCCCATGCTCCAGATGTCATTTGCTTGTGTGTCATATTCTACATCAGTGAAAATTTCTGGAGCACGGTACTCAAGGGTTCCACAGAAACCCTTGAACCTCTGCCCAGAGGTTTCTTTGATGGCCAAACCAAAGTCACACAGTTTGACACTTCCTTTGCCATCCAGCAGGATGTTGTCTGGTTTGATGTCCCTGTGTGCTATACTGTTCTCGTGGCAGTAGTTAACTGCACACACAATCTGCGTGAAGATGTGATGGGTTTATTCTTCCTTCAGACAGCCTACTTTCTCAATATGGCTCACGAGATCTCCCCCAGCAGCATGTTCCATCACCAGATGGGTATGTTCTCTGGTTTCAATGATATGGAACAGTTTGATAATATTTGGGTGGTCCAGTGACTTAATGATACCTACTTCAGCTATGATATTAGAATCTTTCTTCTCACCCCTTTCCAGGATCTTGACAGCAACACAAACCCCTGTGTGTAGGTGGTAGGCCAGCTTCACCTCAGCAAAGCTGCCTTTACCAAGGGTCCTGAGGATCATGTAATGATCTGTGAAGGTCACCTCTTCAGAGGATCTGGCCTCCAGCTCCAGCTACATCACCACCTCCTTCATCCCTTCTCTTTTCTGCAAGTTGAGGATTTCAGTCATAATGCCAACTGATTAAAAAAAAAAAACAAATTTTTAAAAATTAAAAACAAGTCTACAAGGAAAGTTTATAGCTATACATTCCTATTTTCACAAAAGCAAATGTGTATCAAACTGACTCCTAATAGACTTCACGGTCATTGAACACAGAAGAAAGTCAACTCCAGACAGCAGGAGACAACTGATAAAGATCACAGCCAGAACTAATAACACAGAAACCAGAAGGGTAACATAAAGGGTCAGAGGAACAGAGTCAGTTATTTGAAATGATAGACAAAATTGACAAAACCATTACCCAAAGTAACCAAGAGAGGGAAGACACAAATTAATGAGAGCAGATGCGATGGAAGGCAAAATTAGAGCAGATATGACCAAAACCCACAGCAGTGCGTCTCAACATTCCTGATCCTCAGACTGTGGGGACACCCAACCATAAAATTATTTCATTGCTATTCTATATAACTGTAATTTTGCTACTGTTGTTGATCATAATGTAACTATCTGTGCTTTCTGATGGCCTTGGGTGACCCCTGTGAAAGGGTCATTTGACAACCCCCCAAAGGGGCATGACTCACAGGTTGAGAACAACTGGTCTTTAAAATTATCAGGAAATAGTCTGTAAACCTATACTTTGTTAAATTGTAAAACTGAAGAAATGGACAAATTTCTAACCACATATGACCTACCAAAAATGAACAAAGACATATAAAATATCTAGATATAAATAACAATCAATATAGTTGAACATTAAAGAAGAAATTTTTTAAGAGCGAAGTACCAAATATATTCATTGGTGAATTCTATTCGATCTT
This sequence comes from Phyllotis vaccarum, assembly GCA_033318265.1. Lineage (NCBI taxonomy): Eukaryota > Metazoa > Chordata > Mammalia > Rodentia > Cricetidae > Phyllotis > Phyllotis vaccarum. The sequence goes on along the minus strand of JARWLC010000011.1, from coordinate 53,980,572 downwards.
TAAAGAGGGTCCAGTTCCTCAAAGTGTTAAATACGAGTCGGGACACTTCCTAATACATTCCACAAAACCAGTATTACCCTTGTACAAAAACTAGATAAAGACACAATAAACAGAAAAAAAAATCAATTTCCTTATACATAAACGTTAAGTCCTTAATGATAGTACTTAATATACACTCCAAATTCAACAACACATTAAAATCTCCCATCCAAGAATGTAAGGATGGTTCCACATATACAAACTGTTGAGTATGCAACCCAAGTCAAAAACTGCACACTCAGCCAAAAGAACGTGTCATTCTTAAGAAAATATATGGGACTGGAGATGATTGTGTTACATGAGACAAGCCAGTCCCACAAAGACAATACCATTGGTTTTCTCTCATAAGCAGAGTCTAGGGACTTGGAGGAGCTTGAACATAGAAGTCACTGGGATATGAAAGAGGACAGTGGTCTGGTTGCCTGAAATGGTGCATTGTGCTCTTCCCTATTCCTGTGCAAGGGTCTAGGATCCCAGAGCCACCACGGACAGTCTACAGTGTGCTGCACAGGGGCCGGAGTGGCTCAAAATGACAGTAGGGACAAGGGCCAATGTCATAACACCTATTGCAAAGTGGTTTACACACGCCAACAACACAGGGTGAGGGGATCCATCAAAGCAAGCAGCAAACAAGACTTTAACTAGGTGTTAGATGAGCAAACCAGGAAGTACCTTTCTGGTTTCGTAACTCAGTGTGCTAACACTGGGCGACAACTCTGCCGCTCGTGTCTCTGTAGAGAAAACTCTGCCTTCAAATCACAAGAAAGGTAGCAACCGCCTGAGTAACCGCTCACCCACTTCCAACTGTGCAGCCTGGCCTAGGTTCTCATTGGCCACATGCCTAGAACTTAGCCAATCAGACCTGCCAGGTAGGAGGGCTCTCATGGGCCAGGCTAAAGTCATGTGACCTGTGCCTAAGTGGTACTGAGAAGGTGTTCGCTCTCAGTCTGAGTAAGAAATACGGTGAGCATCCCCTTAGAGAAGAGTCTTCACAGGCTCCATGCCTCGCTTCTGGGGAATGTGCCTACTCTTGCCGGCTCCCTCACCCCGCTGCCTTCTTGCCACAGGAGAGCTCATGATGACACTTCTTCTCTTCCCAGATGCCATCTCACTTGTAGAAACAGCCTGACATTCTGAAAGTCGGAGTTTGGGTTTCTCTTACCTCCTAGCTCTCTTCCTGAGAAACACTACTGGGTGGGCATTTCATTTGTTAACTGATTCAGAGGTCAATAGGACCGAAGATACACCTGTCTTCAAGGAGCTGTACTGTCCCTTCCAGGGAGCACTTTCTCTCCCTTAATGCCTGCACCCAATCTATGTTAAAACCATTTCTTAGTGAATTCCAAATTTACATCATCAAAAGTCATGCTTATACTTCATTTTGGTACCTAATATCATTTTCAAAAACTCTCTGAAAATCTGTCTCCACACAGCTACATGCCTCTTCTACAAAGCTATACATCTCTCTCTGCTGCTCTCTCTTCTATGCACATATCTCTCCTCAACAGCTACATCTCTTCTTTCCACACACCTCCTATATATCTCTTCCTACACACATCTTCACACAGCTACTGCTCTATCTCTCTACATCACTCTATGTTCTACATACCTACTCAACTCTCTACACAGCTCTCTCTGTGCCACATCAGTAAAACTCTGAACAATATATAAGTTAGATATTCAGGGTTTGAGTCATTCTGATAATACATGAAAAAAAATCAGTTTCTCTTTGGCTAAGGATGTCGTGATGACCAGCCAGTGAGTAAGCAAGCATGTAGCTCTAAGTAGTCAGCATTCCTTGACAGAGAATGACATTAAAATTCAACACTTAAACAATAAACAGTTGGCTGAACCTTGAGTCTTGTATCATAAACTGTGGTACATGCAGAAAGTCAAGTCTGAGAGGTTTTGTACAGGAAGTTAGGTCTTTAATGATATCTGCCAGGCTTTTGCAAGCAAAACACTGACCCTGAAATTGTTTCATGCCTGATCTTGGTACAGCAATAAATATTTGGGAACCTTTCCTTGTACAATTCATCTCTGAAGCAACTAGTCTATTTTGAATTTGCTGAAGTCTTAAATCAGCTAAATGTGTAAAAAGCTGTTTCAGAGCTAAGAATACTATCATTTTTATATGTCAGTCTGAGTTATGAAAAATATCTTAGTATTATTTCTATTCATAAAAATTATACATACATCTTAAGCATAATTCATCTTCCTGACCATCCACAATTGTATGTGTGTCCAGTAGATAGAATATAACCATGAGATAAACAGCCACAGCTGTTTTTAGGAAAGAAATACAGTGGCACATGAGAAAAAGTACAAACAGAAACAGCAAGCAGTCATTCACCGTCTGTAGCTCCAAGGTCTTTGCCAAAAGGGACTCACCATCAGAGAATTATTCATCTTGTGGGTTGACCTGTAGAATATTAGTTATCATCTACTGTATGCTCCCATGGTCTCTGGCATTATCCTGTTTTTAATGTTGTTTCATAATGTGGTTTGGATAGGAATGGTTTTATAGGTTCATAGATTTGGAAGCCTGGTCATTGGGAAGTGGCACTATTAGAAGGTGTGTCCTTCTTGGGGCAGGTGTGGACGTGTTAAAGGAAGTGTGTCACTACACTTGGGCTATGGATTTTCAAATGCTCAAGTCAGGCCCAGTGTCTTTCTCTTGCTGCTGCCTGCAGATCCAAATGTAGAACTCTCAGCTGCTTCTCCAGCACTATGTCTGCCTGTGTATAAGCATGCTTCCTGTCATGATGACAGTGAACTAAACCTCTGAGCCTGGAAACAAGCCCCAATTAAATGCTTTCCTTTATAAGAGTTGTCATGGTCACAGTGTCTCTTCACAGCAATGGAACACTGACTGAGACACAGCATCTAAACTTGCTTCTTAGACACATAATCTTCCCTCACCTCTCTGAGGATATGGATAGAGTTTGGCTTTGTCTTTGTTGCAAGATAAAGTCACACACTCTTCCATCAATCCCACCTGCCTCATTTCCTCCCTTCCAAATACTTGGCTTACAGGCATGCTTCTCCATTTCCTGCCTTGATAATAGATTTTAGTGTTTTTTTTATTGCATGTGTAAACCACTTTGCAGTAGGTGACAGTCCTGAACCCCATTATTCAGGTCTCTACCATAGTCTGACCCATTCCAGATTTCACCTCTGTGCAGCAGATTCTATGGCTCCAACATGGCCCACACCACTGAACAGTGGTGATCCTTTAGCCTCAGGAACATCTTCTCTGAACACATAATCAGAGCGTCAATTATTAAAAAAATTACACAAAAGTCTCCAAACACTGGAAACACAATGGTAAGTCATGGTTCAAATGATTTCAGAGAGCAGACACAACTGGTACAGAAGGAACAGAGGCAAAGATACAATAATAGTGAGTAACATCATTAATCAACTTTTATCGATAGATTGATTATCCAGACCAAGAAGATGGAAAAAACTTAAGCATTATACAGCACCATAGGTCAATTGATTACCAGACAGCTACAGCATGTCTCAGTCAACAGCTACAGAATGTTCACCTATTATTCTTAGCATCTCATGGAGCTTTCTCCAAAATAGATCATTTTTAGACCATAATGAAAGTCTTAACACAGCCTTTGTTGGAGAGGATGTGGAGCAAGGGGAACACTCCTCTGCTGCTGGTGGGAATGTAAACTTCTACAACCACTCTGGAAAGCAATATAGTAGTTTCTCAGAAAATTAGAAATAAGCCTGCCTCAGGACCCAGCAATATCACACTTGGGCATATACCCAAAAGATGTTCAACCACACTACAAGGACACTTGCTTAACTATGTTCATAGCAGCATTATTCATAATAGCCAGAACCTAGAAACAACCCAGATGTCCCTCAACCAAAAAAAAATGGATAAAGAAAATGTGGTACATTTATACAATGGTATATAACTCAGTGGGGGAAAAACATTATGAAAGTTGTAGGCAAATGGATGGGACTAGAAAATCATCCTGAGTGGCATAACCCTAGACCCAGAAAGACAAACATGATATATACTCACTTGAAAGTGGATAGATACACAAGATGACATGCTGCATTCCATAACACCAGAGAAGCTAGGCAGAGAAGACCTCAAGCAGAATATACACAGATTGTTTCAGGGAGGGAAAATAATTAAAATCTTCTAGGTAAACTAGGACGGATACAGTGGGGAGAGGATGGAGTGGGAACATGAAGGTTTGAGATGGCCAGGTTTGGGGAGGGATGGAGAGGGTGAGCAATGAAGGAGATATCTTGACAGCGTGAGCCATCGTGGGTCTAAGTAAATCCACAGGAACCCACAAGGAGGTCTCAGCGAAGACTTTTACCAGTGCTGAAGAGGGTGCCTGAACTAACCTTCTCCTGTGGTCAGATTGGTGACTTCCCTAATTGTCATCATAACACCTACATCCAATGACTGATGGAAGCAGATGCAGACACCCACAGTCAAGTACTCGGCTGAACTTCTGGAGTTCAGGTGAAGAGAAGGAGAAGCAGCTAGAGGAGCAGGTGAGGTCAAGAGCACAATAGAGTAAACTACAGGGACAGATGGTCCGAGCTAATGGGAGCTTACAGACTCTAGACTAACCGCTGGAGAGTCTGCATGGGACCAAACTAGGCCCTCTGAATGAGGATGACAGTGCCGTTGATTAAACTGTTAATGGTCCTTAGCTATGGGACCAGGAATTATCCCAAGTACACAAACTAGATTTTTAGAGAAGAGGTGTGTGTGGGGGGTTGAATCAGGATAAGGGGAGGGAGGGAGAACAGTGTATGGTATGTAAAAGAAAAAAATCTTCTTAAATAAATAGAAAGTTGATGTGGGAATGTCTTTCTGTATGCTGTGAATAAAGGACTCTTTTGGCCCATGACAGGCACCGTAGCAGTAGGCAGAAAATCAGAGCAAAGGTAGGAGGAGTCAGACAGAGAAACTTGATCCAGCCACCCAAGGAAGCAACATGTAATGAAATAGGTGAGCCATGGGCCCATTGCAGGACAGATTAATAGAAACGGGTATCATTAAGATGAAAAAGCTAGCTAGCAATATGCCTGAGACATAGGCCGAACGCATAAAATTAATATAAGCATCTGAGTCATTTTGGGAGGGTGTTAAGAAGCAGCAGGTGGCTAGGTGCTTTAGGACTGCAGGTCTGTGGGTCTGGACCTCTGGTTGGGGTCCAGAAACCTCTTGCTACAGAAAGTCTTAACACATATTTTTTTAATGAAATAACTATACAATTAGAAATCAACAGAAAGAGATACCAAAGCAACTATACAGACCTGAAGAGTGTGGCAAATCCTTGTGGCAGAGACTATGGGGAAGAAATAGACATTGGAAGACGTGGCTCTCTTTAACACGCACTTCAGAGGAAAGCATATTACCTTAATGACCTATGGGAATAGCAAATAAACAACTCGTTCCTCCCTTGACTTACTGTCCCACATGAAGATTTCAAGAACAAGGCCACAAAATTCTAAAGATCTCCTTGGAGTTTGTGGTACATGTTTTTAAGGCCAGCAGAGGCAATACAGTTTCTGAACTCAAGGCCAGTCTGGTATACATAGTGAGTTCCCAGATCCACCAATCTACATAATAAAACCTTATCTAAAAAGAAAATTCTAAAAGTCAAGGCCAAGGGATAGAGGCCTAATAAAAATGAATATACCCATAAAATTGTAGGTGGACTTTCTTTCCCACCCACCAGTTCCCAAATAACTGATCTGGAGACTTCATATTAATTACAAATGATCGGCCAGTAGCTCAGGCTTATACTAACTAGCTCTTACATTTTAAGTTAGTCCATATTCCTCATTTATGCTCTGCCACATGGCAGTACCTGTATTAGCATGATGTATTCACCTCATGTACCAGCTAGCCAGTCTAGCTGAAACACACAGATCTAGATTCAGTGAGAGACCACCTCAAACTTGAGGTGGAACATGATGGATGAAGATTTATTGAACAAATTCTAGTTGGTCTTATAATACAAACCCAGAGCCAGATACTGGGGAGAAAACTACAAGATCAGAGAGAAAGAGGAACAAGCCGCAGCCACTTCTCACCTAGACAACTCCTCAGGCTTAAAGGAGTAGATTCTATCTCCAGGAATCCTCAGACTGAACAGGGGAAGCAAAGGAAAGTGCAGGCCAAAATGGCAAGGACGAACTTTGTCCCCTCCTGCCTTCTACTCCTTTCTCTGCCCAGCTATATTACTTCCTTCTCAAACTTCCTTGTGCTGGGATTAAAGATTCCTCTGCTTCTGGAGTGCTAGGATTAAAGGTATGTGCTACTACTGCCAGACCCCTCTATGGCTAATTCTGTGTCTGGTTCTGTCCTTTGATCTTCAGGCAATCTTTATCAGATACATAATATATCACTATAGAGTGACAAAGGAAGAAACCCACCAAAACTGGCTTCTGGTTTCCAAACATGCACAGTCAACCCCCCCCCCACGTGTGCACACATTCATAACTATGCACATATACATTAAAGAATAAAAATCCATTATTTTAAAATTTAGATTTATTTTTATTTGTGTGTGTGTATGTGTGTGTGTGTGTGTGTGTGTGTGTGTGTGTGTGTGTGTGTGTGTGTCTAAGTGTAAGTGTATGCCACATTTGTGTATGCCCAAATGAGCCAGAATAGGCCATTAGATTGCCTGGAACCAGAGTTATACACAATTGTGAGCTACCTGATGTGAGTGCTGGAAATTGAACTTGGGTCTTCTGCTAAATCAAGTCTCTTACTCTATGTGCCATCTCTCCGTCTTCTACATTGCTTTTACTACATTAATTAATTAATTGTGGGTATGGGTGTGGCTGGGCGGGTGCATGCATGCCAGGTGAATATGTGGAAGCCAGTGGACAACTTGTAGGAATCAGTTTTTCCTTCCGCCGTATGGGCTCTGGGGCTCAAAAAAAACATTGTTAGGTTTAGTAGCAAGCAATTTCATTTGCAGAGCCATCCCCCCAAGCCCTAGTCCCAGTGTAACAAATACATGTTCCTTTAAATTAGTAAGAGGAAGAAAGCATCTGGTGAGAGCTTTTCTCTTAAGAAGTAAGAGAAGGATGTTTATTATGTTCACAGTACAAAAGGAAATCCTCACCAAATCAAACAAATAAGAGAATGCAAAGAATCCATGATGGTTAATCTCATCTGTCAACTTGACTAGATGGAGAAGTGCCTGGAAGAACAGTAACACATATCTGTGTGTCTGAGGGGACTCTGCCAAAGAGGATGAAGGCACCCTTAATGTAGATGGTACTATCCCACAAGCTGGGGCAAGTAAGCATGGTTGTAAGCATTCTATCCCCTGGCCCTGGACATTGTGATGTTGAGTTGCTCTGTTCTGCAAAGCCTTGCCAGAACAGATAAAACCCTCCAGAACTGCTTTTGACTGCAGCAGCCATCTTTCAGTAACTTGTCAAAATGGCAGACACAAAGGGGCAGAGAAGGTGCACCCACTATATGTTCTCTAGGCATTTTAGGAAACATGGGATTGTTCCTTTGGTCACTAATATTCTAATCTACAAGAAGGATGATATTGTAGACATCAAGTGAGTGAGAACTGTTCAAAAAGAAATGTCTCATAAGTGTTACCCTGGCAAAACTGGAAGAGTCTATAATGCCACCCAATGTGCAGTGAGCATTATTGCAAACAAGCAAGTTAAGGGTAAGAATTTCACCAAAAGAATCAATGTGCAGATTGAGCACGTCAAGCATTCTAAGAGGAGGGACAGCTTCCTGAAGAAGGTGAAAAAAAATGACCGGAAGAAAAAGGAAGCCAAAGAGAATAGCAGTTGGGTTCAGCTGAAGTTCCAGCCTGCTCCACCCAGGGAAGCAATTTGTGGGGATTGATGGGAAGAAGGCTGAGCTGCTGGAGCCCATTTCATATGAATTTATGCCCTAAAGCACAAAAAAATACAAAAAGAAAAAGACCTGGTCTAGGGGAAAAAAAACCCTCCAAAACTATGAGCCAAAATAAGTCTGACTTTGTGGTGATATATTGTGAATCAAATAAGATTACCTGAAAATCAGAGGACAGAACCAGTCACAGAGTTAGCCACAGAGGTCAGGCCTAGTGACACACACCTTTAATCTCAGCACCAGGGAAGCAGAGACAGGGATCCATCTGGTTCAGGTCACTTGCTGGGCCACACAAGATTAATCTAGTCCAAAGAGAAACAGAGAGAAGCAGTGGGGGCACACACCTTTAATCCCAGACTTTAGGATCCCTGCCTCCTTCCCAGTACTTGGGAAGCACACATGCCTTTAATCCCAGCACTAGGAAGATTGAGAAAGGAAGTGATATGGCTGGGCAGGAAAAGGAATGAATACAAGGCAGGAGAACGCGGAGTTCAGTGCCCCCTTCCCTTCTGGCCTTGCTGTTGCCTTCACTTCCCCATTCAGTCTGAGGATGTGTGGAGACAGGACCTTCCCCTTTCCACTGAGGAGTTGTTGAGATGAGAAGTGGTTATGACTTGTCCCTTGTCTTTCTGATCTTTTAGCATTTGCCCCAGTGTCTAGCTCCAGGCTTTTATTATAAGATCAACTGGGATTACTGCAATATGACTCCTTGCTCATAAATGTTTTCAGGTGCTTCGTCACAGCTATACAAAAATAAGTATGTATCTAAAATGGGGGAGGAAAACAAAATAAAGATAAAAATGCTACTTACTGACACCGTGGTCTTATTGTTTAAAAGAAACCCTAAAGTCTACCAAAAAACCCCAACCAACCCACCCACCAGCCAACCAACCAAACAGAAACTGAGATACAGTGTTGCGAGCTTTGGTTTCTTGGAGGTCTCTTTCTTGGGCTCACAGAACCTTCTTGCTAGGTTCTCGCTGCTTTTTTGTTTTTGCACATATGATTTCTTGGTGGCTCCTTCATGTCCAAATTTTTTCTTATAGGGACAGTTAGACTGGTATAAAACAATTAATGGATGCACAATATAGCTACTTTTAACTAGTCACTTTGGACACCTGAGTGCTGTTATCACCTCTTTATACAATAGCATTGTGTAGCCCGGAAAAAAGGATGAGGATTCATTGAACACCTGATACAGTTTATGGCAAAAGTCCATCCATTCTGAGGTGATTACTCAGGCAGTTTATTTCTTTTATGATCTGAAATATCAGTCATTTATCAAATTATTCATTATCGAGGAAAAATTAAATTATTTAAATAACCATAGGCAAGTCACCAAGTTCAATGAATGTTCACTAACCACCAACCCCTGGCCCTGCCCACCCCTAATCTTGGGACCCCTTGACCTCATCTATCTCCAGCATCTGACACAGACCTTGCCTGCTGCTTCCCAAGTAATCCAAGTCCTGTTTCTTGATGCCAGAGATACCATTAACGATCTCACATACCATCTCTATCTATAGCTCCTAGGGCTTTTCTTTAAATCTGTAGTTCTCTATACATCACTTGTGGAAAAGGCAAAGGTAGTGGGATTATGTTCTGTTACATTGTAAATAATTGTCCCACCCACTGGTTTAATAAAAATGCTGATTGGCTGAAGGCAGACAGGAAGTGTGCGTAAGGCTATTAGACCAAGAAAACTCTGGGAACTGAAAGAGCAAAGCAGAGATGCCAAAGAGACCAGGGGAGAAGCAGATACAGAGGACATCTATGCTGCTCTGAGAAAAGGTACCGAGCCACATGGCTGAACAGGATAAGAACCATGGATTTAAGAGTAAAGAGTTAGCAAGTTATATGCCTGGGCCCCAGGTCAATCAGCAAACAATTAATGTAAACATCTGTGTGTGTCTGTGGGACTGTGAGTCTGCGGGTCTGGATTATAGGCTGGATAGGCCAGAAACTTCATACTGCAGGTGAACATAGTTCAAAGCCAGGGTGTGCATTCTAATTGGAGTTGGTACCAGTAGCAAAGTTGGCACCCTCAGGCTCCTGCACAAAATAGTAGTTCAGGCCTCAGGACTCTGGTTCCTGATAAGTTTAATGTCATTTCCATACAAGGCAGGCCTAGAGACCTTCTGATTTTCAGCCTGAAGAGATGTAAGTGGGTTCAATGAGGTTCAAATGTGGGGGATAAAAAGCCCTGTACTGGAAGCCATTGGCAAGAGGAAGGTCTGAGTGGAGGACTATGGAGGATGCTGTCCTGGGACAGAGGCTCCAGCTGAGACTGGGGGAGGATCCAGTGCATCATTTGCACAATGAGCATCAAAGCAGTTCACTCCCCACCTAGGCACTAAGATAAAAGAGAGAATGCAGAGTAAGCCTTACTATGGAAGGCTGGGGTTACAAAGCAGGGAGTTATGGATGACAGAGATGCTGATGGTGGAGATAGCGAGGGGCAGATACAGCAAAGAACTACCAAAAACGACAAGGATTTGGGCTGGGGGGTATAGAAAAACCATAGTGCATGTTTTCTTTTTTGTTTTGGGGACAGGGTCTCATTATGTAGCCCTGGCTAGCCTAGAACTTACTACATAGAACAGGTTGGCTTTGAACTTAGAGATCTGCCTGTCTGTGTGTGTGTGCAAGCTTGCTTGCGTGTGTAATTAGTCTGTGTAGCCCTGGCTGTCCTGGAACTCACTCTTTATAGCAGGCTGGCCTCAAACTCAAGAGATTTACCCACCTCTGCTTCCTACTGCTAGGATTAAAGGCATGTCATCCCCACATCCAGCTTGCATGAGTCTTTGGATATTTTATTA